>OY728137.1:836048123-837248123 GCA_963277665.1 Viscum album
TGAATTATCCTCATTTTTCATGAACTTTTATAAATTAATACAAGCAGACTATTCCTAAAATCCTATAAAACGAACACTCTTGAACAATAAAATTGAACATTGTGACACATAAAAATGGAAATAAATCATCTTAATATAATTATAATGAATAAAATTAAATTATCATAGGTTATGTATTTTTTAATTATTGAATTTAATTTCATTATACAGGATATTAATGAGATGAATGAACTTTGATGTAAGGTAAGAGGATTCACAAACCCAAATCAATTTCTTTAGGTTTTTAATCATTGACTCCATTTTTATTATGGATGTTCCATTAATGTTACTTAAATATAATTTATTTTCCCCTTGTATTTTTTTTCTAGGATATATATTTTAACAATCTCGTTTTATGAATAATGAAATGAATTTTCCAAAAGAGCACTTCTTTCCAAAAATACATTTTTACTTATTAAGATATTATTTATTCTTAACTCAAGAATGATGATTCATATACCAATTATGTTATTCCATCATTATTTTCGGAAAAAAAATTGATTCATGGATGTATGATTTATGAAATGAAATCCATTCCTTTCGATGAGTTATTTTATATCCCTGATTGAAATACATTCTATGTGGCATGCATGGTTTTGTAAATGTTATGACGTGACTAGTGAACCCATAAGTTCATAGTTCCTGTAAATGTTTTGATGTGCTAGGTTTTCTCAGAATTATATAGAGCTCTGACTCATTGGGTAATGCGATGTATCTTACAAGGAAAAGTGAAATATGTGTGAACATGATGCTATATTTGTTCACAACTCTGTGTGATAGTTCACCACTAAGACATGATGTTTCATTTTTATGCATTACCACATTACATGAATTTATCCAATACTTCCTTTCTTGATTATGATTTTATGATTATGTTTTGATGATTATTATTCTCACTCCATGTTATATTGATCTTTGTTCTTATCTATCCTATTACTAGGATTTCATATCACCCTTTTATTTTATGTATATATTTAGGTGATTAATTATTCTAAGGAGAACACAAGGGACACTAAAAAGATAGATAAAAATGAATTAAATAAATATTTTTGTTTTATTATGTAATAGTTATGTATTGTTCTAATTTTACCCAGACACTAAACCATTGGATCCTAGTTTTGTAATAATTTTAGGTTGTTTATCTTTAAAATTATGTAATAGTTCTATAAGAAAAGTAGGGACTCTATAGGATATACTTGGTCGGTCAGTAAAAAAAATAATTCTCCACTTATTATCTCATGAGTACACAACTCATGTTAATCATAATATATCATCATGACCCATACTACTCCATGATGTTCAATAATTATAGAAAAATAAATGTTGTACATTGAGGAGATATTATCATTCCACCATTCATATAAAGTAAATTACAACACACATGAATGAATCATAAATGAATATGTACATTATTATAAACACATGATGCATTATTCAAATTTTACACCAATCTATTAAGCATCATATACCAGAGACTCTACATGACCCTCGTGTTTTTGCTACAATAACTGTTTCATCGATGGATCAACTACATTTTCTTCTATATCCACCCAATAGACTCTAACATCATCACTCTTAATGATCTATCCTATAAGTTGGTATTTGAGAATGACATGTTTGTTCTTTTGGTTATAACATGGTTCCTTTTCTTAATAGATGGATCCTTATTATAAAAAAATCTCAATTTCACTCTCAATTCTCGAAACATCCTTTAGTTCATAAATGAATTTCCTAATCCAAAAAACTTCTTTCACATCATCTGATGCTTCGATGTATTATACCTATGCTATTTAGTTTTCTATGGTGGATTATTTGTAAGTCTTCCGATTTATAGATATGTCATTTAGAGAAAACATGAAACCAAATTTCCATTTCATATCATAACTATTAGACAGGAAACTTTCATCTATATAAATAGTTACATATATCTCATCCTATTGTCTTAAGATCAAGAACATATCCATAATCCTCATCATGTTATTTAGGATTTCCACCACAATAATCTATTGATTCTAACTAGGATTAGATTGGTATATAGAAATTGTATTAATAACACAGGTGAAATCAGGTCTAGTAAAAACATGAAATATCCGATAAGACCTATGGTAGAAATATACATAATTTAATCCATCCTTTTCATCTCCATAAAAGGATCCAAAATCATCTTATGATTTTACCACCAATCACTTGTTAATAACCCTTTTTATATTCTCTATTCCAAAAATATTCATCACTTAACCAATGTATGGGTACATACTGAGTACAAGAAACCCTTAATATCTATCTCTATTTATATTTATACCATGTTTATTGGATTCTTTACCCCTGTATTTCATTGAGAATCATTTTCTGAAACAAATATTCATCGATTGGTGTATCGAAATTCCATTTACAATAAGAAGTATCTCATAAAAATAAAATATCAGAAACACCAATACAATCCAACTAATATGAATATATAGACATCAATAATCCATTTTTTTGTGATTCCTAACTCATTGATTTTATAATCAAGCCTATAGTGACCTAGTTTGGAGGAACCATTCAGAGGGGTGAATCAGAGGTTTTTCTAAGAATTAACTTTTAAATTGAACATAAGTGGCTTGTTGAAGCCTCAGTCACTCATTATTTGAAGTCCCACATCTTTCATATGTATCAAAATGAATGCACTGAAAAGAAACATAAATTTTTGACATAGTTCGGTCTTAGTGAACAAGCATACTCCTTGTCAAGATCAACCAATGGTTTTTTCAAAGATATTTTTATCATTATAAATTATAGTTATCAAAAGTTCAACATAATTTATTAAAATGTTTAGAAAAGGGATATCCACTTTAATTAAAAGATGAATATCATTATTTATACTTCTACCACATGTTCATCAAGTTATCTTTAATGAAATTCCCATGAATAGGTCTTTAAAATCCAAGGGCCTCTATTGTAGTGATCTGTTGTCCTTGTTCTTATTAAAGTTGGAACACATGGATCTTATGTAACATTATAATATTTAGTCTGGATTATTTTCATTGATATTCATTTACTTTAACAAAATATTATAAACAAACTAACTGAATGTTTCATTAATATACTCTTCTAAATAAGTATAATATATAATTTCCACTACAAATCATTTTTATATTAGAATGAATAACGGAGGATTCATTTACACAATGAATGTTCTCTTTTTACTCACTTAATTGAAAGATATCACTTCATATCAAAAAAATATTTCTAAAATAAATTCTTAAATTTCTTCATGCATGAAACGAAATGAATATATTTTCATGAATAAAATATTTCATCAATGATGTTTTCATCATTAAAAAAACAATTCATTGGACAAACTAAATATTCATTCTCATATACAAAAACCATTTCTAGGTGTTCTTCAATGCATGGAGTTTAAGAAAACAATATTTCATGAATTATCAAATGCACTTGTCACTGATCCTTAACCATGTTTTTTCTTGTGAGTCTATATAATTTTTTTAAAATAATCTCAATATTCATGCGACACTATCACTATAATATGTTTCTCCCCTATGGATTGCTTCACATGAAATTGTATCTCTTCACAAATTTATAATTAATTTAAATTGATATTATTCTTCTTTTCGTAGTGTTGTATATGTGGAAATAATTCTTCTTGAAGAAATTAATCTTGTGGAATCAATATTGATTTTACACATAATTGGATAATAGAACAATATATCTTTGTGTATGGTTTTATATGAGGAACATACTATCCTACATATAGATGTTACAAAGTATTAGAGGAGTAATAACATGATCATCACAAAGATTCTTCTTCATGAATGAAGAGATTTACAGAACCCTTTAACTTTCATGAAAATGGAACAAAGAGATAACATATTAAAATATAAAAATGAGAGAACTCTCTCAATAGAAAACAATATCTCCCAATCTTAGGTGATCTGTATTTATAGTTGAGGCCTTGTCCACCATTTCTGATTTTTAGTAAATTAAATTCCCATTTTTTATAGTTTCGATAAATTTTTTTGAATTATTAAATATATCATTATTTTTGGAAAACATATTTATTTCTGTACTCTAATATTATTTTTATTTAATATTCATGTCAATCGACTTCTGATCCCTTTATGAGTTATGAATCACATGAATGTGATGCCGATTGCATGAAAAAATTATCCTAATCTCACCCATGCTACCAAATACTTGAATGACATTGTAAAACATCATGTTTCATTCTGTCACAACTCATTCTCTATATTAACATGTAAATAAAAGATATATATTTCATTAATGTTGTTAAGAATTTCGTCTTCACTTAATGTGATCACTAGAGATGGTGGAATGGATGTGCATCGAACACTTGTGATGGTGATGTTTGTTGTCACCTTATCATGCATACAATCATCGATGGTTAAAGGCTGAAAACAATCACATAAAGGGACCATAAAACTAAGAATAATGGGAATAAATAGTTCATTGTATATTATAATGTTTTCTAATATAGGATAAGTAACCTGCAAGCACCCACCCAACATTGATTTATGTTTCAGTTAGCCTTCTATTTCTATGAATTATAGTGTTTTCTACCTCTTGAACTTGGATTAGGGTCAATACCTAGATATACTTCCACATGTTTCCTTGTACAATCCAAACCACATATTTTCAAAGTCCTTAGGGAACCCATGCACACCACATGCACACTCCTTGTGAGTTCCATGAAAGAACAAATTCTTCTGCCACCATGACAAGCTGGGAGACCCTCTCCCACATGGTTCACCACAAAATCCCACATACGTGGTTGAGGGGTTTTCATATTTTCATTTGTTTGAAAATTTTTATTGACACCTTATATACTTTTTATAATATTACAAAGTTTGGAATTTCCAATAATTCATTAAAAAAATTCATGAAGACAATATAAATGAGTAATATATTTTTTATGCATGGCCATAAATTCTCTTCATGAAAATAAATGTTTTTTTTGTTCCCAAGTTGGATTGGGACCACTGAGAGGGGGGTATGGTGGGGTGAATCATTGGTTCCATTTTCTTTTATAAGAATGTTTCTTAAATCCTTCTCAAAAAAATTCTTTACCACTAAAACATGTTAGATTTGTGATCCATTAAAGTATAAATCACTTCCTCATGCATTGTATGAGAGAACTATTAACTAAAGGAAACAAAAGATATTTTCATGGTTTGGTATAAATAGATACTCCTTTCCATGATGTATAGTCACATTAATGTGGATTATTTTACTATATTCTTTCTAGAATACAACGGTACAAGCAAAAAATAATTATTCAATCTTAGTAGATAATATCCTGTTATTGTTGGTTATACCCCACCCATCCATTCTGATATCCACTTCCCAAAGCTAGTTATACACCTCACAAAGATAATCCTTTTTAGAATCTAATAAGTATCTAAAGCTAAAATATTGATTTTCCTTCATCTTTTTTTATACAATTCAAAATGTATATACTTCCTACACAAGTAAGATGAATCAAATATTATCTACTTAAAATATTATTGAACTTAAAAAATTATCAAATGAACATTTTGGTCATGAAACATCTTCAAAAAACTCATTCTTTAATCCTTCATTAAAATAGTCTGTCAAACCTTCCATGTCTGGAAACATTAGTCTGATTGTCTCTATTAGATGGTCAGTTTGATCTAATTCTCCTTATTCTCATCCTTATTCAATTTCTTAAGAACTCAATACAAAAAAACATAATTCATCTGTCCAATTGATCTTGGACTAATGAATCTTTCTTCAATGGATGTAACTCCAATGGTCTTATTCTGATAGAACTTCCTCAACAGTCAGATTGATCTTCACTCCGATAATCTTCCTCATCTTCAATCTAAAAAACAATGTCAGGTTGGAAACTCAATACCTGAAAAAATAGATCTCTTGATGAATGTTATTATATAATGTTTTCACACATTGTACATATATAATACTTCCTCCTCTTGTTGAAACACCAAAATGGTTCAAACAGGACTATGATAAGTTTTTCCCAGTTCACCAATTTTCATGAGTCATTAACCTTACTTAAATTTTGAATCTATCTATGATTTCTTAAACCTCTTTTTGAATATTCAAATCTACTTGATTTTAAGATATTTCATTGATATATTCAATTGTTTAAACATTCAAACAAATATTCAGTCTGATTCTGACTCCAAATTTGGTTTTAGAATATTATTTCTTAATTATGATAATGGAATTTGATCACTTAAATTTTCATGACCCATTTTCAAAAAAATAAGTATAATAAGACATCTTAGTACATTGATCTATACCAATTGAAAAAATGATTTTCCCTTTATGATTTCCTCATAATGATGAAGACAACTGGTTCATCAATATGTTTCTTTATATTAATTATGAAATTTTTTAAACATACATCTTCCCATTATGATGTTATGTACCAAGTGATAAAAACCAAGGTGATAAAATACTTGTAACTTCATGTAAGACTTCTATCCCCCATTCAAAACCCATTCAAAATTTATTCAAACAATAATATTCTTCTTTTGTATAATTTATTGATCAAATTTTTAGAGATATTTGAAACATTATTTATCACTTGAATCAATCAAAAATTCATCTCGATGAGAAATGGTTGTCTATATTTTTTATTACTCTTGGTCTCCACAATCATTTCTTATTCAAATTTCCCAATATATTCCAATACAATTTTTCATAAAAACATTTTTGTTTAAAATAAAAATTCTTATAAGTATAGATATAATATCATTAGGATTCCAAACAATATAATGACTAATCAGTGTTAGAGTAACTCCGATTATCGGTGGCATGCTGAGTCTGATGGAAAGGTATTATCAACATCTTATTTCTTCTTCTAAATATGATAATCCATGTTATATAGACATCAAAAAATTCTGAATACAATGACCTCATATGTAAGAACATGAGAACAGAAAGTTTTTCCGCAAGAAAAATTTATTCTTAAACTAACTCTATCTTGTTTCATGACTTCCTCATGACATTGAATACATTGAAGATCTGTTTCAATATCGTCTTACATATCGATGAAATTATTGTAACTTCCCTATCTTCTAGAAACATCTTTCATTCCAATAAACCCTAAATAATAATGGAATCACAATTTCTCCCCCTTTACTAAAGAAGTCTTGCCTCAAATGTTCTCCAAACAAAATATGATATTTGTGAAATACAAATCATCAAAGCATTGTCAGATTTACTTTAGAGCCATTCTGAAACCAATAAAACATTTCAGTATGATCAACAATTTCATTTCAGACTCAATACGATTTCTAGAATCTTCTATAGTTTTATCAACATCCCGATCCTAAGGATCCTATTTACTTATGTAGATTTTTTGGATCTGATTTGCATGAAAATGGTAGAGATTTGATTATGATGGTTCTAGATCCAATCCTAGATTTGATTATCATAATCATGGTTTTGGATCTTAATTGAATACATTACTCACACCCTTCTTCAATATGTATTTATATTATAGTCTCAACACACTTTCATTCAACAAAATATTGAGTTATTGAAAAAAATACAATAAAAACATAACTCAGATCCAATAAGCTCCACCTTCATGTTTGTTTTCAATACCCACTTCAATACATACATTTAACCACTTCAATATAATTAATGTTATAGTTTTATTTTCTCAATATTTCTTCTCTGTGTTTTTTTATTTTTTTTCTTATTCGTTATCTCTATTCCCTTTATATATTATCTCCCCTTATTGACAATAAAATTCAAAGGGGAAATATTGAGAAATTTACACCATTGGTGATAAATGATCTAATTTATATGGGTTGGAACTTTTCATCTCAAATTCTTGAAATTATTCTTTATGAAAACTTATGTATCACATGAATTCTAAAAAAAATAGCATTTAACTAAAATAATCTATGTCTATGTTGGATAACCCATTGTAGAAAACATGATTTTATAATGAATGTAATCATTATTGCCATAATACAAATTTTATATAATACTTTAACATGTTTCATTCAAAATTATCATTTCCAGGTTAATCTTGATTGGATTTTTTTTAAGTTAAAAGTAATCTGCACTCATCTCAACAAATATATTTAAATGTTCAGGTGTCTACACACAGCTTTAAAAAGCTCATATTGTTTAACCTCATTACATTATTTTTTAATACAACTAAGAGAGTCATCCGAAATGTTTTTTATTTCAAATATTTCAATTAAAAAAAAGTTAGAACAAATACAAATATTTTGGGAATATTTGGAACCTCATAGATTTCAAAAGAAATGTTTGGATTGTGAGTCTTCTCTCAGTATTGACATTTTATTTTTTATTCCTCTATTATTCATTGTTTGTGTTACCTTTCTTATGCTCATCCTTTTCATATTTTGTATCATGTTTATTTTAATTTATAGACTCTTCTAATAACAATTTTTATTTCTTATCCCTTTTTGGAACCATTATGTTACATTTTGTTTGTAATAATTTTTCCACACCTTCCTCTTATATTTTGGAAGAATTGTCAAAAAAAGTTGGTTACATGAACTTATTTATCATATATATTGCATCTATTCTATATTTTCAAACCATAATATATTGATACATTTTTTCACATTTTCACACATCATTAGAAATCTTTTTCATCCCCTTTTCTTTTGCTAATTATTATGCTTCTTCTAAATTTCTATCAATGTCAACTAGTTCTGACCAAATAACAAAGAAATTTTTTTCATACATAACATATTTTTACCACGTTCATAATACACTCTATTTTATTAAAAATATGAGTTTCCCTTTTTATTTCCACAAAATTTTTAGGAACATTCGATCTTCTTTTCTCCCCATACCTTTCCTTGGATTCACACCTTCATCCTGGTAGACAAATATTATACCAACATAAATAAGCTATGTGAATTAAAACTCTACAACACCAAAAATGTCATATGAATCACGAATTTTTGGACTGATAGTGAACTTATTCAAAATATTATTATTTTTGTTTCTTCTTAAATCATGGAAAACTTTTCTCAGGATTATATTTTCATTAATAATTGTTATATTTCTTGATTAATGGTTTTTTTCTCACATAAATGATTTTGTATACATTTCTTTCCCCCTTATTTATAAGTTTCAACATTTACATCTGATGCCTTGGTGATGTTTTATCTCATCTTTATTATCTTACATTGTTATGTAAGAAAATTTTATTGTGTTTCTAAAAACTCTTCTTCTTTCTCATCCAACTCACTTTTTAAAATATTTATGATTTTTTTAGATTTAACTATACTCAAGTTTTTTTTTCTTATTTTTCTAAATTATTATATATCTATTCAATTTTAGGTTTTAATTGCTATATGATATTTCTTCTTAAGATTTTAGTTTTCTTTCATGATCATAGTTATCAAAAGTTATGCCTTCAACATATTTCTTCGATTTAATTATTTCTTTCTCGAGTTGAGTATTTTTTTCAAGTGCATTCTCAAAATTATTTTTACGAATAAATTCTATTTCGGTCATATCTTCATCATTATCATCACTAAATGATGAATCAGTTCCATTACTATATTGTGAAATAATGTTGAGTTGATGATCATATTAAGAATTATATGAGGAATCATTTTTCTTTCTTATTATAAGAAAACATTTTTTTTAATAAGGAAATATTTCATTATGTTTTTCACTTTTGATTCTGAGGGTTATCATTATCATCTTCTAAATCATTCTCTCCATATTTTATCCTTGGACAGTTATCTGCAAAATTTCCTTTCCCCTCACAATTTCAATATATGGGAGTTTTACTTTTCCATTTACCCTTCTTTTTTCTTTGAAATGAAGGAAATAATTGTGTTGATGTATTCAATTTCATCATCAGATTCTGAATCAAATGATTCTTATTTAATTTCTGTATCTTTTTCCCTTTTAACAAATAATTTAAGGTTATTTATTAATCACCTATTTTGTAAATTTTCAAATCATTTTATCTTCTCATCAAGTTAATTATAAGAGTACTTTGTAGATTAGAAAATGATTGAATTTCAAGATCTATATCTTATATAGATGAAACCTTGGAATCAAACTTATCATAAATTACTCTCAATATATTTTCAACAAAATAAGATTCTTCCAATTTCTCAACAAAATATTGTATAGTATTAATAATATCATTTAACCATGTAAATAATTCACCAAAAGTTTCTTGCTTATCCATTTTTAGATCTTCATACTTTAGCCTATAGATTTTAACCATTTACTTCTTCACCATTATATTTCCTTGATAAATTTTTTCAACTTATCCTCGATACCTTTTATAGTAGTAACTCTATTTACTCTAAGAAACTCACTTTTGGAAAGTGATTAGAGTAAATAATTTTTCTCTCTTCCATCATTCACAATAATTTTCTTATTAATAACTATAAGAAGAGAATTATCAATTTGAGGAGAAAATCCTTCTGTAGTAGCTTCCAAATCACCATAAACAAGGGACATAATATATGAAAGTATTCTATATTTACAAATATGATAGTTCTTTCCATTGAAAATTAAAATACCCCTATAGTTGACATAATTATAATTACCCATTATTGGGATGTATCTTTCATAGTCAACCTTAGATCTAATACGATTTCTTATTCCGAAGTAAGATCTCAGACACTAGGAGGTGAATTAATGGTTCATTTATATTTTATAAGAATTTATCTTAATTAATTACAAAGAAATTCTTAACCTCTGTCACTTTTTAGAGTTATTATCCACTCAAATATAACTCACAACCTATCCTTTTGTTTGAAGAAAATATAAAGAGATAGAAACACACAATATTATCTTGGTTAGGTACAATGAACCACTCATTTTCATGTTGGATAGTCCCATAAACATGAAATCCTTTTCTATCTTCTATTTAGAATACAAAGGGAAAATGTAATGTACAAGCATTCAATCCCAGTAGCAACTTTCCTACTATATTTCGTTATAACCCCAATTTTTCTTTCTAATATCCACTTCCTATAGCTGGTTATACACAAAATAAAGATAATCCTTTTCAATAAATACTATGTATACACTATTAGAATGATCACATTCCTACTTCATTTATGATCCACTTTCGATAGTACTCAATTTAGACAGATGTAAGCTGAATTAATCTTTACCTAGGTAAAATCTTCACAGATATAAGGAATTATCTAAGTAATTCATTAGTCTTGAAACTTATTATATAAAATATATAATGAAATCTTCATTAAAAAATTTAATCCAATCCCCTCATTATGGAAACCTCAATCTGATGGCTTCTATATTCTAGTCATTATGGTCTTAATCTCATTCTAATTTTCATTCTTCAATTGAGTAGAAACTCAATCGATTGTTCACAATTCATGTGTCTGATGTAACTTGGCCCTTTGAACCTTTATTCAATTTATTTCACTCTGATGGGATTTTTTATGGAAATTACTTAGATTATTATATTTATCATAAATCTTATAGTATTCCTTAGCTTCAATAAGAAAAAAAATATTCGGTTGGAAACTCAATAACCGATAAAACATTTTCATTTCTCTTGGAATGTGTTATCACATCCTGTTTCGTACAGTGTAGAAATTTATTATACTATCCTTTTATGGACATTCCAAAACGTTTTAAGAGAGATTCTAAAAAAAATATCCCACTTACCCAATTTTTCCAAATCATTAATCATCCTTAAATATCAAATATCTCTTGTATTTCTTCAACACCTTTTAAAATCATCATATATCCTTGATTTTTTGATCACTCTTTGAATTATTTTATTCTTTATAATTTCTAAAAAATATTTTGTATGATAGTGATTCTGATTGCAATTTCCAAATAAGATTTCTTCATTATCATAATGGAATTTGATAACACTGATTTTCTTGACCCACATGCATTCAAATTAAAACTGAAGATATATCACCATATTATTATTACCTAATTGAAAATATAACCTTCCCACCGTGACTTCCTCATTACGATGATGAAAAATGATTCTTAAAAATGATTCTATATAGCAATTGTGACAAATGTAAAACATATTTCTTCCCATTATGATTCTCTATACCAACTGACAAAAAAAGGCGAACAAATTCATGGAACATCATGAAATCTTCATAGCCTTCTTTGACAACAATTTCAAAAATTCTTAAAGTAATACTATTCTTATTTCATATTTTCTCTTAACACACTTGTAGGAGATATTAAAAAAAATTCATTTTCACTTTACTCATTCAAAAAATCATATTGATGATAAATGGATGTCTACATTGGTGATTGATCTCGGTCTCAATAAATATTTTTTATTTAATTTTCCCAACATCTTCCAAGAAAATTCATCATAAAAAAATTTCAGTTTCAAATACATTTTCTTATCAATCTACGTAAAATGTCATAAGGATTCCAAACTAATGTAATGACTAATAGGTTTCAGGGTAACTCCAATTATCGATGGCATACCGATCCCGGAGGACATATATCATTAATAACTTTCTTCTTCTAAAAAGGATACTAAATGTCATCTAGCAATAAAAAAGTCTGAATATATTGATCCTATAATGATGAACTTGTGAGTAGAATTTTTTTCCTTCAAAAAACTTTCTTCTTCTAAAAACTATTTCTTGTATCATGACTTCCTCCTAAAATTAAAAACATTGAAGATAAACTTCATCATATTTTAAATTAACTGGTAATGTGATTTATGTTCTTTAACTTCTAGAAATATATTTATTTCAATAAAACATGAATACGATTGGTAGAACCTTTTCTACCCCTTTCCATCATAATGATTTCATCATAAGCTCTCTAAATATATTATGATATCTGTGAAATATAAATCTGTAAAGAATCATCATATTTACATTGGATCCAACCTAACTCCAATACATATTCTCATTATGGTGAACACTTTCATTATAGACTCAATACGATTCCTAATATCTTCTAAATTTTTACCAATATCTCAATCTGATGGATTTTATTAGCTTATGTCGATGTATTCGTTCTGATTTTTATGCTAATGGTATGGATCCAATTCTGATGCTTCTAGATCTAATCCTATATTAAATTATAATCCTTATGGTTCTGGATTCGATTTGACAACTTTAATCACACCCTTTTTCATTTCATATTTCCATTACCTTCTCAATATACTTTATTTCATAAAATAATTTATTTATTGAAAAAAAGTGAAAATATTAACTAGGGTTGATCATTTTTAGGTTATCTAATGGTGTAGAGAATATACTACCCACTAGAACATGTTATTTAAACATGAATATCAATTCATCATTATTAATACTGATCAAAATATTATTCATGAAAAAATAAAAATATTTTCTCATTTCATTCATTCATCTTTGAAAAATTATTCGAAATACCCATTGGTTTATTCACTTCTCATCATGTAAGAATAAATTACTTTTTCAGGGTATTAAGTAATTTCCTAATGAAAATATATATTGTCATGGTTTTATTGTAAAAACAACTTTGAAATATTCTATGAATATTTGATAGTCATGGAACAAATTCTTGGGATCTATTCTTTTTCACCAACCTTATTCCTCACATCGTATTGTTAACTTTTCTAACAACAAATACAACTTCTACATAGTGGACTCAACAATCTCAACAATTTTATTTGTTCATCAATATCAATATAGAAATGATGTGTCAATATGTGTCATACATTATGTACCTATTTTTTATCAATCATTATTTTCACATTCTCAATTAATTATTGAAAATAAAATACAAAGTAATTCAGAATTGTGGTTACAATTCATACTTAGAAATGTACCATCAAAAATGAAACTCTTGAAAAAGAAGTTTCCTCTTATCAAATTTAATGATACCAAATGACATTAGAACTCACAATATTCATCAAGAAATTTTTGACTGTATTAAATGATTGGAAAAATAATAGATTCCAATTGAAATATATAAATGTCAACCTAAAACATCAGAACAAACTTTAACAATATGTTTAAAAACATTCAATTAAAAATAGTAGGACTTTATAATATCCATCATCATTCTTTGATTCATGATTCCGTTGATAAATAATAACACCCCTTTGATTTAAAAGATATTTTTCTATCAAGGATAAGAGATAAATAATACATACCAAATCAATAAAATTTTCAATATAAAACCTTCAAATGTGTTTATATTTTCTTGTGAAAAATAAATATGGAAGATCAAAAATTATATTTTTCTACACATCAAGGAAAAAAATAAAAAACATATTCATAATGGTTAATATAATTAAGAATTATTGTCAATATGTTCTAATATATAGAATAAAACAAAATAGATCTTCAACATATGGCTATACAGATTTGAAAACATCCATAACATCACTAAGGATGATCTTATTCAATACTTGTACTTTAATATACCAAATATAAGATCAAAATAATATAGTATCACCTTCATCCTTTCTGTATATTATATGAAATAAACTCTTCAACTTCATCAAATATGATCCTCTACGACATTTATATTTGAATACTAATTGCGAAATCATTCAAGGATAGTTACTTCATTGTCATTACTATCATAAATTGACAGTTCGTACAAATTCTCTAGTTATCCCCCCAAAAAAACATTTTAACCTTCATTTCCAAGTATTATATAAAAAAATTACATTAAAAATATTAATGGAACTATTTCAGTCTTATTTCTCCTCAATGTGAATAGAAAGGTAGAGATTTTCTTCTCAACCAAGTTTCTCATCTTTCTCCATTATTCATTCTTTCACATCATATTTAAGGTTGATTTTTTTTTCATAAGGAAGTATGGGTATCATCACTTATTCAATTTCTCCATGTGAGAAATTTATCTTCACATGATATTTCAAGGAACTTGTATCCCTTCGTGAAACATTCAACCTCCTTAAGAAATATTTTTTTTGGAATTCATGTCGAATAATCTATATGATTGTGTCTAGAAATGCTGCATATCCAACAAAAAACATATCTAACATAAGAGTTCCATTATTTACAATTCATGTGGAATATTCTTTTTACCATTTTCACAAGCCTTTTCTTTCTATTATTTCTACTTAATTGTATGATCTAGATCTATTTTACAAATAAAAAGTATATATTTGGGGTCATTTGAAGCTTACATAAAGTTTTCACATATATTTTCATGATTTAATTTCTTAACATCATTCTTCTGAGATGAAATAAACTTTTTATAATCATATTGGTCAAATTTTCAATCTGATTTTTATTCATCTTATTGTTATAGAATGAATTATTCTAGAACATATTGTGAGTAATCTATTTTGAAACCTTCTTCATATTTCTACCTAAGTCTATCTAATATTTATTTTGGAATCTTCTATTCCCATTATTTCTTGATACACTTTGATATGTACATTAAACACTTTTGTGACTATCACCTATGAAAATATCTCATAAATAATTAACAACAACATATAAATTTTATGAATACATATTATTATTGGTATGTGATTGTTTCATCTTTACCATATTTCTCCCCCTTGGATTAGGAAACATTAATTCATTATAATTTAAGGGATTGTACTTGGAAACCAATTCATAATTCTTGAATTTATTACAGCACCAACATCGAACAAAAAATCTTGATCTTCTTTTTTCTTTTGTACATTGTCTAAAATTTCTATCATAATCATCTTACTATTTTTTGGTCTTCATTACCTCATATTGGGATCTTATTAGGGAAACAAATTAAACACTATATGTTTGCACCATATAAATGTTTGAAGGATATGTATCATTTCTCCTTGTCCATATATGGACAGAATATATTTTAAACCAATACATTTTATTGAAACAGATTTAGCAGAATTATTACAATGAGATCTGGATGGTATCTCTTTCTTCACAAATACTTGAGGGAGATCATTAAGTGATTTAATGATCTCATTTAAATAATATTATGGTTTCTTTTAATATAACACACCAATGAAAATTGTTCTTTATTATATCTATGATTCTTTGATTATTATGTCTCATTATGAGGCTTTTTAAGAATTTCCAATTTGATTTTCAATTCTAGACATATCATATTATGTGTTTTATTTTATTCTTCAGTAAATTACATTATTTTATCATATTCCTTCATCATATTCACGACAACCTTTTCATACATAACATATTAAATTTAATCATAGTGTTAATTGCTTGATTGTCTTGGATTTAATATTCTATTGTGCATTCCTAACATCAATTATGTTTTTCATATTTTCATCTAATGGAAATATATTATTCAAAGAATTTATAGTGAAATAATCTTTATATCATATTTTATTCATCCACTCTTCTTCATTATTGGATTATATTTCTTTATTGTCCTCATAATATATATTATCTAATCTAAATTTCTTGGATATATTTTCACATGTGTTGAACTTGTTCTTCTATATCTTTTCCATATATTCATACCAAACATCACAGAATGTTTTTAAAAATTTTCATGTTCTAAAAAATATCATAGAATATAGAAACAAGATATTTGTGACAAAAATTAATCATATTCATTTATGAATCAATTGAAATATATAGTTTTTTTCTTCAGCTTTACTAGTGGTTGGAACAAATTCAGGATTGTTTAAAAAGAAAGTAAGACATACCTCATGATCACTTGAATCCCTTTATCCCAATTAGGTAATAATGTTTAAAATATACTTTGTCACTGAAAAAAAATATTTTTTATCTCTAAAAATTACAGATCTAACGTCAAAATTTCATGGAGGGACTACAACTTCTTCTTCCTCTCTTGAAATGTGGGACATCTTCTTCTTCTTCTTCATGTTATTATATTTTATTTTTTATGTTAATAAATGTCTTATAAGTAGCTGAATTTTGATTTGAAGTATAAAAAACATTTTTGAAATGTTACTTCATTATAAGAACAATAAAAATTTCAAATATTCATAATTAATAACATTAATTTAAATAATACAAGATATGGAACTTCACTATGATACAACTTGTAGAGCCTCAAGCTGAATATACCACTCGGGGTGACTCAATGTTTTATTTTTATGAATTTACATTTTAATTAAACATCTCCAGATAGTTGAAGCCTTGACCCCTAAATATTTTTAGTCCTATATCTCCCATATAGAAGAAAATTAATTCACTTAAAAGCCCATATGAATTGTAAAAAGTTTGGCCTCAATGATAAAGTGTACTCCTTTTACTGATCAGCCTATAGTTATTTCATAGATTTTATTATCCATATTAATTTTAGTGATCAAAAGTGAAGAAAAATTTACACATGATTTTAGATATGTAATATTTATCATTTTTTAAAAGATAAATGGGGTTATTTATTATTTCACCACCAGTTATTCAATTGATCTTCAAAAAAATTCATATGAATAAGTCTTTAACTTCCACTAGCTTCTGATGTATGGATATTTTGGCCTTATTATTCATATAGTCTGAACTCACTGATATTTTATAATATCAATGTAGTTATTATTTCTCACCTATAAAGATAGTATTTGACTACAGTGGAATATGATGATAACATATAATCAAGCTAGGTAAATTTACACTTGTGAATGAGAATAAGATATAAATTCCACTGTAGATCACTATTATTTTAAAATAAAAGACTGTAGATTCCTCAACCCACTATAAGTTTTCCTTTTCCTCAATTTAGTTATTGATAACACTTTAACTCACAAAAATACAGCTAAAATTTTTCCTTAATATTATTTATTGTGATTTTATATGAATATATTGTCATGAAGGAAATACATCATGAATGATGTTTTCAACATTAAAAAAAATCACATACCCAAATAACTATTTGTTTACATCTAAAACACACTAATCATGGTGTTATTTAGTGTGTGTAGTTCATGAATATAATATTTTATTCATACTATTCATTTTCAATGATTTATCCATGAAAGTCTATATCACTTTTTATTTTTATTCAAATACTCATAAACTTAACCCATATCTATAACTATTGTTTGTGGGTTCGCTATGAATTCATTCACGTGACACAATCTCTCATCATGTAATTATAATTTTTTTGTAGAGAACATTTTTCTTCTCGTAATATTTTATTCATTGATTCTCTTCTTTAAGAAGCATTTAATCTCATGAAATCATTATAAAAACTTCACATAATTATCTTACTGGACTATTACTTCTCCTTGTAATGTTTATATATGTATAAATTATTATCCTTCATTCATATGTCACAATGGATTAGAGGTATCACAACATGAAAATCACCAGGATTCTTCTTCATGCATACATTGATTTATAGAAACCTCTACCCTTTGTGAAAATGGAATGTAGATCATCTGTGCTTCACAATTAAAATGAGGGGAATCTATTAGAAATACATCTCCTCTCAATCCCATATGATAGATTTTATAGGTGAGTTGTCCACTACCATTCCCACTAATTTTCATCTACATGAATTACCATTTTGTATTTGATGTCAATCAATGTGTTTTAATGCCAAAATATATCATTATTTTTCAAATGAAAATTTAATTTTTTTAATTGATAAATGTTTTATGGGGTCTTCATGTTAGTAATATTCATCTCCCTTCATGAGTTTGGAAACACATGCATGTGATGATGATCGTATGAAACACCTTAACCTAATATCTTCCATGTTATTGGATACTCAAAAATACTTATGAGACATCATTTTGCATTCCTTTGAATCCAAATTTACATATTTACTCATGAATGAATGACATATATTACATGAATGATGTTGATCATGTTATAGTTTCTTAACATATGGAGATATTTGTAATAATGAGTGTTAAACACATGTAATGGTGATGTTTCTTTTCTCAAGCTTGCATGAATAAGTATACACATTTAGAATTTTATTATAAGCACATAAAGTGATGAGACATACAAGAATCAGGAAATCATATAATCAACAATATATTCATATGTTTTATAATTTGAGAATAGTAACCTGTATACAAACCTCCCACATTAGATTATACTTCAGTCAGCCTTCTATTTTTTGTAATTCCCATGACCACTACCTCTCAATCTGGGATCACGGTATGAATCCAAATACACAAATGTATTCCCTTATATGGGACATTCCTAACACTTTTATAACCCCCCAACCCCCCTTGTGCATCCTATACAGAAGTCACACAAACCTCTGTGTGCACACCCTATTGGAGATATACAATCCAAAATCCTTTTACCTCTATGGTCACCTACATCACCCCCCACCATGTGGTTGAACCCTGGGTCCAACATATTTTGTTTATGGAGTCATTGGTTGACTATGGGTTGGGTAATTTTTTTAATAACACCCCATATACATAGAATAATTTTACTAACTAATAAATTGGCAAGCCTTCTTCAAAAAAATTTACCATATAGAATATAAATAAGGACTCTATTTTTCATGAATGGTCATCAACCATATTCATGAAAAATAAATATTTCAATACTATTCAATGTTGTTGACATTGTTTTAACATGTAACACATGTTCCTTAAACATTATGACATGGTCATAAATCATCATGATCATCCAAATATTCTTCATGAAAAAATATAAAAAAATTTAAATGAAATTATTTATTCTTTAAATTCTTCTAAAAAAATCCTCAGGGGATTTATTGCTTCAACTCATGTAAGAATAAATTATGTTTTCATATTATTATATTAATTCATTATAAAAATAGATATTCCAATGTTGTTTTTTGAAAATTAATTCATAATCTTCCCAAAATATTTGATAGTAATGGAACACATTCTTGTGATTTCTTAATGTTCACCATGTTTCTTACTCACATCATATCGAAATATTTTTTATAGCCAAAAAACTATCACAAATTGGATTTAACAAAACTAGATATTTCAACTCTGAGATGATAGTTTGAATCCATAAATAGACTATTAAAAATTTAAAAACATGTTAGACACAAATTTCATTTCAAAAACTTCAGGATATATAATATATATTTCATCAACAAAATTACTATTACGGATATCCATTTCAATATCCATTTCATATATATTATAGTCAAAATTATCTTCAATGGGGAAAAAATATGAATGAACTATATCATTAATATAGGTTAAAAAGGTTCGTTGTAGTGAATACCAAGCATTTTTAAGTTTTTTATATAAGGAATGATTTTAGGGTAGTAAATATACCATCAATTTTAGTCTTCTTGTAGAAAACACACTTTCAACCTATGGGTATTACATATTCAAGTGCATCCACCAAGGTCCAAACTTTGTTAGTGTACATGGTGTCCATTTTAGATTCCCTATTCACGGACCATTTTTTAATAAAATTATAAATGGAATCCCAATAGGTGGTAGGTTCATCTCCAATGAACATTACATTATCATAATTTAACATGAGAAATACTTTTCAGACGAACTATTGATGAATCATATATAAAAATAATTTTTATTATATATCTAGATTTAACTATTCTTCTTATCATCTTTATGGATCCAATATAACTTTAAAATCATGTATAATTCCTATTTTTTGTCTTGATCTTATCAAAGTTCCACATTCCTCCCACTATATCCTTAACTAATGTGCTTCTTCTCAAGGAAAACAACACATCTTACCACAAAAACATTGAATGCAACAAAATTATAATATTAAAATACCATAGTCTATTTGGGATAATTAGTAAATAAGATTTTATCTAATTTAGGGTTTATTTTATCCAAATTAAAACTCTGAGTGTATTGTTCAGAACCTCAAATACTCATAAAATACATATAAAGACATTTCATATGTCATATCTCATATAGTTTCTTTATGAATGATTTGGATGGAACACATATTAATTAGAATGTATTAGCCTGTATAGCATAACTGTAGAATTAAATAATAAGGTCACACTGACTCATAATTGATCCAACCATGTCCAACAAGGTACAATTACTCCTCCTAGAAACAAAATTTTATTAAAATATTATATGATTAGTGATTTTACCAAAAAATAACAATTTATCAGGTACTTTATGAATATTTTACTCTAGTATTTTCCACCCCTATCAGATTAGAGAATCATAATTATTTTTCCTAGTTAATTATACAGTTAATTTAAAACTATTTAAACATTAAAAAAGTTTCATACTTTTTTATCATTGGAAACATATATCTATACCAACTAAAGTCATCTGTAAAAATAATGAAGTACCTGAAACCACAACTTTATTGAGTATTAATTGGTCTACATAAATCACTATGTATGAGATCTGACATTCCACTATCCCTTTAACCCTTCCCACTAAAATTTAATTTGTTTATTTTTCATAATAACCAAGATTATCAATTAAAAAAATTCATTATCAAATGGTTACAACAATCCATCTTTATAGAGTCTTTAGATGTGATTATCAATTATATGTCCAACGAAATAACGCCAAATGTAGGATGGATTTGAAACAACCTTAGAATTATTATTCTTAATTTTATAGACTATATTATCCATATTATGAATATATAAACATATTATAATATTTTAATTCTATAAAAAAAATTACTATATATAGAACTACTATTTTTTTAATAATGAATAAAATTTCCATAATATTTAAACAATATGATCAAATTAAATCTATGTCCATATCAAGAATAGAATAATATTTTTACAACTATATAATATATCCACTTGATAAATTTAGATCATGACTACCTAATTAAAATGAAAAAATCTTGATCCATCACCAACATAATGATCTAAATCACCCTTTTTCAATTCCCTTCTACCAAGAGTATATATTTTTCATTACAAATGTGTGATGTTTGTTTAGTTTCCAAATCCCTTGATCTAGAGTTACTAAAATTTTCCTCTATAACATTAAAAATTATATGCTAATTTTTTTTCTTTTCTTTGAGTTATATTCTCTAAATTAGATACCAATTTTGAACTATACTATATATCACACCTATATAGAACTCAATATATTATCATGATATAAGTGAAAATATACAACATTGATATATCTATGGTAGAGTTTCATGTTTTATATCTTTTCATCAAGTCCCTTTAATGAAAATAATCCCACTAATAATGATGATGAAATATATCGAATATATTTAGTGAGACAAGGTGAATACTTGCTCATGACTTACATCAGGTTAGTTATGTAAATAATCCAATTCTATATCTGGTATATTTTTTCCAATCATATTATATATGAATATTTGATAGATGAGTGGACACACTATTTATCCATATCTACCTTGTATTTACACAAATCAATTCATTTGATTTTATAATGGTTAGGGTTTTCTAGCTAGTGAAACCCAACGTAAAATCTATGAGCTAGGAAATTAACCATTATAGTCACCTTGAAAATGGATGACAATAAAAATATATAATTCCTGGAATCCTAACTATAGAATCCTAGACCTAGGTGCCACAAAATGGTGCCTTGAGCCCAGTTGGCCACATTGCCTCAAGAACATCACCCTGAATGTAGTGGATTTTGACTATAAGCGATGGACTTGGGTGTGTCTTTTGTTAGACTATTTCAACATTACTAGAGTGTAAAATAATTTAATATCAACAATAGTCAATAGAAAAAGTATTAAATACATCAAATGATAAATAAAATCCATATGGAAGATATATAAATACTTCCAGAAGGAATCTCATATACAAATGATGATGATACATGTCATGTATCTATAAATCATCTAGAATAGGTAAAAATGGAATGAGTACAATACATATATTAAAATACCAAAAATACCAAAAGTGTTATCTCTAGATAGAATCACGAACCTCACATTGGTCTCGTTCTCCCTTTCTCAAAATAATTGAACAAATTAAAGCATCTAAATGTGGGTGCTTTCCCCAGTCCCTACATGGATCTATATAGTCTATTCATGTACCCAATGACAACAGGAACAGGGTGTGAGATACAATCCCAGGAGGTAGAACTCCAAAGGTAAATATAAAAACCTATCCAGAAAATATAATCTAATAAAAGTGAAATATATATCATAATTAAGAAGTAAATAAATGTGATGTTCCCATGTAATATCTACTACAAAAGAAATTATCCAATATAACCCAACACATCTCCCTACAAAACATGGGTCAAGATCTTATATTAATGCAGTAGTAAAAAATAATAAGTAATCCCCATGGACTAAACATATACACAATATGTTATATAACCCATAGAATTTCCTTACAACCTATAAATCAAATCAACCATGACCAATCCGTACAACTATAGGTTTCACAAATACCACATCCTCTCTTTACAACCAAACATATCAAATTTACCTTGTTCAATACATATAATCAAACATGTTAGACCCTTCATGGGAATATACAAGGTGTATTTAACAAAGGCATACTCATCGAGTTCTAGGAGCATCTCAATGGAAAGTTGGTTAAGCTTGAATTGTGGTTTAAGGATAATGTCTTCTAACCATGTCCACTATGAGCCCATGAAAACCAGATCCAAGTAGTAAAATTCCCATGGCATCCTACAGAATCAGAATCCATGGAGAAAATAGGTCCAAGGAATTAGCTATCATTTCCAGGACCCATGACATATCGCTCATGTGGCATCCTATGAGACAATTCATCAATTAACATACAATTTCCATGAGTATACCCACACAAATCATAATAAACTTTCAATTCAATTCCTTGAGTTTACTAACTCATATAATAATTCACATTCAAATAAATTCCATGATCTTACCCACTGATATCAAAATTTATATAAAATACATTCAATCTGAAGCATTAAAATGAAAGGAGGTAGTTGATCTCTTAACAATCAATTTAGTTCAATTTAATTATTTATAGGCAAACCCTATCTATGA
Source organism: Viscum album (assembly GCA_963277665.1). Lineage (NCBI taxonomy): Eukaryota > Viridiplantae > Streptophyta > Magnoliopsida > Santalales > Viscaceae > Viscum > Viscum album. Next base: position 836,072,009 of record OY728137.1, read on the forward strand.
AAGAACCAAATCTCCCCATTGGTGGTTCATCAATGTCATATGCATAGGCAATTCTAACATCACACCCCATGGGTGCCCTTCGTTGGGGAAACAACCACCAACACAACCCAAAGAAACTAAAGGTCATCCCTAACACATTCCATTACATATAATTCAATTATTGAATTAATTTTCATGGAAACACTAGAAGGTTTGGAAAGAGACCCAATAAAAACAACCTTAATAAATCCCCAAACCACACATGAAAATTATAGACTACCTTACATAGGTCTGTAGTATACTGATCCTCGAGTATTAGCTCATGATTCGACTACAATCAATAGAAAAATTAATAACACAAAAAAAACTATAGAAATAGGGAATATTATCTTGCACCTAAATGGGGCATTAGAACAACGTAAGAATCAACAATAATCTACTACTCATTGGTACGAATACAAAAATACAATTGGCACTCTATTTTGAGTTAAGATGGAGGATAGGGTAAAAATATATAATTTGGCTCAAAAATTGATCTCTCCCATAGGTGCATTCTACTAAAACCAAAAAAGTGGTATAAGGGTTTAAAATTACAAGGTGTTTAGGAAAAATAGTAATTTCCACAAAATTTACTAGGTCTCATGTATTGGAAACACACTTATACAAACTATGCATTAACATTGTTCCAATAGCTATGCTAAGGGGAAACCCTCCTGGTAACCACACACGGTTTGGCTAACCATGGGAAAACTGTGAAATTTGACTATGCTAAAAAATGAAAGGACCTTAGATGGGAATGAACCACCATTCATACTATTTCCTCAAACTGTACAACCTTTAGATCATCTTTTTCTACCCTCACATAGTTAATAGTAATCTTGTGACCTTCCCTACACTGTTTCTACAAATAGTGGTTCCTATAATTTTTACCCAAATATTTGGTCTCTGGGATCTGAACAAGCCCCAAAACCTTTGATAAACTAGTGACATCAAAATTAATTCACATTAGGTCATAATTAATTATTTAAACTAAAATTAAAGAGATTCTTGCCTCATATGAAACTTGGGATATTACAATATTCTCTCAGTAAATAAATTCATCCCTGAATTTCCCTAACAAGAGTGGTTAAGATTCTTCAGAGAAAAAATATAGCCATAGAGCATATACATCAGCCTCCCACTCCCATGTATCATCCTATAAAGAAACATGATTCCGTAACAACCATACCAGATGAAATGACTGGCCCCGTAGAACCTTCATGCTCATTCCAATGATAAAAAATTATTCTTTTTAAAGGATTAATATTCTATAAATTAGACCACATTAGGATAAAATTCATTAACATTGGGACTGAGATTTGTTGAAGACACCATGTATGGATCTGTACTGCTGAGATAACTACAGCCGGTAGGCTACCAGACTGACTATAACCATAATCTCAAACAACAAAACATATCATGGTGAAATCATACTATGTCTCCTAATTTGTCTGTGTCAAAGACTCAGTGAAACATGTTAAAATTACTAATTCTGACCTTGAAGTCTAGAGGTCATCTATTTCAATTAGCATTATATTTATGTTAGGTCTGTATATTATCCATCCACTTTTAAATCAACTGGACCCACTCAGATGTCTCTTGTACAATATTTCGTCCCAGTAATTAGGTCTTGGCTACCTATAATTAGAATAGGGTTGATAGACATATACTAATTTACAAATGCCTATAATTTTCCATTATTAAAGTCACCTGATAGCTATTATTGTAGAAAAAATCAACAGGGGGTGTATTACTCACCCACGATCCCCCAAAATCATTCATTCATGTGTGAAACATGTCATTAAGAACTTGTATCGTATGATCTGATTCTATAGTAGTCTTATGGTGGTAAGCTAGGCCATGAATCACATGTGTACCACCTAGTTCCCTCTGCAATGTAATACAAAAACGAGATATAAACTATGTGGCCCTATCTGAATTAATAGTGAAAGGGACATTGTGAAGTTTTACTATATTACGGATATAGAACCTCAGTTTCTCATCCACCCATGAAGGTATCTATTATTCTAAGTAAATGAGAAACCATCATGATCCTTTCAACCAAAACCCACACAACATTTCTACCTCAAGGCATCCTAAACCATTTGTTCATGAAATCCATCAGAAATCATTCCATTTAAACTCAAAAATTAGTTACTAGTGTAAAATTATGGCTGGGTTCTGATGGTCCACCTTCACCTCGGGACAGGAAGAACACCTCATGAAAAAACCATCTACCTAAATTTTCATACCCGGCCACGGGTACTAATAGAGTATGTCATGATAAATCTCGGTAATAGTGGAATTCACAACCAAAAATGAGGCTTGAAATTCCAACATCGGGACCTCGTGTATTTCCACTAGATCCCAAATGTGCCCAATGATACATAGTATGTCATTCTTACCTACAATCCAACCATATGGAGGGTCCTCACCTGACACATTCTTCAGTAGGACTATGACGTCTGAATTAGATAGTTTACTCATCCTCAATATATCCATTAGGGTATAGGTAATATATAAGGATGAATTTAATGTCTTCCCCTAACTATCATGCACCTCTATGTGCATCTCAGTGAAAAAATCCATAAGCCGCCACTTGTTACTTACATGTTGAACTACCTATATCAGATTCCTCCATCATAGTTCATCGAACCCTCCATTTTGTTTACAAGGAATATAAACAAGATTAATGTCAATTTATGTTGTTAGTCAACCCAAATTTTCATCCTTAGATTCATATCACACTATTTAAATATATATTTAGTGATATTGTGGTCTGTATACACCACGAAATGATCTCTTAGTAAATAGTGTTTCTAACAGCGCAACACATGAACAAGTACAGCTTGTGTAACACCCCGAGATTTTAGGAGATATAAAATTTTTAATTTATTTGATATACAATACACTAATATTATCTTGTACTATATGCAACACCGTATTAGCTTTCAGTATAGGCAAAACTATTCTAGGCTCGTGTTACACACAATTTCAAGTTTGTTTTGTGGAAATTATTCTACAAAACATTAAGTATAGATTTTTTAAATGTATAAATGAAATAAGTTTTGATTATGTTATACACAACACCAAACAGATTTTTCACTACATGCATCCCTGACTTGGCTTGTGTTACACGCAATCGCGACCTTCTCGATAGCGTGTGTAGTATGCAATACCGTGTTTCACTAAACTATGATATATTTTTATAATATTATTATGGAATAGCCATTATGAATAATATTAAATAAATTTTAAATTTTATAACATTATTAATTATCTTACATATTTTCTAGTACATGGTATGAGAATTAAATAATTTTTTCGGGTAAAATAAGTATTTTTAAAAAAATGATGTTTTACCGCCTTTTGATGGCACAACCACATTAATTCTAGTTTTTGACATGTTTATAAGTTCAATTTGACAAAATAAAATTCTTCCTTAGAATCATGATATAAAAATTTAATTTGGATAAAATTTTCATATTATTCTGATAACTTTCAAATTTTAATGAATAGTAAAAACATGTTATATTTTAATTGAAAAAAACTTTTTTCATAGAAATAGTTTATATGGTTTGATTATATTTTTAATTGGTTTTAAAGTTCAATTATAATATATTGTTACCATTTAATACATTTTTGGTCATTGGAATTAATTTCTCTTTGAATTTGGACACAAAAAAGTGTCGATCTTTTGATAGTTATTGTCTCTTAAAAACATGCTATTTGTATTGATAACGAGAATTAATTTTAAAATTAATTTATGACACTTCTATGTTTTTAATTTGGAAAAATAGATATCATTTTTTAATTCGAAATATCAAATATATATTTGGATGAATTTTTTGTATTTTTCTGAAAAACTTCAATTTTTGATGAATAGTGAAACCACTTAGTGGTAGTTAAAAAACAGACTCTTTCATTTAAATTAAATGTTACCACTTCTGTGAATTGAATTTAAAAATACAACATACATTTTTGATATCAAGAAGTAAAATTTGGTTCAATATGATGAAAATAATTTTTGGTGAATAATAACTTTTGACTTTTATTTACTGCGGTTAAAGGTAAATAGGTTGATTCAAGGTTAAAAGAATATTATAATAATTTAAAATTAACTTACCACTTATCATAACCTTATTTGATGAGTATTAGCCGACCATGGTCATCCTTGAATCGATTTTGGAACCCCATTGAGCGACTTGGTAGTGATAATGACAATTTGGAGAAATTAATTTAATGTAAAGAAAAAATTGACATTAACAAAAATATTTATTAATTAATTTTTAGAAGAGGTTATATAAATTATATTTTCTACCATAAATATTCATTTTAAAGATAAATTTTTTCCTACATGGTGGTGTTTGTTTTATAATTTTTATACATCAAATAAATTAAATTATTTATGAAACAATAATGATGCAGTATTTACATCATTAATAAATGATTTAAATAAATAAGATTATAATGATTACAATATTATAAATAACATCTGAAATTATGATGGGATGATTTTATTTAGACCATGAGTCATCTTATATTCATCTTTATTGATTTTTGGATCTTTTGAAACCGGAGATAAGTTTATAATAAAATAATATTTTCACACTTTCGAAAGGTGCCCCTCTACTCCCTTATAAAAGGGCACCTCCTCCCTCTCTGCTTTACACAACATTGAGCCTTAGAGCTCGGACAAACCCTGAAAATTACTCTTATCAAATACCCTATTAATATTTTATAGGTCTTTGTCTTCTTTTAAGACCAACATTAGTGCCCTAATAGGAGGTTTCAAAGAGTCGTGTCGAAGAAGAGGTAATATCTGTTACCGATTCATTCAAATTTATTTCTTCTTCTACTTAATCTTCTTTAGATGTTTCATTATGAAGTAACAAAATCAGTATCAATAAAATACCTATATGTTATTATAAATATGAAACACCCATATTTCACGTTCTATCCATCTTAGGAAAAACGAAATCACCACGCGTGCGTACATACAGAATATCGTCTCCATGCCGTGGTGTAATCTGTTTTTACACAACCACCGTACATGGATGGGTATAATGGTGTAAAGAATAAATATATATAGGTATTATAACATAATACTGATTATATTATTTTATATCATCCACCCCAATTCAATTCAATAATTATGGGAACGATATCATCGCTCGTGCGTACATACGGACTACCGTCTCCAAGACGCGATGAGATTCATTCTCTATGTTAACCACTCAAGAATGATTACAAATTATATATAATGAATAATAATAAAATATATGACATGATAAAGATTGTGTACTTATGTGTATATATATATATATGTCATCTACTTACTTCCATTCAAGTCAATAAGGAAAAGAAAACATCGTTCATGCGTACATACGGCCTACCGTCTCCCTGAACGGTGTATTTCATTTCATTTATCTATCTATTATATATATATACTGAATATATATGATATATAAATCATGATTTACATTCTGGAAGAAATTAAATCATGATATAAGTAATAATAATATCAATAACAACAAGTCCAAGTACGTACAATAAATGAAAATATTTTAACGAAAAAGCTACTTTTACATAGAATTTACCAAAGAACGGGTAATATAAAGTCATAAATGAACCATATATGATATAATACCAATTAATATGATTCTGTAATAATTCAATGAAATTATTTAAATCATTATAAAGGAGTTTTGGATACATACAAAGCATATCAGACATAAGGTAAGGGATAATTATTCCAATCTCATTTTTATCTGAGATTGCTTATACGTAAGTATTTATGGGGGTATATTTTTCATCCATGTCCATAAAAATGTTTTTCATAAAGTGTTAAGTTTTCTTCCATGTATTTTTAATGTCATGTTTAACCCTCTTTCACATTTACATTGTGTTATGGAGGGAATCTTTCTTTTGTTTACCATACGTGGTAATTTTTTACTTTTCCGTTAAAAGTACAAGGAGAATGATTTTTTACTTATACGGAATGAACTGATTTTTACAATTTTATAAGGCCTTATTTCCATGAAGCTTATTCTACAAGATTTCATGGTTATTTTCAATTAAATCCTTTTCTTTTAAAATTGTGTGGCATTTTTTGAAAAGAAAATGATTTTTAAGGAGAAAGGATATTTTCCTGAAGAATTCATTTCAAGTGTTTTATCAAAACCATTTTCCATATAAGATGACATTACTTCATATGTTTATATTTCAAATATAAGGTCTCTATGATTTACATGGTATCACTTTTATTATGATTAAATGATATCCATTTGTTTTATATGGATTATGTGATGATGTGATGATGTTTATGAAACTTATTTTATTCTTTGGGTTATGATGGATATTTTAAGTTTATTTTGTGGCACAAGTAAGAATGATTTCATTATGAGATGGGTGGGACCTATATCTACCTCAAATGAATTGGGTAAAGATTTCTATCTCATGAGATAGACATCGATGGAATGAAAAGTTAATCTGGTTCAGTGATACAGGACTGGAACGAGGAGTGAACTCTGTTCAGTAAGTGACTTTGTCCACTAAGATGGTCTTGGCAGCAATGCATTGGCTACTATGGTATCATATCATGTGATTAATGTTTTTCCTCAATTACAAGTTTTATTTCTACGTATTTTATCATTATTTATGTTCTATTAGGATATATGCCTTACATACTGCCATGTTTTATGTTATTGCTCAAGATTTTGATGTTTAGACATAATGTTCATGTTTTTATGTACAAATGTATATGGTTTGTTTTATTTTCTCCATGCTTACCCATAATGATCATTTGAGCTTACCCTTTATATGTTTTCTTTTCCCTACGATATAAAGAAACTTTTTAGGTAAAAAAAGTGAAGATCTTTATGGGAGATGTTGAAGATCTTTCACCATGATTAGAAGATTGTGTTCCATGTTTCCAAAGACAGTAAACTATTACGATACTTTGGTGTATGTTTTTGTTATGTATTACGTATTCCGAAGAAGTAATGTGATTTCCATGTACGTCAAGATTTGGGTCTCTATAGTTGGTATCATAGGAAAGGTTTAGTTAACTTTTGGAAACTAGGATGTGAAAACTTTAGTGAAATCCCTAGAGATATTTCTATGGTATGTCTTGGGATGTACCTAAGGATAAGTATAAGTATAGGTTATAGTTTTAGAATTATGGTAATGATATTAGAATTAATCCTAAGATTTTGGATATTTAAGGTACTCCCCCTTTATTATGTTGTTTTCCCTAGCATGATTTTTGCCTCTCACACTATTCTTTTTGGGTTTTAGACGATGGCTAGAACCTGAAGGAACAATGTTGATCAATGTAATCGACAATGCAATGATTGTCCATCTGAACAAACCAATGTTATGGGATATGGAGAGCAAAATATTATTTCAATAATTACACAATCTATGAATCATTCTGGATTTCCAAATGAGAAGATAAGGGAATAATATTCTATTGAGCCCTTCATGAGGAAACATCCACCTTCTTTCAGTGGGTCTTCTGATCCACTTGTTGTTGAAAAATAGAACAATACCATTGAAAAGATATTTTCCATACTTCGGTGTTCAGAAAATGAAAAAGTTATTTTGGCTATTTACCGTTTAGAAGGTGAAGCAGATCAATGGTGAACTCTAATTAAGTATACAAGGCCCTGAGAAGAAATTGAATCCATGGAATTATATGAGTTCAAGAACTTATTTTTCAATAAATACTACCCTCATACTCTTTGAACAAATATGGAAAAGGATTTCCTTGAGCTTAAGAAAAAGGATGATGAATCTGTTGGTATATACGAAGCGAATTTTACAAGGCTTGAAATGTATGCATATGGCTTTATCATCCAACCTGAAAGTAAATTTTATCGATTCTTCAGTATCTTAAAACCAAGTCTTCAAAGGGAATTAGCTATAAGAGACTTAGGTAGCAATGAAGAAATTATGTGTTGTGCTATAATGGCAGAAATGGAAGTTGGTGTTACAAATCCATGTCATGGTATTTAAAAGAAATGAAAGACGGAGTTCAAGGAGAATTCTCAGAATAATGGTGAAAAGAAGATGAATGTTTCTTCATGCTCAAAGTGTGGAAAGAATCACGGTGAAAATTGTATTAAAGGGACTAGAAAATGTTTTAAGTGTGGAAAAGAAGGTCATCGAGCAGCTGAGTGTCAATGTAATGAAAAAAGGGTTGCTAATGATGTGAATAAGGAAAATAATGTAGAGAATTCACCAACAACACTTCAATGCTTCATGTTCTTTAAAATGGGGCATTATTCTAATCAATGCCCTAATCAAAGGGTTAATGATGATCAACATGAGCAACCTCTTAAGGAAAAGGATAAAGAGAAGTCACATGAGATCACTATTTGTGATGTTGAGTATGACAATGATGCTATGTAATGATTAAGTGTTTATGTAATGGGATTTCAAAACAGTATCATGGAATCTCATTTATGGTATCGTGGAATTTTAGAATATTTATGTATTGGTTTTTAATAATTATATGGTGCCAGTAACCAAGAAAAGTGATTGAAATATTTTTGGAAAGCAGATGATATGTGCATAATGAAGGGATGAGGAGAAAATATTATTAATGAGATCATGACTGATGTAAGGAAAAAGTGATATCATGGATTGAGTATATTGAAATCTTGGGATTTTGGTATGTGGAAAGAGTTACCTTTTGACAACATTCATGTTCTCACTATTGTTCTATGGTAATTCATGTTTCAAGAGAATAGAAAATTAAGGTATTAACATGTTTGGAATGAGATCAACAAGATATATCTTATGATATGTGAGGGATAAATGATGGTATTCACATGCTTGGTTAATTAAATTTCTTGTAATCGTTTTCTTTATAATATGAGATTGAACAAATTTATTTTGGATTAGTCTAAAGACTGGAATAGATTATGTCGGACATCAGATAGTATTGCATAAGGCTAATACTTTTTGATATTATTTTTGGAATGTTATAATAGTATAGTTTTAGAAAAAGGACAACTCGTAGGACGGGCAAAAACCCATCACGTCGGACAAGGTTGCGGGAATCAAACCCACAACCGAAGTGAGACATGACTTTATCGCCTACCACAGGCCTACAGGAAGTCCCTGGTTAGTAGGAACTAGTTTAATTTTATTAAGGGGTATGAAAGATGAATTATAAGTCCATTGTTGGAATCATATATGATTAATCTAACCATAGATGGACTTATGCATATTTAATAACTTATTCTAACCTTTTTGTGATAGAAACGGATGGGATGAATTATCATTTTATCGCATGATCTGCTAACACTTCAATAATTAAAAATTCCGCTTCATTTCTTTAAATAGAGATGAAGTGGAAATTGTTCAAGGAATGACCAACGGTGATATTACACTAAAATCAAGTAAGTATTTATCCTTATGTAAAAGTTCATCAATGTTAGAGAAATGATCTTGGAAACAAAAAAATGTTGTCCTAGTACTCTCAAATCTGATGAATCAGATGGTACCTTAGATTATCACAAATTTATGGCTTTGCAATTGATGTCTTTTTCATATCCATGTCCTCTACCACTCTCCATCAGAACTTGATGGTTAGATTTCTCCTCCATATCCATATTTTCACCTATGATCTCCTATGTGGAAACCCAGTGATGAGTTAATTTGGGTAAACATTATGTTTCATACTTCGCTTTTTTAAAATTAAGTTTTAGTATTCCTTTTTACGATGTGGGTTTCTATGAAATAAACTCTCAAGTAATAAACTATTTACAGCCCCGACGAATTTTGAGGGAGAAATTCATTTTAAGTGGGATAGAATGTAACACCCAGAGATTTTATGAGATATGTTATTCTTAATTTCTTTGATATACACTACACCAAGATTAGCTTGTACTATACACATCACCGTATTAGCTTGCAGTATACGCAACACTATTCTTGGCTCGTGTTACACACAATTTCATGTTCGTTTTGTGGAAATTATTCTACGCAACATTAAGTATCGATTTTTTTAATGTATAAATGAAATAAGTTTTGATTATGTTATATGCAACACCAAACAGAGTTTTCACTACATGCATCCCAGACTTGGTTTGCATTACATGCAATCACGACCTTCCACGATAGCGTGTGTAGTACGCAATACTAGGTTTCACTAAACAACGATATATTGTTATAATATTATTATGGACTAGATTTTATGAATAGTATTTAATAAATTTTGAATTTTGTAACATTATTATTCATCTTACATATTTTCTAGAACATGGTATGAGAACCAAATAAATTGTATGGGTAAAATAAGTATTTTTAAAAAAATGCAGTTTTTCCGCCTTTTGATGGCGCACCCACATTAAATCTACATTTTGACACGTTTATAAGTTCAATTTGACAAAATAAAATTCTTCCTTGATATCAGGATATAAAAATTTAATTTGGATAAAATTTTCATATTATTCTCATAACTTTCATATTTTAATGAATAATAAAAACACGCTATATTTTGATTAAAATCAACTTCTCTCATCTCAATGGTTTATATGGTTATATTATCTTTTTAATTTGGTTTAAAGTGTAATTATAATATATTTTTACCATTTAATCGAATTTCTGTCATTGGAATTAATTTAACTTTGAATTTGGACATAAACAGGTGTCGATCTTTTGATAATTATTGTTTCTTAAAAACACGCTATTTGTTTTGATAACGGGAATTAATTTTAAAATTAATTAATGCCACTTCTATAATTTGAATTTTGAAAAATAGAAATCATTTTTTAATTCGGAATATCAAATATATCTTAGGCTACATTTTTGGTATTTTTCTGAAAAACATCAATTTTTGATTAATAGTGAAACCACTTAGTGGTAGTTAAAAAACTGACTCTTTCATTTACATAAAATTTTACCACTTCTTTGAATTGAATTTAAAAAATCCAACATACATGGCTGTTATCAAGAAGTAAAATTTGGTTTAATAAGATGAAAATATTTTTTGGTGAATAGTAACTTTTGACTTTTATTTTCTGCGGTTAAAGGTAAATAGGGTAATTCAAGGTTAAAATAATATTATAATAATTCCAAATTACCTTAACACTTGTTATAACCTTATTGGATGAGTAGTGGCAGACCATGGGCATCCTTGGGTCGATTATGGGACCCTATTGACCCACTTGGTAGTGATAATGACAATTTGGATTAATTAATTTAATGTAAAGACAAAATTGACATTAACCAAAATATTTTAGTAATTAATTTTAGAAGGGGTTATATAAATTATATATTCGACTATAAATATTCATTAGAAATATAAAATTACTTCCTACATTGTGGTGTTTTTTTTAATTTTTAGACCTCGAATAAATTAAATTATTTATGACACAATAATGTTGCAGTATTTACCTCATTAATAAATTATTTAAATAAATAAGATTATAATGATTAAAATTTTATCCAAAAAATCTCCAATTCTGATTGGATGATTTTATTTAGACCATGAGTCATCTTATCTTCATCTTTAATTATTTTTGGACCTTTTGAAACTGAATATAAGTTTATAATAAAATAACATTTTCACACTTTCTAAAGGTGCCTCTCTCCTCCCTTATAAAAGGGAACCTCCTCTGTCTCCTCTTTACACAACTTTGAGCCTTCATGCTCTGCCAAACCCTTCCCATTACTATTATAAACTCCCCTAGTTAAATTTTAGACATCTTGGTCTTCTTCGAAGACCGACATTAGTGCCCTAAGAGGATATTTCAAAGAGGAGTGTCGAAGAAGAGGTAATATCTGTTACTGATTCTTTCAAAACAAATTCTTCTTCTACTTCCACTTCATTAGTTATTTCATTACGAATTAATAACATCAGTATCAATCATATACTGATATGTTATTATAAATATGAAACAACCCTATTTCACCTTCTATCTATCCTACGAAAAATGAATTCACCGCATGTGCGTACGTACCGAATACCGTCTCCACGTCGTGGTGTAATCTGTTTTTCCACCACCACCATACATGGATGGGTATAATGGTGTAAAAAATAACTATAAATAGTTATTATAACATTTTAATGATTCATAGATATTATATCATCCACTCAAATTCAATTCAATAATAATGTGAACGATATCATCGCTCGTGCGTACGTACGGACTACTGTCTCCACGACGCGATGCGATTCATTCTCCATGTTAACCACTCAAGAATGATTATAAAGTATATATAATTAATAATAATGAAATATATGACATGATAAAGCTAATGGATTTATGTATATATATATATTTCATCTACTTACTTCCATTCAATTCAATAAGGAAAAGAAAACATCGTTCATGCATACGTACGACCTACCGTCTCCATGAATGATGTATTTCATTTAGTTTATATATCGATTATATATATATATATATATATATACTAAATATATAAGATATATAAATCATGATTTACATTATGGAAGTAATTAAATCATGATATAAGTAATAATAATATCAAGAACAACAATTCCAAGCACGTACAATAAATGAAACGATTTTACTGAAAACACTGTTTTAACATGGAATTTACCAAAGAATGTGTAATATAAAGTAATAAATGAACCATATATGATATCATAACAATGAATATGATTCTGTAATAAGTCAATGAAATTATTTAAATTATTATAAAGAGGTTCAGATACATACGAAGAATATCAGACATAAGGTAAGGGATAATTACACCAATCTCATTTTTATCTGAGATTTCTTATATGTAAGTATTTACTGGGGTATATTTTTCATCCATGTCCATAAAAATGTTTTTCATAAAGTGTTAAATATTATTCCATGTATTTTTAAAGTCATTTTTAACCCTCTTTGACTTTTACTTTGTGTTATGGAGGGAATCATTCTTTTGTTTACCATACGTGGTACTTTTTGACTTTTCCATTGAAAGTAAGAGGAGAATGTTTTTTTTACTTATATGGAATGAACGGATTTTTATGGTTTTATAACGCCTTATTTTCATGAAGCTTACTCTATAAGATTTCCTGGTTATTTTCAATAAAATCCCTTTCTTTTAAAATTGTGTGGCATTTTGGGAAAAGAGAATGATTTTTATATGGAAAAGATATTTTCCTCAAGAATTTATTTCAAGTGTTTTATCAAAACCATTTTCCATCTAAGATGACAATATTTCATATGTGTATGTTTCATGTATAATGTATCTATGATTTACATGGTTTCAATTTTCTTATGATCAAATGATATCCATTTGTTTTATATGGATTATGTGATGATGTGATGATGCTTATGAAACCCATTTTATTATTTGGGTTATGATGGATATTCTAAGTTTATTTTGTGGCACAAGTAAGAATTATTTCATTATGAGATGGGTGGGACCTATATCTCCCTCCAATTCATTGGTTAAAGATTTATATCTCATGAGATAAACATGGCTGGAATGACAAGTTAATCTGGTTCAGTGATACAGGACTGGAGCGAGGAGTGAACTTTGTTCAGTAAGGGACTTTGTCCACTAAGAGAGTCTTGGAAGCAATGCCTTGGCTACTATGGAAATTATATCATGTTCTTATTATTTTTCCATGATTTCATGTTTTATTTCCAAGCTATTTTATCATGATTGGTGTTCCATTATGATATATGCCTTACGTACTGCAATGATTTATGTCACTGCTCAAGATTTTGATGTTTAAACATTATGTTCATGTATTTATGTTCAAATGTATATGGATCATTTTATTTTCTCTATGGTTACCCATACTCTGCATTTGAGATTAGCCTTTATATGTTTTCTTTTCCCCAGGATATAAATAAAGTTTTTAGGTAATAAAAAAAGGAAGATCTTTATGGGAGATGTTGAATATCTTTCCCCATGATTAGAAGATTATGTTCAGAGTATCCAAAGACACTAAACTATTAAGATCCTTTGGTGTCTGTTTTTGTTATGTATTAAGTATTCTGCAAAAGTAATTTAATGTCCATGTGCGTCATGTGTTGGGTCACTATAGCTTTCTTGAGGTTATAGCCTAGGTAATTACTCTTATGTGGCCTTACTTGTTGAGCCCCAAATGTCCTGACTATATCCCCCTTGCATCAACACTTCCCCTAGCCTGATGCCAGATGCATCACAAAACATTGTGTAGTTACATCCCTCCTCTAAAAAAATCTAGACAGGTTCTAAATTAAGTATCTATTTCCTCTATTATAAGTCTATCTCATATGAATATTACCATAAAAATATAACAACCTTATTATTCAAGGTCGTAAGTAGTGTTTCTAGGTGTGGTAAGTCTTGTATATGGCACCTATAATATCTATATATCCCCAAAAAAACTCAGTGTATCAAATACATTTTTTGGATGATCATGGTAAACTACAACTCTCACATTATCTAAGTTTACTAATACTTCTATCTATGAGATTATATGACCCAATAAGAGAATCTTACCCATCTAGAAGTGAAAAAAATGTGATATTAGAATATAACTGATGTGCTCTCCGTGTATGTAACATGATCTCACGATGATAGGAATGGTCATGTTGATTTTTTGAGAATACATTAAAATTTCATCCATGAAAACCACCACAAAAAAATATTGATAAGTATGGGAGACTCAGTTCATCATCTCCATGAAAACTGATGGATCATTCATGAGACTGAATGGAATAACCAGATACTTTTCTAGTCCACACCTACAACAAAAATTTGTACAGGGTATGTCTGCAAGTCGAACATGCACCTGATTGTATCCAGATCTCAAATCAATTTTCATGAACACTGGAGAGCCTCAAAGCTAATCAAATTGGTCCTCATTCCATGGAAATGTATAACAGTTCATAACCATTATATGGTTTAATTTCAGATATTCCAGGCACAGCCTAAGGGTACCATCCAACTAGTTCTCAAAAATGATAGATGAAACCCATAGATATGTACACAGAAAAATAAACCCATTTCTCTCCAAATACCCCAGTTTCCTCTTGATATCTTTTAACTCTTTTATAAACATCTAGAAAGGAGGAATTGATACTAGTGTAATTCCTATCACTAGCATGATGTCGTACTCCACCTCTCTCTTAGGAGGTAGTATAGAAAATTAGACCACAAAAAATCCCTTAAATGATCAACCACTAGAGGAAATAACACATGAGATGGTCCCTGATCATATAGATAAAAACTAGTAATTTGGGTTGTCAACCCATCCAAAACAAAATTATCTGGTCCATCTCAGATTTTATGGACATCACATACACCCTTTGAACATGAACTTCTCCATCTGGTGATGTGGAAATCACCCTCTAGGGATATAAATCAATGTAGGCTCAGTAATCAACTATCCCATCCATCCAGATTATGGTGTCATACCCAATCATGTTGAGGAAAAACATATTCTAGATGAAGTGACACCCACCATAATCAATGAGGAACTCCATACACTAATGTAAAACCTCTGTCTTGATCCCAAATAGTGTTTTTAGTATCACAACACTCTTAGAAAACTGAACCAAAAGCACAATAATTTCTACCATAGGTACAAATATAAAACTATAAGATGCACCTGTATCAACAAGTGATGTTATAAGAGTTGAGGATACTGATATTGTACCTCACACCATATATGGTTTGATTCCATTATCATCAGGTGTAGGATGTAAAGAATAGATCTATACTGAACCACAACCCTATTAAACAACATCACATCCTAGACTAGGAACACTCTTCTGTCTCGGTACAACTAGTTTCTGGCTACATTAGCCTTGACCACCACCACCATGGATTAATGGATCAGTACTACTCTATCTCCTTTCATGAATTAGATCTATGCAACCTACTCCCAACCCTGGTGTCCGAACATACCCACTACCACTCACTTCTAGAGGGAAGGTCCTACGGAAATGTTGTACGTGGCTCATCCTACCATAAGATCAGTAGTCAAATGGGACATGATCACACTAATTCCTCACATGTCCCATTTTCACACACTAATGAGAGATAACTAAATTGTGATAACTAGTGACAGGTATTGTAATAAAATCAATGTAATCCTCAAAATGGTACATCCTACCACTGGATGTCAAACTACTATGTTGAGATATTATACATCACTACCCTACAACGATGTCTTACCGTAGATCCTGCTATGTGATTAACACCTAATTTAATATCTCAGTAAAATAGTTTAATCTGAACACATTGTTTTATAAATTAATGTAATGTTAGATATCTCCCTTGAAGCATCTCATCGTTGATAAATCCTCATCAAGGTACATTGTAACATCCCGGTTCCAAGAGCCGCCAAGAGGTGCCCCATACCCGGTTGGTCACATGGCCTCAAGCTTATTTACCTAAACTCCAGAGGCTGTGAACTAGCAGCAAGGGAGTTGGGTGTGATAGTGGGGAAACTATTCCCTTAATGGCAAAGTAACATAGTATAAGTAAAATAGACAGAAATAGAGGAAGCAGTAGAAGCATGCAATAAGTAACCAGGAGAAGACTAATGAAATATACAATTAGAGAACACATATATAAATGATGCATGATACATATGTCTATGAATGAATCCAAACAAATCAAAATGCTAGAATATAGTACTAAACCAAAGTACAAATGAAAATCAGTAAGTTTCTCCACAGCACCACAATCCTCAGCTTGGTCCCATGCTCCACAACTACATAGCAACCATGTACCTGAAATAGAAGGGCACTTTCCATTATCTAGACCTACAACAATATAATCTGTTTGGGTCCAAAAACATTACCCAAATAGGGTGTGAGATGAATCCCATTAGGCAACCACCCAAAGATATATTCCTAATAGTCAGCGAATATATATAGGAGGCAATAAACAAAATGAAGAAGAAAGCAAGAAAGTACACATAGTAACAATCCTAAAAATTCAATTGCAATAATTTTTATATATCAAGTATGTAGCTAATCAAAATCAAGTAACCCAATGGGATGCACTCATAGCCTATCCCCTCTAGTTTAACCAAACAAACACAAGAAACCCTCTGGGTTGTACACACAATCTAACCCCTCTAGTTCATATTTAGTAAAGACACTCTCAAGAAGAACTCACCATCAATTCCCCCCTGTAATCTTGTATTAGTAACTAATAGGAACTCAGAAGAAGCACTCAAAATTAAATTCCCCATGTATCATATTTCAAGGAATCTATAGAAACTCAGAGGGAGAACAAAGTCCATCGTACTTATGGTATCACAACGTAACAATAAACAGACACTCTAGAAAAGAACTCAACGTCCATTCTCTCTATGGTATACTACACCAAGTTCTCACGAACTTGTGTAAGTCAACCATACACAATCATATGTGGCAGCCAAATTAAACCTCAAGAACTACTTGAAAAAACAATAAAAAAGATATCATACCATGTTAGATAATAATCACTCTATCCTTACAATACTAGGCATGGGAATCAATGTAGCAGCCTAACAGGAAAAGCTATACCAAATAGTAAAAAAACAAGAAAACATGGGAAAAACATCCATAGCATGGAAATGTTAACCCAATTCATAGAAATTAACCTCTATACAAACAAACAAGGCCTAGAATGTAACAATGGAGCTAAAAACATAACCATGGAATACCCCGTTCTTGAGTGTTGGGAATTTTCACACATAAAAATAAAAGACAATCTATGGAAAATAAAAAAACCGAACATAGCGTTGTACATTCGATATATGTGAACTTTAGGCCTTAAATCACCCTAGAATTCCATAGATCTACAAAAAAATAAAGAAAAATTCAAATATTATAACACATGAAAGAGGAGAAATAAAGAGTTGGTGTTCAAGGAAACGAGAGAACTCACCGATGAAAATCCAATGCAATTGATGGTGGTCGATTCAGAGAATTGATGACGAGTCAAGGGATCGGAGAAGATCTATGGCCATACAGACTCTCTTGGATGAGATATTTCAAGAATAAGTGTGTTATTTCCATCAAATGCAACCCATGACCATTTAATGAAAAAAGAATGTACACAACATGTTCTTTAAAAGTACATAGTGTGAACTTTTCTTATCTTTCCTCTCCTTTAGGTGGTCTCTAGGTCACCACACATGAACATGTACTCGTCTATTACCCTACTAGTACACAGTCACTCGCGAAAACTGATTACACGACAAGTGTATAATGTACATGGCACGTACTCCTGAAATTTCCAAAAACTCCACTTTTTCTCAAAAAACAACCAAAAAATAAAACCATACCCAAAAAGAAAATATAGGTTCTTACAGACATCCCCCATTAAATAAATTATTCCCCAAATTTCCCTAGCAAGGCTGCATAGAAGAAGAATATTCAAATAGCTACGGCCACTACGATCGTACATCGACCTCCCTCTCCCAGGTCTCGTCCTATACTCTCACGTGCTTCTATAACACTCATACCAACGAAATAGACCAACCATGTAGAACCTTTTCATTTCGATCAAAAATTTAGATAGGATTCTCCTTGAAATATGTGTACACATCAATATCAACCTCCTCAGGATGGAAAACATGATACGGGTATGAGAAGCAACGTCGAAGCTGAGAAACATGGAAGACATCATGCATATCCCGGTAACTCTGAGGTTACTGTAGTCGATAGGCAACTGACCTGACTCTCTCCAACACCTCAAACGGCCCGACATATCTCAACAAAAACTTACACTGTTTCGTAATCCTCTTATGTCCCATCCTCGATGTAGCTTGCAGAAAAACCAGATCTCTGACCTCAAACTCCAGAGGTCATCTTGGTTGAGCAGTATAAGACTTCAGTTGTGATTGTGTTGTATCCATCCTCTTCTGAATCAACACTATCTGCTGTGTGGTCTCTGAGACAAGATGAGGTCCCACATTAGATGCCTCTCCTTCCTCCAGCCAATATAAGGTTGATCGGAATTGCCTACCGTACGAAGACTCAAAATGTGCCATATGAAAAGTTTTTCGAAAAGTATTATATAAGAAAACTCCACAAGAGGTATGTTCTTCTCCGAAGAACATCCAAAATCCAGGATGCATGATCAAAGCATTTCCTCAAGCACCTAAATTGTATAGTTAGACTAGACATCTATCTGGGGATGGTAAGCGATACTCAGAAGTACATGTGTACCCAAATCCCACTGAAGTCCCTGCCAGACCCGAGAAGTAAAATATGTGTCCCTAATTGAAACAATAGACTGTGAAACCGCATATAGACATACAATCTCTCTGATGTACAACCTTTCCAGCTCATCAACACTGATGGTCTCGTTGATCATAAAGAAGTGAGAGAAATTCCTCAGTCGGGCAATGACAACACAAATAGCATCATTCCCCCAAGGGGACCTCAGAAAACCTGTCACAAAATCCATCGTGACATCATTCCATTTCCACTCGGGAATGGGTAATTGCAATAAAATCTCTGCTAGTCACTGATGCTCTACTTTAACCTGCTGACAGGTGGAACAACTCATGAAAAAACCAGAAAAATCTCTCTTCATACTTGGCCACCAATACTGACAGTGTAGATCATGATACATCTTGGTGACACCAGGATAAACTTCCCAAATTGAGGAATTAAAGTCTCACATCAGCTCTTCGTGTATGTCTGCTGACACCCACACGTGTCCCTGAAAATGCAAGATCTCATCCTCACCTGCTTTCAATCCAAGAATAGGGTCCTCTGCTAAAATACTCCTCTATAAGACTAGGCATTTTGAATCAGATAGCAGACTCATTCTCACTAGGTCAACAATAGTAGAGGTAACAACTATAGAAGATCGAAACGTCGACCCCTTTCTATCGTGCACCTCCAAATGGATTTTAGAGAACATGTCCATAATCTGCCACTCACTACTGGCCTCCTGAACTGACTGTATCTAAGTCATCCTTCACAATGCAACAACCACTTCATTTCCCTTCCTATTCATGTATGTAAGCTCAAAGTCAAAAGACTGAAGGTACTCAACCTACATTAGTTGTCTCAAATTTAGGTCGCATTGAGTGAATATATACTTGACACTTTTGTGGTTGGTGAAAACCAAAAATTGCTCTCCCAAAAGTTAGTATCTCCAACATCATAAATCATAATCAATAGAATCCAACTCAAGATCACATGTTGGGTAGTTCCTCACATGTGGCATCAACTTCTAAGACACATATGCAAAATACCTGATGCATCACAGTAAATAGTATATCTCTTTTCCATCTCTGGAAAAACTAGTTTCAGTGCTAAAGTCAACCTTCTATTCAGCTCCAGAAAGGATTACTAATAAGAATCATACCACAGGTACATCACACCGTTCTTAATCCGACCCGTTAGTGGTGCTACTATGTTTGAAAAGTCCTATATGAAACATTTGTAGTAACCAGCCAATCCTAGAAAACATCACACCTCAAATAAATTCTTTTCCTTCTCATAGAAAACTACTACTCTTAGTTACTCAGGGTCTACTGATATTCTTGTCTCTGATATAACATGACCCTAGAAGTGAATCGGGTCCATCCAAAAGTGGCAATTTGAGAGCTTAGCTTATAACTGCTCCTCTCTCAGTGTACTCAAAACAATCCCAAGATGGGTAGCATGGTCTTGTTGAGTGTGAGAGTACACCAAGATATCATCAAAAAAGACTACTATGAAAGAATCCTTGTATGGATAGAACACTTGGTTCATCAATTCCATGAAAACTGTAGGTGTGTTCATGAGACCATACAGAATAAACACATACTCGTATGGACCATATCAGGTCCTAAAGGGAGTAAGATGTATATCCGATGATCTAATGCACAACTAATGATAACTGGACCTCAATTCGATCTTCGATAACAACCAGGGTCCTCAATGTTGATCAAAGAGATCGTCAATCCTCGTCAAGGGATATCGGTTCTTGACCATCAACTAGATCAAATTCCGATAATCTACACAAATTCGGTGGGTACCATCCACCTTTTTCGCAAATAGGAGAGACAAACCCAAAAAAGAAGTACTGGGTCAAATGAAACCCATTTCCTGCAACTCCTCCAACTGATTCTGGAGATCCTTCAACTCAGTTGTAGTAATCCTATAAGGAGGAATGGAAACTGGTGCCTCTCTTGGCACAAGATCAATAGAAAAGTCCACCATTCTCTCTAGATGAAAACCTAAAGAGTCCTCTGGAAAGACATCCATAAAACGATCCACCATTGGAGGAAATTCCATTTGGGAAGTCACCTGGTCTTCCAGATATATACTAGCAATATGGGCTGTAACTCCTCCCAACCCATGATTTTCAGGTCCTTCTCTACTCACCTGGACATCCCACTCTCCCTTATGAAGAAAAGATCTTCATTCTAGGGTTGTGAAACTCACCCTATGGCAATAAAAACCGATAACTTTATGGAAGGGAACTAAACATTCCATTCTGAGAATGACATAATATCCTATCATCTCTAGGACTTAAAGGTCCCATTGGATGTGTCACCAACGAAACTCAAGAGGGAACTCCATTTACTGACGTATACTAGCCATTCTTATCTATAAAGGTTTTTATAGCATCAAGATATCATCAAAAGAAAAGATACATAGCCCAAGGATCTCTACAACCTCAATAGATATAATTCTATGGGAAGCCCCTATATCGAAAAGAGAAGAAGTTAAAACTGAGGTAATTAGGATCGTACCTTGAACTGTAGAGGGTTTAGGATCCTACTCCTATTGGGTCTGCGCTACTGCAAAATTCTGACCTGCACTTCATCCCTATGACTCTGCCTGACCACTCTGAGCTGATTCACCATGTTTTCACTGAAAGAATAGCAACTGGAAACCACATCCATGACCTCCACCTCGACCTGAATTTCCAGAAGAACTCAAGTTCCCTACCTGATGAGAAATTGGTGGTTCTTCTCCAGAATTCAGAGTCATAGAATAACCCCTATCACTAGATACTGGTAGAATGATATGAAAAAATCACTGAAGATGATCCATCTTTTCTCATGATCGACACTCCACTGGGTCTCTTGGGAAATGTGGCCTTGTATTCCCACTATTCCTGCACTGGTAGCACACCACCTGACTACTATAATATGTTTTTCATATCCTTGGATATCTGTGCACAGACTCCCTACGACACTTATTGTTGTTTGTAGGAGGGATACTAACTTCATATGTCGAGTCTCCTGGGATCCCAACTCTAGAATCCCTCAGATTTCATTCTGCGATCAGTGCTTGGTTGACTATAGAAGTGATGGAGGTCATCCTGAATATGTTCACATGAGATCTGATGTCGTTCCTTAGACCATCCATAAGCTTCCTTTCCAGAAATAACTCATCACCTCATGGAATAGGCATGAAGTACTGTAGCTCTATGAAGAAAAAAGAATACTCCATAACAGAAAGTGTATCATACTCCAAACTCATGAACTCTTAAGCTAGATCAGCCTTCAATGTCATTGGGAAGAAGTAGTCATAAATGGAAAGCTAAAACTCATCCCATGCCCTAAACTACTGGCATCCTGCCTGTGATATCACATCCCACCATCTATTGTTGGAGTCTAGAAATATATACATAGCGATCTTCACCCACCTTTCTGGAGGAATCTATAGATGCTCGAAGATAGAAAGAATGGATTATAACCTTGACTCATTAGCCTGAGTTCCTCCTTCCCTTATAATGGTGGGAGGCTGCTGTAGCTAGGAAATCTATATAAACTCTGCGATATAAGGGGTAGGATGCGGTACTCCCTAGAAGGTCTACATGAACCTCATAAAGACCTCTTAGAACTCTACATTGTTACCTATGCCCAGAAGGACGGCTGGTGCCAAGACTGGCATAACAGGAGGATCCAATGGTAGTCCCTAATTAGCTATATCTGGTGTCTGATCACTACCCTATAACTGGCGGACAACCGAAGGATGTCTCGGTGGCATGACTTTTCAAGGTCATGCACACACCTTAGATCATGATTATCAGGGATTTAATCATAGAAGTGTAAAAAGGGAACAAGAGAAATAAATCATTCATTTTTTTTCAAAATAGGGATATATTGCATGTATAATTCCTACACGACGTGTTCCCTTAAGCCTTCACATGGGCGTGTTATTCTGCCAACCCAGGTCATGCAACACCCCATACAGATGATATGTTGTCCTACCACACGACATGTACATGAATCCTCTTCCGCTGCCCGAGTTATTCTACACAGCTAAGCCACACTGTTCTTCTAAAACAAGACTACTTTCCATGTTAGTGCCATACACGGTGTGTACTATACAAACATCATCGACCCGTGTTGTTCCTCACATGACGGGTTGCATATCTCACTCTACACAGCATGTTCTAGATGGACACGACATGTACTAGAAGGATTCCACTTCCCCGTGTTGTTCATTACATAGTAGGATACAAGGGTAATAATACATGACATGATCAAGGTTGACATGAAGTGTATAACTTATGTTTTTTCCATCCGTGTTTTCAGTCACATGAGTGGACACATGGTCTACACAACACGGTGCGTACAACGGTACACAACATGTTCCACCAATGATTTCCCAACCACATGTCACTGCCCACATAGCCAGTGACACGGTTAGAGACAACACGGCATGTACATATAGTACACAGTGTGTACTTAAAAAAATAGTTCCTTCCCAAATAAAAGGATACATGGCATGTATTAATCATTACACACCGTGTATTCTGGGTTTTTCCATACAGTAAGCCTCAGAAACTACTCTGAAACTCAGAAAAACACTGAAACAAACATTAAAGTGCCAAATTATGATCAGTGAGGGCCCATAATCCCTTCAAATCAATGCTTGGAATCTTATAAATGTCATACACATGGAATAACAATATAATGATCCACCAATTTCCAGTCCATGATGGAACATAACACATCAAGAACCAAAGTTTTCTGTCCATTAAAACAAAACCTTACCCATACTAATACCTTATAAAAAAGCAGGCATTCTATCAAGGCATCTATCACAATAGTATGAATATCTTACACAAAATCTATCACAAAAACATGCAATCACTAATGCCCCCTAAATAGAATGATAAGAATTCATGGCATGTGATTTCTAGAAAGTGCCTATATGATGCATGATATGACATACCCTCATCTCAATGGGTTGTGACATAATAGAACCTCAATAACATCAACAATAATAGCACAAAACATGTGAATCAACCGATGGTGAAATCAAATCAACTATAAAATATGAAAAATCAAAAAAAATACAATAACAAAGTGAATTGGAATTTCCTTGTACACGATTTAGATACTCTCGGGCACAACTTATTACCGAGTACCTATTTCCTTCATATCCCTAGCTATAGGCTCCAAATATTAAGTCAAGAAGAAAATAATCCTATGATACCAAATTGTAATATCCTGGTTCTGGGAGCCGCCCAAAGGTGCCTTGTACCCGGTTGGTTACACGACCTCAAGAAAATTTTCCCAAACGCCAGAGGCTACAAACTAGAAATGAGGGCCTTGAGGTTGATATTGAGGAAACTATGCCCTCATTGGCAGAGTAACACACTAGAAGCAAAACAAACAACAATAGAATAAGCAGTAAAAGAATGCAATAAGTAAATAGTGGAAGACTGCAAAAATAAACAACATGGGCACACATATATAAATGATGCATGACACATATGTCTAGGAAAGAATCCAAAAAAATCACAATGTCGGAATACATTAATAAACCAAAGTACAAAATAAAAGTGGTAAACAACTCGACAACATCACAAGCCTCAGCTTGGTCCCATGCTCCCCAGCTCCCTAGAAATCATGTACCTAAAGTAGAAGGGTGCTTTCCCTTATCGAGACCTGCATCAATATAATCTGTTTGGTCCCAAAAGAATGACCCATATAGAGTGTGATATGAATCCCAGTAGGAAACCACACAATGATCTGTGCCTAATAGTTAGTGAATATATATGGAAGGAAATAAACAAGATAAATAATAAATCAAGGTAGTACACATAGTAACTATCCTACAAATTAAATTTCATTCATTTTCATATATCAAGTAAGTAGATAATAAAAAATAGTAAACCTCTATGAAGTTCTCACAACCTAACCCCTCTAGTTCCACCAAACAAACACAAGAAACCCTCTGGGAAGTACACATAGTCTAACCCATATGGTTCATCTTTAGCAAGGATACAATGAGGAATCACTCACCGTCAATTCCCCATGTGGTCTTGTATCGGTAACTAATAGGCACTATGAGGAAGCACTCAACGTCCAATTCCCCTTGTGGCCCATATCGAGAAAACTACAGACACTCCGAGGGAGCACAAAGCTTATCCCCCCTATGGTCTTTCAACGTAACAGTAAACAAACACTCTGGGGAAGCCCTCAACGTCCATTCTCTAAATGGTTTGCTACACCAGGTTCTCACGGATCTATGTAAGTCAGTCGTGCACAATGATATGTGGCAGCCAAAGTAAACCTCAAAAACTACTTGTCTAAATAATTTACAATATATCATAGCATGTCATATAATAATCATCCCATCCTAACAATATTAGGCATCGGAATCAAAGAAGCAACCTAACATGAAAAGCTAGACAAAACGGTCAAAAAACATGAAAACATTGATAAACCATCCATATAGCATGGCAAAGTTAACCGTATTGAAAACAATTAACCTTTATCAGAACAAACAAGGCATGGAAGGTTATAACAGGGCTAAAACCATAACCACACAATACATTTTTCTTGGGTATTGGGATTTTTCACACATAAAAATTCAAATACTATCTATGGAAAGGCACAAACAACATACCTCGATGTTGTACAAACATTATACTATACCCTCATGCCTCGAATTTCCCTAAAAGGCTGTAGATCTAAAAGATATTAAAAATGTTCAACTGAGGACAACTCATGGAAGAGGATAAATCGAGAGATGATGTTCAAGAAGAAATGAGAACTCACCGATGTGATTCCAACATAGTCGTTGGTGGTTGATTCAGAGAACGGATGACAGGTTAGGGGCTTAGAGAAGATCTGTGGCAGTATGGACCCTCCTAGATTAGATAGGTTGAGAAGAAGTGTTTTCTGTCCATCAGATGTGACACCAGTCCATTTAATGGAAAAATGAAAGTAGACAACATTTTCTATAAAATAACACATCATGTACTTGCCTTTTCTGGCATCCTCTTTAGGAGGTCTCTAGGTCACCACACATAGCCATGTACTTGGTTGTTACCCTACTAGTACCCGGTCACCCACGACAACCGAGTACAGATCTTGTAATTAAAGTATAATGCATGTACTCCTGAAATTTCTAGAAACTCTTATTTTTTCTAAAAAAACCAGAAAAGTAAAACTTACATGAAAAGAAGATCTGGGTTCTTACATACGTCGTCACAAAAATCTACAATTCAATAAAGCATGTCAAGTACTCTATAACCATCATATCTCTCTAATCTAGATGCATGAACACAGTATTGCAATCCAATATAAAAGTATTGGGGTAAAATTATTCATAAGAATTAGTTTATAAATAATCCCAAACCATATATCATAGCCCATCATACTAGTTCACAAAATCCCAACAATGGTTTTCTACCCCACAAAGAATATATGTTATGGATCACTCTTTTCTCCGGAGGTATCTCCAAATGCTCGAATATCAATAGATATGTCTCAAGCCATAGCTATGCAGTCTTAGAACAACCATACCCCCAAAATATGTGAGGATTATTCTACTGTAACACATATGTTATAACATCCATAGATGAGGGATGTTGCGGTGCTCCCTGAAATGTATGTATTAATTAGAAAAAAACCTCACGAAACTGTTTCTAAAAACTTGTGTCTGCTACAAAAGGTTCTTCCAAAACTATAACAAAAGGATGATACACAAGAAGATGAGGACCCACAACCTCTATAGTGTGGTCAGAACCACCCACCTAGTGTATAAATAGAGTTCATTGTAACACCCCAAGATTTATTGAATTTTTTCAAAATTTTATTCATTTTACGCTATAATGAATATGAATTGTGATATATGAATAAACCAAGTAATTATTTATTTTTATTCTACAAATAGGTAGAATTTCATTATAAACTACCCCAATATAAGATTATTCTACATGCAACACCGACTTGTCTTGCGTTACATGGAATAACGAGTTTATTCAAAAGAACATCTTCTTATAATAAATAATCAAACTAGATAGTTATAACATAGAAATTTAAAAAAATAATATAAATAGTAATACAGAATTAATAAAATATTAATTATGATGGTTTTATATAAATATAACATAATTATTATTAAACATAATTTTTTTGAAAAGTCTTTATATGTTTGGAAATACTATTTTTCTCAAAAGAACTGCTTTTTATGTCCTTTAGTGAACAATAATAAAATTAATATTAAAATCCTTTTGAAATTTAATTATGGAAAATTTAAATCAAATTTTAATGCACCATTTCAAAATTATAATAGGGTGAATCTTTTTTATTTTTATGATAAGTATCATTTTTTCACAAAAAGTGAAAAATAATGTAATTTAGTTGAAAACTGACTTTTCGTTTAAATAATTATTAATGTTAAATTATTTTAAACATGTTTCAAAGTCATAGTAGTTGAAATATATATTTATTAATCCAATTAATGAAATTATAATCATTTATATATTTAATTTAGATATAAATAGTTAATGAACTTTTGATCATTTTTAGTTCAAAAACCCGCTTTCTCGATATATCTACAGGAATAACATTAAACATAATTTTTCCACTTATCGGAGTTTAATTTCGAAAAATAGGCCATAAGAATTTTTAATAATTTTAATATTTATATTAAAATAAGATAAAATTTATTTTTACTAAAAATAATAGGAAGATTAGTTAAATTTAATTACAACGATTAACATAAAATTAAGTTTAATAGGGGAAT
This sequence comes from Viscum album, assembly GCA_963277665.1. Taxonomy (NCBI): domain Eukaryota; kingdom Viridiplantae; phylum Streptophyta; class Magnoliopsida; order Santalales; family Viscaceae; genus Viscum; species Viscum album. Next base: position 836,099,947 of record OY728137.1, read on the forward strand.
GAACCATAAACTTAAGGGAGAAATGACCTATTCATTTGTCCAAAAGACATTGTATTCCATGTTTTCAACCACGTAACCTATCTATTATAATTTTATTATTCAATGGGTTATATTTACATTTAATTTCACTATATTATAAGTTAAGTAAGAAAAAAGACAAAAAAGGAACCTTCTTTACCTTTGACACTTATAAAACCTTGAGATACTGATAGAAAAATAAAATTTATGTTATACATAAAATTTTCAAAGATAAATAAGTTATTTTTATTATAATTATTCACAATTATTTATTAGGGATGAATTAGTTAGAATAAATTCTTAACTAACTATAATGTAAGGATTATTAAGTGTATAATTAAATAAGATAAATAATGCTAAAAATATTAAAAGTATAGTGAATTTATGAATTATTATTTAAATTAATTTTCAAGATACATAAATAATGATAAATTTATTATAATTTTATAGATTTTAATTCCAATCATGTTTTTATTTTTTAAAATATAAATAAAATAAATAATGTCTAAATTGATATTAATGTAATTTTACAAAATATGATATTGTATTGAATGATTAAAACTTAATAAAAATCTTATATTCTTCCTAATGAATTTTATGTGTTAATATATATCAAATATGATCCATTAATGGACTAATTTAACTTTTATCATTAATATATTGACCCATAAATAGTATAAAAATTGTTAGTAATGTTCAAATTAAAGTTTTGATTTTGAATTCTACATGAATTTGTTCTAAATTTAATTTCCAACACACATTGTATTTATATTTTATAACTTGGTTATCATATTTAAAATTTATTAGGTATATATTTTATAATAAATATAACATTAATCTATTATTACTTTTTAAATAACATAGGTTATAAAACTAGTTTCATTAATAAAAACTAAAATGATGAAATTGGGGAAACAAAGATGTTAAGAAAAAAAATTATAAAAATGCGGTTATTTTTTTGCAGTGTAGGTTTTTCTAGTCCGTACCTAAAATTTAGTACATTATGTTTCCATATTTGTGGATCATGAGGTAAGGGAGTTCTCCCAATAGTGTATACCTTTTGGGATTTAAAAGAATACAACTCCCCATCTATTATAAAAAGGCATTCAGTATTTCCTTCCTCACACATCTAAAGCCACATTGGTTCATCCAAACCCCACCCAAATTTTCATAAAATATTTATTACTAATACCTATAATCCTACATTTGGGAATAAATCTATCCTAATAATACCTTTGGTGGAAACCAATAGGAGTTATCCAAAGAAGATGTAACACCGTTCCTCAAGCTACTTTGTTTTATTTTCATTCTAAACCACCTACAATTATATTATTAAATGCATATAAAATAAACTAAGTATCAAAAATATATTAATATTTTGTTATTATAAATTTGTACCTATACTTACACACACTTACATCTAGTTGATAATAAACTTACCATCTTTGTGGATGATGAACTACCGCCTCACAAAACGATATTGTTCATTTTTCCTTTACCTCCTATACTGTTTGAGTACTATGATGACAAGTAAAATTTTAAAATATATATATATATATAATATTTATGATGTATTTATAATTATTTAATTATTATATAATACATACTGTCTTGATTTACAATTTCTGCAAATATGATAACTTTGTTTGTGGATGTGGGGACTACTGCCTTCTCAAAACGGTGTGATTCATTCACACTCTACAAGGAATGTATTAAGGATAAGTTTTTTTTAAAATTCAATTATATATATTAAATAATAATGATACAATAATTAGTATATATATATATATTATTAGTTACTTTCTTTAAAAATGATAATTAAATAGAAACATCATTCATGCGCATGTACGGCCAACCGTCTACATCAGAAATGTATTCCATTTCAAATTTATATTATTAATATATCATTATAAATATTTATATAATGAAAATATATGATATTTATATCATTTTTTTCGTTATATATATAATTATATCATGATATAATTAAGATTATCATGAATAATAAGTAAAAACATATTTGAAAAATAATGCAGATATTACCTGAAACATAACGTTAACATAGAATTGTTAATAAAGGAGTAATATAATGTCATAACCAAATAATATAAGTAATTAGATGTAATAATATTTTAATTTGGTAGATTTATAATAAAAATATCCTTATATTATAATGTAGGTTTTAATATGTATGAAAAAAATTCAAGACTTAAGGTAAATGGATTTCTATTCTTACTTTTATTGCTGTGATATTTAGGTTTTATTCACCACACATTATTTTTTGTGATATATATACATACCATGAATATATTATATGATAATTATCATCATATTTATGGATATATACATATTTATTTTATGATATATCTTTTATTATGTTTACATTTAATGATTTTCCAAATCAGTAAATTAATTTTGTGTGAATTTTTCTTCTATGAGACACATTCAATGTTATACACCTATATTCTTATATAAGGTTTATAAAATTACCCTTTTACATGTTATCTCAATAATATAATTATTTTTCTTATATTTTAATCATTATTTAATTTTATTTTTATACACGGGGAGTATGAATCAAACATACCAAGTAGTAAGAGTTTATTCCCACAATCTAATCGCCTATTGGGATTGTTTATAACCATTCTTCCATTGATTAAATATTATGATCCATCATTCAATAACACTCATGAATTTTATTATCATATGGTTAGTCTTGATATTTTTATTTTTAGTACCATTTCCCAATATTTTTTACTTATGATTATTAAGAAATCCTTTTTAGGAAAATCTAACTTTATCTCTCTCTTAGGTAAGAAATTTGTGTTTTCTAAAAATGTTTCCAACATTTCATTATATGATTTAAAGGTGTTTTCAAAGAAATAGTTTTCAAAAAGTATTCAAGATTTATTTATTATATTTCAATCTGTTTTAAAATAAATGGTTTTGAAAACATTTTCAAGCTTTGTTTATGTGTTTTGAAATTGTTTTCAAAGAAATGGTTTTCTAAACATTTTGAATATTTATTTATAATATTTCAAGGTTTTTTTCAATGAAATGGTTTTCAAAACATTTTCAAGTTTTCTTTATAATTTTGTTATGTTAATATAAATGAAAATGATTTTCATAAGGTTTTATATTTTAAAAATAAGTTTTAATTTAGAAATGACATATTCTTCTTAAAGTGAAATTTTAAATTATTCTTTATAAGAAAATGATTTTTAAATGGTTTTATGAAAATGATTTTAAAATAAATCCTACTTTCTTCAAGGAATGTTCCATTTGATTTTTCAAAATCCTTCTCCATATATGATATAATACTCTATTATAATTTATTATTTACTTGGGTTATGATTCAGAAATTTCATTTATATTATTCCATTAATGGTTATGTTTTTATTGAATGATGTTTTTGACAATCTTTTCTTTTCCACAGGTTATATGATATTGAAACCCGCTTCTTTTCTCGGGTAATTCATTTGAGGAAATGATTATGAGACCTATCTCTTTTAAATAGTTAATTACATTATGAAAGGTTTACGATACCCATATCATTTCATGGGTTATGATATTATGTTTATGGACCCCATATTTTTTATGGGTCATTATATGATTGAATATTTATTATCTTGTGGAACATGTACGTATTATTTTATTATGTGATGGGTGAGACCTATATATCCCTCCAATGAATTGGGTAATGATTTATATCTATTGAGGTAATAATGGGAATAAAGTCAAAGAGATTTATCAACTATGAAAGATGGGGAAAATCGATCCACTATGGGAACATAGAGAAACATGATCTAATATAACAAGATAGTGAAACCGAATCCACTATGGGAAGATGGGGAAACATGATCCACTCTAAGATGATTGGGAAAACTGATCCACTATGGGAAGATAAGGAAACCATATCACTTATAAGTAAAAGACTTTGATTGGGGATGGTGTTGTGTCCCACCCATTAGGATTAATCATTTATTCATGTTTCATGTTTATTTTCATTGATATGAAAGGTATGATATTATAATGTTATGATCACATTCTCATTCCATAATGATCTAGTTTATGCTTACATATCTATCTTTTTTACCCTTACTGACCATTTTATCTCACCCATCATTATGATTCCTTCCCCTGGTTATTAAGATATATTTTATATATGATGCGTCTAAGAGGGGTCCTAGTATTACAAAACCTATGGGGAGATAATGTAGTTAATTCATGTACTATAATTTACATTTCCATGTTTCCAAAGGTATGAAAATGATAATGTCTTTGAGCCTCTATTTATGTAATATTTTAAGAATTCAACAAAAATTATTTAATAGATATGAAAATTAACACTGGGTTGTTATAGTTGGAATCAATGAAAGGAGTAGTCAACCTTTGGAGAGTAGGATAAGAAAATAATAGTGATAACTCTAAGTACATGTATGGGGATATGTTTATGGATCAAAAAAGTAAAATTCCATGGAATTTTTTTGAAGGATAAAGAAATTGTTTCCCAAGAAATATATTCTTATCTGGATACTACATGTGGATGTGGTTTAAGAATATATGCACGTAGGAGTAACAAATATGAAAAATTTTGTGGATCCTTACTTGATATTAAGTTAGTACATGCCAACATGCCATACTATGCACCTAGTTTGAAACTCCAGGGGGATATGCTTTGGAAATTAAAAAACTCTCCTTGAAACATCATATAAGAATTAAAAATAAGTTGGATATGAATATCCCAAGATAAAACTAAGATGTGATAGATCAAATAAGGTGTCATAATTTAGACATTCTATAAGTGATTGTTTCATGATTGTGTAGTTTTTTATTATGATAAATGTTTCTCAAACTATACTTTTGTGTTTTAGTCAATAGAGGTAACTGGAAGGATAATGGTTAACATTGAATGTTTGAAATTTGGAATATATTGGAATGATTAGAATTGATTTTCTATGTCTAAATCTCATGAAGAGAGTTAGGAAGGTCATACAATTATTGGTTATACTGTTGAAGATAATAGATTAAAAATGACATGAGAAAGGTATTGGATTTTCATCCAGTATTTTTTACATTAAATGTAAGAAGCGTGATTATATTTAGGTTGAGGATAATTAATCCATGATTCATATTTCATATTCATGGAATGGTTTATGAAAGAATAAGTTTACAAATCCTAATAAATGGTGTAAGAATAATATTTGATGAATGATGTATTTATGTTTTGGAATTTAAATATTATGTTATATGAATCCTGAAATCTATAAGTATTTTCTATATATTTTTTTCAATAATTATTGAAAATGTTATTTTGAATTGATCTGATAGAATTGAAAAGTGATTTAATGGAAAGATGAAATTTTGTCTAAGGTAAGATAACCATTAATATGTTCCAGATGTTAATACAATGATGTTTGGATGAATATTTGTTGGACATGAATATGGAAATTGTTCAGTACTAATTACTATGAAATTTATTATTGATTTTTTGAAAATGTGTTCTATGTTATCATGGATGAATCTTAAAACTTGTTATATTTAATGAATATATACAATAACTATTAGAATAAGGAAACATACATGGTTTCAAAAAGGATTTCGTGTAATTCAGGTTATTACCATGTTCAAGGGAACACATGATGAAGGTATTCACATGTTTAGTATGTGGAAACCGATATATTATTTATGATATATGGGGCGGGGGGTAAATATTATGCTGATTTAGTGACATTATTTCTATTATTTTTTATTTTCACCTTTCATAAGAGTTATATGGTTAGCCATTTATGGAATATTTAATTTATTATATGGATGAAATTTTTGATATTAATGTATTATATCACCATGTGAGGATTGATGCATATTAAATAACTAGTGTTATATTTTTTCTCCAATTTAACTAAATAATCATGGATTGTTTTATTATTATATTTATGGATCTCATTATATGATTGTTCTTAAGGAATAGAAAATTCACCTTCATTTCCTGGAGTAAGAGATGAAGTGATAATTGATCAAGGCATGACCAAAGGAAGATATTGTGCATATGGAATGCAATGAAATCAAATAATTATATATTCGTGTCAAAAACTATCCAACTCTAGGAAAAGTATATTGAAAAAGATTTACCCTAATACATTAATTTATATTAAACCAAAAATCTTATATATCATCATAGATTTATGTTTTTGAGTCCCTTAATATTTTATTGATCATTAACTTGGTTGTGATCATTTATCGCTATCCCTCTCTAGAGTTATTTATATTTTCCCCCAATATCAAATCTTCACACTCAACCTACGTTCTTCTATATGGAAACATATTTATGAGTTACATTGGTTTACCATTATGGTACCAAATTTCATTTTTTAAAGGTTGTTTTAGTATTCATTTTTATAATTTGTGTTTCTATGAAAGGAAATTTCATGTATTAAATATCTGATAACCCAAATGAATTTCAAGGGAAAACCTCTTTCTAAGGGGGGTAGAATGTAATCCCCTGAGATTTTTTGAATTTTTTTTGAATTAATGAAAACTTTTTTTTTTCATTTCACGCAAAACTAAATATAGATTGTGTTATATGAAAGCACCAAATTATTCGTAATTGTAAACTATATCAAGTTTATATTTCATTATATGCTAACCTAAGATAAGCTTATGCAACGTAAAACACCAACTTGGCTTGCATTACACACAACACTATGTTTGTACAAAACAACATTTTATTATTATAATTAATAAATCTATATAGTTATAACATAGACATTAAACATAATAATTTGAATATTAATAACTACTATTTTAAAAAAATATAATAGTGGTTTTTTATGAATAAAAAATAATGTGATAAATCATATAGTTTTTGGTAAAGTCTTTATATGTTTTGGAATACTAATTAGTTATAAATTTAATTTTTGAAAATAATAATTTTAATTAGTTATAATAAACATCCCTTTTGAATTGATAATTTAAAATTTTTTATAGTGTCAATTTTTAGATTTTTCTAAGAAGCTTTTTTTTAATGAATAGTGAAAAATACTGAACTGAATTTTTTTTTTTTTGTAAAAAAATTTTGGGGATAAAGTTGGAAACCCAAAATAATATCATATAATGAATATACTAGAACAAGAATACATGGAACTTCCCCTCCCTATCAATTACATCATTATATCAAGCTTCCACCTCACATGACCGCTTGATAAGTTGTCTCGTGCAGGGTTGCACGGGCCTCACACAGATGGCAGAGCCATACACTATCATTCTTCAAAATCTGAATGGCCATGCACAAGTGAATGATTCCTGCTATCTATATTCATAATGAGATGATCGTTATAGTCAGATGGTTGATTTTACCATCAAATCTCATAATGAAACCAAATTAAAAAAAATGACCACATATCATACCCCATCCAGATTTAAATTAACCACAACTTTGAATTTTCCAAATTTAAATTGAAAAAAAAGACACAAAATACCCAAAAAAATCACCATCGATCCCTCTAAACTGGTCGATCAAACTCACATTCAAAAATAAAAATAAGAACACTGCACAACTCCACTCAGATTAAATGGAGGAATCCTAAAACCAAGTAGAGACCTAAGAAAACAAAGGTCGAACAAATCATCATCAACACCTCAACTCAGCTCTATTGGTTAACCGTCACTATCATCCCATCAACTTAAGCATCACCATATTGTGTTATCATCATAAAATCCCACACATGAAAAAACCTTCAGATCAACTCAAAACGGATTATAGAGGAAACTGGAGAAACTGAAACGTGCATCACAAAGGCTACTAGAGAAGCTGAAAAGCACATCACAAAGGAAATTGAAGAAACTAAATAAATTTATCATAGGGGAATCTAGAAGAACATAAGATAACATTACAAGGATGATAACCAGACATATGGAAATCACAAAAAACATTGAAAAAAACCATCAAAAAATTAGAAAACCTTCAAAAATAATCGTAAAACAAACAAGAACAACACAAATCTTCACCGAGAGGGAGATGCAAGAGGAACCAGAGCATCCCAATGTGAATCACAGGGGCATCTGGAGAAACTGAAATTCACATTGCAGATGAAACTAGAGTATCTAAAAAGTGCATCACAGAGGAACCTATAATAACCAGAGATGTGCATCATCACGGGCTTTGGAGCAGTGTAAGAGAACATCATAGTTCCGAGAACCTCACCCACTAGGTCCGGACCCCAACGAACATCACAAGCTTCTCCATTGAATCAATTAGATAATTACCACTCCTCCATGCTTCAAATGAGCTTTCGGTTTGGGGATTTTTAAAAGGAACAACTTGGAACAAGAAAAAATGTAAAACAGAAAACAAACCTATCATTTCTAATCAACCAGCCTCGATGATGTTGTATTCATCAGATCTGAAAAAAATAAATGGCTTGAACGAAATCATTCATCATGTTCGGGGAGGAATGAGATCCAAATTTCCAATTCTGTATCTCTGTGACAAATTCAAAAGGAAGTACCCCCATATCAAGCCTCAGAACCATACACCATTAGAAACAACTCATATATCGAGACAAGAACATAAATCAATGAGGAAACCTGGATCTACCACGTGAATCCATTGGTGACACCAAGAATGAAACCCACCACCGCAGATTGATAATGAGGGCCAAAAGTGTCCAATGTCATTGACCAAATGAATCCTCTACAATATCTTCATCATGAAGATGAAAACTAATTCTAGAACGCACCACCGCTAATGAATTCAAAGAATGGAAATGAAAGTAATCATTGTACGAAGAAGGATCTAAATGCCACAACTATAATAGAACACCTCAAGACCCTTAAATAGATCACAATGCCCCTTATGGTCAAACGATATCTCCAATGTCTACCAGAGGCACTATCACAATGGTTTCACCAAATACATAGGGCCTTCAAAAGGGGAAAAACGCTAAGCAATCCTTAGCCCTCCCGACTGATGCCGAGAGCCTCCCCTTGAAAAATATTGCATTTTAGTTGAAAACCTCCTTTTAACTTAAATAATTATTAATGTTAAATTATATTTTAATTTTTTTTTCAAGTCACCATAGATAAAAAATATATATATATAAATCCAATGTAGTTCATTTAATTAATATTTATATTTAATTTATATATTAATACTTAATGTACTTTTTGAGAATTTTTAATTTAAAAAATTTCTTTCTCACCATGTGTACAAGATTAGAATTAAACTTAATTTTTCAACTAATGTGAGTTGAATTAAGAGAAACTAACATATAAAGTTGTAAGCAGTGTAATATTTATATTCGAATAATGTCAACTTAGTTTTTTGAAAAAATATTAGTAAAAGTAATAAAAATTAATTGAATATATTAATTTAAAATAATTCATAACAAGTGACTAAACCTTGTCACATGATCCTCAACCTAGTTGTTGAGGTATCCTTAAGTGCATCAACAAGCCCTATGTTCAAATCCAGGTAGAGGAATATTTCTGAGACTGTAGCGGTACTGTAGTAGACACTATAGCGGGCATTGTAGCAGTACTATACATTGTGCGGTAATGTAAAAGAACTGTACACTATACAGGTACTGTAGCAGAACTGTACATTGTGCTGGTACTATAGTAGGTACTGTAGTAGTTGACACTATTCAACTTGGTCCACTGGTTGGGTCTTGGAGTCCTTAAGGCATTCGAGCAACCTAGGCCTTCAGGTCAGTAGGGATTTTAGGCCACCTTTAAAAACTTTAGGCCACCTTAAGGGATTCAGGGTGCATGTAGTTTCTCTAGACAAACTACACAAAAGGAACAACCCTAGAAGAGGATTCAAAGCAGGTGAAATCACCAGAGCGGTGCCAAATGGATTTTTCAGAATGAGAGGGTATGGCTATGCCATTGGGACTAGCCTGTGTTTGCACGGGAAGCCTAGCCAGACGACCATGAGAAGGTGGAGAGCTACTATCATGATGCAGATGCTGGGGAGGGGTAATTCCTTTTAGATAGTCTGGTTTAATTCACCAAGACCTTCAAATCATGTTATATTCTAATCCTACGGTCCGTGTAATCTCTATGCCTATGAGCCTTGTAAGGGTTCTCCCTCATTCCTTGAAAGGGGGGTTATAAAAAATCAATAAAAATGAAGGCCTTCGAGCCATTCAGGCAAGTGACTAAACCTTAAACTTAAGGGACAAAATAAACTATAAACTTGTCCAAAATACATTGGATTCCAATATTTATATTGTATTCCCACTTTATTGTAATTTTAATATTTATTGGGAAACATCTTCATGGATTTTCCCTATATGATATTTCATTTATGGAAAAATAAAAAAAAGGAACCTAACATAACTTCAGTATTCATAAAATTTTGAGATATGGGAATAACAACATATTTTAATTTATACATATTATTATTGAATATAAATATGTTATTTAATTCATAATTATTTATGATTAATTTTTATATATGAATTAATTACATTAAACACATAATAAATACTATCTCAAGGATTATTTTGTTAATAATTAAATATGATAAATTGTAGAGACCCGTATCTTGACATACATTGACATTACATTACTTTTGCGGAATACTTAGTACATTACAAAAACATACACACAAGGACCGTAATAGTTTAGTGTCTTTGGAAACTCGGACTATAATCTTCTAATCGTGGTGAAAGATCTTCAAAATCTCCCATAAAGATCTTCCTTTTTTTTACCTAAAACCTTTCTTTATATCCTGGGGAAAAGAAAACATAAAAGGGTGAGCTCAAATGCTCAGTAAGGGTAAAGAAAAGAAATATCAATCACATCATATACATAAGAACATAGCTTTTTGGAAATCTTAACCTGCAAAAGAGCTCATAATATCATAACATGGGATAAATCATAGAAGTGAAAATGAGATCACCATAATCATAACATGAAACTTGAAACTTTGTGGCATGCACACATAATCATGGAAAATCATTTCTTGTTAGTCATGACTCATTGCCAAGACTATCTTAGTGGACAAAGTCCCTTTCTGAATCGAGTAACCCTCGTTTCAGTCCTGTTTCACTGAACCGGTATAACCTACCATTCCAGCCATGTCTATCTCATGAGATATAAAATCTTTACCCAATGCATTGGAGGGAGATATAGGTCCCACCCATCTTATAATGAATCCTTTCTTATGTGTGCCACATAATCATAAATCTTACATCATCACATAACCCATATAATAAAAATGGGATTCTTAAACAACATGACATCATAAAACAATTCATATAAGATAAAGGAATTCATAAAAATAATTCCATCACAACATGATCAAATCAATTTAATAATAGGGATAAAAACAGAACCCTTTATTATCTTATATGGAAAATAATTTTGATAAAACACTTGAACTCCATTCTTGAGGAAAATATCCTTTCTTCTTCAAAAACATTTTTCCTTTCATAACATGTCATACAACTTTAAAATAAAAGAATTTGATTAAAAATAAACTTGAAAACTTGTAAAGGAAGCTTCTTGGAAATAATTTTTTAAAAATCCATTCATGCCGTATAAGTTAAAAAAACATTCTTCGTACTTTTGTCGGAAAAGTCAAAAAGTACCTCGTACGAAAACCGACAAAAGATTCCTTTCATATCTTTTACTAAAAACCCACCGAAGGGTAAAATTGGATATAAACTATTGTAGAATGATGTAAATAATATTACATATTGAGGGAACATGGATGTGGATGATAAAATACACCCCAGTAATTACCAAAGTAAAAACAATCTCGGATAAAAGTGAGATTGTGATATTTCCCTTACCTTAGGTCCGACTTGCTTTGTAAGTGTCCGAACCTCCTGTATAATGATTTAAATCATGTTATTGACTTATTACAGAATCATATTCATTGTTATTATATCATATATGGTTCACTTATGACATTATATTACCCGTTCTTTTGTAAATTCCATGTTAAAGAAGCGTTTTGGGTAAAATCGTTTCATTTATCGTAGGTGTTTTGACTTGTTGTTCTTGACATCATTATTACTTATATCATGATTTACTTACTTCCAGAATATAAAATATGATTTATATATCATATATATTCAGTATATATATATATATAATAGGTAGATAAATAAAATGAAAAACACCGTTCATGGAGACGGTAGTCCGTACGTACGCATGAACGCTGTTTTCCTTTCCTTATTGTCTTGAAATGGAAGTAAGTAGATGACATACATATGTATATATATACATAAATCCAGTAGCTTTATAATGTCATATATTTCATTATTATTTCTTATATATACATTATAATCATTCTTAAATGGTTAACATGGAGAATGAATCTCATCGCGTCGTGGAGACGGTATTCCGTACGTACGCATGAGCGATGATATCATTTATATAAGTATTGAATTGAATTGGAGTGGATTATACAATATATCAGAATCAATATGATGTTGTAATAACTATGTATAGTTATTCTTTACACTATTATACCCATCCATGTAAGGTGGTGGTGGAAAATAGATTACACCACGGCGTGGAGACGGTATTCCGTACGTACACACGCGCGGTGATTTCTTTTTCCGTAGGATGGATAGATGGTGAAATAGGGTTGTTTCATACTTATAATAACATATCAGTATATGAGTGATACTGATGTTATTACTTCATAATGAAACAACCTAAGAAGAAGAAGTGGAAGAAGAAATAAAGATGAAAGAATTGGTAACGGTAATTACCTCTTCTTTGAAGCGCCTTTTGGAGACCTCCTCTTAGGGAACTAAAATTGGTCTTTGAGGAAGACCAGAACCTCTAGGATGTTGCTAGGGAAGTGGAGAAGAGATTTTGTCAGGGGTTGGCCGAGCTTGAGTGCTCAAATTGGTGTGAGGAGGAGGGGGAGGAGGTGTCCTTTTATAAGGGAGGAGAGGGGCACCTTAGGAATATCTCAAAATATTATTTTATATTAAAGTCAAAATCGGTTTATAATGGTTCCAAAGGGTCTTATTTCGAATATAAAGTGGGGATGGGTCGAAATCCTATCAACCAATAAGGTTTAGACAAGTTTAGGGTATTATTTTAACCTTATCAATTAGATTTAACTCTAAGTTAAATAATTTAACTTTTACCGTGTCTTTTTGTTTTCTTTCACTATATGGTTAATAAACTTACTATAACATGCCAAACGAACCCCAAATTGTATATTATTAATACATATATCCTTATCTAAGTCATTTGGCCGAACCTTAGATTTTTAGGAATAAAATAACAATTAATAATATAATATTTGATTTAAAAACTATTTTGTGTCAATTTTGACACTATTTGATATATGATTTTTGTGAAAGTCATAACAGAATTATATGTTCGAACCAAGTTGATTAAATCAACACTAATATATCATAGTAACCTAGAAAATTAATGGAATTCATAAAAAGTCTTAAATTACATTTATTTTGGTATTTATATTATCAATTATGTCAATATTTCATTAATAAGATAATTACTGCATCATCTTTGTGTCATAAATAAATTATATTATTTGATGTCTAAAAATTACAAATAAAATACCATCATGTAGGAAATCTTTTTAGCTTTCTAATGAATATTTATAATCGAATTTATCTTATGTATAACCCCATATTAAAAATGATTTACTTATTAAACTTTGATTTTAACTATTTTAACCCTTCTTTAAATAAATTAATAATAAATGTCCTAATCTAATCCAAGTGGGCCTAAATGGTCATATTTTATTCCTAAGTTTGTTTTTGGTCGAATTAAACTTGTCCAATAGAATTAGGACATGTGTTAGGGTAATATTAATATCATATTTACCCTTAGTTACCCTATTTACTATTAACCGTGGTAAAAAAAGTAAAAAGTTACTATTCACCAAAAAATTATTTTCATCTCATTGAACCACATTTTAGTCCTTGATATTAACCATGTCTCTCGGATTTTCGAAATTCCATTCACAGAAGCGGTAAAATTAAGTTTTATGCAAAATTCAGTTTTTAACCTACCACTTAGTAGTTTCACTATTCATCAAAAATTGATGTTTTTCAGAAAAATGCCAAAATTTCATCCCAAGCTATATTTCATATTCCGAATTCAAAAATGAAGTCTATTTTACCAAATTCATAACATAAAAGTTGCATTAATTAATTTTATAATTAAATCCCGCTGTTAAAACAAATAGCGTGTTTTTAAGAAACAATATCTATCAAAAGATTGACACTTGTTTATGTCTAGTTTAAATGTGAAATTACATCCAATGACCAACATTGTATTAAATTGTAAAAATATATTCTAAATATACTTTAAAACCACTCAAATTAATGATTTATCACTATTAATTATTTCGATTAAAAAAGTTGTTTTTAATTATAATTTAGTAATTTTCACTATTCATCAGAATATGAAAGTTATCCGAAAAGTACCAAAATTTCACCTTAGGCTAAATTCGATACTCCGAATCCAAAAATGAAGTCCATTTTGAGAGTTAAAATTTCTAAAATTTAAAAAGTGGTTATTACTATTCATAACGGCTAGTTTTAATAATATTTTAATAGCATATCATTGTTTCGTGAAACTCAGGATTACGTACCACACACGCTATCGAGGAAGGTTGCGATTGCGTGTAATGCAAGGAAAGTCAAGGATGCGTGTTGTGCAAGCTCCTTTTGGTGTAGCGTACAACACAAGACATTAGTGAAATAAAAAAGAATATTTTTCATAAAATCTCGGGCTGTTACATTCTACCCCCCTTAAAATGAATTTCGCCCTCGAAATTCGTCGGGGTTATAAATGGTTTACTATTCGAAAGTTTCTTTAATAGAAACCCACATCGTAAAAGGGAATACCAAAACTTGGCTTTAAAAACTAAAGTATGAAATGTAACGATTACCCAAATAAACTAATCACTGGGTTTCCACATAGGTGAAAATATGGATATGGAAGAGAAATCTAACCATCATGTTCTGATGGAGAGTGGTAGAGAACATGGCTATGGAAAAGCCAGTAATCACAAATCCATAGATTTGTGATGATATAAGGTACCATCTGATTCATCAGGTATAAGATCACTAAGACAACATTTTTGGTTTTCAAGATCATTTCCCTAAAGTTGAAAATTTGCTTAGAATAAATACTTACTTTATTTTGGTACAATATCACTGTTGATCGTGCCTTGAACAATTTCCACTTCATCTCTTAAATAAATGAAGTTGAATTTGTTATTCATGAAGTGTTAGCAGATCATGTGATAGAATGACGGGTCATTCCATCTGTCTCAAACAAAAGGTTAGCAAAAATTATATGCATAAGTCGATCTATAGTGAGATTAATCATATATGGTTCCTAAAATGGACTTATACTTCATATATCATACTGCTTAATATAATAAAACTAGTTTCTACTAAATAGGGACTTCCTGTAGGCCAGTAGTAGGCGATAAAGGCCAGTCGCACTTCGGTTGTGGGTTCAATTCCCACAGCCTTGTCCGAAGTGATGGGCTGTCACCCGTCCTGCAGGTTGTCCTTTTTCTAAAACTATATTACTATAACATCCCATCAATAATATCGAAAAAACTTCTATCCTTAAACAATACTAACTTATGTCCAATATAATCCATTCCAATCTTTAGGCTTATCCATAATACTGCAGTCCATTCTCATAACATAGTGAAAACGATTACCAGAGATTTAATACCATCGTTGATCCCCATATATCATAAGATATATCTTGTCGGTCACATTCCAAACATTCAAAGGCCTTAATCTTGTAATCTCTTGAATACCCATTGAACCTTATTGAAAACACGAATTCTATTAAAAGTTAACTCTTTCCACATACCAAAACCCTAAAAATTCTATATACTAACACCATGATATCACTTAGTCCTTATATCAATCATGAGCTCATGAATACAATCAAACATCTCATTATCTTCTTATCCTTTCATTATGCACTTATCATCTACTTTCCAAAATATTTGAATCACTTTTCATAGTTACCGGTACCTTAAAATTATTGAAAACCACAATAGACCAATACTTAAATATTTCAACACACCATAAAAGTACCTCAACAACATTATTCTTGAATACCAAAACACTTCAGTCCATCCACATCAATGATTATCCTGGAATAAGTCCTTCCTTTATTTAGAAGTAACTTTTTAGGTCAGGGCATTGAGTTGGGTAATGCCCATGTTCTCCACAAATAAGACATTGAACTCTATAACAGTCTGTCACTCTATGACCCTTTTCTCCACACAGATAACATCGGTCCCTCCATTTGAGGTATTCCTCAAGGTTCTTCTTCCCTTCTTTAGAAATCTCAATCTTCCTTTCTTTATTCTCCTCAACATGCGAACATGCATAATAGTCTATCTTCCTCTTCTTTGATGAATTAGGCATACCACTAAATTTCACCTTGTTAATCATATATCGCGATGATTGATTCGGCATAATCACAACATCTTTCTCTCTAGGCATTACACAATTTTGTTGCTCAAAGTCACCAATTTGTCCATTGGATTCAATGTTAATTGAATTCCTTTTGGTTCCCTCCATTAACTAAAACACAAAAATAATTTTGTGAGAATCAAAAATCATGCTAGAGAAAACAACATAGTAAAGGGAAAGTATCCTCAATAACTAACTTCTTAGGTTTAATCTAATATCGTTACCATAGTTCTAGGAATATATCCTATACGTATACTTATCCTTAGGGTCATCCCTAGACATACCTTAGAAATATCTCTAGGGATCTCACTAACGTTTTCGCATCCTAGTTTCCAAAGGTTGACTAAACCTTTCCTCTGATACCAACTGTAGAGACCCGTATCTTGACATACATTGTCATTACATTACTTTTGCGGAATACTTAGTACATTACAAAAACATACACACAAGGACCGTAATAGTTTAGTGTCTTTGGAAACTCGGACTATAATCTTCTAATCGTGGTGAAAGATCTTCAAAATCTCCCATAAAGATCTTCCTTTTTTTTACCTAAAACCTTTCTTTATATCCTGGGGAAAAGAAAACATAAAAGGGTGAGCTCAAATGCTCAGTAAGGGTAAAGAAAAGAAATATCAATCACATCATATACATAAGAACATAGCTTTTTGGAAATCTTAACCTGCAAAAGAGCTCATAATATCATAACATGGGATAAATCATAGAAGTGAAAATGAGATCACCATAATCATAACATGAAACTTGAAACTTTGTGGCATGCACACATAATCATGGAAAATCATTTCTTGTTAGTCATGACTCATTGCCAAGACTATCTTAGTGGACAAAGTCCCTTTCTGAATCGAGTAACCCTCGTTTCAGTCCTGTTTCACTGAACCGGTATAACCTACCATTCCAGCCATGTCTATCTCATGAGATATAAAATCTTTACCCAATGCATTGGAGGGAGATATAGGTCCCACCCATCTTATAATGAATCCTTTCTTATGTGTGCCACATAATCATAAATCTTACATCATCACATAACCCATGTAATAAAAATGGGATTCTTAAACAACATGACATCATAAAACAATTCATATAAGATAAAGGAATTCATAAAAATAATTCCATCACAACATGATCAAATCAATTTAATAATAGGGATAAAAACAGAACCCTTTATTATCTTATATGGAAAATAATTTTGATAAAACACTTGAACTCCATTCTTGAGGAAAATATCCTTTCTTCTTCAAAAACATTTTTCCTTTCATAACATGTCATACAACTTTAAAATAAAAGAAGTTGATTAAAAATAAACTTGAAAACTTGTAAAGGAAGCTTCTTGGAAATAATTTTTTAAAAATCCATTCATGCCGTATAAGTTAAAAAAACATTCTTCGTACTTTTGTCGGAAAAGTCAAAAAGTACCTCGTACGAAAAGAGACAAAAGATTCTTTTCATATCTTTTACTAAAAACCCACCGAAAGGTAAAATTGGATATAAACTATTGTATAATGATGTAAATAATATTACATATTGAGGGAACATGGATGTGGATGATAGAATACACCCCAGTAATTACCAAAGTAAAAACAATCTCGGATAAAAGTGAGATTGTGATATTTCCCTTACCTTAGGTCCGACTTGCTTTGTAAGTGTCCGAACCTCCTGTATAATGATTTAAATCATGTTATTGACTTATTACAGAATCATATTCATTGTTATGATATCATATATGTTTCACTTATGACATTATATTACCCGTTCTTTTGTAAATTCCATGTTAAAGAAGCGTTTTGGGTAAAATCGTTTCATTTATCGTAGGTGTTTTGACTTGTTGTTCTTGACATCATTATTACTTATATCATGATTTACTTACTTCCAGAATATAAAATATGATTTATATATCATATATATTCAGTATATATATATATATAATAGGTAGATAAATAAAATGAAAAACACCGTTCATGGAGACGGTAGTCCGTACGTACGCATGAACGCTGTTTTCCTTTCCTTATTGTCTTGAAATGGAAGTAAGTAGATGACATACATATGTATATATATACATAAATCCAGTAGATTTATAATGTCATATATTTCATTATTATTTCTTATATATACATTATAATCATTCTTAAATGGTTAACATGGAGAATGAATCTCATCGCGTCGTGGAGACGGTATTCCGTACGTACGCATGAGCGATGATATCATTTATATAAGTATTGAATTGAATTGGAGTGGATTATACAATATATCAGAATCAATATGATGTTGTAATAACTATGTATAGTTATTCTTTACACTATTATACCCATCCATGTAAGGTGGTGGTGGAAAATAGATTACACCACGGCGTGGAGACGGTATTCCGTACGTACACACGCGCGGTGATTTCTTTTTCCGTAGGATGGATAGATGGTGAAATAGGGTTGTTTCATACTTATAATAACATATCAGTATATGAGTGATACTGATGTTATTACTTCATAATGAAACAACCTAAGAAGAAGAAGTGGAAAAGAAATAAAGATGAAAGAATTGGTAACGGTAATTACCTCTTCTTTGAAGCGCCTTTTGGAGACCTCCTCTTAGGGAACTAAAATTGGTCTTTGAGGAAGACCAGAACCTCTAGGATGTTGCTAGGGAAGTGGAGAAGAGATTTTGTCAGGGGTTGGCCGAGCTTGAGTGCTCAAATTGGTGTGAGGAGGAGGGGGAGGAGGTGTCCTTTTATAAGGGTGGAGAGGGGCACCTTAGGAATATCTCAAAATATTATTTTATATTAAAGTCAAAATCGGTTTATAATGGTTCCAAAGGGTCTTATTTCGAAGATAAAGTGGGGATGGGTCGAAATCCTATCAACCAATAAGGTTTAGACAAGTTTAGGGTATTATTTTAACCTTATCAATTAGATTTAACTCTAAGTTAAATAATTTAACTTTTACCGTGTCTTTTTGTTTTCTTTCACTATATGGTTAATAAACTTACTATAACATGC
This sequence comes from Viscum album, assembly GCA_963277665.1. Taxonomy (NCBI): domain Eukaryota; kingdom Viridiplantae; phylum Streptophyta; class Magnoliopsida; order Santalales; family Viscaceae; genus Viscum; species Viscum album. Next base: position 836,119,429 of record OY728137.1, read on the forward strand.
CAAACGAACCCCAAATTGTATATTATTAATACATATATCCTTATCTAAGTCATTTGGCTGAACCTTAGATTTTTAGGAATAAAATAACAATTAATAATATAATATTTGATTTAAAAACTATTTTGTGTCAATTTTGACACTATTTGATATATGATTTTTGTGAAAGTCATAACAGAATTATATGTTCGAAACAAGTTGATTAAATCAACACTAATATATCATAGTAACCTAGAAAATTAATGGAATTCATAAAAAGTCTTAAATTACATTTATTTTGGTATTTATATTATCAATTATGTCAATATTTCATTAATAAGATAATTACTGCATCATCTTTGTGTCATAAATAAATTATATTATTTGATGTCTAAAAATTACAAATAAAATACCATCATGTAGGAAATCTTTTTAGCTTTCTAATGAATATTTATAATCGAATTTATCTTATGTATAACCCCATATTAAAAATGATTTACTTATTAAACTTTGATTTTAACTATTTTAACCCTTCTTTAAATAAATTAATAATAAATGTCCTAATCTAATCCAAGTGGGCCTAAATGGTCATATTTTATTCCTAAGTTTGTTTTTGGTCGAATTAAACTTGTCCAATAGAATTAGGACATGTGTTAGGGTAATATTAATATCATATTTACCCTTAGTTACCCTATTTACTATTTACCGTGGTAAAAAAAAGTAAAAAGTTACTATTCACCAAAAAATTATTTTCATCTCATTGAACCACATTTTAGTCCTTGATATTAACCATGTCTCTCGGATTTTTGAAATTCCATTCACAGAAGCGGTAAAATTAAGTTTTATGCAAAATTCAGTTTTTAACCTACCACTTAGTAGTTTCACTATTCATCAAAAATTGATGTTTTTCAGAAAAATGCCAAAATTTCATCCCAAGCTATATTTCATATTCCGAATTCAAAAATGAAGTCTATTTTACCAAATTCATAACATAAAAGTTGCATTAATTAATTTTATAATTAAATCCCGCTGTTAAAACAAATAGCGTGTTTTTAAGAAACAATATCTATCAAAAGATTGACACTTGTTTATGTCTAGTTTAAATGTGAAATTACATCCAATGACCAACATTGTATTAAATTGTAAAAATATATTCTAAATATACTTTAAAACCACTCAAATTAATGATTTATCACTATTAATTATTTCGATTAAAAAAGTTGTTTTTAATTATAATTTAGTAATTTTCACTATTCATCGGAATATGAAAGTTATCCGAAAAGTACCAAAATTTCACCTTAGGCTAAATTCGATACTCCGAATCCAAAAATGAAGTCCATTTTGAGAGTTAAAATTTCTAAAATTTAAAAAGTGGTTATTACTATTCATAACGGCTAGTTTTAATAATATTTTAATAGCATATCATTGTTTCGTGAAACTCAGGATTACGTACCACACACGCTATCGAGGAAGGTTGCGATTGCGTGTAATGCAAGGAAAGTCAAGGATGCGTGTTGTGCAAGCTCCTTTTGGTGTAGCGTACAACACAAGACATTAGTGAAATAAAAAAGAATATTTTTCATAAAATCTCGGGCTGTTACATAAATAATGTTAAAAACATTAAAAGAATAGTAAATATAATGAATTATTTTGTTCTATTATTATTTTAGATACATAAATAATGTGACACAAATTTAAACTTTATATATTTTAATTCCAATATATTTTTTATTTTAAAATTAAAACAAAATAAATAATGTCAAAATTGACATTAATGTAATTTTATAATAAATGATTTTGTAATAAATAATTTTAAATTAATAAAAATATTATATTCTTCAAAGTAAAATTTAATTGTTAATTGATAAAATATATGTTCCATTAATGGATAAATTTATCTTTAATAATTAACATATTGACCTATAGATAGTAAAAAATAATAATAGCGTGATCAAGGTGAAAGCAATGTTTTTACGTGTTACATGCGCTTTTTTAAAAATTAATTTCCAACACTCATAGGATATCAATTTTTTAAATTAGATATTATATTTATAAATAAATGGGTCTATATTTTAAAATAAATATCACTTTAATTTATTATTAATGGTTAACTTTCTTATTTTAGAAAACAAGTTTCTTTAATAAAAACTAAAATATTAAAATTATGGAAACGTAGATGTTAAGGAAAAAAATTATTAAAAAAGATTTATTTTTTTGTGTTAGAGGTTTAGATAAATAATAAATCTATTTAATAATTTTTTTCATTTTTTGTGAAATATTAGGTATGGTAGACCTCTCAATACATTATACATTTTAGTATTTACGAGAATGCAACTCCCCCTCTATTATAAAAATAAATTCACTCACCCCCTTACCAACATATATAAAGACAATTTTGATCATAAAAAATATACCAAAATAGTCAAAAAAAAACATATCTAATTTATAACTACAATCCTACCTTGTTTAATAAATCTAAAAAATGAATCCCTTTGGTGAAAACCAAGAGGAGTTACCCAAAAAACTGTAAACATTCTTCCTTAAGATCCATTATTTTATTTTCATTATACACCAACTAAAATATTATTATTAAATGATTATATAATAACAACATAATCATAAATATACTAATATATTTATATTCTAAGGTTTTACCAAAACATGTACACACATCCATCTAATGGGTAAAGAAGTTACCATTTTTTGTGTACGGTGAACTATCCCCTCACAAAAGGATGTTTTTCATTTCTCCATTACCACCTCTCATGGTTGGGTATTATTATAGAAACACTATTTTTATATGATATATATATGATATTATGATTAATTTATGCTTATTTAATTATTAAATAATGCATACCTTCAATATTTCCATTTTCAGTAAATATGATAACATAGTTTGTGGAAGTGTGGACTACCGCCTCCTCAAATGGATGTGATTCATTCACACTCTACATGGAATGTCAGAAGGATGAGTTTAGTAAATTTATATGATATATATGAAATAATAAATATTCTAAAATTATTATTTTTATTTTTATTTCATTTACTTTATTTCTTTGAAAATGAAAATTAAATGGAAACAGCGTTCATGCGTACGCACGATCTACCATCTCCATGAACAGTGTATTCCATTTCATACTTCTATTATTTTTTGATTATTATAAATATTATTATTCTGAATATATATTATATTTATATAATATGTTTAATTCTTTAAATAATTAAATCATTATCTATGCTAGATTATGAACAATAACAAGTCTAAAAATACATTAAAAGCAATGCAGATATCACTCAAAATATAACATTAACATGTAATTTTTAATAAATAGGTAATATAAATAAAATATATCTATATGGTATTAGATATAATAATATGGTACTTTTTTAGATTTATAATAAAATTATACTTAATATATATTATTTTTGAATGTGTAAAAATACATTCTATACATAATGTAAGGGTATTTCTAGTCTCACTATAATTTTTTTGTGATTTATATATTATTCACCACTTGCATCTTTTTGTGGTGTGTATAATTAACATGTATATATTATATTATTATTATTATACATTAATTAATGTGAATTTATACATCTATTTTATTACATCTCTTTAATGGTGTTATGTTTTGAAATTTACCAAATTGGTAAAGTAATTTTGTCTCAATTTTCCTTCTTTGAGTCACATGAAATGTTTTGCACCTATATTCATCTAAAAGGTGTATATAGTTCCCTTTTCATTTTTATCTAAGTAATCTAATTCTCATAATGATATTTTATGGTTCATTTAATGTAATTTTCTTATACTATGAGTATGATTTAAAATTACCTAGTGGAAAAATATTACTACCTAAATCTCATCATTTATAGATATTATTTGTAATTATGATTTCCTCGATGAAATATTATGATAAATATTTCAAGAACACTCATTAATTTCATTCTCATATGGTTAGTCTTGTTATATTGTAGTATTTGTACATATTTTTTTTAACTCTTTAGTACTTATCTTACATAAAAAGTTTTTTTATGAAAATATGTCTTCATCTCTCTCCTTTGTTGGAAATTTTTGTTTTATATAAGTGTTTTCAAAGCTTCTATTATAAATTTTGAAAGTAGTTTTAAAGAATAATTTTTCAAATTTTCTTCATGGTTTTATTATATTTTTTAAACTGTTTCCAAAGAAATATATTTTAAAACATTTACAATATTTATTTATAAGATTTCAAATAATTTTTAAAGAAATGGGTTTTATGTGTTTTTTCAAGATTTCCCTATAAGGTTTCCAAGTTATTTTCCAATACATTATTTTCCAATAGTTTTTATCTATATTTATATGTTTTTAAATTCACTTTAAAAAAATGTTTTCCAATGGTTTTAAATTCTAAAATTAATTTATTTAAAAAATAATGGATATTTTACTCAATAATTGTTTTAAATTAAATTGTAAAGACATATTTATTTGAATTTTTTTTGAAATGGTTTTATAAAAAATATTTTTGATGAAAGCCTATTTTACTCAATAACTGTTCAATGTGATCTTTAAAAATAATTCTCCACCTATCATGACATACTTTGTTATAGTTTATAATTTTATGGGTATATAATCAAACAATACTATTCATATTCCTTCTTAAATGGTTTATGATTTTATGGAATGATGATTATGACACCAATTTATCCTCAATGTTTTAAATTCTTTTGAAACCCATTTATTTTCATGGTTTATTCTTTGATGAAATGATTATGAGACCTCTCACCTTTGTAAAGGTAATTACATGATGAAATGTTTTTGATACCCATTTCATTTCAATAGTTATGACATGATGTTTATGAAACCCATATCATTTTATGGGTCATGATATGCTAAAAGATTAATTATATTGTGTAGCATGCATGTATGTTTTAATTATGGGAAGGGTGGGACCAATATATCCCTACAGTAGATTGGGTAAGGATTTATATCTCATTAGATAATGATGGGAATCATGTTGATGGGCTTGATCCACTATAGATGATGTGAAAATCTAATCCAATGTGGGAAGATGGAAAAACCTGATCCACTATCGAAAGATAGGGAAACTCGATCCACTATAGGTATATGGGGAAACATAATCCACTGTAGTAAGATGGGGAAACAAGATACACTATGGGAAGAAGGGGAAACATGATCCCTTATAAGTAATGGACTATGACTATGGAAGGTGGTGTGTCCAACCCAGCAGGTGTAGTCCCTATGAAGTGCCCCGGTAGGTTTATTCTAATAAACCTTGAATTATAAAAAAGGATATTAAATGTTTATGTTTCTTCCACAATTCCATTTATTATTTCTATGTTATGATTTCCTTGATTATGATTTTGATTTTCTTATGATTCATGTATTATTACCTACTCATTTTTATGCCATGATTCATCTTTATAATATTCGATATGTAGAGTATGATCTTTTAATGTTATGTTCACATTATATTAACCTTATGCTCATGTTTATGATTAGATATCTCTATTTTATACCCTTTTGAACATATGAGATAACCCAATATTATGTTTCCTTCCACATTTTATGAAGATACATTTTATATATGATGTCTCTAAGATGGGTGCATGTCATGGAGAACCTAGTTGGTGATAATATAGATCACTCATATACCAATGTTTATATTTCTATTTTTTTGAAGGCACTAAATTAATACTATCTTTGGGAATCTTATTGTTCACTGTTTTAAGTATTATATAAAAATGATGTAATGTATATGTACGTTAAGACTGGGTAGTTATAGTAAGCATGGTGGGATGCCTCTATAATGATAAACTTACACCTTAGAAGAGAACAACATTATATTTCATAGCTAAAAGAGTAGGAGATGTCTAAAAATTCCTATAAAATTTCATACAAAATAGAATGATACTAAATCCAAGATTGGTAAAAGAAATAGTCAGAAAAGTCACCCTTGAAACATCATCATTCACTACTATGAAAAGCCTCTACACCCAATTTTTTTTGAAACATTATGGGTATATGAACCCCAAAACCCACAGTTTTGTCCCAATCGTGGGAATAGAGGTTTCTCTAAACCTATACCCATAGTTTTTAGAAATCCATGGGTATAAGTGTATGTTCAGAACCTATAACCACGGTTTTCATAAAACCGTGGGTATATATTTTGGGTCAATACCTATACTGATGGTTTTCTATGAGAAATTTTGGTATAAGTCTTGGAAAAAGACCCTATACCCACGGTTTTAGAGAACCATGGGTAAAGATTTCCCACGTTATAGTGGCGAAAAAAACTAAGGCGGGAAAACCCTATACCAATGGTTTTTTATCCTATACCTATAGTTTAAATTAATACACACATATATATATATATAAATATAATGTTATATTCATAATAAATACATGGATCTGTTGGTGAAGCATGCCTTGTTGATGAATGGAGTCCCGACATCGAAAACCACTACCTTTTATTTTCATATGCGCATTTAAAATTAATATAATTATATATATGTGTAGATATAAAAGCACGTAACTCTTGTAGACTAAGTGGTGAGGTGCTGACTATTCAAAGTTGAGGTTGTGGGTTCTAAAATCAATTTTTCTTTTTCCTAAAATAGATGGATATATTAATATAATTATGTTAATGGATTTATATATGTAAATGAAATTCAAGAAGGTTAGATTGATAGATGCTCCGGGAACGAAGTGTAGGTTGCGATATCAATAATCATCGCTATATTGTTTCTCTATATTTAGACCCATAGTTTTAATATCATGGGTAGAAGGATTTTCCATGATGTGAAAAGGGCTCCTGGAACAAAGTGTAGGTTGCGGGATAAATAAGTAGTGATGTATTGTTTCAATATAGTTAGACCCATGGTTTTAATACCGTGGGTAGAAGGCTCTTCCATAGTATAAAAAGGCAGTGACATGGTGGACTTATCAATGCCCTTGGTTTTCAGAGCCGTGGGTATAGGATGTTGACCTATACTGATTCCTTGGTTTCCCATGTTTCCCCAAACCATAGGTATAAACTATACCCATGGTTTTGAACTATGGGTATAGGTTATTTTTCCATTAGTGTTTCCCACTCAAAAGATGGGTCTAGGTCATGTTCTCAATTCAGAAGTTCAATTTTCTAGTTCATTTTCATACTCATTTCACAATTTTTTATAAAATGTTGAACCAAATGGTGAATTGTATTCCAGTCAACAAGGGACCATACTCATCATGAACTTAATTATATAATCCACAACAAAACACACTTTAGTCGATGCGACTCATGGTCCATGACTCAAAATTACTTAGTTGGCTTCTTAGTGTCTCATCTATATCAAAATTAGGAAAACACTAATTCCGATATGGTAGAAAGTCTATGTACCAATGGTTTTTCTTAATCCAATACTCATAATTTATATCACAACAGTAGGTATGTCTATCAAGAAACCTATGACAACATCATGAAAACATGAAATGAATGCTATGTGGCATGACATAATCCAAGGCATTTGATTCCTATAATGAGCCTAAAATGATGAATGAGATGGAATACTCACATATCATTGCATTGAAAATATATATAACCCTCAATCATATCAGTGATAACATCACAATTCAAGTACATAACCCAATGGTTGAATCAAATAAATTATATTAGTCAAAATCTAGAAAACATCATTTTCCATTTGATGTAATTTATATGTTTCCTAGACATTGGTTAGATACTCCCTAAAATATATCTTGAAAAAATTCCAATTCATTTATATCCCCTTTTATTTTCTCAAAATAGTAATGAAAATATTAAAAGAATGTCTCTAACACAAATTTGGAACGCCTGAGACCTGGACGCCACTAAACGGTACCACAATCCTGATTGGTCACATGGCCTCAAACACATCTCCCTAAATGTCAGAGGCTGCTGAATAGAAGTGAGGGCCTATGGTGCTTCCATGGGAGACTATTCACTTATTAATAGAGTGTATCATAACAGAATATAAATAAAAATCAAAAGTAGAAGAAGCAAATTAATCATAAAATTGATAAACATCTAAATTAATGATATTGAAACAATCCTAGAAGGAATCTCATATTCAAATGATAATTACACATGTCATGTCACTACAAAGTATCCAAAATTGGTATACATTTAATTATTACAATTCCTAAATCAAAATACCAAAATACAAAAATTGATATCTCCAGAGAGAATCACGAGCCTCAACTCGGTCCCATGATTCCCTACTCTTAAGCATGGCACAAATTCAAGAATAATAATTTTGGAGCATACTACAGCCCCTACCTGCATCCATATAGTGTGTTTGGGTACCCAATGGTGTCCCGAACAGGGTGTGAGATACAATCCTAGTAGGTAACCACCAAAAGGTCGATAAAAAATTCATTTTGTGAAATATAATAATAAATGAAATATATATCATAGTAAATAACTAAATAATTTTATTGTGCCTATGTCATATCTATTACAAATCATGTGATCCTATATAGTCCAACAAGTCCCCTGAAAAATATGTGTCAAGCTCCTATATCATGGAAGTATTCAATAAAATATAAGTAAGCATTTTGGACTCTCAATATACACAATATCTCATATAACCCATAACCTTCCTTTATAACCTATAAATCAAATCAACCATGAAAGATCCATATAACCAGATGTGTCACATATACCACGACGGTGTCGTAAAACCAATTATATCACATTTAACATGATCATTACATATAATAAAACATTTTAGACCCCTCGGGACCAGATCCAAGGTTTGGAGAACAAATGAATCCTCATAAAGTCCCAATAGCATCTCTATGGAAACTCAGTTATGGTTTAATTGGAGTCCAAGGATCATGTATACTGACTATATCCCATATGACCCCAACCAAACATGATCCAAAGAGCAAGAGAGCCCAATGAATCCAATGGAATCAGAATCCAATGGGAATATAGGTCCAAGGAATTATCTTCCATTTCCATGAACAATGTTGTAACACACAAATAGCGTCATGTATAACGATTCATCAATTCAAATTCAAATTCCATGAGTATTCCTACTCATATCAAAATTCACATTCAATTTTATTCCATGTGTTCACCCACCCATACAAAAATTAACATTCATATCTATTCCATGAGATTACCCACTCATTTAAAATTTTTTATAAAATCCATTCAATAAAAAGAAACAACATGAAAAAGTATGGAAAACATATCATAACAATTAATTTAGTTTAATTCAATTTATAGCAGGGTTCCTCTAACTAGGAATGAACAAGAACACCCCTTGGGTTGTTCATCCAAGGCATATGAATAGGTTATTCACATGGAATACCACATGGGTGTCCTTGGATAGGGAAACAACCTCCAACACATCCAAAAGTAACCAAATGGAATCCCGAACACATTTAATTTTATATAATTTAATTATTCCATTAATTTTATGGGTTTCAACAAAATGTTCAGTGTGTGAAGTAATGAAAACTAGATAAACAAATCACTAAACCACATGAGATTATTATAGACCACCTATCATAGGTCCGTAGTAGAGTTCTCATTTTTTATTAGCTCCTGATTTGACTCATATCAGGAAGAAAATGAAGAACCAAGAAAAAACCAGAAAATAGGGCATATTAGATCAAGCCTTAATAGTTTAGACAATACTAAGAAGAATGGTGTAATAATAAAGAGGAATTCAGTAATCATCAGTGAAAATACAAAAAGAAGATCGACACTTGATTCTATATTCGGATGGAAGAGAGGGATTGAAATATATAATTTTGCTAAAAAATAAAGCTTTCCCATAGGTGATATCTTTGGGAAACATTAAGGGGAATAGGGGTTTAAAATTATAAGGAGTTACAGGAAATATAGTAATTTCCTCAAAATTTAATTATTCCCAAAGTTTGGTCACACAATTGAATAAATGATGCACCAACCGTGAACAGATTGTTGTGTTATTGGGGAACCCGCATGATAACTAGGCATAGTTTTACTAACCATGTAAAAATAGTGAAATTCATCTCCACTAAAAATTATAGGTGACTTCTTGGGATTGTGCCTCCATCTACACAATTTCATCAAACCGTGCATCTAGTATGTCCCCTTTGTACAACATCATACATTTAGTAGTATCCATGAGACCTTCCCCACACAATTTATACTAACCATGTGGAAAATCATTTTCTTTCAAAAATATCGGATCTAAGATCAAAAAAAACCCCAGAATCCTCCAATACACCCATGACCTTAGTGGGTATTCACATTAGGCCATAATTAATAATTTAAACCATGTTTAAGGATATCTGTACCATGTTTGACAACCTAGGATCTTACAATAATGGTTAGGTCCATATATATTTGATGATATATGTATTAACAGGTTATACTTTTGATGGAATCTCACACATAGTATTTTATGAGTTTTCTTAAATGAATCACAAATTTATTATAAACCTCCCGAATTTTAGCCCATTTCATATTATGAAATTTTTATTATCTCTTGTTTTAATACTCTTTTTGAATTCATTCATCTAAAGATTTAGTTTTCGGATCTCTATTCAATACAAAAAATAATTTGTTCATGCCACATTAATGTGTAACAATTTACACAACCCAAATGTTTGTGTTAATCACCAAATAATAGAAACCAAACATATTCATAAATATCAAAATGAATCAAATTCATAAGTTACATGAATTATTTATATAGTTATTTGATATTGGAAAACTCTACATGATTCATCCAATAATAAAAATAGCCAAACCTTCATCTTTCTAGAACAAGGAATAAGCTTCAATGCCGGTAGATAGTTTGACCTCATGTCCCTCTCCCCAAGACAATTTTTCTGTGGATAGAATTCAATAAATGATAAATCTAAAACATAATATTAAAGAATATTCATTTAATAAATATTATTTATCATATATTTCTAGAAAAACAAGTTCCAGGTTGATGAAAACTAAATCTTTTGATATCACACCTAACATTTTATGGTGGGATCTATCTTCTAGGATCGACATATCATATATATGTACATATACACATTATTAAATTTCTATAAATAGTTTATAATCATGATTAATATAAAGGATTAAAAAACAAAAATTATATTTACTTTCTAAACCATGAAAAACTAATTTAAAAATTCTTAATTATATTTAAGAATGAAAAATCAATTTTTATATGGTCCAAAACATTTAACATATAAATTTTTTATAAATTTTAACACATAATATTAAATATAAAAATTTTACCATTATTGATGTGGTATTTTAGGACTGATAATTTTATTATTAGTTTTAAAATATTATTGATACAAAAAAATATACAATTTCTGAACCAATCATATTCTATGATGTAATTTCAACAATATTTTATGATTGTAATAAAAAAACATAACTAGTCCAGTTGTAATTCTTTAATTTTTGTTATATGATTGAAGTGATAATATATTTAACCTACAATCCTCTATTTTAATGTAAACCATGGATAATGTTGTATTTTATGATATCTCATATCATATGATAGGGTAATGTTCAAATATTGGGATATTTTATATATCATACCTTATGTCATATTCCATTCGTACGCTATGACTGAACTAAATAAATTAAATATATGTATCAAATTATACAATATAACTACATCTGATTTTCATTATGAAATTTCTTTGAAAAAAAATTGATTTAACATGTTTAATCCTTATAGAGGAAGTATTTGATACCGATAATTTGCTTTATGGGATCATTTAGTGACCATTGAAAGTGGAAGATCCCAAAAAAGATGACAATTTTTTCTCAAAAAAACATATAAGAAAATTTAAAGAACTCCAATTTTGAAATTCAACAGTTGTCTCCCCCACCATCTTTCTATATAGAATATGGTTGATATGGATCACTGAAGATAAAATGAACACTTCCTTATTCTATGGTAATTAAACCATCCTTGGATCCCATAACATTTCTTCAGGACCCTTGATCACCGAAGGAGTGCTAGTGGCATTACCCCATAAGAATTATTGATCAAGGAAGAAGAGAGGTTTGACTATTGCATGCAATGAGTTCCATATTATGAAAGTATCAAATAATTTTATTAGAATATCAGATGTTATTAATTTTATGAAGATAATTATTTTCCTTGAATATATCAGCTTCTATCTCATAGAACTCTACATTACTACCCATTTAGTGTTCTTTATTGAACTCTTTAATTAATGGTGTGTTTATTATAAATAATCCATCTCAAGGATTATAAACTGAAGAAACCACATAGGGTTATATTTTTAATATGTATGTATCTTATACAAATAAAATCAAAAACCAATCATATCATACGATATAGGATACATTTCACATTATAATATTCTTTAATATTTTGACATATCATATGGTATGATATTAATCTCATACAAATTGATCCAGTGGAATATGACCACCTCCTTCATGTATATATCCCTAAGAAATAACTTGTCAAACATAACAAATTTCTAGGATAATTAAAAATAGATCAATCTTTTATAAAAAATTCATTTTCATTAAGGTTATACTCAATTTAATAATTTAAAACATTTATAATTCAACAATCCAAGTAAATTTTATTGAAATACTCATGTTGAATTCCCAATTTAATTTCAAAACATCGATCATCTTAAAAAACCAATTTACAATGACAAATATTTTATATAAAAAAATCCCTTTTTGATAAAACAAATTATTTCAACCAAGTAATACATTTAAATCAATAAAAAATCATTATTAATCAGTAAGCTTATAAAATTAGTTAATTTTATGAATGGTATTATAGCCACCAATCGAGAGAAATCATTTTCAGAAAAAATAATAAAATTCAATGGTTTAAAATCACTTGATGGGATTGAATCCCTTGAATCCCTAATTAGTTATTCAAAAATCCTTAATCTATACCATTATATTCATGAATTTTACATCACTATGTTTAGAAAATAGGGAGATAAAAATATTTAAGAGATATATTATATATCCAACTCTTCTCTCAAATATTCTCTCCCATACATCTTTAGAAATATTGATCCATCATATATATGGGAGGAGATAAATTAAGTCACATTAAAATGGCTATAAAGTCTCCAAAATTTGTAATAAGAAGAAATTGGAGGTTATGAGAGACTGGTAAAATATTAATATGATAATTCACATAAATAATCCCAATACACTTGGTTAACTATCAAGATCTTAGAAACCATATTTTAAATCATTATTTGATAAATAATTCCATTTCTAGTCATATAGTTATTTTTAAGAGTTCCCTAAACCATGTTTCTAACATTCATATGCTACTAAATAAAATTTTACCATGAATTCATAAGCTACATACTCAGGAAGACTATGATCCTTAACATTCACCTTTTGCTATTCCTCCAAAAATTGAAAATTCCACCAATAAACTTTATAAATTATTAATGTAGATAAACCATTATATTTTTAGCATATCAATTCTCCACACCATAGGACTTTTAATCATTAAAAGTCACTAGGATCCACTCTTTAGTACAAATTAGGCCATTACTTATGCATATGGACATATCTGAAACAACACTCCTCCATGATCATACTATTCTAGAACTAAATTAACAAATGTAATAATAAATCCTTCTAGAATTTTCTCTCCAAAATCATCAACTGAAACGATTCTCTCTATATAATAATTATTATGTAAAAATGCCAACTATCAGTCACCATAAAAAAATAGTTTCTTCCATTTGAAACTTCTTAAATAATGAATCATGGAAAATATTATGAATATCCAAATAATATTATGGAATATAAATAAATAAAACACAAAAAAAACTCCCTTAATGATTTCAAAAAGGATTATACATAGTGGAAAAAGTTTCCCCTACTTTCCAAGCCATATATGACTTAATTTATGAGTCACTTTCCATATTAGAATATATTGAACATAAAATTTTAAGCATCTCTATTGATGATAAAAGTATACTTCACTCAAATTTAGAATTATATCATATGAATCCAAATCAATTTAACTTTATTAATCATTTATTTAAACAAACTGGGCCCCACGTGGGTGTTCTCACCTATCGTAACTGAATACAGCTGTGTATAATGTAATCAACTAGATAATTCCTAAAAAAGTTCCATATATATTTATAAATGATATATGTTACAATTAATTGATTACAAAAATGAAAAATAATCCTTCCATTACCTCTCAAAAATAAGTATACAAGTATATAGATTATCTTACAAGACATTAATAATACACTTTATCTACCCTTACATCAACCTATAATATTTTATACTTATCCTCAAATATACCCCTATAGAAATATAGTGTACCTTAAATTATCTAAATATAAATCCAATAACTCTATTTGAGATAACAGAATTTGAAAAATAAGAATTATAATGGTTTCATTCACAAAAAGTGTATCGGGAACATCACCTAAAATTTTATCTCATATTTGAAATAAATACACTAAATTCATGAGCCTATCCACTTTTACTAAAACACCATTTTTATGTTTTGGTGACCATAAAAATACAATTATGAAATCAAATGAAATATCCTCCAATTTTCAAGTTGTAATAGGTAAAGGTTATAATAATTCAATTATTCATCATTTCTCTACAGTTTCATACATGAAAATCAGACAATATGAATGAAATTTTGAAATATTATTCATTATTTTGTACCTCTATAATTTTTTAGAATATAATGATACATCTTGGTATCTCCAGGATTCACCAAAAACTTTGAATGGTGAAAATATTCTGGAACATTATTCTTGAAATTGATTGGAAGCACTACCAAAACCATTAAACAAAGGAATAATTTTTTCCAAAATTAAACATCCTTTTATGGGCATTGAAAAATTATGGTCAACCCCAATACACTTATTGTTCAAATTACGAAGCATTATTTCCATTAACTATTAGAACAAAAAAATGAGAAATTTATTTTAGAGAGAACCCCACATTTTTTATCTCTTCTATATCCATGGAAAATTCTACTATTAAACCCATCAACAACCACTTCCCTCCACCTTTCCTTATTGAATGAGTTAGAGTTTTTCTACTCAAGGTGTCTAGCACAAAATTTCATTTCTTTTGTGTATATATGAGATCAAAATCAAGGTATAAAAGGTATTCCACTAACATGTTCCATCCCATGTAAAGATTGACTTGTGAGAAAATATACTACAAACTCATATAATCTATATATACCTATAATTTATCAATAAAAGGTAATTAATCCAACTCATTATAGTATGAATGAAAATAGAAAATTCCATGTCTTGAATTAAGTGATTATTATAATTATATAACAACTTCATTGACCCGTATAACAAATCATTATTCCCTGGTCTCAAGAAACATCAAAAAACTAATCCTAATGTACCAAAATACACTTTATACACAATTCATGATTTAGGTCATATCAAAATTATAGTTGAAATGTTTCACCTATTCCAATTCTCAAACACCTCTTTACGTTTTTCATTCCAATAAAATATCACTCCATTCTATATCTAGGGTATCATAGTAGAAGAAAACATTGACATTTTCTAAATTAATCTCAAATAATATCTTTCAAAACCTAGAAAACTCCATATCTCTATTAATTTTTTATATATTTACCATCATATAATTATATTAAATTTCACAAAATACATTGAAATTCCCTTCAATAAAAAAACTTCCAAGTAAGTTCACCTATTTAAACCACAAATTAAATTTAAATGAAAAATCATATAACCTAAGATCACTTATAATACCAAGGGAATTTTGAAGTGCCTCTCATGATTTTACACTAACATTGAATAAATAAGGATGAAATCCATAATCACCACCCCATGTGAATCAATGTACCTATGGAAAATTAAGTTAATAAATTCTATAAACACCATTGGAATATTAGTCACTCCAAAAGTCATGAAAATGAATATATAATGGCCATATTGACATAATAAATATATATTTCTTGAAATATCCACCTCATTTTCCATTAATAGATGATAACTTGTCTAATGTTTCATCTTTCAAAACCAACCAGATCCCTTTAGCTAGTCATAAAACAATAAATTTTAGGTAAATGATATTTTTTCTCAATAACATTGTTTAACTTTTGATATTAAATACACATTTTGAAGCTAGTTCTGAGTTTCTTAGAATAGAAAAATGATGCATATCAAATTAAAAAAATTAGTCAAATGAACTTCTTATACTCCATACTAACCAAATGAGCCTTTAATTTTTATAACTATACTATTGACACGTGATTTGATGAAAATGAAATTGGATTCTTCATAGGCTCCAATTAAATAGAAAAATACACATCTCATATAGGTTAAAATACTAACATAATTTCTGAAAAGGCATTCAAATATAAATTATAAACACTCTAATTTAGAGGATTATCATTACCTTTAATTGATCTAAGAACTATAATTGTTAATTAAAATGATAAGAGTCAAACATATATTCTATTATCAGACACCTTCTTCTCAAATAAGTATCCCATGATCCATTGAAAGCGAGGATTGAACTATCCAAACTATAAACTGAACACATTGACTATAACAATCAATTTAGGATTTAAACATTACCATCCAATAAAACTAAATGATAAATTAATATATTTTTCTCAATGAGAAACATGTCCCCTATAATTTCCATGATTCAAATCATAATCAATAAGGATGGATACTAAAATGTTTTTCAGTTCTTTAACCTTGTGACATGTCTATTCTAATAAAATATGGTATCAACTCAAAATGATACCAAAATATATAAAATTATCAGTTATAGAAAAATTAATTGTATTCTTTAATATAAATTAATAATAAAATAATTATGGAGTCTATTATAATTTAACCTCACATCATAAAAGGTGTTTCATCATCCACAACCTCCTTAGTGTATATATAAAAGAGAATATTTTCCTCTATCTATTCTAAGTTCCATAAAACTTCTACTAAAAAGGTATCACCACTACTTTAGGGGTCGTTAAATTAATATTTCTTGATTTGAAAATATGTATCCTCAATCCCTACACATAATTGGATACACCACTACTACCCACTCAGGTGAATCGATTATATAACATATTTAAAAATCCAACCTACTCATACTAAAATAATTTACAATAAGGATATGAAAATTTAACTTTAGGTGTCCCGCATTTACAAATTAGAAGAATTCCAATTAAACATTCCCTTGAGAAATATGGTAATATATCTCCACTGATCTACCATGGAAGTAGTTATATTCATTATTTATGTCTTCTGTGAAATTATTCCCTCCACATGCTAGATGAAGAAAAAAACATTCCATTCATGTGTTATATATAAAAATAAATGTTGAATTCATTACCAAAGATTAATAAGTAGGTAATTTTGGTAGAATAATTCAAGAATATATATCGGGTTTCAACCACATCTCAAACGTCTATGTTTTTTTCAATTTTCAACACCAATTATAGAATGTATTGTACAAGAAAAGTGAATTTCAATGAATATTATATATTTAAAAACCTACCATTATTGAGGTCAAAAAAATATAATTCCATGTCCAAATATATTAATCTTATGTATAAATAATTATTAAATATTAGTAAGAATCCTTTATGGTCTTGATTTTTATGCTTCCCTGATCCCTCCATAGATAAACATAACTTATTATCTAGTACTTCAAATAAATAAATCTCAAACTCAAAAATTGAGGTATATAGTATCCATAAGAAAGAAGATATAATTTATTTTCTATATAAGATAGTATACCTTCTCTGACCCTACATCACCCCTAAATGATTGATGTTTTTGTATTTTAAACTATATGTTCCTTCCCACATTACATGACTTATCTTGACATAAGATTATAGAAATCTCTTATATAACCTTTGAAATTATACTCACAAACTAAGTATCCATTGATGCAAATACCCGAACAAATCTTTCCTAGGTGTAATATTTTATTACATTAAAATGGTAAAATTAAATCAAGAAAAATAATTTTATTATTTATCAAAAAAATAACATTCAATATTAAATCTAGGTGGAATGAAACTACCTTAAATAATTTCAGTCCCAATAACTTCTCTAAATAATCCAATCCGGGTTTAAAATAATATTATATTTCAAAAATTACATTGGAAATAAAACATATTTGATTCATTAGAAATAAATTTCATACAAAAACATTTTCTTAATATCCATATCATGTGATAAATCCCTTATATTTTCTACCATAATGAATGATGTCTTAATTGGATTGCCCTATCATTGGATAACATGGAAATAATATGATTCTTATAAGTTCATCATTAATCCAAATTTTTACAATGACTCTAATAAACTTCCCTGTCTAATAAATTCCAATATAATGGTCCAATTAACAATGAAAAGATTTAAACCCGAACATTTGATTTATCAAGACACTTTCTAAATCCCAAATCAATAATTAAAGTAATATTAAAAATTCTATAACATTAATGAAACATAAAATTCAAACATGAATTTAATTAAGTAATTGTTCATGTTATCACCTCAAAAATTAATTTCCAAAACCAAAATTTCACTTCATAATAAGAAACATTTCATTATTATAAACTAATGAAAAAACAAATTCTTCAAAAAATCCAAAGAAAGATCCCTATTTGAAAAAAAATTCCTTTGATAAATCCCTATTTCCAAAAAATTTATCTTCCCATAAGAAATTACCAAACAAAATATAGTTAATTATTATATAGTTATATTTTTTTGTGAAAGTACTCATGAAACTGTCCAAAACACAAACTATTGGGAGTGTCACCATTAAACCCCAATTAACTTATCTTAACACATCCTCTATAAGTCACTAATTATCCATGTATGAAACATAGAGGTATCCAAAAAATCTCCAAAAAAATTTATTTTACCTATACATCCTCACCGTGTGATAAATTATGAAAACCTCATTTAAAATCTCTTATAAAACTCAACTCATTAACAAGTTAACAATACATGAATCCCTTTTAATAAAATAATTTGTATCTATTACGTAATTAAAAATTAATTAACCTTATATAATTTAAAAATCCATGTTTATTTCAATAAAAATGATGATTTTTAATTCAAAATTTCATTTCAAACATCAACGAATGAAAACCCCTAATTTTTAGTAAAAATAAATTTATCTAAAAATACCTTTTTAAAAAGTAACATCATTTCCAAGAGAAAAAATTCATTGAAATATTAAACATATTTAATCATTAATAAGATAAAATTATCTAATATAAAAACACACAATAACCACATTACTAAATGTATTGTTTTTTTTGGAGAAATATACAAATTATATAGTCACGAATCACATGATTTGATTAAATCCTTCTCATCACTAAAAATCTGAATAAAAATTCGTATAATGCACCTATGGATTCATGAAATATTACATCAAAACATCTAGAACTATTATAGATCATGTGGTAATTAAAATGAGATATAGATTCTAGATTAAGGATTCACCTAAAATTGGAAATCCAACTCATGATCCACACTTATGATCTATTACATATATTAGATAAGATCACAGAAATTTCTCTATAATGACCTGATAATCATAAAAATACATTATTAAATTAAAGTTGAGGTTATGGGAGAAAAATAGAGTATATATACGATAATTCATGTAATTAATCACAATATTCTTGGTTATCATACGTCATATAGGAAACCATGAACATAACAATATAGGATTAGATAGATTGATGTTAAGGTCACCCTCTTATTTCATAGTGTTTCTACACCACATTTCTAACGAAAAACATTCTATTAAAGAAATTTATTTGAATATTTAGCACATATGATCTAAGAGATCATGTTTTTTACCATACACCTCTCCTTGATCCTAAAAAATTCCAAATTACACTTTTAAATTAGGAAAAACTAAAAAAGGAACATATCTTTTAGATATTAAGAATCAAAGTAAAAAACATATGAAGTCACTAAACATTGAAAAATAATCACACTTATATATAATGTGATTAACATATGTAAAATTCATATCAATTATCCAATTATAAAATAGGAATGTGACATTAATCACCACCGTATGTCATTTGAATGAACAAAAATAAAATTATTTTTGAGTGATAGTATGAATCATAGGGTATTATTCAATCAGTATTCCTTCTTTTACTATCATTTATTCAATACTACATTGAAATATTAGTTCCTTAATTGTAATAACCTGAATAAAGTAACCAAACCCTGGCACCTAATTTTGACAACCACAATGCCTCAAGACCATTATTCAATCTCTATAGGCTAGAAACTAGTGCTTTGAGATAATATATAATCATCAGATAATGATTTTTCCTCATGAAAAAATATGAAATATGAAAATGAGAAATATTTTATCAGTAAATGAAAAAACTATCTTTCAGGTAACCTTTAATAAAAAAGTACAAATAATATGAAATCAAGGGCCTGTCTAAGGGGTATGTTATTCTAAATTGCATACATTTTTAGTAGAATTACCCTAAATGTGTTTCATTTAAGTATTTATTTTTATTTAAATTTTCCACATGAAGTATATCTTTCATGAAAGGAATCAAATTTTGATTGTCATGAATACTCAATGTGAGAATGTTTTATAGGAATGAATTAAGGAAAAGAAACCTTCATTCCATGTTTATAGGGAATGATTTTGGTGGTGGGAATAAATACACAATATTCTATAAAGTATGATCATGTGGGGAAATGAGGATCTAATAATGTCATATGTGATAATATATTGGAAAAGGATGATTTTTTAGGGACCAAAACAAAAAGTTTTTTTAGTATTAGTTAATGTGGGGCCATTTGACCAGGAAATGTGGGAAAGAGGGGGTCTGTCCATTATCCCTTTGAACTATTTTAAGATGGTCCTAGAAGGATATTAAAATATATGTTATTAAAAATGAGGTTTTCTTGGGGGTATACTAACACCGCGAGGATATGTGTGTTTTTTAGATTATGTTTTACCACTGGAGAGTGTGTGATTGTATACCCCCCACTATCCACATAAAAAAAGTACCAATAAGGTAGTATGAATAAGAGTACCAAGTTAAGACAAGACATATAAAAAATATATGACCAACAACCATCCATCTTGGATATCCAATACTTCTCTAATAATGCATGATGAAACACAATCATATCCCTATATAAACATCTCTCTATTAATACACTGTCTATGAACAAGGTATCATGACCTTTTTCTACAATATGTGAATCTAAAAAGTATATATCCAACATAAACTAAACTAATTATGATTATAGTTCACCCATAATGAATCATCATCCACCAAAGTGAGACCTATGTGGTCATTACATCACCCATCTATGGTTATTAATAACCATACCACATTGTTATTTACAATCATGCCTCCACATAAATTTAAAATTTTATAACAACATATTTCATTTACCTAACTTCCAAAAAAACATATTTAAAAATGATTTCATATGTAAAATATATAATCATATTGTTTTTTAAATTCACTTTATTTTGAAAATGTAATCTTCATGATTTAATCCAAATCTAGATAAACTACCATATTATAAAATAAATTTCAAAAAAAAATTGGACAATTTTTTAATCAATTGGTTGAGAAAACATAAAACATAAGTCATGGAATCAAAAACAACTAAGGAAGGAATATGAGCCACCTACCTTAGGTGCGTTCATTTGAAGTATCTAACCAAATTATTAAGCCTATAGATATAATGAAATGATATAACTAGTTTAATCTTTGAAATTATCTTAGAAACCATCACTCCTAAATTTGAATAACTAAATATCCAATTTAAGGGTTATTTGAATGAAACATGTAAATTCGTCATGACCATCATTCCATATTATAACAGGCCATTCCATTTCTATAATACCGTTATATTAATATTATAATTAGATTATATAACCACAAAATATATTAAATGGACTTTCTTCCTTTTGGTATAAACCCTTAAAAATTCTCTTTTAAAAATATATTACTTATTTTAAGAAAGTTAATGCTGAAATATGAGTTTTGGGGCATAAAGATTGATTTTTCAAATAATTGATCAGGTCCTTGATAATTCGACATTATTATATAACATAGATAAAAAAACCCATTTATATCTTTTAAATTACACCATTCTATGATAAAATTACACTATTATTTCCACTACCTTTAATTGAGAAAAAACAGAGAGCACTAAAGAAGATATTATGAAAATCCCTCCGCTATCCTTAAACCCCATTGGTAACACCCTGAGATTTTGTGAAATATATTTTTTCAAAATAAATCAATATTATAAATATTTTTCATTACACCAAAAATTAATTTACATTATGTTACTTGCAACAAAAAGTTAATCTTGTGCTTCATAAAAAAGATGGTCACCTTGAATTACACAAAACACCGATTTTAATCAAAACCATAATATATAATTACTATTTAAACAAGACATTTATAACATGTATGTTAAGAATATTGATATTAATATTAATAAATATTCATTAAATATTAAGTATAATGTTTTTATGTAATGAAAACATATTAATATAATGTTACATTATTTTTAAAAAATTCATTATACATCTTGAAAATACTATTCTTTCAAAAAATATAATTTAATGCATTTAATTGAAAAATAAAAAAATTTATTTTTGAAACTTTTAGAAAATTTTTTTTTAAAAAATAACATCCACTTTTTTAAATCAAAATGTCAAAATTATTTTCGGGTAAATTTTTGGCTTTTTTCTGAAAAGTTTCATTTTTTTCATGAATATTGAAAAATACAGAATTCTAATTCAAAACAATAATTTTTTAATTTGTTTATAAAGTAAAATTATATATTAAATTTTATGTAAAGTAAAATTAGTTTAAATACACAACAATTATTATAATTTAGGTCATTTTAAACATGTTTATACAATATTTTGATATAAAAACATTGTAAACTTTTAGACATTTTCTCTTTGAAACTCACTTCCTATCACGTTTGCGAGATTAATTTTATATCACATTTTCAACCAATATTAATTGAATTTCAGAAAATGGATTAAATTTATTTAATAAAAATAATTTATTTTATCTAATGACTTCAAATAATTTTTTTCCCAAAATGAAAAATCAAAATAGTAAAATGTATTACCACTATTAAGGTAAAAATTATTTTACTAGGGGATTATATTGAAATGATAAGGGTTAAAAATATCCTAAAACACCCCCAAAACCCATAAAATAGTGATATATCTAAATTATTTCTTATATTATTTATAATAGTTTATTATTTGAGACTTATGACATGAAAAAATAAAGGGTGGAGTTATTTCATTAAAAACATTACAAGGGTGCCACTCTCTTCAATTATAAAAGGAAACCCTCTCCCCTCTTACTCACACATTCAAAACATTTTCATTAATAAAATAAAGACTAAAATAACTTCCCTAATTATATCCTCTCATCATAAAATCTTAATTTCGGACCTAAATGAATCTTAAGAAGTAGTTTTGTGCAAACCTGAGGATACCTGAAGAAGAGGTAACGTTCTTCAATGGGTGTTTTTATTTTATTTCTTACTCCTCATATTAAATTATTATTTTACAATTATGATATAATAACCTCAGTATCATACATATACTGAGAAGTTGTTAGGTTAATTTAATAACCTATATCTATCTTTACTTCAATGAAATGGATTACGAAATCATCATTAGTGTGTATGGTGGAATACCAACTCGTGAACTGATGTCATTCATTATTCTATTACCACCTTTCATGGTTTAGTATGATGATGAATATAAATTATATATATGAAATATTTTAAAAATAATTTTACCTATATATTATTATTATCATATGTAAATTATTTATTTTTTATTCTTATATGGGATACAATAACATCGCTCGTGTGTTTGGAAGACTACCACCTCATGAAGCAATGTGATTAGTTTTTACCTATAGTTTACATGGAATATAATACGAAAATGTTAATAAATATATGTGATATAAGTGAAATAATTTTTTTATTAATTTCATATATATCTTTCTGAAAATATAATATATCTCTTTATTTCTAACTTTTTCACTCACTGAATGATGATAACATCATTCGTGTATGTGTTGGATAACGGCTTCACGAAGTCATGTGACTCACTCTTTTCATCACCATATGATATGTATGATATGAATATATAAAAATAAATAAGTAATATATTATTAATGATATTACATTAATTATTAAATGATAAAATATTACTTACCTTATTTCTATAACGATCGTTGAAAAATGGAATCATTACTCATGTTTACGTATGGTTTACCGTCTCTATGATCAAAATGTAATTCATTTCTCAAAATAAGATTTAATGATTGGAATTAAAATTAAAATTAATTAATAAATATGATAATTATTTCATGATTATTATTATGCATATTATGGAACCATAATCGAATTAAGAGGACTGGAAACAAGAAATCAAAACATATATGGAAAAAGCCTGTATTACATGAAACATGATTTCAATGTCGAATTGTTTATAAATTGGTAATAAATGATAATAAGTAAATAATATATGTTATGATATTTATTATTATGGTTATTTTATAGGTCTATAATAATATTATATTTATTATACAGTGGTTCTAACAAGTATGAAGAAATTCAGGACTTAAGGTAAATGATTTCTAGTATCTCCTTTATTTTTGGGAGGCATATGTAAATTCACCACTCATTTCATTGGGGTGGTGTATCTACATCCTGTTTTAAATATTATATAATGAATATAATTTTTTTAATATTTAACGTTTAATTTTCTCTAATTATTTTTTGGGGCTTATTATTTAAAATACCTCTAATGTGGTAATAGATTTTTGTCTCATTGTTTACTTCTGTGAGACACATGTCATATTCAAAAGATAGTTATTTTATGTGTTTCATATACATCCCATGAATTTATTTTATGATTATTATTATGATTATTAATGGATTTTTTAGGTCTATTTGGGTATCTCTATATCATGGGGATTACAGTTCAAATGTTACCAAAGTAATAAGGGATTTTGGTTAAAAATGTTTCTCATTGAAAAATTTGATATGTTATGAACCTATCATGTTTCATAAAGAGTATATGAAATCCATTTTATGTGTAATATCATGAATTTATTTAGTAACACGATATATTTAGTTTCAATAAATGATATTGTTTAATGGGGCCTATGTTTCAATGTTACCAAGGTGGTAATTATTTTATACTACAATATCATCATTTATTAGAATTGTTTATGATTATGTTTACGATGGTAAAATCCTATGACACATCTCTCAATAATCTCGTTAACTTTACTCCCCTTTATTTATTTCATGAGAATATATGTTTTCCCTTTATTTTACCCTCTATATTTACCAAATAGTTAGAAAATACCATTTTTACGAAAATTATATTTATTTCTATTTTAGTCGAATATCCTTTTTCTTCCAAAACTATGTTTTAAAAAATTAGTTTCAAAAATGATTTTAACATTATTATAAAAACTTATTAAATTAATTTTACCAATGTTTAATTTTTTAAAAAATTTATTGAAAAAAAAAATCTTTTTCATTCGGACCTCTTAGAATATCATCATCATCAAACTCAACGACTATCCTCTGATCCTGCGTATAAGAAACTGTTAATTTTGGTAATCGTGTGAACCCATGTTTACCAACCTTTGAACTCTTTGTCGTAATAGGAGCATGTGAATTTTCATCCCTAGAGTTATGACCAGCAATATGCTCATCTCCAGAATCATGTGGTTGATCAACTGAATGATTTTTCATTATCCTTCAAATCAAAAAAACAAACGTCAGTTCACAAATATACAAATTCAAATATTTTAATACTACCGTAATCAGAAAATAGAAAAGTGTACTTAGTTACATAATAGTATAAATTGGTAATATGGTAAGCATGTTAATGAATGGTAAAGATGGTAAAGATGGTAAAGATGGTAAAGATGGTTAAGATGGTAAACTTGGTAAACATGGTAAACATGGTAAACATGGTAAAGTAATTTTCACTGAAAAAAAATAATAGATATAGAATTCATTTAATGGTTATAAACCTGATAAGGTAAACTAAACAAACT
Organism: Viscum album; assembly: GCA_963277665.1. Lineage (NCBI taxonomy): Eukaryota > Viridiplantae > Streptophyta > Magnoliopsida > Santalales > Viscaceae > Viscum > Viscum album. Next base: position 836,145,553 of record OY728137.1, read on the forward strand.
TAAAACAAACAAAAACATATACTTATTTTTATAAAAATGTTTTAATAAAAAAATTACAATATAAAACATTTATGAAAAAGCTAAATGTAAAAAAGAAATGAACATATGTTACCTGTAATTTTAGGAATGTACAAATGGATTGTTTTCCCAAATTCATTCTTCGTGATCATTCCTTATGGCACAAACCATGTCTTCAACATATTCAGCATTATGTTTTGTTAATCTCTCCATGGAAGTAGGGATCTCACATAAATCAGCATCTTCATCAAGTTCATCCTCACCAACATATTTTTTTCCCTTGTAAAACAACAGCCCAATGTATATATGATTGATCTACTACATAGAAAATTTGTTTTTCATGTGTTTCCATTATAAAAGAATCAGTTATGTCTTCCAATTTATAAATTTAAATATTTATCACTTCTATATTCAAAATTTGATGGACTAAAAAGATCCAGGTAAGCTAACTTAGTATCCTTTAAATTAGATATTAAATTTTGGTATTTGAAGGAAACATTGTGTTTTTTACTAAGTTGGATAGGATCACACACAATTTAAATTTAGAAACTAAAATATTCATTATCATGTACAAATTTCTTTTAGTTGAGTTATACAAGTGTGTGTGTGTGTGAAACAATGACCAATGTATCTATTTCATAACAAATACTCACAATCTTAAACCATCATTAATTTTAAATGTCTTCTTAAAGGTATTCTATATTATTAGAATATATATTTCAAGAACATGATATAGATTATTAGTCGTACTATTTTTGAAATACTCTATGTTGAATAAATGTGTGGGAGTTTAAAATAATTCTCATATTTATATTCTTCTATTGTGGGTTGAAACAAACTTCTCTCTTCATCTCCCAATAATACATAACAAAAATAAAGGCATGAAAACAAACATTATTTATTAATTCATTAACTTTTATTAGGCTATTTCCAAGGAGAAAACATTCAATAATTCATTGTTGTATCAAAATTAAATTAAGTGAACAACTACTTACGTGTTTGGAGTGGAATCACTATCCCGTTGTTAATAATCAACTACAATTTAGAAAATAGTTTTCTCTCAAATGAAGTGAATTTACTTCCAATATAATTTTTTAAACAATTTAAACTTGCATAAGAGCTATTCACACTAGAGGTGGTCTAACATGAAGCTCCTCTTTCTTCAATGTGATGAATTCTCCAATATTTTGTGAGATTTTAGCCTTGAAAATTCTGATTCAAATAAAATATGATCAATGTACGATTGATCACTAATTGAAATCATGAAAAATATATTTTGTACAAATTTATTTGAATCTTCAGGGTCCACATTACTTTTTATTCATGCTACCCTTTCCCTATTATTTCTTTACACTACTACATGGTACATATAATTTATTTATGATAGTTTATGGTCCATATAATATCTTAATAGAATTTATTGATCTCCTTAATTTTTTTCATAAGGAAATAGTCCACATAATTTATTTTTAAGACTTTATCTTAGAAAAAATAAATAGACAAAATCACTGTAATCCTCATCCAATGAATGATTTTCTATATAATGAGGTTGTTATGGGTTTATATATAGGAAAAGATCCTCAGAGAACAAGCTTCTTATAATAATTTAAAAATATTAAAAACTATACATGTTCCAATTATAGACAACAATATCTATAAAAAATATCAATTTTTTACCATTATAAAATTCTTTTGAGAAATTATTTCTTTGTGCAATTATATTATGGGATTGTAACGCTTTATAATTTTTTAACGTGATTCTTCTTCTATGTAATCATTTTAAAAAATTTGGGTTCTGCATAATCCATCAATTGAATTATGACCATATATAAATATTTTATGGGATCAACCTATATATAATTCTTTTTGAGATCTATATAATTCAATTTTGGTATTTCTTCCTTTTATCTAAATGTTTTATGAATATTCTCATTTCACTCTATAATTTAGTAACCCATATAAAACTAATTTCAAAAACTTCTAGAAAAATCTCTTTAGGGATGTATCAATAATAATTATCTCTAAAATTATCAATATTATTTGAAAAAAATACATCCTAAGAACTAAAAAATAAACATAAGGAAGTTTTAATAACAACATCACTATTTTGACTTATTGAAAACAATTCAAAATACTAAAAAAATACAATAAAAAACATTTATACTTTCTACTTCAAACACTATTCTGTCTATGGAACTCTAGATAGTGATCAATGATTCACTTAACATATAATCTAATCCAGCATGATTCATACTCTTTATGTGAAATAAGAGTAACACACAATGTATGTCAATTTATAAGAGTATCACACAATGTATTTCATTAGAATTTATCTAGTACCTTAATGACAAAATATTTTCAAAAGGACATTAGATCTTGTCATTTTATCATATAATGAGCTCTTATTAATATACCTATATTCCATGATATTGACAAATTTTCCACTACCATCCCTAGAAAACTTTAACCAGGTAACAAAAATCATTTTCATTTCCTTGTAAAACACCTTTCCATATCTTCTAATCACATATTTGGAATATTTTTTACTAATATATATAAATTTAATAGATTCCATGAATCAACTATAAACTATGCACTACATTCAATTTTATAATCATAGATATTTTAAAATCTCACCTAAAAAATTCTATAAACCATTTGAATTGTGATTCATTCAATCCTCTAAAGATTATGTCTTCAATATATATATATATATATGAAAAACATAATCCATTTATCACACTCTTTATTGATCTAGAGACTAGACTAAAATACTACATGATGAAAAATGAGGTTATTCAAGTAATAATAATGTCCAAAATAACATAGTTTCAGTGATTACATTAACAGATAATGTACATTATTCTACTAAACTAGTTTTTTATTATATTCCTGAAATAGAAAACCATATGACTAATATATATACAAAAATTATTCATGAAATATATTAAGGAATGAAAATTTAAATTTATTTGTAAAATCTTTAACTTTATCTACACCACTATGGATATGACTAATCTAATAGTTTCGGACATATCCATGGGAGAAAATGTTTTATGTATATCAATACATTCAATTTGGGAGAATTCCTTATACACAAGTCATGAAATATTCCAAATCAGTATTCCATATTCATTTTGTTTTTATAAAATACCCATTAATATCCTTATCCAATGGCCTCAACATAATATAAAAATTCAAATTATTCAAAATTTAGTCAAGAATTTCATTTATAATCTTGATACAGGTATCATATTTAGTGTCCTCATTAGTTATTTTTGGCTCCACGTTTGATAAGAGTGATGTTTTATATTGTTACTTCATCCATTGTGTTTATACATGATTTTATTATTTAGTAATGATCTTTTTATGACTGATTAAAATCCTATTTCTAATCCCAATTCATTATACTCTTCATGGATGCTTCCCACAAAATTATCACTAGCCCCATGTTCCCCTCTCGAGCTTCCCAAATCCTTATCAATTTCCTCTGAAACATTTCCATTGTATTATTGATTTTTCTAATCATTTCCAATAAAGTGACATATTACATTTAAATTATCTTTTGAATATATTTTTTAATTATATTATATGCATTAGTTTTGGAATTTTATCTATGAAATATTCGTTTATCTCCATAAAATTGAATCTTACTATGGATTTTATCATTATTGTGAAAAAATAGTTTACTTATTAATATTTAGATTTAATTTACAATGGATTCATTACATACCATATATCTCATTTAGTCTAATCTTATTCGAAAAAAAAATATTTCTAGTATAAATCGATATTTATTTCTATATGACCTCCTTTAAATAGTTCACAGGCATGAATTTCTCAATGTGTATCATCCGTGAAATATTATTTATGATCATGTTTATACTTTAGACAACATCTTTTAATTGGGGAGTCCTCTTCACTAAGACTTGTTGCCTTATCCCATGATTCTGGGGATAATATTCCCCTGGATGATGGTAAAACCTATGCCATTATATATTCAGAATACTATAATCTCCTTCCCTAGCATATTTTCAGCCATACTTGACTATGTGTAATAAAATTAAACATTTTATTTTTTTGGGTGATAATAATTAACTATAAAATCCTATTGTAAACATCAATGAATAACATACAATATCTCCTTCCATCAGTACCTCTTGGAGATATCTTCCCATAATCATCATCATTCACACAATCTAAAAACATTTTTGTCTTTTAATTTTTTAACTTTTATGTTAATGAAATTACATTTCTATTTTATAAAACATTGCACATGTGTGTAGGATCCGGAGTAACAATTATTAAATCAATATATCCTTTATTCATTAATTATTCTTACAAGTATTAATAGCTCATGTGTTCAAGAACATTATTTGATAAAATTTTCTCATATTCCATAGATAATAACATATATTATTCTCTATTAACAGGATAAATATTACCCTCTGTGATCTTCCCTTGAATCATAATTTCACAACCCCTTCCACTGATGATAGACGTCTTCTTATAGAAATTTATAACAGTATCAAGTCACCAAATTGAATTACACAAAGTAAGTTGTGACCGAGGACTTCAAATACCATGACATCCATATGTATAATTTATTTATATCAAATATTACATTTACTATATCCATTTATTTTCCAACCTTTATCATTTCTAAATCATATGACACCTTCTATGTCAAACATTATTTTTAGGATAAGATTTTTGTTTCTCGTCATATAGAAGGTGTATCCAATATAATGAATTTAAAATATATCTTGATATTTCAAGGAAATATCCACAACTAGATATTTCTTATCCCTTTTATTGTGATCCATGTCTTCAAGTTAACTTTATATATTGATTGAAATATTTTTCTCTCTTCCAAATATAATTAATCTACTTCATATTTTAAGGATAAAAATTAATATTTCACTTCCAATACACTTGATGATTCCATAAATGGCCTCTTTGGATCCCCATATAAATATTCCTCTATTTTATTGATGTAAAATTTCAATCATCATGTCCATATATTCCACATAAAAAATATTATTCATTAGAAAATTCATGGAATATTTAATTCTTTTTTATTTTCCTTTATTTTTATTATAACATGAAAAGACCTCGTGTCTATGGAACACACATTATTATTAGGTACCATTTTCCCTAACAATAGTACCTGATATAATGCTTATTATTTTTTATTTTTATTGTTTATATATTTCATTATATATTTTTAGTGTTTTATTTATGATTTAGACCCAAATTAACCTTCATTATAGGGTAGAGTGATTGTGTAATATCCTCCACCATGATAAAGGTTTTCTTATTATCAATATCCACACTAGCTTTATGTTTTTTATACGTACGTTTTTTAAGAAAATATTAAAACTAACCTATTAGATATCTGTTCTTTTAATTCACCTACTCTCCCACATGCATGATCAAATTTACCAATGACATATCAAAAGTCAAGATTCTCTCGTGATATTTAATTTCCTATATATAATTATGACTTCTCTTTCAATATCTTTGAGGAATTTGAATCAATCACTCACTATTATTATAAATGCATTGATGAATCCAACTATATTTTTTTATATTATCCCTAAAAATATATATTTATTTAAATATATCCTCCAACTACACATTGAGATATACTATTAACTCAACCTCATTTTATCCAGCTATAATAATTACCATTCTTTTTCATTTGACTATGAAATCACAAAAAACATTTTCATTGAGGTGTTTTTAATTATCAATATATTTTACTTCCATTTATACTTAACTATGATCCTCCTATGAAATAATGTTTTGCATCTTAAATAAATTTCACCTAGTTATATTTCTTTTGAAATCCTTAAAAAAATACTTTATGGGCATTTTATCATCCCCATTTTTATCTAAATATTTCTAGGGACACTTTTTAGTGAGATTCCCAACATTACCACTCCAAATGAATGAATGTGGAAGATTTAATTTAAACATTGTTGTCTCTTGATACCATTTCAGAACAACGATTTTCTCAAGGTGATCAATGATTCTATTGGGGTATTTCTGTTCTAGATGGATGAACCTAATGCTACAATAAAGTTTCAGTGGCCTAGATTTGTGTGGCCTCGAACACTTCTATAACCCTACCATACAAGCAGATGCTTTGGGTTTATGACAACTTCTTTTGGAATAAAGATATTTCTTTCTTGGTTTCCCCTAGGTGTTTCTCCCACTGCCTTCTCTAGGGGAAATCCCATAATGTTTTTACAAGACTACATCTAGGGGATTGGTGTCGTCCCTCCATAAATATGAGACCCATGTATCGGGCATCGATTTCGTCAAGCCCTCCCTTCCCCGAAAAAAACTAGATGGAAGACACTAATCTTGGTTCCGCACCAGTTAAGGTACCTACCTCCTCTCTAGCCTTGATTCCTGAGGTGTCTTAACCTTCGAAAGAAAAATATATAATGATCATTCAGGGTGTTATTCCCTACACTCTAGAAGGTGTGCATTTTCCTTAGGCTGGCCTTTCTATCCCTCTCACACTGTTGACTATTCTATGTAAGGGGTTGAATATGGATAAGGATTTACATGGATTAATATCTAGGCCATTAGGCATCTGGAACATGTAACCCCTTCCCAATTTCACATCATGCTCCCTCTTTGTTGTCTTTGGATATACCTCTGTAGAGGACTGGTCCTCCGAGGAGGAAATTCATCCTCTATCTGTCCATGGGTTCCATGAGAAACTAAAGGTTCTTACCCAATTTCCTTGGAGTCCAGAGTGTACTCCTCCACATGTGCACCCAGTTCGGTACTTGTCCACTTTATGTACAATCAGATCAATATCTCCCCCTGACATGAAGGTTTCCACCCAAGAGGGTGTATGTACGTGTTAGAAATTAAGAATAAAAAAGGAGTGGCCATTCTCCCTTTTCATGAAGTCCATGGAATCTAGATCCAATGACAGAGCTCTGACATTTCAATGATTCATGTTCTCATATGGAACGCTCGTGAAATTGGAGCCTAGGTTATGTCAGATTTTATTGAAACTGGAATCAGAAGGCACAAGGTCCCCATTGTCACTATTCTCTAAAATAGGAAGAATATTTCTAAAATCAAGGAGTTATCTTAAAGGTTAAAACTACATGGTTTCATGTATTCTGACCCCTATTAAAGGAACATTTGGATATTTTAGCATCTAAACTACTCGATGGATTTGGTATAGTCTGGGAACCAATTAATCATCATCAATGTGACCAAAGGTAAAATTTCTATCTTCATGTCCACCATCTATGGAAGATGTGACCCTCACCAAAGGAAGACTTTATGAAGTGATTTAAATTCATTTGATACTAAAAACCACCCATTGTTTTTTTGAGGGGATTTCAACATTGTGGCTAACTTGAAAAAAAAAAGAAATGCATATCCCCTTTTTAGCAGAAGTCCAACATGGAATTCACACAGTATATGAATGGGAAAGGCTTATCTACTCTCGGATTCTCAGAGGACTCTTCACCTACTGTAATAATAAAAGGGTCCACATCATTTAGGGTGTCAGTTGGATAGATGTTTGGCTAACATTCACACCACTAACATGTTCTCTAACACCATGGTAAGTCATTTGGATCTTGGAATATCTGACCACTCTCCCATTTTGGTTTCAATTTCATCCAGGAAGGAACACTTTTCATCGTTCCATTTCTACCAAAAGAGGGTTCACTCCCTGGGGAATCCGGATTTTGTTTTGGAAATATGGGATACACCAATTCACGGTCATATGTGGGGTTCCACGCTTCATAATCTAAGGTTTCTCAAGATCCACCTCTAGGTGATGGTAAATGAAATCCCTTCCAGAGATAGTTCCACCATCAACTCCATGCAGGAGGTAGATACCCTTAAGATATAGCTGGAACATGCATGGGATGATCACATTTTCTAGGAGCTCTCAATTATGAAATACAAAGTGGAGGAGCTGCTCCTGTCCCATGAATGAAAGGAAAGGGAATCCTCTATAAATAAATTTCTTAGATAAGGTGATGGGAACATTATGTTCTTCCATGACTGAATCAACGAGAGGATTCATATAAAATGAAACATTATTTTGGAAAATGGATCATATATCGATGACAGAGACATTATGGGAAACCAGGAACAATATTACTTCAAGGATCTTATATCCAGCCTGTATTCCTGGATTCCAAATGGGTATATAAGAAGGGACAATGAGATATTTGAGGTTATTCCTAGAAGTGTTTCTGAACAGAAAAATGAAAAGATGTGTTTCATATCAGATAAAAAGGAGGTATTTAATGCCACGATTAACCTCCACCCTCATGGTGCCACAGGACCAAATGGGTTCCCAGGATCCTTTTATAGGGCCTCATGGGAGGTGGTAAAGCAGATATTGTCTTAATGCATCCAAGATTTCTTCAGGGTAGGTTATTTTCCCTGGGTTTCATGCACTACAACAATGGTTCTGCTTCCTAAAAATAGGAATCCCTCATCGATATGGAATTACAGACCAGTGAGTCTATTAAATTTCCCTTACAAAATCATAGTGAGCATCATCAACATGAGACTATCTTCCCATCTTATAAAGTGGGTCTCTAGGGTGGAACAGAAACTTGTAATGGGATGTTCCATACAAGTTGAAATTTATATTACCCAAGAAAAGATAAGAGATATTCATCAAAATACTCATGGATTCATCATAGTCATTGAGTTGGACATGAATAAATCATATAACTACAGGGATTGGGGTTTCGTAAATAAGTTGAGGGAAGGTATGGGTTTCTCCCCCTAAAATGTTGATCTACTATTTTATTGTTTCAGCTCTGCAAGGATATTGATCTTATTCATGGGAAAATCCTACGGATTCTTCCAGGAAACTTTTGTTCTAAAGAAAGGTGACCCAATCTCCCTAATCATCTTCTTCTTATATGAAGACATCCTCAGTCACCTCACACATATGAGGATAATCATAAGAGAGACTCAGGTGTATAGATGGAGCATGAGAGAACATAACATTTCCATACTTATGTATGTAGATGACACCATAATTTTAACGAATGATAGAATTTCTTCCAATAGAGGCAAGAACATGGTGACTGTGGAGTACTACAGCTAGAGTGGCCAAGTGGTCAATAGTGAAAAAAGCCTATGTTACTTATCAAAAAAATGCACGCCCCAGAAGAGTTAGGAGACAAAGAAAACCCTCTCCATGAAACATGGAGACTTTCCTGGGGAATACGTTGGGGCTCCCATCTCTCCCAGAAAAATCCTAATCTGGTATTTTAATTCTCTCAACCACAAAATTAAAGACCACATCCTTAACTAGAAAAATAGGTATCTTTCCTTTAGATTCCTCACTGCACTCATAAATAGTGTTCTTTTGGTCACTCCGTTCCATGCACTATTAGTTGTTAAAACTACAAAGGTCGTTATCACCAACATTGAAAATATTTGGGTTGGCTTCCTCTGGGATCTCTTCACAGAGAGAAAATGACACCGGTATTCTTATCGGAAAGTGGATAAGCCCACAATGGAAGGGTTTGTGGATGCAAATTTTCTAGAAGACACCATCAAATTCATGCAAGAAAAGGTGGCCTGGGAAGTCATGGACCATTGTTCTCTTTCGGGAAGAACCATGCATGCACAATATGGGTTAAAACCTATGATAGAAGGATGTGGATCTCCATTCTGTTCAGAAATATCTCACATTACCTCCAAATTTTACCAACACTCTCAATGTAATATAGGGAGAGGTGATATCTTTATATGGAACCGTAACTGGGCTGGGAGGGTGCTTGGGTTTTTTTGTTGTCCCGGCCCTACCCTTATATTCTGTGACTCTAGCATGCATTAGACCTACATTAAAGGAGTGCTAGATAAGAAGAAGCAGTAAAACATTATCCTCATTGACATATCTTTGGATTCAGATTGGTGTGTGTTCACACCCTCATCCTCAGGGGATTTTACCTCCTGGGACTACAGATGATCGTGGGAGGTTCCTGCTCCTATTGATTGCTGGAATGATATTTTATGGTCCAAAACCATCCCATTGAAATATAATTTTATGCTGTGGAGAATTAGGAATAAGGTCATCCCAACAGATGATAATATCAAATGTTGTGGGATCTCATATGTGTATTGTTTCCCTTATTCTGTAACTGGTGATGAGGAGAGTTCCGACCACCTTTTCTTCATAGGGGAATGGGCATGTGCTGTTTGGAGCTTATTTGGGGGGTTTATAGGTCTTCTTGATCAATATATGGAGCAATATTCTTTCATAGACTGGTGGTTCCATGGTCAGGGGATAGAGGTATGGAGAAGGTGGCTCATACCTTTATCCTACATGCAGGGTATTTTTCTATCTGTCTACCAGGAACAGGCGACGACAAAAAGGGGATTAATCATCTAATCATTCTTTCATTCTCAAGATGAAGAGTATCCTCATCAACGTCGCCCATCTGTTCAACAAATGGTGGGAGGCCCCCTACCCTTTTTGGATGATCATGCTGCCTCCAGACACCCAGCCAAATAGCAACAGTTCTTGTGATCATTGGATTCGATGGAACCCTCCATCAAAGGGCCTCAAGATTAATACTGATGGGTCTTGTTGTAGAGGGGTCTTGGGTGGTGGTTGTGCTGTCCAAGTCTATTAAGACTTGGTGGTTATTTCTTTATCCACTATCTTTGGCCATTGTTCCTCACTTCAGGCCGAATCTTAGGCTATGGTGCATGGTTTGATCCTTTTCCAACAAAATGGAATTTTTTTCTCAGGGATGGAAGTAGACTCCAAAATCCTACAAGATGTTGTGAATGATCTCTTACAAAATCCTTTTTTAATCTTCAACATCATCAGAAAATGAAGATATATGATCATCAATGACACCAAAATGAAATACTCCTTGAGAGAGGGAAATTTATTAGTGGATCACATAGCTTTTCTTAAGGTCATTGGTCCAGATGTGGTCTTCTTGAACAATGTACACACTTTGAAATCTGAAGGGTTCAACCTCATCAGAGGGTATTCCATCGGTCTTCACCATTTTAGACCCCATAGGCTCCTTCCCTTTCATGTGGTCATGTGGATATGTTTGTTTCCTGTTTTTTTTCTTCCTAAAAAATTTAAATGATGATGATTATAATAATAAATTACTTTATCAACTACCCTTTTATTAAGATCATCTTACCCTGAGAGTTTCTTTATTGGCTTTAATTTCACTTATTGACATTTCTCGTTTTCCATAGTATTTTTATCATTGTTCATCATCCCATATAAAACAATAGTTATATAAAGAAAATAAAATTTAACCTCATTTTCATCCTTACGATTGAGAAATAAATTTTCCTGGATGAATAAGAGTGAAAATAATATTATAATTATCTTTACACTCCTAATATAATGAATTTTGTCTCCAATCCCATGCATGTCCTCTATAATCAAATTTACTCAATTAAAAATTTAATCGTAAAAATTATTTAGGTCCATCCTAAAATTATCATATATATTCTATAAATATGATAATTTAGATTTTCATACCTTTGATTCAGCTTTATATATGTTAAATAATATTTCTCACAATGCATAAAACGATTTACATGACATCTAAATTTTCTATATTTTTTTCATATGAGCTCCCACAAACAATTTTTATTTATTAAAATTAGAATTTATCTATTATAAAAATCGATTCTATATTGTGATCCAATATCAATTAAAATATACTTTATAAACAACCATGCTTGAGGAATAGATATAGTGGTGCATCCAAATTTTCAAAAGATTTAAATTATTCCATTCTAGTATTGGAATTGATTTTTGATTCACCACTTCCATGAATTATAATTTAAAATAACACCACAATTTTTTACCTTACAATCTAGAAAAACTTTTCCGACCCACACTGGAGAAAATACATTGAGGAGGTTTGAGGAGGATCGGGGTATGGATATTTAGAACAATACCCTTATTTATCATGTTTTATTATGAGATGAAAAAAACTTCTCTAATTAACTCACAATAGTGTACAATAAAAACTAAAGAATGAAAGAGACCCAAATTTTATTTAACTTTTATAAACCTCAGTAGGATATGTAAAACGAGATTAAACATTTCAATATAATGATATAAAAATTTTACTAAATTTCATTATTATGTACAATCATGGAGTGCACTCATTGACCCCTAGTTTATAATTGATTACAATTGAGAATTCATTTCAAACTTAATTAAAGTGAAGTCACTAATCAATTATTATAATCTAAAAATAATATGAAACAACAGAAAAAATATTCACACTATCATTAGTATAACAAGAATCTCAAATTTCATCAAAGTGATAAATTCTCATTTACCATGTAAGGTTTTCTCATTGAAAATTTAGATACGTATAAAATTTTCTCCATATAGAATTTACCATGTAAGTTATTCATTGAAAAAAATATTTAATATATGTTCTAAATGGATTCTCCATGTATGGGTAATTTAATCGTGGTGTTTTCTAATCCATGTAATTTATCTTTTAAACACATCTATCTATATAATTTCTTTATATTACTACATGGTCTACCTACTACCAGAGATATATAATTATTTTACTCAAGAATTTGGTCCATGTGATTTATTCATGTATATTTACACATTGAAATAAAACAATAACTCACTCACTATAATACCCCAATAATTTATTCTATACATACCAATGTTCTTAGCGGTATATTAATAGGTAAAGTACCCAAAAAACAAATTCCGCATAAGATTCTAAAAACTTATACAATCCAAGTAACCTTTCAATTAAAAATGATGATCATCACATATTATGATTTTAGTTTTTCATCCTCCATATAATTATTTCATCATAGGCTACCTATGTGTAATTATTTTTATGGATGCTCACTTTGGGTAATTATTTTATAGTATTCTACCTCCACATAATTATTTTATGAAATTATTACTCAATTTAATTTTTTACGGGGTTATGAATTTATGTAATACTTTCAAAAAAACTATGTAATATTATTATAGGATTTTTTATTTTCCATGAATGTTTCATTAAACATATTCATTGAGTATAAATGATCTTGAATAATATAAAACCAACACCAAACACTTTTGGAATCCATGAATTCATGAATATATATATATATTCATGATTATAAATCTTTTTTTAATAAACACGTCCCATATACTCTAGAAAAATACTTTAATGATTATTTATAATATAGAAAATTACATTTCACCCTTAGAATCAATCATATTGAATATTTCTTTGTCAATTAAAATTCTAAAACAACTATTAAATAATTCAATGATATTTGGAATACTATTCTTAAATCTATAAAATATATAATATATTTAATAATATTGGAACTAATAAAATCAATATAACTTATGAAGATGATCATTCTCCTTAAATACAAATTAAATTTAGATATCCAACATTTCTCTCTTCTATGTAGTTTAACTTATAGTTTTCACCATAACTATACTATGAGAATCCTCTATCAATTTACTATATAAATCATAGTTATTTTATATTATGAATTTTATATTACAAAAGATTCATAATAATATATATTTTAGTAAGAAAATGAATTTAAGATAAGATTTAATAGATAAAGGTAATTTTTAACCCATAATTTCTTTATTTATGGATTTTCATAGAATAATCAAAGGATAAATAATCCTTTTTTTGGTTTACCCTCACTATAAAAAACAACCACTATTGGAATGTTTTATGGATTACACATTGGTTTAATTAACTACTAATAGTTTATCAACATGTTCTTAGAACACCATAATTTACTAAGTTGTCTATTAATTATTTAATTTTTTTAGCAATAGTATTAAAGAATAGCTATGAATCTGTAATTAGTGGTAGTTTTGAAATATTAACTATATTAAATGTGGTGGCTTAAATTCTATTATTTTTATTATATTTAATGAAATATATAACATATGTGAAAATATTTCAAATTGGTTGGTTCAAGTGTGTGTATTCATATATAGTAAATTAATGGACCTTACAACCACTGTGAATTAATCAGTGACATTTTAACAATATTTACAACTTCTTAGTGAAGGTTTAGTAGTATGTAACATTGGAATAGACCCCCATTAAATAATTAGCATGTATTAAAAATACTGATAAAACCATAAAAATTTATCAGGAAACAAGGGGTGTCTGAATATGCTACAACAGACACATTGAAATAGAGACATATCTACAATATATATAATTAAATACTAATAATTAAAAAAAAGGTAAAAAAATTGTAAATATTATGTCATATAATATTCAAAATAAATTTTTTTCCCAATTATATGCAGAGAAGGAAGCATATAGAGTTATAAAAAAATATACCACACAATAATGGAGTGATAAAACATCAAATATACCAATTTAAGCTAGGATGGATACCCTTATATGATCCATGCTTTTGTTGTTTATGTCAAATAGTAGCATCTGATGCATATGATTCTTGTGTTAATCTTATTATTTAATATAAATTAATTTTAATATATATTATGAATAAAAATATATTTAGATAAATTAATATAAAAAATAATATATATTAAAATAAATGCAATAGACTCAGTACTTCTTGAATCAATGATGAAATACCCAGAGGAATTATACATATCATTCCCTCAAATAGATGAGGAACAAATTAGACTTTATTTTATTTGATATTAAATTAAATATAATGAAAATATTTATTTTTACTTTATATTATTTTTTATTTAGAAATACGATTCTTCCCTGAAATGGGAATATGCTTCTAGTTATGATACATAATGGGAATGATAACCATATCACATACTAAATTCCGAATGATCTTCCCATACAAGACTTTGGCATAATCTATAGGAAAAAAATTCCTGTCATATTTCATAACTACATTAAATTATTTCCACCACTAGACAAACGATGTATTTATGATCATTTATTTTCTATTTTTAATTGAATATATTTTATAAATACATTCAAAAAAATCCAAGTGATGTAATAAATTATTTTTACACATTGAAAATTACATACTAAATATGCACACCATATAATTTCTATGTGAAAGTAATTATGATAAAATACACTTAGTCGGTGACCCTCATCATCTACCTAGATTGATGCCCAAAAATACATACTACAAAAAATTAATGAACTGGATGTATGGATCTTTCCTGATGAGTATGAGAGAATATTAGATGCAATTTAATTGATGAAAGAGTTAATACCAAAATTATCGAACGTACCAATAATGTTGGGTTCATATAAACTGGGTTTGATGACATAAGAGTTATTGAATACCATCTTATATCTTGAAAATATTTGTTCATTTACATTCCTAAGTCAAAAAAGAATATAAAACATGTTAGAAAATAACATATGATAAAAAATAAGATTTCTTTGAAATTAATATATAGAGATTAATTAAAATAATTTATTATAAATATACAAATAATATATAAGTAAATAGATAACGAAGAATACAACCAATTAATTCATCATTGACCATATTATTGTCTTCATCCACAATTTACTAGATTTTCTTATCTTATACATCTATTAATGGACTTACTATTTCAATAAAATTTTAATCAAATAGATTAATATAACTTTGAATATGGGTTTTACTATCCCAAAATAGTTCTTCAACTTATTCAACCATATCATACATGTCGCTTGGATTAAAATAGACAACAACACTCTACCTTTTATAAAAGTCATCATCTATACAATTGACCATTTTTTTCTTTTAATGTCAAAATATATAGATCGTATTCCTCACACTACCCTATATCAATCAGGTGAGATAATTTACCAAAATTAAATTTCAATGGATCATTCGTTATGGCCCTATAAATAGAAACAAAATTGAGTAATAATAACAGAATTGAAAATTATACATGATAATTAAATGTGATAATGTCAATTAACATTATATAGTTTCACAACACAATGAATTTTGTGAATATGGAACTATTTTGTGTTTTAAAATCATTTCCATTCAATACTCTATGAAAGGTGAAGCTATTAATATTATAAACATAGAATATCTTGGATTACTTTAATGGTATTTGAGCCAAATAATGAAAATCATGTAGCACTGTATATATATTATCAGCATTATTGATATAAATTTATAGATATAAAAGATTATTCGTAATATAAGACAATTATATAAACATATTAAGAATAGTGAATTTATTATGATCTTATTTGACATGAATTCCATCCAATAAGTTTGTTTTTTATGATTTTGTGTCACTTTTTAGTTCATGTTTGAATCTAAATTCATCTCTTATTTTGTGCCACAAATTTTTCAATGAATGGATATAAAATATTAGTATTTTTTAACACATATTTATGTTCCTGTATGAAAACTATTTGTTTGAATAAAACTAATGATATTTTCTTGATATGACTACATAACTATGTATTTTTAATTCATTTTATTGTAGGACATAAATTGATTCGTGTTATCATCAACACATCCAACCATATTGAATATTGTTTCTAAATTATCAAAACACCTAAAAAAATGTGAGAAAATATTTTACCATATATCCTATAGTAATAGGATCTTCTATTTTATCATTGTTTCTCATAAAAGAACTAAAATAAACAAGATAACTAAATAAAAAAAGGAGATAAAAAATAAACATATGAAATGAGTTTAAAAAATAAATTTAGTAATGATAAATAGGTAAGATGACAATACCACTCTATGAGTCAAATACATCGATAATATATATTCTCTACAACATTAACATCCTTGATAAAATTTGAAGTTTTATGAACCATCATAGGGAAAACGGATCAAGAAAATATCTTTTATAAGTTACAAAGCATCATTACAATTCATTTTTTGTGATTTTTGCCTCAATCTTGATTAAACGTCTTTTAAAAAGGTGCTTGAACAATGTAACAAAATCAATTAAAAAAATTATTATATTATAAGGTATTAATTTATAAAATATAAGAGGTAATAATTTCTCTATCAAAATATGGGATTCAGGAATTTTAATCCGAAGTAATTTAAAATTTTTTTATCTTAACAAATCATTAAATATTACTTGAATATCCACAATATATATTAATTTTATTCAATATTTTTTGGAAAACATATTATTTCATTATTTTTCAATGAATTAATTCTACAAGATACTTTATTATTATCATTTTCCCATAAGGAATACATTATATTCATTTCTTATAAGTCCTTATGACTATGTTGATGATTTTTTTATTTTACCTACTCATTTAATATTGTAAAAACCAATTTTTCACATACATTATTTTCAATGTGAATAATATCAATATTATGATGTAACAATTAATATTTCCAATAAACTAGATTGAAAAAAAACATTGATTCTTTAATCATTGTATACCAAATATATCAGATGGTATTTAATATCTTTTACATGAAATGATCATCTGGTCATATTTACAAAATTGTGAATCAAATTTTTATAAAAATGTCATGATCTTGAAACCTGATAACAATTTTGGGGGTTTTCTCAAATCATATCATCTATAAGATCATTACTTATCAAAATATATGAGTTGAATTGAATAATATATTACCACATATGAAACACAACTCTCTTCTATATGTTGTTCTTTTAGGATTAAATTACAAATTATGAATTAGAAATTCCAAGATCTTGTGAGAGTTATAACTTGAGAAATCTCATAACATAGGGAAATAACAAGTCATATACATTAGATCATCATGCAGTTTGAACATTTCATCTATCGATGCATCATATTTATCAACACTATTGAATCACAACTCATATAATTAATATATAAGAGAATATATGTATATATTAATGAAATTTTCATAAATTTGTTTTCCTATAATAATAATTAAAATAATTAATGAAATATTTTTCATAGAAATCCTTAAATTTAGATTTTAAGGGATCAAAATAATCGGATATATGTTATACGTTATAATTTAAGTCCCACTCAAATGCACATTTCTATGATCTGAAAAGGAATTTTTATATAAATAATCAAAGGATTTTGATTCATTTGAATTTCTTTAATGTCTTATAAACCAATTATTATCATTTCACATGGTGTTCCACTTCATTATCTCTATCATTTTAGAATACATGAATAATTGTTTCAATCATTATTCTAATAGAAGTTAATGTAATGTCTTCATAGTACTTTAGTTTTTATTTTTTATAGAATGATTATTAAAAATTTAACCACGATTCAATAATTTTCACCTAAAAGAATGATATATTTTATAGTATTATCTATATAAATATTCTCCCTCATAAATATAATGTTATTGGGACATGTTTATATCATAGTATAGTTGAGACTAAGCTTGTTAAAAAATTTGTAAATCTTATAAAATGGTTCAAGAATCATGCCTTGAACAAATGTTTCTTGATGTAAATCTATTATCATCAACATTACCATTTTATGTAATTCTACATGAGCACATAATATGGTACAAAATATATAGGAAGGATAATTTTTTATATTTCCTATATCCTTCAAACATTTCAATATTTTCAGCATCCACTAAATCATAAAATTCATTCGATTACTGAGTTATCTTTTATTTTTTATTAATTGTTTTAAAATCATTTTGAGACCCCATTGATATGTTATAATATTAGTCATATTGTGTTAAAGTACCGAAAAAATTATTAATTGACTTCTAATTTTCGTTGTCTATTACTGGGGTAGTAGATTGTTCATTCTGTTGATGGTAAGACATCAAAATTTCATCAATGTTTAGTTATCATTTACAAATCCATCTCACATGACTAGCTTGAAATTATTTAAATATCTTGTGATCATAAATATCATTCCTTTTCAACCGTTATATGAAATTTTAATCATAACATAGAAATTTTATTATTTCATGTAAGGATTTATTTACAATTGAAAAGTCTAAAATTCCACAAACCACTAACTATATCAATGTTTATTTGAAGTAAAAATAATCCAAATTTTATACATTTTTACCCAATTGATAAATATCTATATAAAAAAATAATGCATAATAATTAAATATAATAAAATTAAAAACATAAATAGTACTAACAAATAATAATTTGTATAATTTGAATGAGAAAAAATGTAATATAATTATAATTTATTGATTTTATGATTTCATATTTTAGGATATAAATATATTGTATAACATGAAGAAGTAGACATAAAAAATAGTAATGGTAATATTACTCTATAAAATATTAAAAGTGATGTTTAAAAAAATGAAAACGAAATCAAAGAATGCATAAAAATAATTATATTTTATAAAAATAAAACTATCCAAACAAAAACTCATATAATCCACTATAAACAAACTACATTTTATATAATAAATAAAATTAATAATAAATTAAAAATTTAAAAACATTTTTATGATAATTAGATTTGGAATACATAGATCGAATAGGTAAAGATAGCGTGGAAATCAGACTTTAGGTCCATGTATATTTATCAATAATTCACTTTAACAAGATTATCTACTAACATGGTAAAACCAAACCATTATAGTCCTAATGTAAACATCCGTAAATCCCAAATTCAAAGTCCCTATGTAAATTTCATAGATATAATTTAAATAAAATAATAATAAATAAATTATATGACTATTGGTTTCATTAAATTACTCTATACTCATAAGTAACATACAGAGAAGGGGAATGGGTTTATGGGATAAATAGAGGAAAAAGATAAGAAATTTAAAAGGACACATGGTAATTAGGAAAGATAGTAGGATGATCACATGATGGATGATGAAATAAAAAGGTAGGAGAGGTTTGTGTGATAGAGGAATGATGATAATGGGAGGGACTGATTAATGAAGATGGAGGAGGGGGTTGCGTAATGAAGGAAAGAAGAGTAAACGGGCAGAAATTTTGAAAATACGGTTTCAATAGTACCTGTTTTTAAAAAACCACAACTAAAAGAAATATTAGAGTTTGTTTTTTAAAAAACCACCACTAATATTTCATTGTATAGTGATTTCAATTAATCACAGCTAATAAAATGGGATAAACCAGTTGTATACTTGTTTTATTAATTATGAATTATTTTTTGGAAAATTTCTTTAATTATCCATTAAAGTGTAAGCAATTTATTATAGTTCACATTGAGAATATATATCATTACATTCGTAACAATTATTCTATGAAATTTTAAAAAATATATATATATTTTATACTTTGTTTTTCAACCTACAAATTTTATTGTTTTCAAAAACTAATTTGATTAGTACATCCAATTCCCAAGTTATTATTCAATAAAATTAATAACACTTAATTTTATCTAGGTACTCATCATAATGGGACAATTCTGAGAGATCAACTATTAACTGTTTAATAGTGAACTACAGTTATTCTATATTTTGTTGATATTTTTTTTATGGTCAAATCCCCCCTTTGTTGGGGGATTAATTCTTCTTATTAAAAAAAATGATTATATTTATCTTTATATTATTATAATTATATAATAAGTTTTCAAAATATTTCTTCAAGTTGATATCCCATTGGATTAAGATATTTACAATTTTAATTACTTAAATATCATGAATATAAATAAAAAATTACCTCATAATTTCCCTCAATTTTATTAATAAGAACATTTGATGTTTTCATCACATGATTTTGTTGAGGATAAGGGTTCAAAGATTCCACTATATGTTGAATATATAAAATCTATCTTACTTTTCATACTGTATTTAGTTCTTTTCTTGAAATTTGAATAATGAAATTTTACATTCTACTTATTCTTTAATTGATAGAAACTAATGTTCACTTCACCATGTTGGTCCTCCATTTCATCTCAATGAGAATATTTCTTCTCTCTCATGAACTAGTTCATCTCCTTTTCAATGTTATTAATTTTCCTATCACTCTTTGAAGAGGATTCCTTGATTAATTTGAACATAATGGTTTTCTATTCATCTAACTCATGTGTCTCTTTGTTACCTTTCTATTTCATTTTAAGCTCATTGGCCTTGAAATACCCAATGAGTACTTCCTTGGTAATGTTTATATTGGCATTTTCTTTTTGAATCAGCATTAAATTATATGGAGAAGAAAATTATAATGTTCATAATATTTGTTTCCAAAAGAATATTTATAGAATGATCATCACTAAGAGATTTTATATTGTTGAAAATTATACTAAAATATATAAATATTTTAGTTGTAGATTCATTATAATGAATCCATAACATTTAAATTATTACACATACATGTCAATTCCGTTTTCATATACTTTATTTCTTCCATTATATATTACTTAAACTATATTTCATATTTTTTGTATATTTTTACATGTGGTAAAATGATTAAATTAATTCATATCTATTCAAAATTAATGATCATTCATAGAGTTTCCATCAATCTAAAAATAGTTAAATCATTGAGTGTCCATTTATCCTATACATCATTAATATATTCATAGACATACATAAAATATTCCAACTAGGTTGTCCAATCGATTTAAGAAAATTAAACAAGTTAGTGTATAAATAACTATAATTTTTGGCATGAAAGAGTAGAAATTACTCATTGATTATTCAATAGAAGAAACTACAATGTTGGTGGTAAAAAAAGAATTAACAATCATTTCATGAATCTATATAGGGTTTAGAAATTATAGGATGATCTGATTATAATTATTTATATAAGGGGATGGAAATATAGAAGGGGTGCAATTTACAACACAAAAAATTAAATCTGACAATTTATTCTTTATGCATATTTTTTAAAAATGATTTAAAACTAAAACAAAGTATACAATGAAAAAAATTAAAGGAAATAATAGTATTTATAAAATTTAATCAAAAACATGATTTTCAAAAGTACATATATCTCATCTCCTCAACATATTGTGTTTTACTTAAATCCTTTGACCTTAATAATACCCAAGTATCCCCAAAAAGTTAATTTCACTTACTTTTGTGGTTTTATAAAGAACCCATACTCCCTAACATTAGTTTTAGTGAGAACCCAAGAAAAATAAAAAACAAAAGGGTATATTATTTTAATCAATTTTCATTGATTATCACTCTATAATGATTTTCAAAGATATAAATTATAGAATAACATAATGGGATAAATATTTTAAAAAAGAGAATATGACTAATTGTGTACAAGTTTTCCCAAATGAGAGTAATCAGTATTAATCCACACTTATAAATTTATTTAACAC
Source organism: Viscum album (assembly GCA_963277665.1). Lineage (NCBI taxonomy): Eukaryota > Viridiplantae > Streptophyta > Magnoliopsida > Santalales > Viscaceae > Viscum > Viscum album. Next base: position 836,167,773 of record OY728137.1, read on the forward strand.
TTAAATTATTTTCAATGAGGTGATGTTTTAGATTCTAAAACTTTTAGTACATTGAATCCATTAGATATTTAATAGTTCCATTGGGGGTCACATATAGAAATTTTAGTTAACATAACTAGGGTTGTTTTATTTTCTAAAAACACCCACCTAAGTATAGTTAGAATATTATTTTAGTGTAGTCTTTATCACCGTGGAAGTTAAATCAACCTAGAATCCACTATAGTTTCATTTTTACTCACTAGAGATTCAATGTTAGAGAAAATACACACTTCCACTTTCACTATACTTTCATTAGTGTTCCATTAACCTTTCAGTGTGAAGGTTTATAAACACCAAGATTAATTTCTTTTATAGGTATATTTCATAAGGATTGTGTGACTTGATGAATAATATTTTACGTTAATTATAAATCAATTCCATACTAAAATATATTGAAAAAAATGAAAAAATATAAGGAAATAATACCTGAACGTTAAAAAAATTGATGGAATGAGATCCTTGAACAATATTTTGAATAATGGTTGAAATAGACTACATATGGTGGTTGTTGGGAGAATAACATCTACATTAGTGATGATGGTGTTGGGGGAAATAAAAGTAGTTAGGAAGGTTGGGTTTCATTAAATTGTCAACCACTATCCAAATATTTTTCTATGTTGATTATATAGGATATATACAAAGCATAAGGTTGAGTTATTAACTAAATTTTTTCCTAGGAAATGTTTCATATCTCTCCCTTGGTACTGGATGACACCAATTGAACTATGATACTTGCAACTATAGTTAATGGATTTCGGTAAAGTAGATTTATCAAACAGATAACCTCACCTTGGGATTATTTGATTCCCTATGTGATGAAATAGAAACCCATATTATGTTCATGTCTTGATCATGGAATGTTGGGTCAAGTTAGAATTATTAAAATACAATCATCCTAGAAATAATTATTTTTATCAAATAAATGGTACTAGATGGTTTTCTAATATTGAAATAATATCTGAACACTGTCAACATCATTTTAAGAATAAATATATCATAAAAAAAGTAACATGAATAGGTATTTACATTATGGGTATTTGGCCATTCTCTTTGGTTTTATTAACACTTAGTTTATTTTCAAGGGATCGATGAATCACATAATTTTTCAATATCCGAACTAATTTTTCATAGAATCTATCAATGATATCTTGGTTTATTAATGATAAAATTCTTGTGGTAAATTTTTTTTTTGGATTTTTGTGTCAAGTTAAATGGATCAACCTTTACAGGAAAATTTTTAAGAATATTTATTTTAGATTCCATGAACGATATTCCATATTTATTAATTATTAAATGATAAAGGTTTTGATATCATGTAATTCCATAGAAAATTTATTTTATATCGATTATTCAAGGATTTTATATATATTATCAACAATAAGTTCTATATTTCTCATACAAAACTTTATCCTTGATGGATTTAATAAAAAATATTTACCACTCTAATAGACCCAAGAATATAATGGATATTTTAAATAGTAAAAGATATGTTTTTTCATTAATACCCATTCTAATATTTCTTAAGGTGGTAAATGGGCATGTCTTATATTATGATTCCCCATAAACTTGAATTAGATGTGTTTTAATTTATTATGATCATGTGGTGACATATATATATGTTAGTAGAGGGTTCATGAAAGAAAATATGCAACAAAAGACCATGATCTTGTTGAAGAAGTTCATGTGTTAAAAATGTTTTGTCACTATTTGTTTTCTAATAATTTTTTTGTTATATACATATTAGAAAAGTGTAATGTGTTTTTTCTTACAATGTGATCTCAATTAGAGGTAACATTGAAGGGTATAATACAAGACTAATTTTTATATCGAGTTGAATTATATTTTTTGTAAAAGATATATTTTCATTGATTTATTAATATATAATGCACATCGAGATGTGTTTTAATATAAGAAGGTTGAGTTGAAAGTCGGGATGTTGTCCACAAATATACTATTATAACGTCCCATCAAAGGTGAAAAATTGATGTTTCAAATTATTTTCCTTTAAAATTTACAGAATGTGGTGTAGGAAGAAAAATTTTCACATTCAGAATGTGATATCATGAGGGATACAATAAATAGTTAGGCAACCCCATATTAATGATTATAAGACTCTCATTTCATGTTATATTTCCAAAATGATTTGGTTATTTCATCATCAATACATTATTAAATGTTGAAATAATTATACCATTATAATTGAATGGTTCATAACAAGGTTAATAAAATATATAAGGATACCAAAAAACATTATTTCTAGTTAGTATTGAATAATGGTCCTAAATATTATGTTGAAAAATTATCTATGTTTTACCAATTATAGGAAAAACATATGTTCTCTTTTGGAATATTAAATCCATTGCGTATTATTGTTTAGAAATGGGACTTAATAATTATGCATTTTATGTTATATTTTCCAAAAAACAATTATAAAACATGGAAATATTTTTTTATTTATTGATAGCATAACCAAATTGGATCTTTTCATTGCCAATTCTAGAAAATAATTTGATAGTACAAATTGTAAATAAATATGATTAAAATATTGTTAAGCATCATATTGTAAAAAAAAAATTATTTAAAATATAGATCAATTATTGACTTCTATGTTGTAGAAACCACTAAAATTAGTGATTGGTATATAGTTGAATTTTTCCAATACCTATCATCCTAAAATTGGTAAATTGTGTTAGTATGCTATATAAATATTAGATTAAATTCATATAGAATGTGCGATATACTTCTATGGTTTATGGGAAGACAATCTCTCCATAGTGTATTTTTCATAAAATATATCTATTTAATTACTATTAGTATGGATCCCCTAGATGCACTTCACTTAAGGATATGTTGTTCTCTTATTTGTTGGATGGAAACAAGGGAAGATTCATTAGTGGGACTAATTATAGTAATTGAGGAAAAATAAAATCTTCATTTGATAAATAAGTTGATGGATATAATATATATCATGACAATGTCTTGTGTAAACAATTTTTGACAGTATTTGGAGCTCTCCACAGCTGATTATGAGTGTATGAGGGCATCACTGTTACTAGGAAACTGGTGACTCAGAAAGTTGGTAGTGTTATCACCTAGATATGTGGTAATATTTGATATTATTAAACATATATATGACATATAACACCAATTGGAATTTATTTCCCATTGTATATCCATGGATGATTCCTTTCACATCTCTTGATTTTAAAAATTCTTGCTAGATCCTTTGCATGTTATCTTAGGGAATTAGGTGACGTTACTATCTTATGAGATATTTTTACAGGTTCTTATTAATATTTTATATCATATGGTAAATTATTTCAAGATAATTCTTTTTATATAGTGTAAAAATTTTGACAACATGGTTCTACATGAGAGAAGACCTGAGAGCATAAAGCATTGGTGTATTAATAGTGGCCTAAGTATTTCACCAATGATGATGAACTCTATCTTTATATGTATGATATTTTTTTCATTTTGGGCATTATTTTAGGGAATTTATTGAGAGATATAATGATTATATTTTAAATATATATATGTTTTAGAGGTTTGAGTGTGAAATTGGTGTGTTTTAGAGGCTTTTAAAGGTGTGTAAGGGAAAGTGCATGAATTTGGACCATGAAACATACCTAGAGGACCATGCATAACGTTTTTTTACAATATAGAATGAAATTAATGGTTATATACCCAACTATGAGGAACATTCATTTTGATGATTAATGATGAGAAAGCAATCAAATAAGCAATTCACAATAGATTGCACGGTCACCAGTACTATGGGGTTATGCCATTAATTCACTTAAACGTCCCACATTTTTTAATATATTTAAGGTTATTATTGGACTATTTCACCCTATCATATAGGGATAATTCACTAGAAAGGATTTTATAAAAATTTTGAGTGACTCCATCCTTCATATATTATCCCCCTTTGAATAATTGGATGTTTGGTTTTCAGATCGAATGTTTGTCCATCCATATGACTTATTTCATTACATAATATTTTTTAACTCTTGAAAAACCCGTAAATGGAGGTTTTTTGTTTAAATAAGATGTTCCAACTTCAATTATTTATGTATTTTAGTTTCAAGTACTTAATATGGTTATAATAAATGAGGATACTTAGTTGTGCCATGATTCTACTTCATCAACTTGGTTAAGGTATGCACATTATCCTATAAATTATATTGCAAAAAATATAGTTGGTTTTAATATTTAATTTTAGTTACACTTTTAATGTATTTAATAATATTTAATTTACTATTTTTAATATTTTTACAAATTAGTTTTTGGTGTATTTGGTTTTTAGTGAAAATAAAAAAGGGTTTTTTTGGATGTGTGCATGATTTTCATCAAAAAATTGGGAAATTTAAAGGTTTTTATTGTAATAGTGTAATTTTGTTCATGAAAAATTATATTTTTAGATATTTGTTATATAGTTTGGGTGAGGTCTTGGAAATGAGTTTGGAATTATTACTTCAGTGTTGGTGCCTTTTTAGGTTTGAAAATTATAATAAAATTCATTCATAAATGTGGGTGCCTCATTGAGATTGAAAGGATGATGGAAAATGTTGGCTAACATGTAAACTCAAGATAGTAAAAAAAATTTCTTATCTTTGTGAAAAATGAATTGGGTGTGATGTACTTATTTTAAAATTTTGACAAGTTAGCGTTGGATTTTTGAAAACAATTATGAACTATTTAAGGGTTAAATGTTCCATGTTTTTGTATTAACTAACCATGGATTATATTTATTTAAATTAAATATTAATGATTTCTATATCTTTACTTTCTTGGGATTCTAGGAATATTTTTGGGGATTTTCGTGTAGATATTTCACTCATTCACTACACACCCACCATGGGAAATTAGTATATTATATGAAGTGTGATATAAGAAAGTTAGATACATAAATCACCTTTAGTGGTAAATTTTTTCCAATATAATGAAGATATAGAGGTGGATGAGGTAACCAAATTTTTTTTAGATCATGGAATTATTGGATGGTTATTCAAAAGATACATTTTGGGAGTTTGTATTTGTTAGCCCAAGTAGATTTTTTTAGAATAATATACTTGTATCACATTGTGAAATTAATTTTATTATAATTTAATGTATTTAATGATATACATCACACAATATATTGTGATTCTTATTCTGTGATGATGTTTTTAATATCATAGGTTTATTATGTTTTATAAATAGATAACTCATGACGAAATTTTAGGAGGATATCAAAATGATGAGTGTGGGTTATTTAATGGGAAACCATCACTTAAATGATGTTAATTTATACATCATATATATGTCTAACATTTTGTGATTAGGAGAACACACCTAGGATATGTAACATTATAACTTGACATAGCTGAGGATAAGGGGTGATGAGTCATGTCAATATATTATAATGTTCCTTAAACATTATCATCTACATGATTACTATTATGAGATTGTATGGCCTCATTTCATCAACTAAAAATACACATGTGATATCCACATCACTAATAATAAAAGAACAAGAAGAATATATTAATCATTTCTCTACCTTTACTCTATGTGGTGTCTCAATCTTAATCGAAAAATGCATTAATTCCAATGAGAATTAAATTTTTTTACTACCCATAATGATATTAATAAATGATAAGCACCAATTTAAAATGTATGAAAGATCATAGTAAAAATTAAAACTTATTTACCTTATAATATTAATAGTTTTACATCACCTTCCGCTAGAACATGCTCCACAATATATAAAAAACCATCATTCTTCTATATATATCTATGCTTATGGTTAGTGCCTATAATATCCATAATACCCCTATCTCAATCCAAATTATTATTTATGGTATGAGGATACTACATGGCCTCAAGTATGATATATTATGCACCAAAGGCTACTCACTAGTGGACAGGGCATGAATCATACCTGGGTAGACTGTTCCCTCAAATTAGATTCAAACACAAAATATAGATAACTTAACAACCATATAAAAAACTTGAATATGCATAAATAAATAAATATAATGATATATAAAATTGTACCATGGAGAAGCATAAATACACACATTCATAAAATATACACTAGTTTATCACTAACAAGTCCAATCACATACTAAAAAAATACATGAAAACCCTACCTCCATCCATCAAGCCTCAACAAACCTGTATCAAAATTCTCATAGACCAGCCATGTAACATACAATTACTAGTATGAAAGGTACTTCTTTAACCATAGCATGTTTTTTATTATTCTTTGTATAGGTAGGGTTGAGATTGAAATATAAGGATACCTATAATGGTGATGTCTGAGATTTTATGGACTCCCATCATTAAATTTATCTTTTAATACATGTTTCCGAAGGGTTACACATAATGTTACAAGGATGTACATCGTGTAAGGATTCTATGTATAAGTAATCATAGGATTCATTCTCTAAATGGTACATGTCATGAAGAGCCTTTACACACTATGAATGAATTACATATCAATTTATAACTCAAATCCTTGGTTTTTAATTCAAGGCAATGTGTTTTTCAGTGGTTATGAAATTTAATAGTTTCACGACCTATATGTGAATTACATGTTGTGTAGTACCCCATATGTATTATTTAAATAGATTATTCAACTGGTATATTATTTTTGGATCCTCTCTATTTTCATCTTCCAAGACCCAAAGCCTTCCCTAAGAAAACATGAATCTCTCCAAACCCATATAGATCCTCTTGTTTGGTATTAGATTATCACTATGCTTGCGATATGATTCCTAGGTAAGCATTATCCTATGTTCATTGTCTTTATCTTTTTATCCTTCTTTGTAATGTCAAAATATCATCTTAAAATTGATGGATCTACGACTCATTGTTTTAGATATCACCTCAAGGTTCTCCTTCGAGGACTTCTACACCATGGTTCTTGTTGACGGGTTCTATTCCAAGTGTTTTTTGTTGAAAAAAAGGTATGTGATTATGTCTTGATTAGCCAAATTTATTGCTTTTTAATTGATTGATTAATTTCCACTGTTGATTTATATTCAATTTCTAAAACATTATTTCAATTGATTTGATAAAAATGTAATTCTAGTTAATTGGGAGATTTAAAAATGGATTTGTTCTAAAAAATACAAAAAACCTCAAATTCCATTGAATTGGGATGTGTTTATGGAAATTGGTTAATTTAAATTGTTTATTTAGTGGAAATTATTTCAATTTAATTTTTCAAATTAATTATGTAAATTAATTTTGAAGTTGATGGAATTGGTTTTCAATTGATTTCAAACTTATGAAAATTGTTTAAAAGGATGTGATAGAAACCTAGTGGTTATATCTTCTTAATGCGAAATCTTTTTTTATTAAAATCCATTTTGGTTTTAAATGGAAAATTGAAATTTAAATGGACGAATGAGATTTATTTTAATTTTAATCAATCTTAAAATAAAATTCCCATCATTGATTATGTAATACCACATGGAATCCTTAAGTAGATGGTGAGTTATTTGGACACACTCTACACTATTACAAACCTCTAAAATATACATGCAGTGGGTCACATCCCTGACAAAATGGTGAGGAGTCACCTTTGTCTAGTGTTAGGTTGACATTTGTATACCCATATTTATGAGAACACTTAGAGAGTGTGTACTATTATATCAAGAAATAATATCGTACTAATTATGAAAATTACCATGTTGCTCGCTTGTTTTATATTTGAGATATAAATGTATGAAAATTTTATTTGAAATACTTTTCATGGATTATAAATTTTTATAAACAATTTTATGTAATTGTTTTATTTAAACCATTATGTTAGTAATATTCCATCACCGGTAAAGTGAAGAATGTTGTTAAAATTTTTTCATCATTTTAACTTTACAACATGTTTTCTATAAATAAGCTTTAAATTCATAACCATTTTATTTATAAAAATTGAAATCACTCCATTGGTTAATCATTTGTTAGAATCTATTAAGGTATTATTGTTGAGACCCTACAATGATTTTTATCTCACACCTCACGCGTCCCTTTTGGTTTTTGTAGATTATCTTCATATATAATCGATAAAGGTAAAATGATCTTATGGAGGTGGATCTAGCTATTGAACTCTGGAAATTGTGAGTGCATACTCAGGAAATTTGGAATATTTTTCTATCATTATACTTTGGGATTATTATTCATTGTTGTATTCTATTACAATTCTCATAGTGGAGCTTCCTTAATTATGCATACTATCTTGTTTAATTTGATTCCACTATGTTTTGTGGAAATTTTTTTCCCACTTTCATGTTGAATAATTCCATGTACTAATCTCTAACCAATGGGGATCGAGAATGGACATTGGGATATGTCAAGGTCGGATCGATTATCAGGTTACCGGGGTACCCGATCTCATTTGTGATAAAGTGGTATCAAAGGAGTTTGTTCATATTTTGTCTTAAAGTCAGTATACATTTTTGAAATATTTTCGTGACTTTAGAGGTAGTTGCGATTGAGTTCCTGGTCAGCTCTCACCACAAAGAAACTTATGTTTCTAGGGGTGGTTGAAAAAGGATTTTTTATTGAATATTTATATAATTTTCTCTATTCTAATTTGGATAGATATGAATCTATTATTGTTTATTTCATCTATTGGGATTAATTTCCATTGTTTCTTAGTTTAAGTCTTAACCTAATGCCTTCTTTATTTTCTACTAATGTCGTATACCACCATGCCTATAATAATACATGAAAATCAGATCCAAGAGGAAGATTCAACAGAACATCAGTGTGAGAATCCTTTAGTGGACCCAAATCTAGTTGAGGTGATCGTGCAGACTATCCAAGCTCTAGGATAGGCACCACCTCCAGTCCTCATTCAGAATTCGACTGTGGATCCTCATAGGGATGTTCTTTGAAACCACTCTAAAGAGTTCCTTCACAATAAGCCATTATTTTTCAAATGGTCCATTTATCCCCAACATGATGAGGAATGGTCGAGAAATCTAGAACATCTGTTTTAGTTCATGGAGACACTGGTTTCGATCAAGGTGAAATATGCCACCTTTGTGCTTGAAGGACCGAGAAGTTGATGGTGGGACACAACAGTGATGAAAAAGAAATGTGAGGGTTTATCAAGGAAATACTTCAGGGTTATTTTCACCAATCATTTATATCTAGAGTCAATGGATTTTCATATGGTTGTATAGTTTTTCAAACTTGACTAGTCTGATAGAATCAGTACGAAGTATTCAAATCACTTTTCTAATCTTTAATAGTTTTCTCATGAGATTATATCAAATAAAGGGAAGATGGGCCAATGATACAAGCTTGGAATTCAATCATATATTCATTATATAGTTTTCCTACTTTTGATACCCACTTATACCAATGTGCTAGATTTGGAGGTGATGGCCAATATGGACCTTGCTATAATGTCAAGGTTATAGGGAGTTCCTTATTCTCCAAGTGGAAGTGTTAGTTCCATCAAGGGATAATTAAATCATCACGATTCTCACATATTGTTGTAATGGAAGAGTCATTATAGACCTCCTCATTGGCAGGAGGATGTCCTTTGATTTTATACCAGTGTGGAAATCTATGACATTATAAGAGGGTTTGCACCGAGGCACCCCATAACTTTAGCTCTTGAAGATGTTCATGTCACATAAATAAATTCTACAATAAAATTTCTACTCCATGTAGTGTGACATGATCATATGATCTTCCTTAAAATATACCAAAATCATAATATTCACATATGAAAGGGTTTTAGCCACAGACATCCAGAACAAAGATACTTCACATAGTGGGAGAGTCTCCAGAGGAAGTATACACGGGTCAAAGAACTGTGAAAGGTAACACTATTATAACATCATCACATTGAATGCTATTTTTGGTACTAGTGCATATCATTTTATTTATTTCAACACTTATGGTTTATATGATAAATATTACTATGGATATTTTATCTTGTGCAATGGAAATTACTACAACCCTTGGTATAAAGAGAGAGTAGGGTCTACATAGTCCGACTTGTGTCTTATCTCTATCATATGTTGAGCTATCTTGGAATTTTCTTGTCCTCACCGTAAAATTTCCTAGCATTATATTCATGATAGATTAGATAATTATCAATAAATACCATCAAAATAATTATCTCTAGTGGGTATACTATACTAAACCTAGTGTTGTGTCTATAATCATTCAAGGAGATTGGGACCTAAGTTTGAGTAGAGCCAGAACATCCTATCCAGAGTCGAGGAAAGTAATATCTATATTTTCTTTTTATATAGAGTGGTAATATTTTACTAGAGATAAAACTGGATTCTTTTTTGTTTCAAAACGTCTTTCCATCTAATTTATCTTATTTTCCACCTGTAAGGGATGTTGAGTTTTCCATTTACATAATTCCTAGTACTAAAATAGTTTCAGTTCTCTCTTATCGCATGAAACTAGATGAACATAAAGAGATGACGTCTCAGTTGGATGACCTTCTTAATAATGTATTTATACACCCATTTTTTTCAACCAGGATGGTTCATTATCTATTTACAAATAAGGATGATGGCTCCCTTCAGTTATGTGTTCATTATTAAAAGAACATTCGAGTTACAGTAATGAAAAAATATTTTCTTTCATGGATTCATACTATATTTGATAAGTTGGAATAGTAGAACTCATTTTAAAAAATCTAACTACGATCCAGTTACCATAATATGTTTAATAATGAATATTACATATTTAAAAACAACTTTTTAGATAATATTTGACCATTTTGAGTAACTTGGTATGCCCTTTGGTCTAAAAAATGATTATGGAATTTTCTTGGATTTAGTTAATAAGATCTTACATGAGTATATGGATACATTAGTGGTAGTATTTGAGGATTAAATCATCATATACTATAAATACTTGGAGGAAAATGTTCATCATCTAAGAACAGTTTTGATTCTGTTGAGAAATCACCCGCATTATGCCAAACTTTCAAAATGTGATTTATGGATTCAGGAAGTGAAATTATTGGGAAACAAAGTGTAAAAAAGGGATATTATAAGATCCTAATAAGGTAAAGGTTGTTATGACTTGAAATCAAACACATAATGTCATTTAGATTCAGATATTCTTAGGCTTAGCTGGATATTATCGTCAGTTTTTGATGGACTTCTCAAAGTTGGATTCTCTGCTGAATTCTTTGACTTGGAAGGTGTGATGTTTTCTTGTAATGATAAATGTAAAAATTATTTTGTTTAGTTGAAATGTCTTTTAACTACTTAACTAGTGTTGACTCTCATAGAGGCATGGTAGGGCTATGTGGGTTTTTTGTGATGCATCGGGTTTAGGCTTGGACATCGTTCTTATATAGGATGGTCATATTGTTTCTTATTGATCTTTTCATCTTAGGCACACGAGAACAATTATCCCACCCAATAACTTGAAGTTGAATCTTTGATGCACATGTTTAAGAGTGGGTGGAACTGCATTTTTGGAGAAAAGTTTACAGTGTATTCTGACCATAAAATATGGAGTTATATCTCTCAAAAATATTGGAATCATTACTAGAGGAATTTGGTGGAGTACATAAAATATTTTGATTTTGACATTGCCTAGAATCTGGGGAAAGGGAATTTCATTGAAAATTCATTGAGCAAAAAATATCCATCATAACAATGGAATGAATCATAAAAAGAGTGTAATTTTGTGGCTCTCTTTTCATAGTTTCATATTGGTGTTCAGGAGAAATGGGATGATGTTTCTTTAGATAACATATAGTGTAAATCATCTCTTATTGATTTTATTCTTTAGGATCAAGATCTTGATGATGAATTCAGTATCTTTAGATACACTCTTTATGGTGGGGATATAGTAACCTAGTGTTCATTATATAATGAGGGTGTTCAATGCTATTAGAGTCACTTTGCTATAGCATTAGCGGTAAGGAAGGCTGTAATGGAGGATTTCCCAAATTCATAGTGGGATGTGCACCCAAGAACCACTATGATGTTTTATGACATGCGATAATAGTTCTAGTTTCCCAGTATGAGACATGGAATTGTTGAGTTTTTTTCTTGTTGTTTTGAATTCTAATAGGTGAAGGGCGAGTACCAAAAACCTTCATCATTACATCAGGCACTTCCAGTCCCAAGATGGAAGTGGGATGAAATCTCCTGGGACTTTGTGTTTGGGTTTCCTCATACACAAATAAAGGAGAATGTGATATAGATTATGATCAATAGTATGACCGATTCAGATCACTTCATATCGACTAGAGATACAACCAATGTTAATGAGTTGGGAAATACCTAAATTAAAGACATTGTACATTTTCATGGAGTTCCCTCAGCTGTATTTTCTGGTAGAGATCTATAGTTCACTTCTCACTTTTGTATAAGAATTCCTGATGCACTGGGTTCTTAGGTTCATTTGAACATGACCTACCATCCACAATCGGATAGATAGATAGAGATATATATACATATTATTTAGGATATGATGCATTCTTGTGTTGTCAAATTTGGTGGGCTTGGGATGATCACAGGGGGCTTGTTGATTTTTCTTATAACAATAATTACATAACTGTGATCATATGGTCACCTTTTGAGGCCTTGTATGGTAAGCCTTATAAATAACCAATGTGTTCGTTGATTAGTGAATGTTCCTTAGATAGACCATGTTCGGTGAAAGAAAAAACAAAAATATTCATATAATTTGTTGAAGAATGTTGATAACATATAGAAGATATTAGTCTTATGTAAATTATCATCATAAATCATTGGAGTTATTAGTTGGTGACCAAGTTTTCTTAAATATTTTACCCCTGTTGGGTCATTTAAGGATTGGGAGGCAAGGGAAACATTCCCCTCATTTTGTGGGACCATTCGAGGTTGTTGTGTGGGTGGGGAAAGTTGAATACCAATTATTAATTGCAATATAGATGATGTCAATACATAATGTATTCCTTGTATAGTAGATAAGAATTTATCTATCAGATCCATGTCATGTTTTGTGTTAGAGTGACCTTGAGATAGAACTTGATTTATGTTTGGCATAACAACCAATCAGGGTAGATGATTCTGAGACCAAGGTACTTCATGAGAGGACAATACCTTACACTATGGTAGCATGGGTCTGATAAACATGAGATGTTGGAATGAGAGGAACTAATGGGAGAGCAGTGGAGTCATATTGTTGGCATGGAATATTCTTCATAGGCTTTCTAGAGACATAAATTTCCTATAGTGGGGAGGTTGTAACATCTCATTATGGATCTGGATAGAAATTCATTAACCATGTAATGTTTATTTATTATTTTTGAGTGGGAAATGTTGATAATTAATTGGGAGGATACCAATAATGGAAAAGTATGAGATATTTTGGATTGTCACCTTAAATCATACTTTTTCTCCAGGTAACTGAAGGGTTACATGTTTTTTAAGGGTATTGTGTACAAGTCAAGAAAGGATTGACATTGTGAAGGGTATAGTCGTAATGTGATTTTACAAATCATGAATGACTTGCAGATTAGTTTTTAACTGATATCATCAGTTCTTAATTCTAGGTGAGGAGTTTTTCGGGGGTTATAACGTTTAATGGTTTCACGATGTGTATTGGTATTATACATCATGTAATTCCCCGACTATTGTTTTTAAATAGGAAGTCAAGAATTTATGTTCTTTTTAGATCCTCTCTAGTTTCATCTCCTTGGACCCAATGCATTCCCCAAGAAATCATGATGCTCTCCAGGCCATTTGGATCCTATTTTTTTTTCATTTGATCATCATTGAACTTGTTGTATGATTCATGGGTAAGCGTTCTCCAATGTTATTTATCTTTCTCTTTTTCTATCCATTTTTGATTTTAATAGATCATCCTAGAATAGATGGATCTATATATTTTTTTCTTATAACTATCCTCTAGGTTTTTCTTTGAGGTCCTTTACACCTCTATTCTTGTGTACAGGAGTCATTATGAGTGATTTTAAGGAGAAATTTTGGTGGTTCCATCTTAATTAGAAAAATTGATTATCTTTTAATTTATTGATTTATTTCAACTATTTATTTTAATTCAACTTCTCAAAAATTATTTCAATTGATTTGATAAAAATCTAGTAATAGTGAAATGGGTGATTTGGAAATAGTTTTTTACATGAAAAATGATAAAACCACCAATTCAATTAAATTTGGGTTCATTTATGGAAATTATTTTATTTCAATTCTTTAATTTCAATATTGGATTTGGTGGAAATGATTTTAATTAAAATTTTTAATTTAATTATTGAAATAAGTTTTGAAATTGATTGAATAGGTTTTGAATGGACTTCAAACTTATTAAAATGGATTTAGAGGATTTAATCGAAACCCTATGGTTTTATCTTGTTAATGAGGTGTATTTTTGTTTAAACCCATTTTGGTTTTAAATGTAAAATTGTAATTGAAATGAGAGAATGTGATTTAATTTAATTTTAAGAATTATTAAAATAAATTTCCCATCATTGATCATGTAAGAGAACATGAAACACGTAGGTAGTTGGGGAGTTATTTGGACATGATCTATGCTATTACAATGTTATAAAACATTCCAAATGTCACATCCATGAGGGGATAGTGATGAGTCACCTTTGTCCAATGTCAGAGGTATGTGTGTAAACACATATAGGTGAGACCACATAGAATGTGAGGATTCCTATAGCTGGAAGTTCTATCATACATATTTAAAAGATGACCATGTTGCTTGTAGAGACCCGAAGCTTGACGTACATGGACATTACATTACTTTTGCGGAATACTTGGTACATAACAAAAACACACACACAAGTATCGTAATAGTTTAGTGTCTTTGGAAACTCGGAACTTAATCTTCGAATCGTGGTGAAAGATCTTCAATATCTCCCATAAAGATCTTCCATTTTTTTACCTAAAACCTTTCTTTATATCCTGGGGAAAAGAAAACATAAAAGGGTGAGCTCAAATGCTCAGCAAGGTCAAATAAAGGAACTAAAAATCATATCATATCTTTTTGAAAATCATAACCTGCAAAAGAAATTATAATATATTAACATGGAACAAATCATAGAAGTGAAAATGAGATCCCCATAATCATAACATGAAACTTGAAACTTTGTGGAATGCACACATAATCATGGAAAATCATTTCTTGTTAGTCATGACTCATTCCCTAGACTATCTTAGTGGACAAAGTCCCTTTCTGAACCAAGTCACCCTCGTTCCAGTCCTGTTTCACTGAACCGGTATAACGTACTGTTCCAGCCCTGTCTATCTCATGAGATATAAAATCTTTACCCAATGCATTGGAGGGAGATATAGGTCCCACACATCTTATAATGAATCCTTTCTTATGTGTGCCATATAATCATAAATCATACATCATTGCATAACACATGTAACAAGAAACATCATGAAATCATAAAACAAATCATATAAGGTAGATGACTTCATAAAAATAATTCCCTCACAACATAATCAAATCAATGTAATAATAGGGATAAAAACAGAACCCTATATTATCTTATATGGAAAATAATTTTGATAAAACACTTGAACTCCGTTCTTGAGGAAAATATCCTTTCTACTTCAAAAACATTTTCCTTTATTAACATGTCATACAATTTTAAACTAAAAGAAGTTGATTAAAAATAAACATGAAAACTTCTAAAAGAAGATTCTAGAAAATACTATTTTAAAAATCCATTCATGTCGTATAAGTTAAAAAAACATTCTTCATTCTTTTGTCAGAAATGTCAAAAAGTACCTCGTACGAAAAACGACAAAATATTCCTTTCTTATCTTTTACTAAAAATTCACCGAAGGGTAAAATTGGATTTAAACAATTGTAGGTGGATGGAAATAATATTACATATTGAGGAAACATGGATGTGGATGATAAAACACACCCCAGTAAATGCCAAAATAAAAACAATCTCGGATAAAAATGAGATTGTGATATTTTCTTTACCTTAGATCCGATTTGCTTTGTACGTGTCCGAAGCTCCTGTATAATGGTTTAAATAATGTTATTGACTTATTCCAGAATCATACATATTGATATGATATCATATATGGTTATATTCTTAGCTTCTTGTTAGTAATATTTCATTGTTACTTGTTACTCGGGTCCTTATTGCATTTTGTTCTTATGCGTGTTTTGCCGAATAAATTCTTATTCTTCTTTTAAGGTTATAGATACCTTATATCCAGAATGGTATTAGTGTAACATATATCATATTTATTCATTCAATTCATTTATATAATTACTATGTAATGATGATCATGTAGAACGAGTCGCATCACATCGTGGAGACGGTATTCCGTACGTACGCACGAGTGATGATAACGTTCCTATGATCGTGGAATTGTATTTGAGTATATATATATTATTTCAGTATCAATATTACATTATAATAATCATAAATAGTTACTCATTACACCATTATACCCATCCTTGTAAGGTGATGGTGGAAAATAGATTACACCACGGCGTGGAGACGATATTCTGTACGTACGCACGTGCGGTGATTTCATTTTTCCGTAGGATGGATAGAAGGTGAATTAGGGTTGTTTCATATTTATAATAACATATCAGTATTTAAGTAATATTTATGTTATTAATTTATAATTAAACAACTAAATAAGAAGAAGTTGAAGAAGAAAGAAATTGAAAAGATCTGTAATGGATATTACCTCTTCTTTGGAACGCCTCTTTGAATCCTCCACTAAGGGAACTAATATTGGTCTTTGAAGAAGACCAGGACCTCTAGGATTATTCTAGGGAAGTGTAGAGGAGAAAATGGCAGGGGTTGGCCGAGCTTGAGTGCTCAAATTGGTGTGAGGAGGAGGGGGAGGAGGTGCCCTTTTATAAGGGAGGAGAGGGGCACCTTAGGAATATCTCAAAATATTATTTTATATTAAAGTCAAAATCGGGTTATAATGGTTTCAAAGGGTCTTATTTTGAAGCTAAAGTGGGGATGGGTCGAAATACTATCATCCAGTAGGATTTAGACAAGTTTAGGATATTATTTTAACCTTATCAATTAGATTTAACTCTAAGTTAAATAATTTAACTTTTACCGTGTCTTTTTTTTCTGTCACTATATGGTTAATACACTTACTATAACATGCCAAAAGAACCCCAAATTGTATATTATTAATACATATATCCTTATCTAAGACATTTGGCCGATCCTTATATTTTTAGGAATAAAATAACAATTAATAATATAATATTTGATTTAAAAACTATTTTGTGTCAATTTTGACACTATTTGATATATGATTTTTTTGAAAGTCATGAAAGAATTATATGTTCGACAAAAGTTGATTAAATCAACACTAATATATCATAGTAACCTAGAAAATTAGTGGAATTCATAAAAAGTCTTAAATTACATTTATTTTGGTATTTATAATATCAATTATGTCAATATTTCATTAATAAGATAATTACTGTATCATCTTTGTGTCATAAATAAATTAAATTATTTGTTTTCTAAAAATTAAAAATAAAATACCATCATATAGGAATTATTTTTATCTTTCTAATGAATAATTTCAATCGAATTTATCTTATGTACAACCCTATATTAAAGTTTTTTTAGTAAATATACTTTGATTTTAACTCTTTTAACTCTTCTTTGAATTAAATAATAATAAATGTCCTAATCTAATCCAAGTGGGCCCAAATGATAATATTTTACACATAAGGTTGTTTTTTGTCGAGATACACTTGTCCAATAGAATTAGGACATGTGTTAGGGTAATATTAATATAATTCTTACCCTTAATTGCCCTATTTACTTTTAACCGTGGTAAATAAAAGTAAAAACTTACTATTCACCAAAAATTATTTTCATCTCATTGAACCACATTTTACTTACTGACATCAACCGTGTCTCTCGGATTTTTGAAATTCTATTCACAGAAGCGGTAAATTTAAGTTTTATGAAAAATTCAGTTTTTTAACTACCACTTAGTAGTTTCACTATTCATTAAAAATTGATGTTTTTCAGAAAAATGCAAAAATTTCCTCCTAAGATATATTTCATATTCCGAATTCAAAAATGAATTCTATTTTACCAAATTCATAACATAGAAGTTGCATTAATTAATTTTATAATTAAATCCCGTTGTTAAAACAAATAGCGTGTTTTGGAGAAACAATATCTATCAAAAGATTGACACTTGATTATGTCTGGTTTAAATGTGAAATTACATTCAATGACCAACATTGTATTAAATTGTAAAAATATATTCTAAATATACTTTAAAACCACTAAAATTAATAATTTATCACTATTAATTATTTCGATTAAAAAAGTTGTTTTTAATTATAATTTTGTAATTTTCACTATTCATCAGAATATGAAAGTTATCCGAAAAGTACCAAAATTTCACCTTAGGCTAAATTCGATACTCCGAATCCAAAAATGAAGTCCATTTTGAGAGATAAAATTTCTAAAATTTAAAAAGTTGTTATTACTATTCCTAATGGCTAGTTTTAATAATATTTTAATAGCATATCGTTGTTTCGTGAAACTCAGTATTGTGTACTACACACGCTATCGAGGAAGGTGGCGATTGCGTGTAATTAAAGGCAAGTCAAAGATGCATGTTGTGCAAGCTCCTTTTGGTGTAGCGTACAACACAAGACATTAATAAAATTAAAAAGAATATTTTTCATAAAATCTCGGGTTGTTACATTCTACCCCCCTTAAAATGAATTTCGCCCTCGAAATTCTTCGGGGTTATAAATGGTTTACTATTCGAAAGTTTATTTAATAGAAACCCACTTCGTAAAAAGGAATATCAAACCCAATCTTTAAAAACAAAAGTATGAAATGTAACGGTTACCCAAATAAACTAATCACTGGGTTTCCCCATAGGTGAAAATATGGATATGGAAGAGAAATCTAGCCATCATGTTCTGATGGAGAGTGGTAGAGAACATGGCTATAGAAAATCTAGCAATCACAAAGCCATAAATTTGTGACGATCTATGGTACCATCTGATTCATCAGATATAAGATCACTAGGACAACATTTTTGGTTTTCAATATCGTTTCCCTAAACTTAAAGAATTTGAATTAGAATAAATACTTACTTTATTTTGGTACAACCTCACTGTTGTTCGTTCCTTTAACAATTTCCACTTCATCTCTTAAATAAATGAAGTTGAATTTGTTATTCGTGAAGTGTTAGCAGATCATGTGATAGAATGACGGGTCATTCCATCTGTCTCAAACAAAAGGTTAGCAAAAAATTATATACATAAGTCGATCTTTAGTGAGATTAATCATATATTGTTCCTACATCATATTTCATACAACGTAATATAATAAAACTAGTTTCTACTAAACAGGGACTTCCTGTAGGCTAGTGGTAGGCGATAAAGGCCAGTCGCACTTCGGTTGTGGGTTCGATTCACACAGCCTTGTCCGACGCGATGGGATGTCGCCCGTTCTGCAGGTTGTCCTTTTTCTAAAACTATATTACTATAACATCCCATAAATAATATCGAAATAAACTTTTATCCTTAAACAATACTAACTTATGTCCAACATAATCCATTCCAATATTTAGGCTTATCCATAATACTGCAGTCCACTCTCATAACATAGTGAAAACGATTACCAGAGATTTAACACCATCGTCAATCCCCATATATCATAAGATATGTTTTGTTGGTCACATTCCAAACATTCAAAGACCTTAATCATGTATTCTATTGAATACCTTAGTGAAAACATGAATGCAGTTAAAATTTAACACTTTCCACATACCAAAATCCTCAAAATTCTATATACTCAAACAATGATATCACTTAGTCCTTATATCAATCATGAGCTCATGAATACTTTTAAACATTTCGTTTTCTCATTTTCCCTTCATTATGCTCATATCATCTTATTTCCAAAAATATCTCAATCACTTTGAATACCACATTAGACCAATACATAAATATTCCATTACTTTATGATACAACATTATTTTGGAATCCCATTACATAAACACTTAATTATTCCACCACATCGTTATCATATTCAACATCGCCAATGGTGATCGCATGTGACTTCCCTTTTTCATTTTCCTTAAGCAGTTGCTCATGTCGATCATCACTAACCCTTGGATTAGGGAATTTATTAGCATAATGCCCCATTTCCTTGCACTTGAAGCATTGAAGTGTTGGTGTTGCGTTCTCTGCAGTGTTTTCTTTATTCACATCATTAGAATCCTCTTTTCCATTACTTTGACACTCAACTTCTTGATAACCTTCTTTTCTACACTTAAAACATTTTCTAGTCCCTTTAAGACAATCTCCACCATGCTTCTTTCCACACTTTGTGCATAAGGAAACATTCATCATCTTTTCACCATTATTCTGAGATTTCTCCTTGAACTCCATCTTTCGTTTCTTGTCAAAACCATGAGATGGATATGTAACACCAACTTCCATTTCTACCATGATAGCACATCTCACAATTTCTTCATAGCTACTAAAGTATCTTATAGCTAATTCCCTTCGAAGACTTGGTTTTAAGCCACTGAAAAATCGATCAACTTTACTTTCAGGTTGGATGACAATGCCAGATGCATACCTTGCAAGTCTTGTAAAATTTGCTTCGTATATACCAACAGATTCATCATCCTTCTGCTTCAGCTCAAGAAACTCCTTTTCCATCTTTGTTCGAAGAATATGAGGGAAGTACTTACTGAAAAACAAGTTCGTGAACTCGTCCCATTCCATGGACTCAATTTCATCTCTTTGCCTCATATTCTTGATAAGTTTCCACCATTGATCAGCTTCAACTTCCACATGATATACTGCTAAGATTACTTTATCATGCTCAGAACATTGAATAACTGAAAATATCTTTTTAGTGGTACTGATCCATTGTTCAGCAACAAGTGGATCAGAAGACCCACTGAAAGAAGGTGGACATTGCCTCATGAAGGACTCAATAGAATATTGTTCCCTTCCCTGCTCATTTGGAAGTCCAGAATGATTCATAGCTTGTGTAAGTATAGCAATACGATTTTGCACTCCATCTCCCATAACATTTTTTTGTTCAGGAGGACAATAATTTCATTGTCCATTGCATTGATCAACACATTTCCTTCGGGTTCCATACATCGTCTAAAACCCAAAAAGAATAGTGTGAGAGGCAAAAATCATGCTAGGGAAAACAACATAATAAAGGGGGAGTACCTTCAATATCTAACAACTTAGGTTTAATTCTATGATTGTTTGCGTAATTCTAGTACTATAACCTATACGTATACTTAACCTTAGGTACATCCCTAGACATACCTTAGAAATATCTCTAGGGATCTCACTAAAGTTCTCACATCCTCGTTTCCAAAGGTTGAATAAACCTTTCCTCTGATACCAACTGTAGAGACTCGAAGTTTGACGTACGTGGACATTACATTACTTTTGCGGAATACTTGGTAAATAACAAAAACACACACACAAGGATCATAATAGTTTAGTGTCTTTGGACACTCGGAACGTAATCTTCTAATCATGGTGAAAGATCTTCAATATCTCCCATAATGATCTTCCATTTTTTTTACCTAAAACGTTTCTTTATATCCTATGGAAAAGAAAACATAAAAGGGTGAGCTCAAAAGCTCAGCAAGGGCAAATAAAGGAAATAAAAATCATATCATATCTTTTTGAAAATCATAACCTGCAAAAGAGATCATAATATCATAACATGGAACAAATCATAAAAGTGAAAATGAGATCCCCATAATCATAACATGAAACTTGAAACATTGTGGCATGGACACATAATCATGGAAAATCATTTCTTGTTAGTCATGACTCATTGCCAAGACTATCTTAGTGGACAAATTCCCTTTCTGAACCGAGTCACCCTCGTTCCAGTCCTATTTCACTGAACCGGTATAACCTACCGTTCCAGCCCTGTCTATCTCATGAGATATAAAATTGTTACCCAATGAATTGGAGGAAGATATAGGTCCCACCCATCTTATAATTAATCCTTTCTTATGTGTGCCATATAGTCATAAATCATAAATCATTGCATAACACATGTAACAAAAATGGGATTCTTGACACATCATGACATCATAAAACAAATCATATAAGGTAAATGACTTCATAAAAATAATTCCCTCACAACATAATCAAATCAATGTAATAATAGGGATAAAAACATAACCCTATATTATCTTAGATGGAAAATAATTTTGATAAAACACTTGAACTCCATTCTTGAGGAAAATATCCTTTCTACTTCAAAAACATTTTCCTTTCTTAACATGTCATACAATTTTACACTAAAATAAGTTGATTAAAAATAAACTTGAAAACTTGTAAAGGAAGCTTTTTGAAAATAATGTTTTAAAAATCCATTCATGCCGTATAAGTTAAAAAAACATTCTTCATTCTTTTGTCGGAAAAGTCAAAAAGTACCTCATAAGAAAAACGACAAAATATTCCTTTCTTATCTTTTACTAAAAATTCACCGAAGGGTAAAATTGAATTTAAACAATTGTAGGTGGATGGAAATAATATTACATATTGAGGAAACATGGGTGTGGATGATAAAATACACCCCAGTAAATGCCAAAGTAAAAACAATCTCAGATAAAAATGAGATTGTGATATTTTCCTTACCTTAGGTCCGATTTGCTTTGTACGTGTCCGGAGCTCCTATATAATGGTTTAAATAATGTTATTTACTTATTAAAGAATCATACATATTGATATGATATCATATATGGTTATATTCTTAGCTTCTTGTTAGTAATATTTCATTGTTACTTGTTACTCGGGTCCTTATTAGCTTTTGTTCTTATGTGTGTTTTGCCGAATAAATTCTTATTCTTATTTTAAGGTTATAGATACATTATATCCAGAATGGTATTAGTGTAACATATATAATATTTATTCATTCAATTCATTTATATAATTACTATGTAATGATGATCATGTAGAACGAGTCGCATCACATCGTGGAGACGGTATTCCGTACGTACGCACGAGTGATGATATCGTTCCTATGATCGTGGAATTGTATTTGAGAATATATATATTATTTCAGTATCAATATTAAATTAAAATAATCATAAATATTTACTCATTACACCATTATACCCATCCTTGTAAGGTGATGGTGGAAAATAGATTACACTACGGCGTGGAGACGGTATTCCGTACGTACACACGCGCGGTGATTTCATTTTTCCGTAGGATGGATAGAAGGTGAATTAGGGTTGTTTCATATTTATAATAACATATCAGTATTTAAGTAATACTTATTTTATTAATTTATAATGAAAAAACTAAAGAAGAAGAAGTTGAAGAAGAAAGAAATTGAAAAGATCGGTAATGGATATTACCTCTTCTTTGGAATGCCTCTTTGAATCCTCCACTTAGGGAACTAAGATTGGTATTTGAAGAAGACCAGGACCTCTAGGATTATTCTAGGGAAGTGGAGAGGAGAAAATGTCAGGGGTTGGCCGAGCTTGAGTGCTCAAATTGGTGTGAGGAGGAGGGGGAGGAGGTGTCCTTTTATAAGGGAGGAGAGGGGCACCTTAGGAATATCTCAAAATATTATTTTATATTAAAGTCAAAATCGGTTTATAATGGTTACAAAGGGTCTTATTTCGAAGCTAAAGTGGGGATGGGTCTAAATCCTATCATCCAATAGGATTTAGACAGGTTTAGGGTATTATTTGAACTTTATCAATTAGATTTAACTCTAAGTTAAATAATTTAACCTTTACCGTGTCTTTTTGTTTTCTTTCACTATATGGTTAGTACACATACTATAACATGCCAAACGAACCCCAAATTGTATATTATTAATACATATATCCTTATCTAAGTCATTTGGACGAACCTTAGATTTTTAGGAATAAAATAACAATTAATAATATAATATTTGATTTAAAAACTATTTTGTTTCAATTTTGACACTATTTGATATATGATTTTTCTGAAAGTCATAACAGAATTATATGTTCAAACCAAGTTGATTAAATCAACACTAATATATCATAGTAACCTATAAAATTAGTGGAATTCATAAAAAGTCTTACATTACATTTATTTTGGTATTTATAATATCAATTATGTCAATATTTCATTAATAAGATAATTACTGTATCATCTTTGTGTCATAAATAAATTATAATATTTTTTGTATAAAAATTACAAATAAAATACCATCATGTAGGAAATGTTTTTATCTTTCTAATTAATATTTACAATTGAATTTATCTTATGTAAAACCCTATATTAAAAATGTTTTAGTAAATATACATTGATTTTAACTCTTTTAACTCTTCTTTGAATTAAATAATAATAAATGTCCTAATCTAATCCAAGTGGGCCTAAATGATAATATTTTACACTTAAGGTTGTTTTTGGTCGATATACAATTGTCCAATAGAATTAGGACATGTGTTAGGGTAATATTAATATCATTTTTACCCTTAATTGCCCTATTTACTTTAACTCTGGTAAATAAAAGTAAAAAGTTACTATTCACCAAAAATTATTTTCATCTCATTGAACAACATTTTACTTAATGACATCAACCGTGTCTCTCGGAATTTTGAAATTCCATTCACAGAAGCGGTAAAATTATGTTTTATGAAAAAATCAGTTTTTTAACTACCACTTAGTAGTTTCACTATTCATCAAAAATTGATGTTTTTCAGAAAAATGCCAAAATTTCATCCTAAGCTATATTTCATATTAAAAATTCAAAAATGAAGTCTATTTTACCAAATTCATAACATAGAAATTGAATTAATTAATTTTATAATTAAATCCCGCTGTTAAAACAAATAGCGTGTTTTTAAGAAACAATATCTATTAAAAGATTGAGACTTGATTATGCTGGTTTAAATGTGAAATTACATTCATTGACCAAAATTGTATTAAATTGTAAAAATATATTCTAAATATACTTTGAAACCACTCAAATTAATAATTTATCACTATTAATTATTTCGATTAAAAAAGTTGTTTTTAATTATAATTTAGTAATTTTCACTATTCATCAGAATATGAAAGTTATCCGAAAAGTACCAAAATTTCACCTTAGGCTAAATTCGATACTCCGAATCCAAAAATGAAGTCCATTTTGTGAGCTAAAATTTCTAAAATTTAAAAAGTGGTTATTACTATTCATAACGGCTAGTTTTAATAATATTTTAATAGCATATCGTTGTTTCGTGAAACTCAGTATTGCGTACTACACACGCTATCGAGGAAGGTTGCGATTGCGTGTAATGCAAGGAAAGTCAAAGATGTGTGTTATGCAATCTATTTTTGGTGTAGCGTACAACACAAGACATTAATAAAATTAAAAAGAATATTTTTCATAAAATCTTGGGCTGTTACATTGCTGGATTGTTCTATATTTGAGATATAAATGTATGCTAATTTTGTTAAAATTACTTTATATGACTTATGGTTTTATATAAATTTTTTTGTATAAATTTTTTTATTTAATCCATTTTTAGAAATATTCCATCACATGTAAAGTAAAGTTGTGCTTAAAATATTTCCCACTATTTCAACTTTATAACATGATTTGTTTACATGCGCTTTATATTCTAAACCTATTTTTTAAAAAAAATAAAAAAAATTCATTTGGTTAATTTTTTTCTAGAGTCTTTTATCGAATCCTTGTTGAGAGCCTACTAGGATTTTCATCTCACACTGTACTTGTACCTTCAGGTTTTTGTAGATTATATTTTTCCAGGTTTGAGCAAGGGAAGAGGATCTATTGGAGGTGGATACATCTATTAAACTGCGGACCTGGGGATTATGTCCTCAGGGACATGAGATTATTTTCATATATTATTACATTGGGATTTTTTATGACTTTTTGTATTCTCATACATTACTCCAAGTGGAGCTTCCTTTTTTATTCATAATGTCTTGTTTCTTTTAATTATTTTATGTTTTGTGGAAAATTAGTTCCCCCTTGTATGTTGTATGATTCTATGTGCTAGTCACCAACAAATGGGGAGAGAGAATGACCTTTGGGATATATCCGATTTGGCATGGTTATCATGTGATAAGGGTACCTAGTCTAGTTTATGACATGCGTCATCCCGATCCATTGCATGTGTTATGCTCAACCTGAAAGCAAACATTCGGTTTGTTAGCACACCGGTGTTCCTTTATAGGGTGTCAAAAATAATTATTAGTATAGTATTACAATATAACCCTATTATATTTCATCATATACATATATTCATGGGGTAAAATAGATATATTACACAAGTGAATTATATTTCATGTGCTAGTAGGACCCCATTATGAAAACCCAATTTTTATACACCTTAATTCATGATTTACAAATCAATGTAAAAAATAATACAATTTATGAATATTTGAGGCTCTAGAGTCTTTGTGAAATTAGGAATGTAGAAAACATACAAGAAACATGGGAAAAATATAATTATTTAAAAGCTTCAAAACATTCCCTTAAAATTTTATTGCTCTTCAAAAATTACATTGGATAACCTTGGTTTGTACATAATAAAGTGGTGATCTACATTGCCCAATAAGGGAATAATAAAATAATGTATTAATTTAATGAAGTAAATTTGAGTTAATAGGTATTTAAATGTAACATAATATAGGCCATAATCATAATAATGAACAATTCATTATGATATAAGATGAAACATAAAGGTAATATGGGAATGTGAAAACAACATAAAACATAACATAATAAACATATGTTAAGGATAACCAGTAAGAAATCATAACATATATTCCCTAGGATAAACTATAGTGAAACATAAAATTGTTATTTTGAAAACAGTCGATGAACCATGCATGGTATCTCATGAGAAAAATACATTAACTAATGCATATGATGACTATATTATTCCTGGTCTACTCGTCACATTCATATCTTGTACATGCCTAAGTGTTCCACAAAGATCCTATAATATAAAGATATATTTCATCACTTTTAAACCAATTATTAAAAAGTGTGGTTTATATACAAAGAATTAAAAAAATCAATTATGTGTAGGTGCATCTAGGGGAATACCCTTGAGTGGAAATGGTGATGGTTATTCAGTACTCAAATATTTGGCGTTGAAAATTGCAGGATAATTTCAACAGAATAACAAGCGTACATAAGGACTCATGGAAGTGTTTAATGAGAGTGAAAGGGATATATTATCACATGGGAATAAGAAGAAAATTAAGAGGAATGTGTAAAACATATTCCAAAAGGAGAAATTGGAAATCAGAACGCACAATATAAATAAGGTTCTTGAAAAAATAAGAGAAGGAGATGATCCATTACCTTGTGATGGAACTTATAAAAGCTTGAGAGATGTTTCTTAAGAACATGAAAACACCATAGAAGCGATATATAGATGAAAAAGAAGAGTAAATTTGTTCCCAAAGGATTTTTAGTGATGACTAATGGGAGGTTGGGAGGGTCTTTATTACAAAATAGAGAGGAATAATCTATTATTTTCTAAACATAGGTTATGGACTCTATATGATAAAAAATCCATAAACACAAACATTCCCACTGTTTTCCCATGTTTTCAACCAATGAGGATTTTTTAAATATTATATTATTATATAGTCTAAATAACATAATTAACACCCTTTGTGATATTTAAGTGAGCCATGTTCATAAGGACTTATTATTTAAACAATGAAATATAATATAGGGTTTGGAGGATTCATTATGGGTTTATAAAATTAATAAAATAACTAAAATAAATTATTTTAAATGGGAACAAAAATTCTAGTAATGGATACTACATATATTATTTATTACCTAACTTTTTTCCTTCTATGAAATCATAATACATAAAGTATATGTATACTATATATAATTTTTACCAAAAAATTAAATCTCCCAGAAAATTATGAAAAATTTACCATTTCCTAATTTCAACATGATGATTTCAAATATAATATTTATTTCATAAAAAAATTTCTAAATATGAAAATTTATAATATTAAATAACAAATCCTCAATTATTGGAAAATAAGTGGTTTACAAAAATAACAATTTTTGACCCTTATATAAAATAAATTTGAATTAATAAAATAATATTAACATTTATATTTTAATAAATAATAAATAATAATAAGTGTTTATTAAAATACAATTTATTTACTAAATTATTGATTTTATCAAAAAGTGTATCTTGATTGAAACTATAAATTTAGGAAAAATAACATTTGTGTTTCATAAAATAAAAATTTAAATTTTTTATCAAAACAAATCTTAGATAATTTATATTTTAATAATTTAAAGAGATAAATATAATAATTATTTTATTAAAAATAAAAGTGTTAAAAATTATACTATTGTGGTCTAGATTCATAATCCTATAGAGCATTATCATATACCTGAAGGGAATGGGGCCTGATTATGACATTTTCTTTGGGTGGTTTGATGAATATGGGTTGGTCCATCATCTTGATAAGTTTCAAATTCTCCCTTAAATGTTTTTTTCATGGTTGAGTTGTTAATTTAAGATTGGTATTAGTCCGGGGGAAATCCTAATGATGACATCTCACTTAAAAGACCCGATAAGGGGCTTCATCGGGTACAATCCTATCGGCTAAGGTCATCTCTTCATCTATCTATTTCAATAGGATCTTATCATAAACATTAAAAAATTCTAATCATAACATTAACTATAAAACAAGTATATTAACAATTATTATGATTCTTAACTATCTTTTTAACTTTATAGGATATTACTTATAATAGTAAAAAAGAACCAAATTTTATAATGAATTTTCTATAATTTCATTACATCATAAAAAATTAATTCATTTAAAAATGGATATTAAATTATAAATGTTTGGGTGGTTAAATTATATCCGACCCATTCATAATTTTTACACTAAAAATTTTATTTCATACAAATAAATATATGAAGGTACTTATGTTTCATAACCACATTTAGTTCCCTTGTTTCTTCATCAAATTGTGGTTCTTCCATGACACATTAACTGGGAGAGTTTCCTTGTTTCATAGAAATTTGTATATTTGATTTAATATCCTTACTCTGTTCTACTTGTATGAATGATCATTCTCCAATGATACAACTTATAGATTCAGTTAATGTGTGGGATCTGGAATATACTTCTTCAAGAGGAATACATGGAACACATCATGTACAAGAGAGAAGTTAATAAGTGAGTGATATTAATTATGAAAAAAACCTTATGTGATCACATAACATAAAGGGGATGATGTATCTTGGACTAAGATATTTCTTTTTCAAAAAACCTCATGAAATTATTCCACAACAAGATACAAAGGAAAACAGTATTTATAACCGGAAACTATATACCACATCTATGATTGTATATATAAATTTTATGTAAAATTTGTATAGATTTAATATGATGTTGAATGGTTTGAACCCTCTATATCATCTTTTAGGCAAAATCGGGTCCCATTAGCTTATAATCTCTAACATCATCCAAGTATTTTAGAGTCTAAAAACACTTCCATACAGAACCTCCTAAGGTTCCATTTGAATTGTAGAATAGAATCCCGTTTTTATAAGGAAACTCCACTTTGGGAAGGTGTTTATCCAAACATCCTTGTAAAAGAATTGAACATGATCTCAGTAGATCCTCTATAATTTAAATTATTCCCTAAAACAGTAAATTCTTTTAAGGGTGATATATAGTACTGAAACCCAGTTTTTATCAAAATCATACTGAAGGATTTTCAAGAACCATTAGGTAAACATCATATCTCATCTTGATAAAATTTGGATTGGTGGTCAACGTAGTATTAACACTTATATTATGTAAATCATATAGATATTATCAAGAGATAAATATTCCTTGATAGCATGAAATGACTTATCTTTTCAAGGTGATTGACTTCCACACATATTACATTTTTTTCATTTACATGTTTCAAGGAGTCCTACGATAAGAACCATTGTCATGTTTTCCCATTTCCATGATATTTTTGAGAAATGGGTTAATCATAACATAGAATTATTTCTTTCAGACATGAATTTTTTCTATACTAATCATCAAAATAAAAATTATACAATATCACCCTTCATGTAATCCCACCACATGTTTTTCTTCAAATAGCTATAACTCTTAGTTATTATTGGATTGATAGATAAGGATGTGATATTTTCATCTTCTCTAAGTTCATTATTATGATCTGGTATTTATGGGACACATATCAATGTTCCCAACATTATAACTCTATCTTGAAAAAATTTGAACCCCAACATAATGGGTACCATTTTCTATATATTCCTGTAATAAATTTGGTCAGTCCTGATCCTCTTAAGAATGAATGATTGGTATGTTGTTTTTGAAATGTGGGATGTATATAATTTTATTTATAAGGACCTGGATTTAAACATTAAATAATATTGAATGAAATGAATAATTCACATTGAGGATCTTTTTAGGTTTAGAGTTTTAGAGAATTAGGACATAGTTATTACATCTCAAAAGATTACAAAGTAGACACTTCTACATAGTTTATATTTTTTCATAAAATATAAAATCTTGAAAAATGATTCCTTTCTAGTTCAATGTTTTAGATAGCATGACTTTCCCTAGATCTCATCCTTGTCCATATTCATCTTTAGGTCATGTGAAAACATTTCAAATCTTGGGATGAGCATAAAATGATCAGTAAGGGTTATAAAACAAAGAAAGAAAACATTTTCTCATAAATACATACAAAACATGAACTCTTTTACTTACCTCATGAAATCATAAGATATTATGAAAAACACATAGAAATCATAAATCATAAAGGTAACTTGGGACATCCATATCATACGTACATTCTATCTATCACAGCTACAAAGGGAGTTACTTTGGAATACCCATCATAGTATATCACCTAAATCTCTTATGAGAAACATTCATGTTTACCTCCGTCACGTTACCCAATGCATTAGAGATCTATCTCGGGATCACCCTTCCTATTTTTATCACGGAACCACCCGAAAACATAAATAATTCCCAAGATCCATAACATGATCACAACACATAACATAAGCATAAAGGAAAGATAACATTTCCACATTGCAATAAAAAAATCTCATTTCAAGTTATTGAAATAATAAATAATTTCTCAAAATCATTTTCAATAACAAAATATGTAAAAAGAGTATATGGTATTTATTTTTCCTTTTAAAAACATTCCGTCTTGTTAAGGAAACCAAAGATCAAATAATACTCGCAGTGGAGGAAAGGTCGTTGTCACTGATTACGTAAAAAAATTATTTTTTTGTCATTTAGTAAAACAAATCATATAAAAATATTCCCTTCTAATGAAATTAAAAGTCAAAGGGGTTTATAGACCGTATAAAATAAATTCATGTATAAAACTAAATATGCCTCAATGAAAGGAGATTGAGACGAAGTCCCTTACTTCGTGTCTGACTTGAATCAGTCATTCTTTAATCTCCTGAATAATAAAATAAAGTTAATTCTAATTGCTTAAGATACTTTTATAGTTTATAATTCTTTTTATATCACTTATTACCATGTTATAAACATTATTTAATCATTTAAGTTAATAACGTTCATTTTGTTGATATTTGGTACTTGAGTAAAAAATGAACACTTTATATTTACATGTTGTCCATGTGGTCAATATTCCATTATATCCAGAATTATATTCATGATTTAGATATCAATTATATCATATATATCTAGTATATACATGTATTTATAATATTAAATTACATTAAGAGTTAAGAAATGAAATGCACCGTTCATGGAGACGGTAAGCCGTACGTACGCATGAACGCTACTTTCATTCCTATTTCTTATTTTAATGGAATTAAAACATAATGATACATAGGTATATTATAATTATAGTATAATTTCATATATAATATCATATATAATATCATTATCTTCATCCTTATACATCCCACATATGAAATTAACGATTTATATCACTTTGAGGGGGAGGTAGTCCGCACTTCCTCTAATGAGATTATCGCGTTTACCCATGATGGAAAACATAAATGAATGCTATAAATGGAAATAACAGAAGCATAAAGAAAACATAAACATAATATATATCATATATAAATATAGTTCCATCATAATTACCACCATGAGAGGTGGTAGTAGATAATCGAACAATCATCGTTTCATGAGGTGTTAGTTTTCCATCCAAAAAAACATTATGTTCTTCATCCATTAGATAGAGGTGTGTGTAAGTTTAGTTCGAATCCATCTCATAAAAACATCCTAGTATACTTAGGATACTGGTGTTGCTACAAAATAAAGGAATAAAAAGATTTTAGAGGTTGGAGAAGTAAAATAAAAGAAAACAATTTAAGAGAAATTGTTACCTTTAATTTGGGTAACTCCCTTTGGTTTGAACCAAAGGACTTCTTAAAGTGCCTTATACCTAAGGAAAGGCTTATAGTAGGAGGGGAGGGATGTAGGGAGATTAATTGGGCAGAGTTTGGAGGAACTAAAAGGCCTTAGAGGTGTGAGTAATTGGTTATAATTGGACTTCTTTTTAAAGGGAGAGGAGGCTCTCTTTATGAAAGTGTGAATACATTATTTTATTATAAACATATCTTCAGTTTCAAAAGGACAAAAAATAATAAAAGTTGAATATAAGATTACTTATATTCTAAATAGAATCATCCAATCATAATTGGACATGTTTTGCATAATATTTTAATCCTTATAATCTTATTCATTTTAATCATTTATTAATGAGTTAATACTGCATCATTATTGTGTCAAATAATTTAATTTATTTAATGTCTAAAAACTATAAAAAAATACCATGATGTAGGAATGATTTTTAGATTTATAAATAATATTTATAGTCTAAAACATGACTGTTATAAGACAATATAAAAATTAATATACTAAAATATTTTTGTAATGTTATTTTCGCCTTTAAATTAAATTATTTAATCTAAAGTGTCATTTTCTTTCATAAGTGGTTCTATGGAGTCCCAAAATATTCCAAATGATTCCCATAGTTGTCCATTACTCATCCAATAAGTTTATAACAACTGTTAAAGTAATTAGTAATTATTATAATATTCTTTATACCTTAAATTACCTTATTTACCTTCAACCACGGTAAATAAAAGTCAAAAATTACTATTCACCAAAAATTATTTTCATATTATTGAACCAAATTTTACTTACTAATAATAACCATGTATGTAAAATTTTTTAAATTCAGTTCATAGAAGTGGTAAAATTTTATTTAAATGGGTAAGTTTGTTTTTTAACTACTACTAAGTGGTTTCACTATTCATCAAAAATTGATGTTTTTCAGAAAAATACCAAAAATTCAGACTAAGCTATATTTGATATTCAGAATTAAAAAAATGATGTTTAGTTTTACAAATTCAAAACATATAAGTTTAATTAATTAATTTAAAATTAATTCTCGTTGTTAAAATAAATACCGTGTTTTTAAGAAACAATAACTATCAAAAGATTGACAGTTCTTTATGTCCAATTTCAAAGTGAAATTAATTCAAATGACCAAAATTGGATTAAATGGTAAAAATATATTCTAATTACACTTTAAAACCAATTAAAAATGTAATCTAACCAAACAAATTAATTAGATTAAAATGCAGTTTTGAATTAAAATACAATATTTTCAATATTCATTAAAAATAGAACTTTATCGGAAAAATTCCAAAAATTTACACAGAGTAATTTTGATGTCCCCATTATAAAGAAGGATTTTATTTGGTCATATTGAATGTATTAAAGTGACCAAAACTAGATTTAAATATGTTTCTCCATTAAAAGGTGCTAAATCGACATTTTAATGTAAATCATGCTTAAAATTAGATTCATTCAAATTTCTAAGCCTCTAACTTTTTATTTGATAAATGTAAATACATTTAAAAAACATGTATAATCATATTGTGTTTAGTTTTTTTCATTCCCACCAATACAATGGCGAGGAGTTAACTACCATATAAAATAATAATATAATATTATTAGTGTGAAACGTAAGATTTCAAAGACACCCGTTGTTGCATATTGGGTACACTATCAAACATAGCAAACCCTTTAAAGTAAAATTAATATTAAACTAAAAAAATGAAAAATGTCTTATTATTTATTTACCTGGGATGTTACATCCTTCCCCCTTTTTAGAATTGCCTCCTAGTAATTTTACTTATCAAAATAAGTGGGGGTATTTATCCCTCATTGAATTTTCATATTCCCGCGTTGCCTCTTCAATCATATGGTTTTTCCACAAAACCTTTACTTGGTTAATAACCTTATTCCACAACACTTGCTCTCTACGGTCAATAATCTGAACTATTTGTTCTTTATAAGAGAGATTCTCTTCCAACGGAACTACCTCTGGGCACAAAACATGAGATGGATCTGGCATATACTTTCTCAACATTGAAACATGAAAAACATTGTGTACCTAGGACAAACTTGATAGTAAATACACTTTGTACACAACTAATCCAACTTTATCCAATATTTCATAAGGTCCAATGAACCTCGGGCCAAACTTTCCTTCGTACCAAAACACATCACACTTTTCCATGGAGAAACTTTGAGAAATACATGATCACCTTCCTCAAAAGAAAGATCCTCCGGTTATCTGCATATCTTTTCTGTCTGCTCGGAGCTGTTCTCATGTGCTTCTGAATCAACTGAACTTTCTCGGCCATCTCTTCTTCAAATTATGGTCCCATCAGCTTCCTTTCACCTAATTCATCCCAAAAATCTGGAGTTCAACAATTATTTCCATATGATGCCTCAAATGGAGCCATCTGTATACTGGAATGAAAACTGTTATTATATGAAAATTCAACCAAAGAAAGATGTTGGTCCAAAATTCCATGATAATCCAGTGATCAAGCACGTAGCATATCTTTTAAGCTATGAATTTTTTGTTCTGACTACCCATCTGATTTAGGATGAAAAGCTATACTAAAATTTAATTCAGCATGCAACGACTTATGAAGGCCTTTCCAAAAGTTAGATGTAAACCTGGGATCACGATCAGATACAATGGAGTGGTGAAATCTACGCAACATGACTATCACTTTAACATATTATCAAGAAAGTTGATCTAGAGACAATGTATCTTGTATAGGATATAAATGTGAATATTTAGTCAATCGATCAACTATAACCCAGATTTCATTATTATCTCAAGATGTCTTTGGTAATCCCACAACGAAGTCCATGGATATATTTTCCCATTTCCACTCTAGCACTGGTAGAGGCTGAAGCATCCCTTTAGGTAACTTCCACTTTACTTTATCCTGCTGACAAGTCAAACACTTCATAGTAAAATCAGTAATATCTCTTTTCATTCCATCCCACCAGTAATACTCCTAAAGATCTTTATACATATTAGTACTACCACGATGAACTAAAAATGGAGAACTATGAGCATCACATAATAACTCATTTTCAACTGTGAATCAAAGGGAACACATAATCACTTCCCAAACCTCAAAACACAATAATTATCATTGTTAAAATCAATCAACATACCCTTCTGAAACAACACTACCTTTTTCTGTAACTCACTGTCTTCTTTCTATGCTTTCTTTATTCTGTCTGATAGAGATGATTTCACTAACACCTAAAACAAAACAGAATAATTTCTTGCACCAACAACTTCTATTCTAATGTTTATCAAATCAAAAACCAATGGATCTTGTTCCAAACGTATCATGGCTAATGAGACATTACTTTTTCGACTCAAAGCATCTGTCACTTTATTTTCTTTTCACGGATGGTAATGGATCGTGCATTCATTATCCTTGATTAATTCAAGCCATATCCTCTATCTCATGTTCAATTATTTTTGACTAAATATATACTTTAAATTTTTTTGATCAGTATATATTTCACATTTTACTCCATACAAATGATGCCTCAAAATTTTTAAAGAAAAAACAAAAACAGCTAATTCCAAATCATGTGTAGGGTAATTTAACTCATGAGGTTTCAACTAACGTGAAGCATAAGAAATTACATGATCAGTCTACATTAGGAAAAAACCAATTCCATTCAACAAAGCATCACTATTGATAACAAACTCACCATTTCAAGATGGAAGTTCCAAAACTGAATCATTCACCAATCTCCTTTACAATTCCGGAAAACAATCATCACATTCTATTGTCCAGATGAACTTAACACCTTTTCGAGTTAACTTAGTCATTGGACTAGATAACCGTGAAAAATTTTCAACAAACCTCCAGTAATAACCTTCCAAACCAAGAAAAATATGAATCTCGATTATATTTGTGGGTCTTGGCCATTCTTTAACAACTTTGGGTTTACCAGGATCCACAGTTATGCCATTTTTTGAAAAAATGTGACTAAGGAAAGAAATTTTTTATAACCGAAACTCACACTTTCTGAATTTCCCATGAAGTATCATTTCTTTTAAGGTTTCCAAGAGGAACCTTAAATAACTTACATGCACCTATTTAATTATAGAATCAACCAAATTATCATCAATGAACACAACCACAATCTTATCTAAGAACTCACAGAAAATATTATTCATATGATCGATGAATACAACAAGTGCATTGGTTAACCCAAAAGGCATAACTGCAAATTCATAATGGCCATATCTAGTACAAAATGCGGTCTTCAAAATTTCTTCTTCATTTATATTCAACTGATGGTACCCTGATCTCAAATCAATCTTTGAAAAATACTAAGCTCCCTAGAGCTGATCAGACAAATCATCTACATGAGGAAAAGGATACATACTCTTAACAGTGATGTTATTCAATGATCTATAATCAATGAAAATTCTCATTCAACCATCATTATTTTTAACAAACAAAACAGGAGCACCCCATGGTGATGTGCTAGGTCGAATGAAACCTTTATCTAATAAATCCTGTAATTTCTTCTTTAGATCTTAAAGTTCAATTTGAGCCATTCGATAAGGGGGTTTTGAAATTGTCTTAGCATCAAGAACTAAGTAAATAGTAAAATCAACTTCCCGATCAAGTATAATACCAGGAAAATCATCAGGAAAAACATCAAGGTACTCATTTACCACTAGCACATCATTAATCTGAACAATTCCTTTGTTTTCAACAATGTGTGAAAGGTAACAATCATTTCCATCTTTTACTAGTTTCTCAGCATCCTCATATGTTATCAAAATTAGGGGTTCATTTTTATATACAAACTGAAAATATTTCTGAAAAGAAACCTCTTTAGCTCTGCAGTCAATATTAGCATGATAAACAAAAATCCAATCCATTCCCAAAATAACGTCAAACTCTACTAGAGGCAAAACAATAAGGTTTGCAGGTAGATTCCTTCCACACACAAGGACATGAATGTTCTTATGTATTATTTTTGTCTCAACATTTCCTCTAGGTGTTTTTACAGTAAGTTTTGTATTAATATCTTTAGATGGAATTCCCAATTTACTAAAAAAATTCTCAGAAATGAAAGAGTGTCTAGACTCGGAATCAAACAACACATTGGCATAATATGAACAAACAAATAGTGTATGTGATACAACTTCATCTGATGGCCCAAT
Organism: Viscum album; assembly: GCA_963277665.1. Classification (NCBI taxonomy): domain Eukaryota; kingdom Viridiplantae; phylum Streptophyta; class Magnoliopsida; order Santalales; family Viscaceae; genus Viscum; species Viscum album. Next base: position 836,205,349 of record OY728137.1, read on the forward strand.
ATCGGCTAAAGTAGTTGAAAAAGATTTCACCACCCCTTTTTGCTTATAGTATGACTGCTTTCCTTCAGTTGAGTTCTTTTTTGGACACCCATTTGCATTATGACCCATTTCATTGCACATAAAACATTTTACTGACTATAAATATTATTTTGTCTTAGCATTACCCTAATCTTTTTCATAGCAATTATGAGCCTTATGCCCCATTTTACCACATCGGTAGAACTTACGATAATTCAAAAGACATCCCCCAACATTCTTTTTACTAAAATTTTCACAAATTGTAAACTTAATTTTCTTACCATTAGTCTTTTTTGAAGAGTTATTCCTTTTCACATGCCACCTCATCCTCTTATTCTGTTGTTTTTCAAAGAATACTCGATCACTGGAAAACTCCATTTCCACCTTCTCCGCACAACGGACAAGTTTTTCATAACTTTTGAACTCATGAGAAGATAAATACCTTCAATGCATTGGATTTAATCTTGAGTAAAAATGGTTGATTTTACTATCAAGATCTCGTATGAAATTTGGATCATACCTTTCCAGTCGAGTGAATTTTTCTTCATAAGCAGCCACTAAGTCATTCTCTTACCTCAATTCCAAGAATTTTTTTCCATCCTATGATGAACCACCTTAGGAAAATATTTTTCACGAAACATACCTTTGAACTCATCCCAATCAAAAGAATCAATATCCTCTCTATCCCAGATATTTAATACCATCGACCACCACATATCATCTTCAACTGCAAAATGGTAAATAGAGAGACTAACCTTTTGATGTTCTGAACAACCATGACATCAAAAATATTTTCCAGTGCTTTAATCCACCCTTCTGCTAGCACCAGATCAGATGATCCTATGATTGATGGGGGGATTTCCTCATGAAATGATCCACTACTGACATGTTCCTCTGTGGTTGATCAGTCTAATCTCGTACATCGATACCACCACCATTTATAGCCCTATTAAACTATTCCATCACTAAAACACACTATTCAGTTCAGATTTCGGCCATATCAGGTTGCTGATTTGGAAGCTTATCTTCCTCTTGATGTCGTCCCAACATAGCTTCCATGTTTCCTCTGCGGAAAACCATTATAAACAGAGAAATATCAATGGTGAAGAAACATTGTAATATGTAAATTCTATATGATTTCAATATTAACACAAATTACGTTATGGATATTAATTTAACAATACCCTAACTCCTAAAGTTATCTAAACTGACCTCTAATAGAAACTATAAGGACCCGACCTTAAACGATACATAATATTGAATTAAATGAATAATTCACATTGAATATCTTTTAAGGTTTAGATTTTTAGAGAACTAGGACATAACTATTACATCTTAAAATATTACAAAGTAGACAGTTCCACACAGTTTCCATTTTTTTCAAAAAAGAAAAACTCTTGAAAAAAAGAGTCATGTCTAGTTCCATGTTTTAGACAGCATGACTTCTCCTTGATCCCATCCTTGACCCTATTCATCTTTAGGTCATGTGAAAACATTTGAAAACTTGTGATGATAAAAAAATTCATAGTAAGGGTTATAAAACAATGAAAGAAAACTTTTGTTCATAAATACACACAAAACAAGAACTCTTTTACTTAACTCATGAAATTATAAGATTTTATGAAAAATTAAAAGAAATCATAAATCATAAAGGTAACTTGTGTCATCCATATCAAACTTACATTGTAGATATCGCAACTAAAAATTGAGTTACTTTGGAATACCCATTATAGTATATTCCCTAAATATCTTTGGAGAAACATATACATTTACCTCCATCATGTAACCCAATGCATTGGAGAGCCATCTCCGGCTCACCCGCCCTAGGATTATCGCAGAATGAACCGTATACATAAATAATTTCCAAGAACCATAACATGATCATAACAAATAACATAAGCATAAAGGAAAGATAACATTTAAACATTGAAATAACAAAATAAAATTTCATGATATTGAAATAATAAATCCATTATCAAAATCATTTTCAATACCAAAATACGTAAAAGAGTATATGGTATTTATTTTTCCTTTTCAAAACATTCTTGCTAGTTAAGGAAGCCAAAGATCAAAAAATACTCATGGCGGCGGAAAGGTCTTTGTGACCGCTTACATAAAAAACATTCCTTTTTGTTGTTTAGTAAAATGCTTCTTATAAAGTGATTCCCTTTGAATGAAATGAAAATTAAAAGGGGTTTATACACCGTATAAAATAAATTAATGTATAAAACTAAATATGCCTCAATGAAAGGAGATTGAGACGAATCCCCTTACCTCGTGTCTGACTTGACTCGATCGTTCTTTAATCTCTGGAATAATAAACCGAAGTTAATTTCTACTTTCTTAAGATCCGTTTTCATGTTTATAATTTCTTTTATATCACTTATTACCATGTTATAAACATTATTTAATCATTTTAAGTTAATAATGTTAATTTTGTCGATATTTGGTAATTGAGTCAAAAATGAACACCTTATATTTTCAGGTTGTCCATGTGGTCAATACTTTATTATATCCAGAATGATATTCCTGATTTAGATATCATATGTATCATATATATCTTGTATATACACGTATTTATAATAGTACAAAACATTTGGAGGTAAGAAATGAAATGCATCGTTCTTGGAGACGGTAAGCCGTACGTAGGCATGAATGCTACTTTAATTTCTGTTTTTTATTTTAATGGAATTAAAACATAGTGATACATAGGTATTTATAATTACAGTATAATTTCATCTATAATATCATTAACTCCAGCCTTTATATGTCCCACATATGTCATTAACGAGTCATATCACTTAGAGGGGGCAATAGTCCACACTTCTTCTAATGATATTATCGCGTTTACCCATAATGGGAACCATAAAGGCATGATATAAATGTAAATTATAGAAGAATAAACGAAATATAAACATAATATATATCACATATTAAGACAGTTTCATTATAATGGCCACCGTGAGAGGCAGTAGGAGATAATCGAACAATCATCGTTTCGTGAGGCGTTAGTTTTCCATACAGAGAAACATTATATTCATCATCCATTAGATGGAGGTGTGTGTAATTTTAGTTCGAATACTTCTCATAAAAACCTCCTAGTATATTGAGTATAATGGTTTTGTTAGAAAATAATGTAATAAAAAATGTTTAGGGGTCAGAGATGTAAAATAAAAGAAAACAATTTCAGAGAAAATGTTACCTTTAATTTGGGTAAGTCCCTTTGGTTTGAACCAAAGGACTTCTTGAAGTGCCTTTCTCCTAAGTTAAGGCTTCTAGGAGGAGGATAGGGATGTAGGGAGATTAATGGGGCAGAGTTTGGACGATCCAAAAGGCTTGATAGGTGTCAGTAATTGGTTAGAAGTTGTCTCCTTTAATAAGGGAGAAAAGGGGATCTTTAAGAAAGTGTGAAAACATTATTTCATTATAAACATATCTTTGGTTTCAAAAGGTCCAAAAATCATTAAAGTCGAAGATAAGATGACTCATATTCTAAATAAAATTATCCAATCAGAATTGGACATGTTTTGGATAATATTTTAATCATTATAATCTTATTTATTTAAATCATTTATTAAAGAGGTAAATACTACATCATTATTTTGTCATTAATAATTTAATTTATTTGATTTCTAAAAATTATAAAAAAAATACCATGATGTAGGAAATATTTTTATCTTTATAAATAATATTTATAGTCTAAAATATTACTTATATAACACCATATAAAAATTAATTCACCAAAACATTTTTGTTTAAGTCATTTTTGCCTTTACATTAAATTAATTAATCTAAAGTGTCATTTTCTTTCATAAGGGGCTCCATGGGGTCCCAAAATGGGCTCAAATATTCCCATGGTCATAAATTAATCATCCAATATGGTTTTTACAAGTGTTAAGATAATTTTAAATTATTATAATATTATTTTTTCCTTGAATTACCTTATTTGCCTTTAACCGCGGTAAATAATAGTCAAAAGTTACTATTCACCAAAAATTATTTTAATATTATTGAACCAAATTTTACTAACTAATAAAAAGTATTTATGTTGGATTTTTTAAATTCAATTGACAGAAGTGGTAAAATTTCATTAAAATGGAAAATTCAGTTTTTTTACTACTAGTAAGTGGTTTCACTATTCATAAAAAATTGATGTTTTTCAAAAAAAATATCAAATATTCAGCCAAAGATATATTTTATATTCCAAATTAAAAAATTATTTTTATTTTTCCAAATTCAAAACATATAAGTGGAATTAATTAATTTAAAAATAATTTCCATTGTAAAAACAAATAGCGCGTTTTTAAGAAACAATAACTATCAAAAGATTGACACTTCTTTATGTCCAATTTCAAAGTAAAATTAATTATAATGACCAAAATTGGATTAAATGGTAAAAAAATTCTAACTAAACATTAAAACCAAGTAAAAAGATAATCTAACCATAAAAATAAAATATATTAAAATGCAGTTTTGAATTAAAATACAATATTTTCATAATTCATTAAAAAATGAACTTTATCAGAAAAATTTCAAAAATTTACACAATGTAAGTTTTGATGTACCCATTCTAATTATTGATTTTATTTGGTCATACATAATGTATTAAAGTTTCCAAAACTATATTTAAATAGGTTTCTCCATTAAAAGGTGGTAAATTGACCTTTTAATGTAAATTATGCTTAAAATTAGATTCATTAATATTTTAAGCCTGTAAAATTTTATTGGATAAATGTAAATACATTTAACAAAAATGTATAATCATATTTTAGTTAATTTTTTTCATTCCCGCCAATACAATGTCTAGGAGTTAAATACCATTTAAAATAATAAGATTATATTATTATTGTGCAACGTAAGATTTCAAAAAACTCTTTGTTGCATATCGGGTACGCTATTAAACATAGAAACCCCTATAATGTAAAATTATTATTTAATTCAAAAAATTTAATAAATATGAAATATGTATTATTCTTTATTTACCTGGGATGTTCCATTATTATTTCCCTTTCTATCCTCTATATTTCCAAAAAGATTGTATACCTCCCATTACACATCATGGATAAGGTTTTTAGATCTTTTATAATTAGAGAATATTTCTCTTTTTTAACCTTAAAATGATTGTAATGCTTTGAAAAATAATAAATCTTAAATATATATAACCACCTTCATTGGTTTATATTGAGCCCCTTTTGTGTGAATATATACCTAATGATTTTGTGATCTATATAGATGTCACACTTCTCCCCATTGAGATGATTCCACAAAATCTTATTAATAAAGATCGCCATTAAAAGTTATTGATCATGAATTAAGAAGGTATTCTCATAGATATTTAATTAGTTGGAGGTATAATATATCAGGTTTTTATCATTCATTAATATACAACCCAATCCCTTTTTGACGCATCACTATATATCATAAGCTCTTCTCCACTCGTGGGTTCTGTGAGTACATGTGTAGTGATTAGCTTCTGTTTTAACTCTATAAATATTTCCTCATATTCACTAGTCCAAACAAACTTGAATCCATTCAGAGTTATCTTGGTTAGTGGACATGAAAATCCTGATATGTTTCTAAAAAATCAACAATAGTCCACAGCTAATCCCAGGAAACTATAGATTTTATTTACATATATTAGTATGGTTTATCCTTTGATTACCTCTTTTTAAGGATATATAAATATCCCTTTACTAGTGATAACATGCCCCATTAATTTTACATTATCGATCAAAAACTCACATTTATTTTACTTCACATAATTAATTTCCTTTTCCATGGACTTTAGTAAAATATTCAAATTTTCTCCATGTTCCTCCTTGTTTTTAGAGTAGATAAGATTATTGGATATAAAAAATTCCACAAATTTGTCGATGTAATCCATAAAGACCATATTTATTAATTACATGATGTTTTTTGGGGAATTAGTGACTCCAATTAAAATCTCTAAGAACACATGATCCCCATTCATTTTATAAAAAGTATTCTTAATTATATCCTTTTTCAACTTTACTTGATAGTATCCCTACAGAAGATCCACCTTAGATATGTATTGATATTAACATATCTGATCGAATAATAAAGAAATCTATAGATGTGGATTTTTTTTAATAATCATAATTATGTTCATCTGAATATAACCAATTCATATGATCATTAAAAAATACTTCTTATTGAAAAGGTCCAGTGCACCCCATGGTAAAGCACATTGGCATATAAACCGTTTATCAAGATTATCTTATTGTTTATTATTCATCTCTTCAAGTTCAATAATGTAAATTCTATAGAGATTAATGGATATTACAAATTATATTATTATAAGATCTATGGATAATTCAACCTCACGTCTTTGAGAAATAGTAGAAAATTATTTTGGATACACATCAGCAAATCCCCTTTCAGTGGAATGTCATAAATGATGATATTTTCAATATTCTCAATCATTTGATCTAGATAGAATTGATCCTAATTATAATATTATCGATTATATAGATTATGATATAAAATGATATTCACCTTCCTCTATGAACATGTATGTACATTATACATAGGGTTATTTCTCTCTCATATGAATTTACGTGGCATCTATATACGGAAATCCAATTTGTTCCTAAAATAAAATCAAATTCCACTAATGGGAGCATAAAAAGGTTAATTGAGAAGTTTAACACATAAATATTAATAATGTAGAATTCATATTCTTGGTAGTTGATAATTAACCCATTTTCCATTTTCATAGACATCCTCGCTTCCTAGTTTTTAGGGGCTGTTAAATATTTTCCCAATACATGCATGATTTTAAATAATTTTTTGAACCAAAGATGATAACCCTGCCTTTAATTATTTTATTCTAATTTGAATAATTTAATTCATCCAAAATAGACTTAGGGATGATAATTTAAAAAATATTAACAAAAAATGAAACACCCTGATCATTAAAAGGATAACTGTGAAATGAAATATATTCCTTAACATAAGAATTTATAGGTTTCATTCTAATTCATCTATGATATGTTTATTAATGTAAAGTTTTTGGTCATTTTTTAACCCTTTATGATTGTTCATATGCAGCATGTAAATTTACCAAATATTATCTCCCAAGAATGTCAAAGCAGGGGTCTTGTAAGGCCTCTAATTCATGAACCAAGTGATGGTTAAGTGAAAGACAAATGCACCCTTTTCTGGGTAATAGCCCTTAGGCACAACTATGTTAGATCCAAATACACTTTTAGTTTCCAAATAGATATTTTACTTCTTTGATAGCACATAATCAATAACTCACTATTATTTAGGGATTTTTTTCGTATTTTTAGTCTAATCCCTAAGGCTTGACTAATGTTTTTTAAACATAATACCCCAAAACAACAAGACCTTCCACTGACACCAATAATTATAATCCATATTTTAATACACTTTAAACCATGATTTATTAAATAAAGGTACACTTAATAAAGTCTAAAATGATCATATGACCTAGTTTCTTTGAAAAATTGGGTACATAGACTAATAAATTGAACGATGGGTACACAAGAAAATTATTTAAAAGAAACAAAACAGGACCACAAAATATATTTCACTTTTAAAACAAAATAGGATAACTTTGGGATGTATATAAGAAAGGGTGGAGATATAAATCATCGTAAGGAAATAATCACTGAATTAAATAAGGTAAATCAATAAATGTGAGTCAAGATATATAAGAAGGAAACATAGGAGGGGGGATAGTCTTAACATTAACATTGAATCATAATATAAGATGAAACATAAAGGAAACATGGTAATGTTTCAACAAAATCAAACATGACATCATAATCTTAACTCAAGGATAAACACTAAGACATAATTATATACTATGCTTAGTATAACTTATTATGAACCATAAGTTGTATCTTATGAGATAAAAACATTAACCAATGAATTTGAGATTTATATAATTCTGGGCCTACCTGTCACATTCATATCATGTAAATGCATAAGTGTGTCCCATATATCATACACCATAAGGATATTTGTCATCAATTTTATTCTCAGAATTATGAAGATTGGGTTAAATAAATAGATGTATCAAATAGATGAATGATAGATACATCCAAGTGAATACCCTTGAGTGGAAATTAGGATTATTATTCACTATATAAATCCTTTTCTGGGTAAATTGAAAGATAATTTATACATCATAATTGGGGTATTTATAGATTTAAGGAAGGGTTTATTGAGAGTGAATTGGGTATATCACCACATTGAAATCATTAGAATATTAATAGGAAAATATAAAACGTATTCCAACATGTGCAATTGGAAATAAAATGGTATATCATAAAGAAGGTGATTCAATAAATGGGAGAAGTATATGATCCCTTACATTGAGATGGAGGTTCTAAATGCTTGAGTGGAGATTCTTACAAGATTCGGAACACCTAGGGTGAGATATATAGATGAAATTGAAGAGTATATTAATTCTAAAAGGGTTATTAGTGTATATTAATGGGATTGTGGGTGGGTTTTATAAAAAAATAGTAGAGTTATATATTAAATTCTAAACCTTGGTTTTGGACTCTATATAACAAAATAACCAAAGAATACAAACCTTCTCTTCCTTAATTCCCACTATTTATACCAAGGAGGATTAATTAAAATTTTTATTAATTTTATATGAACTAAACTCACTAAGTGAATACCCTTTTTTATGTGGAAGTGAGTCATGATCATATAAAATTAATTTTTAAAACATAAATTATAAAATATGTTTCACCGAATTTATGAAGGGATTATAAAATTAATCAAATAACTTTTAAAATATATTATTATAAATTAAAACATAATATTATTAATTGAAACTATTTATTTTATTTATTACAACACTTTTTTATTTTTTAAATGTCATAATATATATAATATATTTATACAATATTTAATTTTTTCCAAAAAAAATTATGCCTCAAAAAATATGAAATATTAACAATTGGATAATTTCGATGTGTTTAATTTGAAAATAATATTAATATTAGTAGAATATTTCTATCAATGTAAAAAATTACACATTTAAATCAAAAAGAATATTTATTGAAAAATAGGAGTTTTTACAATGATAATAGTTTCTAACCCATCAAAATTTTCCTTTTATTTCATAAAACTATATCATTACTTATATTTTAATAAATATATTCTAATAAGAATATTTTACTTAAATAATTATTTTAAAAAATATTTATGAAATCACCAATAAGAGTGTTTTGGATTGAAATTATATAGTTCCCAAAAAAAGTTGTGTTTCACCGTATCAACATATTTTTTTTTATCAAACTCTCTATTTATTTATTTATAAAGTAATAATACAAAAATTCACTATAAATATTGTTTTATTAAAATTTAAAATATACAAATACATACTATTTGGGTCTACATATATAACTGCTTATCACACTAGTGTATGTCATAATGGTATGGTGTAGGATGGTGGCACTTTCTAGGGTGGTTCAACAAACTTGGTTTGGACCAAGATCTTGATGAGATTGAAATTATATAAAAAATGGTTTCATTTTTACTTTATTTTTTGAATTTCATATTGGTATTGGTCAAGGGAAAATACCTTTATTTCCAAATCTATTTTATTTATAGATAAATATGCTTTATATGGTAAAAACCTGTCTGTTAAGGACATAAATTCTTCCGCATTTTTCAATTAGATAATATCATAATCCTTAATACATACTGGTTATAATAGATACTATACATCGACAATATTGATAATAGTTATGATTCATAATGGTATTTTAAATCAAATATGACATAACGTATAAAGGTATAAAATAAAAAATGAAGTTTATGTGTTTTCTATAAACTAAATACTTAATAAGGAAATTATTTATTTTAAAAAAGAAATTCATTTATAAAAGTACGGGTCATTACCCACATGAATTAATGCTCTTTTAAGTTATCATGATCCATCTAGGACACTATGACATTCAATCATACCTACTTTGGAACTGTGAAAAATTGAACCTCTTTTCATTATAACATCGTACATGAAATGTTGTTTTTTCTTAAAGACTGAGTGTATGCATCATCTATGTATAAAACATGTACTCAAAGATTCATGGTAGGAATAATCCAAAAACTCAACCCACTATCCGAAGGAACAAGGGTTAGTAACATATATTGATCCCAACCTTCTACCATATCACTCATGGTCATGTCACTCATCCAAATCGTGCATCATACAAAGACCCAACCCTCTCACTCGAGGGGTGCCCTCTCAAGAAGAAAGCCTACTCAATGAATGTTACACTACTATAACCCAAAGCTAAATATAAAAATTAAATATCTTGAACATAAGAAAACTATATCACACATGAGATCCCATTTAGTTTCATCTCACTCATACTGGGTACATACTTCAATATCCTCCAACAATAGAGTCTATCTTTTATCATAAAAACAACACCATTCATGCTTATGTAGCTCTACATAGGGACCACAACTAATCACATTGATAATTATACCATTGACTCAGTGATAGTTATTCATATGTTAGCTTACATTAAATCACATATCATATCAACTGTTACAGTGTCCACTAGGTCCCCAAGACCAATAATGTACTCAACTAATCAATAACACCTCATGCCCATCACCCATCGATGATAACACATTATGTAAGATTCTTCTACATAGACCTCAAGTACCTTTCCAACCTTATTTAAACCCTAAACATTCTTATACTGACTTTCTTGGGATTATCCTAATATTCTTATCGCTAATACCTCAATAAAGCTGATATAAATTCCAAAACAATTCCAATGACCCGCACTCGGGTCCTATCTCACAATATATGAAAGAATATCTCCTAGACCAAAACCCATAGGAAACTCTTATCCATTACACCATATCTCATCCAAAAGAACACATACCTCTCAAAAAAGTCTACAATCCCCAAACAACCCTCATGACTGTGTCTCTCACAAGTCCTAATTTGTATGACTATCTAACCCATTTTCCATATAGGAATAAGCCTATCTGGTATAACTAAGAAGCCATAGAGAAACCAAACTACATCAGCCACATTACAAATCATACCCAAAGGCATTTCCAAGGCCTCTCTTCATTTTAACTAATGTCATCTTGTATTGGTGACATTGTATCTAGTAAATTTTGAAGCAACTCACGTTATAAATATCACTTCTTTCCATAATAAGAGGCCAACACCATCCTATTTCTTCTACCTAAGGCACTCTTGGTCCTTATCCATCTACTTGAACCCATGAAAAAATCATGTAGTATGAAACCATGTATAAAAGATATGTAGAAACTATAGAGACCCTTTCCTTTTACACATATCATTATATGATTTTAAGCATAAGTAGCCATCAAATTACTAGCCATGGATCATAAAGTCTTGTGTCTCAGAAGACTAGGTACACATTTAAACATTATAAAAGTAACATTTATGAAATCTACATATTGATCTCCAAACATCAATTGTGATCATAAATCTGTATAGGATAACCTGTGGATAACATGAACAATGGGATGATCTAAAAAGCCCATTAAGGGAATAAACATAATAATATCGCCTAGCACATGGGTTAGAAGGCATAATATGATGATATAAAGAGGCATGTTACATTATTAAATATATGAAATCATTAAATTTAGAAAATGGGATCACATAATCAAAGAATCATATGAGTGTGGTAGAAACTTAAAACATGGCTTTAGCATGATCCCATATTATTGACCATAGAGTAGGACAGGTTAATGATGACCACCAAGATTTTTGTGGTTGGATCACATGTCAAGGATAACCACCAAGACCATTGAACATAAAATATCTTGAAACTAAACTATACCCAGTGCATTGGATCACTATATGGGCTCACCCATCATACCATGTTCATGAATATTTTTTCCATATAAATAATCACACATAATCAATCATATATAAACATAAGGTTACCCATGGAAAGAAATGGGCATCATAATCATGTCATAATGGAAAATAAATGTGAGTATCATAAAAAATTACCTGAAATTATAAAATTAGAAAATAAATTGAATTTCATTATGAAAAATAGGAATTTATTATTGCTAGTGGTGTAAAAAATAAGTGATAACATGAAAGAAGAGTATTTATGAAATTTACCATTCAAACATCGTAGTGCGGTTTTAAGGAAAATATTAAAGCACATTGAAAATAGAAAAGGGAATAATATTTTATATAAAAAATAACTGAACAAATAATTTTTTCATAATAAAAATATTGATTTTATAAAAACAATGTTGGCTTCAAATAGATGATAGAGTTCACTTGAAACTGGGTAAGAATTTGAGAAGTTCCCTTAAAATGGGCTTTCTTATCAAAAAGAATTGAGAAGGGAACCACATGAAAATATGAATATCCCAGAAACATATTGATGAATGGATCCTGATACACATGTTTGGATTGTATATATATATCATTTATCAGATGTACATAAAATAAAAATATAACATCATTTGGGTAAAAAAAGATAGGTCAACCTGAAATAATAATGGAGGTTTGGGTAGAATCGCATACCTTAAGTCCACCTGTGTTCTTCACTTGATATTAATGTCTTGGATAATAAAATTAGATTTATTAATTAATAATTAAAAAACCTATTATACATGTAATTTATTTACTATATATTTATTAAGTTCATTCATGTCTTTTTTGATGGGTTAAGCCTTTCAATTTCATTATTTGGGAGCCTTTATTTCTATGGTTTTCACGATTTGTTTACTTATATAAATGTATGGACAATCAAGTAAGATGAGAATAGTTGTCAAGAAATGAAGTTATATGTTATTATAGAACATTAAGAAGATTAAAAGGTTATAAAATTCATTTGGTTATTTGGAATGAGTATGAATCCTTATATAAGGCATTAATGATAATAATTTGGGTTAGTTGGCAATTTTTTGTCACAACGAACTCATTTTGATTTATAAAATAATACCTTTTGTAAAAAATGATTCTAGAACATTAAATAGGATATATTATAAACATTTTAATTTGGTTCAACCATAAAATGGTTTAATGATTATACTTGAAGACGGTAATAGAAATTGAAAACACATCATCCTTGAATGTGATAAATTAACACATCTCGGATGGTGTTTTCATTTGTCGTATAAAATCAGTGCAAATGAGAGGTGATGAAGTATTATTAAATTAGAATAAAAAAATTCTATTATACGTTTGGTACTACAGTTTTCATACATTTCGGATGAGGAGAGGTAACTATAGAAAAGAAATTAAAGGGACATGAAAGAAAATTGAATGAAAATGAAAAGGGATTTTTACCTCTTGATTCCTTCCATTTGAGGACCTCCAAAGGGAAGAGGTTTTGGAATTTTGATGGGAAAAGAGATCTTGGAAGTGGTAGAGGGTCTTAGGGAGGCATTTGAGCACAATTTAGAGAAGTAACATGGCTTGAATGGTTTGAAGAGAATAGGTGGCGATGGGTGGTTTTTATAGTGGGGGAGAGGGGAGTTTTCTCATTATTTAATTCATCGGTTTATTATTATTCTAAATACAGGTAATAATGCTTATTCTTGGTATAAAAAACATTAAAAAGTTCATCTGAGTTCAAATTAATGTCCATTTACATCATTCATGACTCAAACATGACCTAAAATTTAGGTTTTAGTATTTATATTAAATTATCATATTTTACCATTGAACTAAAATTCATGTATTTCATAAAAATCCAAAATATTTACCATAAACATTTTTCAACATGTATAATCCAAAAATGTATTTAATTTTATGAAAATAATTTTCTATGTATGAAAACTTAATTTTAAATTAAAATTATAATTTACTTGAAAAATTAAAATTTTAAAATTTTAACTGATTTCATAACTCTTTAAAAAATTAAGTAAGGTCTCATAAAATTATCTTATAAAAATAAGACATCAAAATATTTTTTTATCAATAAATATTTTTAAAATATATTTTCATTTGAATCATTAAATTGTAATTAAATATTAATGAATCACCTAAAAAATCAACACTATCATATTATCACTTATACGTTTGATATATTTTATACTTTAATTGGTAAGGTTACTATTCATTTGGATAATTTACTATTCATAAGGGTAATATTACTATTAATAAGGGTAACATTAATATTCATAAGGGTAAGTTACTATTTAGGAAATATTAAGTTTTTCCCTATTAGAATCCAAACATCTTACTAATCACAACCATGTATGTTAGATTATCAAAATTCAAATCACAAAAGTGGAAAAAATAGGTTTAAAGATAACATAGTATTTAGTAGTTCATTAAAGTATTATTTGGAATTGTGTTGTAATTTTATGAAGTTATACTATATGAAAAAAATAATAAAAAGGTAATTTCCATTTAATAAACATTTTTTAATTACGTTCTTCCCACCATATAAAATTTCACCATTGATATTTTTTTAAAATTATATTATAGAAACCATTGTGGGTACTTTTACTTAATCGCATCCTATAGTTCCCATGTTTTTTCTGCATACTTATGGTTCCATCATAGTACTTTGACCAATATAGTAGTATTTTTATGTAGAACATTATGTCTACGATCCAAGATCTTTACTTAATGATTCTCATAATATTGATCGTTCTCCAACAATACAACATTTGAAGATAGTACATGTGAAGGTTGGGTATGTACTTATTCAAGAGAGATATGTGGAGTACATACCGTAGTTTAGATATAGTAGGTGTATGTTCTAGTTGATAGGCCACAACTTCAACATGATCCAGAATCTCAATGGGGTTGATGTACCTAGGACATAACATTTATTTCATCCCAAATATAATGAGCTTATTACATAGAGATATTTGGAGGAATACTATGTATCGAAATTTAAACTCAATATCTCATCGAAGATTGTTTTCATCATTATTTTTTCGACTTTGCGATGCTCTTATTTTCTGTTGAATGGTTTTCATTTTCTCAACCATTTCATCAACCATTTCAGGTACTAGAAGATTACACTCACTGACTTCATCCATGCACGTTGGTTTTCTCCACCTTTTCTTATAAAGGGATTCATATGGATCTATTTAGATGTACTAGTTGAAACTTTTGTTGTAGGTGAATTTGACCAGTGGAAGATATTGGTCCCATTCTACTTTTAAATCCATAGAACACACTCTCAACATTTCTTCTAGTTTCTGAATAGTTCGCTCATATTGGCCATTTGTTTGAGGATGATCGGAAGTATTGTATTTCAATTAAATTCTTAGAGTATGTTGGATTCTTTTCCAAAAACATCTCAGTGAATCTCATATCACTATCAAATACAATAAATAATTTTACTCCATATATCCCTACCACCTCTTTGATATATTTCTGGGCATGTTGATATAATAAGAATTCCTCTTGAATTTTGGTAACGTTATTTTTCTTTGTAATACTATCCACAATGAGCTATATAGCTTTATTCCCTCTATATTTCATTAGATGCCGAATGAAAAAGTCCATGGTGATGTTCTCATACTTCCATGCAGGTATGGGTAGTGGTTACATCATCCGATTTTAATTTTTCCTTTCATCCTTCACTTACTAACATACCATGCACTTTGATGAATACTCAACAATCTCATTCTTCAAATTTTTAACCATTAATTATCCTAGAGATCTTGATACATCTTTGTGATCCCTATGTGAATAGAGAATGTTTAGCTATGTGTATCATTCAGAGGATCCTTCTTTATCATTGGATCAAATGTTACACATAACCGTGACCCAAATTTTATGACTCAATTCTTGTAAATATTTATCTCAGAGGATTTCCCATTTATGATAGCTTCCATCATTTTTTAAATTTCCACATCATTTCATTTTAAAAAAATCATACTTTTCACCCATAAAACATAAACTATTTAGCTTAACTAATGTAATTAGAAAATTAAAATATAACATCACAGATATAATAAAACATATAGGTAACTCATGGAATCCATACCACACTTACATTGTAGCATTCAAATCTACACAGGGAGTAACATTCATTTTTATGTTTGGAATACCCATCATAGAATATTACCTAAATCTCTTAATGGAAACCTTATCGCTCAACTCTGTCTCTTTACCCAATGAATTAGATATCTATCACAGGCTCACACACCCACGGTTAATAGTGGAACAACCTATATACTTTAACAATTCCCAAGAACTATAACATAATCATAACACATAAAACATGCATAAAAGAAAAAATTACATTTTCATATTGAAATCACATTTCATCTTTAAAAGCCGTGCATTCATAAATGATAACACATTTTTAAAAAAATTGTAAACATTTAAATTAAACATAAATAAATCATAGAAACATGAAAGAGATAAATTCCATTCATAGTGTATATTTTAAAACATTTCCTAAATTATTTAAATAATCAATCCATCTTTAAAACACAATTAAAATATTAAAAAAGAATATTTTTAAATAATGGTGTATCATAAAATATTGAAAAATTTGAAAGTAATTAATTATCTAAAACTTTAATTTCCATATATATATATATATATATATATCCTTATAACCATTTTTAAATCATGGAAATTAAATACAAATATTTAAAATAATTAATCATCAATACATTAAAATAAGGTTTTTGAGTTAAAAAGTATCCTACCTTGAATAAGACATGTCTCGTTCATTATTTATCTTCCTGAATAATAAAATTATGATAATTTTACTTTTTTCAATTTATTATTCATTTAATTTCACTTATTAGAATTTTTACACAATTAAATATTTATTTAAGTTCATGTCGGATATTTTGTTGATTTTGGAACTTGAGTCGAAGATGGACGTGTTATTATGTAAATTATCCATGTGTTCATAATTACATCATCTCTAAAATATTATTAATGATATAATCATAAATTTTATATATTAATCAAAATTTTTAAATCAGACCATTAATTTTTCTTATGAAAAATTAATAATTTTATAATAATGGAGATTATTGGATGTACGTACGCCTGAGTAATGTTTTCCATTTTAAATTGATCATTATGGAAATAAGGTAATTTTTATTGTATGTTTTAATAATAACAATATTATTATTAAATTCATAATAATCATTTAAATAAACTTATATATATCATAAAAGTGACATGGTTAATAAAAATGATTCACATCGCTTCGTGGAGGTGATAGTTTAAAAGTATGTATGAGCGACGATATAATTTTTATGTGAAAGGAAGGGGACAACATAATTGAAATATTATTATTTTAAGATAAAATATATGTCATTAATATAATATGTAAATTTGGATTCAATCATTATAATTAATCATGATGATGGTAATGAATAATGAACTACATTAGTTCACGAGGTGGTAGTCCGCCACACACATGAATGAAATGTCTATTTCCCATTTGATGAAATTGGAGATGTATTTTGGTGATGATAATAAAATAATAAAAACTCATATATTTAGGATATTGAATTTATTTTTTCATCTTAAAATAATGAGATTTAATTGAAGTGGATGAAGAAATATAACCAAAACACTTAAAAATGATACCTCATCTTCGGTTGATCACCTTTGAATAACACCTTAACACCACTAATAAGGGTGTTATTACAAAAATAAGGCCTAAAGAAAGTGGGGAAGGACTCTAGGAATGGATTTTGGCTGAGCGTGGCCAAACCAAATGGTTCTAAAAGTGTGATTATTAGAGAAGAGTGGATTTATTTTTATTGGACAGGGGATCAACACCCTTGGAAACTCTTAAAATATTAAGTTAATATAAATTAATTTATAAATCCAAATTCTCAACTTGAGATATGATGAATAAAAGATGAGTGTAATTTTAAACCTGCTCCCCAAATAATGTTAAGACTTATATTGATTTTATTTTGACCTTATGTTTTTGGTTTTCCCTCAATTAATCTCTTTTAATTTTAATTATGGTACTAACATTTAAAATATTAAGAGGATATACATTTTACTTATATGCAGTCAATTTCCAATAATTGTAAATTTAATTAAATTTTTTACCTTATTTAAAACAATTTTTAATTTTAAAATATTTTAAAATTTTTTAAATCATTTAATAATTTATTATTTTTATAAAATAAAAATTATGTCAGTTTTGACACTATTAATTTTTTTAATTTCATGAAAATTAAAAAAGAAAGATAACATCAAAAAACAAATTTAATGGTGCTATAAAATTTCATAGTCTCCTATAAAATTCATTTAGGGAATAAATTATGTTAGAGAATATTTATTTTAATTTTTAGAATATAATTTATTTGATTGTTTCATTAATAAAGCAATCACTCCATCATTATTGTGTTATAATTAAATTTAATAAATATTATAAATAAATTACCGTGATAAACATAATATCATTATATTTATAATAAATATTTATAGTCTAATATATCCCATTTATAACTCCATATTGAAATACTTGTTAAAAAAAGAGTGATAAAAATTACTATTCATTGAATATAATATTATAAATGTATTAAAGACATCCAAGTAGCTATATGTGGTCCTAAAATAGAACCAATGATGAAAATGTTTAGAATAAACTCATCCATAAATTATTACAAGAATTGGGGTTGTTTTATGTTATTATAATATTATTTTTAACTTCAATTACCTAATTTACCCTAAACCAAGGTATTATTAAATTTACTCTTCATAATGTATAAAAATAAAATGGACATATTTAAATAAATTTTACCTTCTGATTCAAAATATTGAATCTATTTTATAAATTAAAACATATATGTAGTCGAAAGTATTTAAAAATTAGTCCACGTTTCCAAAATGAGAAAACATGTTTTCAAATGTAGAGACCATTGAAAGAATAACATACATTAATATCAATTTTTAAGGTTAAATTAAATCTAATGAAAAAATGGATTAGATTATAAAAAATTATATAATTATAATCTAGACCCAAATAATTTTATTTTCTTACCATATAAATAAATTAGATTTACAGTCATTTTGAATTAAAATGCATTATTTTTCACTATTTAATAAAATATGAATTTTATAAGATAAATTTAAAAAAATTAACCAATGTAAATATTTATATCCCTTTATAAATAAGAAGTTTATTTTTTTCATATATAATAAATTAAAAGTGTCCAAAACCATATTTAAAATGTGATCTCCATCAAAAGGCAGAAAAACTGCATTTTTTCAAAAAATACTTCTTTTCTTAAGAAAATTTAATTTGTTCTTATATCATGTATGGAAAAAATATAAGATGAATTTTAAACATTACATATAATATATTAAATAAATATTTCATTAATAAAATACATCAAGAGTGATTGTATAATTTTATAAAATCTCTTATTTTCATTTAAATTTTATTCCAGATAAACATTTCCTTTTATTTAAAAAGGGTTTTATTTTCATTTACAATTAATTTTTCACAAAATGGAATATTTACATAAATATTTAAAACATATTTTCATAAATCAATTAATATTGTTCATTTATTTATTTTAACATCTAGTTTATTTGATAACATTTAAATAAAAATATTTAGTTGTTTGCTTAACTTTGATGTGGTGTATTATGTATGTTTTCTAACAAAGTGTCTCTTTTCTAAAAACATGGTACATTATAGATATAGTTCAATTATGAACCGGTTTTCATGTATCGATATCTCAAATGATACTAAACCAATATGATTCTAGAATGGATCATTATATTATGTAATGAATATTTGTCTAATAATTTGTCATATAAATATATGAAAAGTATGGGTATTTATAGATGTTATTGGATAAAGGATTAGTTTACCTTTGGAAAATAGGATGATAAATCATTATTAATAATCATAGGGATAAATCAATGTATATGAAATTGTCCTGGAATTCTTTTTGAATGATAGATAGAGTGGTTTCCATCAATATACATCTCTATAAAAATAATGCATGTGGTTGTGGCTTCAACACAGTTGAACGTAGGGTTAGTGAATCCAAAAAGGGTAAATTTTAAATTGAATCTATAAGGCCCTAGACTTAAACATTAATTAATATTTATTTACATCAAGAATACACATTGCAGATCTTTTCAGGTTTAGAGTTTTGGAGAATTAGATCATAAAACATTCATTACATTCTACATTTAGACAAAGTGGTTACATAAAAGATAGTACTCATTTTTACCATCAAAGGAATCATATTTAAAATAAAACATGGATTTATTCTTGAAACTTCTTTGACACAATCATCACATCATATACCATTCCCTTGACCTCTGAAAAACATTTCAATAACAAGGGATAAACATAAAAAGCTTAGTACGGGATATAAAAGTACGAAATGAAAACATTAGTCCATGCATGGAATCATACTTTACTCATAAAACATAATCAAATACCTCATCAAATCATGAATAAATCATAGAAATAATAATATATAAAGTTAACATGGGAATTTATGAAATTTTTACTTAGGAAGTAATCCTCATGATTACGTATGGAATACCCATCACAATATATTCCCTAAATCTCTTCGGAAAAACCTTAAATTTTAACTCTTTAGCATTACCCAATGCATTGGAGAGCTATATCAGTCTCACCCTCCATTAGATTATCATGGAACCACCCGTCTTCCTAAAAATGCCCAATAACCATAACATAATCGTATCACATAAAACATGCATAAAGGAAACATAACATTTCCACTTTCAATCACAAGATATCAATACAACACATTGATATAAAATCATTATGAAAACCATTTTCAATACCAAAATAAAATAAAAGTAAAACATGGGATTTATTTTTCATTCAAAAAAAGTTATGGCTTGTAGAGGAAGCCGAATCTCAAATAATGGTCACGACGGTGGAGAAGTCGTTGTCGCCGCATACGCACGACAAAAAAAAATTCCATTTTGTCGTTTAGTAAATTCTTAGTATAAAATTATTCCTTTTGAATAAACGTAAATTTCAAAGGGGTTTATACACCGTATAAAAGAAATTTGTGTATAAAACAAAATATTCCTCAATGAAAGGAGATTGAGACGATGTCCCTTACCTCGTTTCTGACGTGACTAGATTGCTCTTTAATCTCATGAATAATAAACTAATGTTAATTTATACTTTCTTAAAAACATTTTTCAAGTTTATTGTTCCTGTTATATAACTTATTTCCATTTTATAAAAGTTATTTAATCATTTAATTTAATAAAGATCTTTTTGTCGATATTTGGTAGTTAAGTCAGAAATGGACTTCTTACAATTACATGTTGTTTATGTGGTCAAAGTATCATTATATCCAGAATGATATTCATGATTTGGATATCATATACTTCATATATATCCAGCATATATATATATATTTATAGTAGTGCATAACATTTAGAGGTAAGAAATGAAATTCAACGTTCATGGAGACGGTAAGCTGTCTGTACGCATGAGCGCTACTTTCATTTCTATTTCGTATTTAATGGAGTGAAATAATAATTATATAAGGGTGTATTATAATTCTAGTATAACATCATATATAATAACATTAACTCCATCCTTTATACGTCCCACATATGGCATTAACGAATCAAATCACTTTGAGGGGGCGGTAGTCCGCACTTCCTAAAATGAAATTATCATGTTTACCCACAATGGAAACCATAAATGTATGCCAAAAATTTAAAATACAGAAGAATAAAGAAAAAATTAACATAATATATATCATATATAAATATTGTGACATCTTAATGGCCACCATGAAAGGTTTTAAAATAATATTGAACAATCATCATTTCGTGAGGCAGAAATTCGCAATCCACAGAAACATTATGTTCTTTAACCATTAGACGAAGGTGTGTGTAAGTGTAGCTCGAATACTTCACATAAAAACATCCTATTATATTAAAGATACTGGTTTTGTTACAAAATAAAGGAATAGAATGTGTTTAGGGGGGTGGAGAAGAAAAATAAAACATAAGAACACAAGAGAAGACACTACCTTTAAATCGGGTAACTCTTTTTGATTTGAGCTCAAAGGCTACCTTGGAATGACTTATTCCCAAAGTGAGGCTTCTAAGAGTAATAAAGGGATTTTTAGAGACAAAATTGTCAGTGTTTGGCCGAGACAAAGGCTTTATAGTTGTGGGAAAGGTGGTAGAGGTGGGGTCCTTTTATAAGAGGAGAGGAGGGGTACTCTTGGAAAGTTATAAAAGGTTACATTATTATAAAATGATTTTCTGATTTTAAAGGTTCCCAAATTATGTATTTCTAGGATAAGGTGATAATAGTTCTAAATCCACCCATACAATAGGTTTTTGACAAGTGTAGGGCTTATATTTCACATTATCTTTTCATTTTATTTAACTCGTTAAATAATGAGGTAATTGTTCCATCATCATGGTGTCATAAATAATTTAATTTATTTAATGTATAAAAATTATAAAAAATATATCATGATGTAGGAAATCTTTGTCTCTTTCTAATAAATATTTATAGTCAAAAATATTACTTGTATAACCCCATGTAAAAATTATTTTAGTAAAATAACACATGTTTGTGATATTTTCATTTTAACATTAAATAAAAAGTTATTAATGTCATTTTCCTACCAAACTGGCTCCATGGGGTCCCCAAGATGACCCATGGATTTTCTTGGTCGGCCATGACACATAAAATAAGGGTAGTATATGTGTCAAGGTCATTTCATATTATTAAAACATTATTTTTACCATAAATTACACTAATTACCTCTAATCACGATTAAAAACGTAAAAGTTACTATTCACCAAAAAGTTATTTTAATCCCATTGAACCACATTTTACTTCTTAATGAAAACCATGTATATCAGAATTTTGAAATTAAAATCATAGAGGTGGTAAAATTTTATTTTAACGAAAAATCAGTTTTTTAAGTACCACTTAGTGGTTTCAGTATTCATTAAAAATTGAAGTTTTTCAGAAATATACCAAAACATCACCCTAAGGTATATTTGATATTCCAAATTAAAAAATGATGTATCTTTTACAAAATTAAAATAATATTAGTAACATTAATTAATTTAATAATTAATTCCCGTTGTCAGAACAAATAGCGTGTTTTTATGAAATAATATATATTAAAAGATTGACAATAATTTAAGTCAAATTTCAAAGTGAAATTAATTCCAACGACAACTATTGGATTAAATTGTAAAAATATATTCTAATTTCAATTTAAAACCAATTTAAAAGATAATCTAATCATATAAATAAATTAGGTTAAAAAGAGGTTCTGAATTAAAATACAACATTTTTCATTATTCATTAAAAAATGAACTTTATCGGAAAAATACCAAAAATTTACACAATGTAAATTATGATGTCCCGATTCTAAAGAAGAATTTTATTTGGTCCAATAGAATGTATACGAGTGACCAAAACAATATTTAAAGAGGGTTCTCCATCAAAAGGCGATAATTCGACCTTTTAGTGAATATTAGAGAATCTATGCCTAATATTGAATTCTTTTCGTATTTTAAACATTTATCCTTTATTGGATAAATGTAAAAACATTTAAAAAATATATATAATCATATTTTAGTTATTTCTATTCATTCCCACAAATACAACGACTATGTGTTAACTACCATTTAAAATAATATTGTCATATTACTAGTGTGCAACGTAAGATTTGAAAGAAACTCTTTGTTGCATATCAGGTACGCTATCGAACATAGAAACCCCTTTAAAGTAAAATAAATATTTAATTCATAAATATTAATAAATATTAAAATGTTTTAATCATTATTTACCTGGGATGTTACATCCTTCCCCCCTTTTGGGAATTGCGTCCTCGTAATTTTATTCACTTATCAAAATAAGTGGGGGTATTTATCCCTCATAGCATTTTCAGATTCCCATGTTGCCTTATCAACCATATGGTCTTTCCACAAAAACTTTACCTAGTTAACTACCTTATTTCGCAACACATGCTCTCTTCGGTCAAGAATCTCGACTGGTTGTTCTTCATAAGAGAGATTCTCTTCCAACTGAACTACCTCTGGGTTCAAAACATGAGATGGATCTAGCATATACTTTCTCAACATCGAAATATGAAAAACACTGTGTACCTGAGCTAAAATAGGATGTAAAGCCACTCGATAAGCAAATGATCCAACTTTCTTCAGAATTTCATATGGTCTAATGAACCTTGGACTCAAATTTTATTTCTTACCAAATCACATCACACTTTTCCATGGTGAAACTTTTAGAAAAACATGATCACCTACCTCAAAATATTGATCCTTCCTCCGGTTATTTGCATAACTCTTCTGCCTGCTCTGTACTATTCTCATGTGTTTCTGAATCAACTGAACATTTTCTATCATCTCTTCTACCAATTCTGGTCCCATCAGCTTCCTTTCACCCACTTCATCCCAAAAAGCTGGAGTACGACACCGTTTAACATATAATGCCTCAAATGCAGGCATCTGTACACTGGAATGAAAACTGTTGTTACAAAAAAAACTCATCCAAAGAAAGATGTTGGTCCCAACTTCCCTGATAATCCATCGAACAAGAACGTAGCATATCCTCCGAAGTCTGAATCGTTCTTTCTGACTTCCCATCTGATTGAGGATGAAATGATGTACTAAAATTTAATTCAGTACCCAACAACTTCTGAAGCCCTTTCCAAAATATAGAAGTAAACCTAGGATCACGATCAGATACAATGGAGAGAGGGACTTTATGTAAATTGAATATATATTTAGGATACAAACGGGAAAGTTGATCTAGGGAAAAAGTATTTCGTATATCAAGGAAATGAGCAAATTTAGTCAAGCGATCAACAATAACCCAGATTGCATTATTACCTCAAGGTGTCTTCGGCAATCCCACAACAAAGTCCATGGATATATTCTCCCATTTCCACTCTGATACTGGTAGAGGCTGAATCATCCCTTTCGATAACTGCCGCTCTGCTTTTAACTGTTTACAAGTCAAACATTTCACAGTAAAATCAGCAATATCTCTTTTTAGTCCGTCCCACCAGTAATACTCCCGAAGATCTCTACACATCTTAGTACTGTCTAGATGAACTGAAAACGGAGAACTCTGAGGTTCATATAACAACTCTCTCTTAAACTGTGAATCAAAAGGCACACACAATATCTTACCAAATCTCAAAACACAATCATTATCAATGTTGAATTCAGGAAACTTACCTTTCTGAACCAGCTCTACCTTTTTCTACAACTCGTTGTCTTCATTTTGTGCTTGCTTAATTATTTCTGATAGAGATGATCTCCCTGATACATAAAACAAAACAAAATAACTTCTTGCACCAACAGCTTCTATGCCAAAGTTCGTCAAATCCTTAGCCAAAGGATCGTGTTACAAATCCAACATTGTTAATGAAGCATTACTTTTGCGACTCAAAGCATCACCACCTTTATTTTCTTTTCCCGGATGGTAATGAATTGTACAATCATAATCCTTGATTAATTCTAGCCGTCTCCCCTATCTCATGTTAAATTCATTCTGAGTGAATATATACTTTAAACTTTTGTGATCGGTATATATTTCACACATTACTCCATAAAATGATGCCTCCAAATTTTTAAAGCGAAAACAACAACAGTTAATTCCAAATCATGTGTAGGGTAATTTTCCTCATGATTTTTCAACAGTTGTGAAGCATAATAAATTACTTGATCATTCTACATTAGGACGCAACCAGGTCCTTTCAATGAAGCATCAATGTAGATAACAAACTCACCATTCTGGGAAGGTAGTGCCAAAACTGGAGCATTCACTAATCATCTTTTCAGTTCCTGAAAACAATCATCACATTTTTTTGTCCAGATAAACTTAACACCCTTCCGAGTTAGCTTAGTCCTTGGACTAGATTACCGTGAAAAATTTCTAACAAACCTTCGGTAATAGCCTGCCAAACCAAGGAAGCTACGAATCTCAGTTACATTTGTGGGTCTTGGCCATTCTTCAACAACCATTGTTTTTGCATGATCAACAGTTACCCCATCTTTAGAAACAATGTGACCAAGGAAAGAAATTTTTTGCAACCAAAACTCACACTTGATGAATTTCCCATACAATTTTTTTCCTTTTAAGGTTTTCAAAATAACCCTTAAATGTCTTTCATGCTCCTCTATACTTTTAGAAAACACCAAATTATCTTCAATGAAAACAACCACAAACTTATCCAAGAACTCATGGAAAAATCTATTCATAAGGTCCATGAATACAACAGGTGCATTGGTTAGCCCAAAAGGCATTACTATAAATTCATAATGGACATATCTTGTTTGAAAGGCGATCATCATATTATTTTCTTTCTTTAACTTCAACTGATGGTACCCTGATCTCTAGTAAATCTTTAAAAAAACTGATCTCCCTAGAGCTGATACAAATTCATTTGATGGGCCGACATCAGCTGAAGTAGTTGAAATGGATTTCAACACCCCTTTATGCTTATAGTCTAACTGCTTCCCATCACTCTAGCTCTTTGTCGGACACTCATTTTCATAGTCACCCATCTTAGGGAACTTAAAACAATTCACTCACTATAAATCAAATTTGGTCTTACCATCACCCTGATCTTTTTCAGTTCAATCATGAGCCTTATGTCCCATCTTACCACATCGGTAGCACTTTCCATAATTCTGAAGACATTCCCCAGCATTCCTTTTTCCACATTTTTCACAAACTGGAAACTTAGTTTTCTTACCGTCAGACCTTTTTGGAGAATTATTTACTTTCTCCTTCCACCTCAGTCTCTTCTTCTGCTAGATGTTATAGAACACTTGATCATCATCAAACTCTATTTCCACCTTCTTAGCACATCGAACAAGATTTTCCTAACTCTTGAACTCACGAGAAGCTAAAGCCCTTCGATATTTTGGCTTTAATCCTGAGTAAAAACGATTGATTTTACTACCAAGGTCTCAGATAAAATTCGGAGCATACCTTGACAATCGAGTGAACCTTTCTTCATAGGCAGCCACTGAGTCTTCCTCTTTCCTCAATTCCAAGAATTGTTTTTCTATTCTAAGTCGAACAGCCTTAGGAAAATACTTCTCAAGAAACATAGCATTGAATTCATCCCATTCGAGAGCATCAAACTCATCAGCGTCCCTGATATTTTTAACCATCGACCACCACTGATTTTCTTCACCCTCCAAATGGTAAATAGAATGACTATCATTTTGATTGTTTGAACACCCCATGATATCGAAAATATTCTCCAGTTCTTTAATCCACCCTTCAGCTAGCACATGGTTAGATGATCCCCTGAATGATGTGGTATGTTGCCTCATGAAATGTTCCACCACAAACATGTTCCTCTACGGTTGATCTGGCGGATCTCGTGCAAGGATACCACCACCATTTATCGCTTGATTCAACTGTGCCATTACGGCAACAAAATATTCAGTTCCAATTCCGACCATCATAGGATGCTGATTCGGAAGGTCATTTCCTTCTGTATACCTTCCTAGAACTACTTCCCTATTTCCTCTACAGAAAACCATTCTGAACAAAAATGTCATAGATGATGAAACATGGTAATCTTCAAATGCTATAACATTTAAATTTGACCGTAAAAAAATATTTTTGGATATTCATTTTATATAATTCTAACTCCTAAGGTTATCTAAACTGACCATTGATACAAACTATAAGGCCCCACCCTTAAACATTAATTAATCTTGAGTTACTTCAAAAATACATGTTGAGGATCTTTTCAGGTTTAGAGTTTTAGAGAATTAGATCATAAAACATGCATTACATTCTACATTTAAACAAAGTGGTCACATAAAATATAGTACTCATTTTTTCCCATCAACGGAATCATATTTAAAATAAAACATAGATTCTTTCTTGACACTTCTTTGACACTATCATCACATCATGTACCTTTCCCTTGACCTGTGAAAGACATTTCAAAAAATTGGGATGAGCATATAAAGCTTAGTAAGGGATATAAATGTACAAGATGAAAACAGTAGTCCATGCATGGAATCATACTTTACTCATAAAACATAATCACATACCTCATAAAATCATGAATAAATCATAGAAATCATAAGACATAAAGGTAAATTGAGGCATTCATAACATTCTTACGTAGGAAGTAACCCTCATGGTTACGTTTGGAATACCCATCACATTATATTCCCTAAATCTCTTCGGATAAACCTTAAAGTTTAACTCCTTCGTGGACCCAATGAATTGGAGAGATATATCGGGCTCACCCGCCCTTAGTTTATCATGGAACCACCCGTCTTCAAAACAATTCCCAAAAACCATAACATAATCGTATCACATAAAACATGCATAAAGGAAACATAACATTTCGACTTTTCAATCAGAAGATATCAATACAAAACATTGATATAAAATCATTATGAAAACCATTTTCAATACCAAAATAAAAGAAAAGTAAAATATTTTATTTATTTTTCATTCAAAAATAGTTATGCCTTGTAGAGGATGCCGAAAATCAAATAATGGTCACGGTGGCGGAGAAGTCATTGTCACCGCATACGTACGACAAAAAAACATTCCCTTTTGTTGTTTAGTAAACGCTTCATATAAAAATATTCCTTCTGAATAAACATAAAATTCAATGGGGTTTATACATCGTATAAATTAAAGTTGTGTATAAAACAAAATATGCCTCAATGAAAAGAGATTGAGACGATGTCCCTTACCTCGTGTCCGACGTGACTCGATTGCTCTTTAATATCCTGAATAATAAACTAAAGTTAATTTCAAATTTCTTATGAAAATTTTTGAAATTTATTATTCCTTTAATATAACTTATTTCCATGTTATAAACGTTATGTAAGCATTTAATTTAATAAAGTTCGTTTTGTCGATATTTGGTACTTAAGTCAAAAATGGACTTCTTACAATTACATGTTGTTTATGTGTTCAAAGGTTCATTATATCCAGAATGATATTCATGATTTTGGTATCATATATTTCATATATATCCAGCATATACATGTATTTATAATAGTACATAACATTTAGATGTAAGAAATGAAATGCACCGTTCATGGAGACGGTAAGTCGTACGTACACATTAGCGCTACTTTCATTTCTATTTCGTATTTAATGGTGTGAAATCATAATGATATATGTGTATATTATAATATCAGTATAACATCATATATAATAACTTTAACCCCATCCTTTATACGTCCCACATATGGCATTAACGAATCAAATCACTTTGAGGGGGCGGTAGTCCACACTTCCTAAAATGAAATTATCGTGTTTACCCACAATGGAAACCATAAAGGTATGCCACAAATGAAAAATAAAGAAGCATAAAGAAAAAATAAAAATAATATATATCATATATAAATATAGTGACATCTTAATGGCCCCCATGAATGGTGTTAAAATAATATTGAAAAATCATCGTTTCGTGAGGCAGAAATTTTCCATCCACAGAAACATTATGTTCTTTAACCATTAGATGAAGGTGTGTGTATGTGTAGCTAGAATACTCCACATAAAAACATCCTAGTATACTGAAGATAATGGTGTTGTAACAAAATAAAGGAATAGAATGAGTTTATGGGGTTGGAGAAGCAAAATAAAACATAAGAACACAAGAGAAGACACTACCTTTCAATCAGGTAACTCTTTTTGATTTGAGCTCAAAACATCCTTGGAAAGACTTATGCCCAAAGTGAGTCTCCTCGGAGTAATAGAGAGATGTGGAAAGACAAAATGGGCAGGGTTTGGCCGAGAAAAAGTCTTGAGTGGGGTGGGTAAGGTGGTAGAGGTGGTGGCCTTTTATAAGAGGAGAGGTGGGGTACTCTTGGAATGTTATAAAAGGTTACATTATTATAAAATTATTTTCGGATTTTAAAGGTCCCAATATTATATATTTCGAGGATAAGGTGATAAGAGTTCGAAATACACCCATAAAATATGTTTTTTACATGTTTAGGTCTTAGATTTTACATTATCTTTTCATTTTATTTAAATCGTTAAATAATGAGTTAATCGCTGCATCATCATGGTGTCATATATAATTTAATTTATTTAATGTCTAAAAATTATAAAAAAAATATCATTTTGTAGGAAATATTTTCATATATCTAATGAATATTTATAGTAAAAAATATGACTTGTATAACCCCATGTAAAAATTGTTTTAGGAAAATAACACATGTTTGTGACATTTTCATTTTAACATTAAATAAAAAGTTATTAATGTCATTTTCCTACCAAAGTGGCTCCATGGGGTCCCAAAGTTGACCCATGTATTTTATTGGTTGTCCATGACACATAAAATAAGGTTTATACATGTGTAAAGGTCATTTTATATTATTAAAACATTATTTTTACCTTAAATTACACTAATTACTTATAATCGCGATTAAAAACTTAAAAGTTACTTTTCACCAAAACATTATTTTAATCCCATTGAACCATATTTTAATTCTTAATTACAACCATTTATGTCGGATTTTTTAAATTCAAAACATAGAGGTGGTAAAATTTCATTTAAACGAAAAATCAGTTTTTAAGTACCACGTAGTGGTTTCACTATTCATTAAAAATTAAATTTTTTCAGAAAAATTCCAAAACATCACCCAAAGATATATTTGATATTTTTGAATTTAAAAATGATGTTTATTTTACAAAATTAAAATCATATAAGTTACATTAATTAATTTAATAATTAATTCCCACTGTCAGAACAAATAGCGTGTTTTTATGAAATAATATATATCAAAAGATTGATACTAGTTTAAGTCCAATTTCAAAGTGAAATTAATTCCAACGACCAATATTGGATTAAATGGTAAAAATATATTCTATTTTAACTTTAAAACCAATTAAAAATATAATCTAATCATAAAAATAAATTATATTAAAAAGAGGTTTTGAATTAAAATACGACATTTTTCACTATTCATTAAAAAATGAACTTTATAGGAAAAATACCAAAAATATACACAAATAAATTTTGATGTCCCGATTCTAAAGAAGAATTTTATTTGGTCAAATAGAATGTATAATTGTTACCAAATATATTTAAATAGGGTTCTCCATCAAAAGGCGATAGTTCGACTTTTTAGTGAATATTAGAGTATCTATGACTAAAATTGAATTCTTTTCATATTTTTAGCCTTTATCCTTTATTGGATAAATGAAAAAACATTTTAAAAATATATATAATCGTATTTTAGTTATTTCAATTCATTCCCACCAATACAGTGGCTTCGTGTTAACTCCCATTTAAAATAATACTATTTTATTACTAGTGTGCAACGTAAGATTTCAATGAAACTCTTTGTTACGTATCAGGTACGCTATCGAATATTTAAACCCATTTAAATTAAAATTAATATTTAATTTTTAAATATTAATCAATATGAAAATGTTTTATTCTTTATTTACCTGGGATGTTACAGAATCTATAGAGACACCTGACTTATTACATGTATTATTACATTATTTTAAGAATAATTATCTAAAAAATTGAAACCAATGATTATAAAGTCTAGTGTCTTTGAAATATATTATACATAAAACAAAAAACATAGAACTAGAATAAAAAATCTCATTATTAATATAAATAATGAGATATTAACTCCCTTTAAGCACCAATAACTACATAGGAAAAATGGTGCATTCATAGAAAAAAGGAATGGGCTAAAAATCCCAGTAAGGGAATAAACATGGTAATACAGTATAACACCTCAATCAGAATGCATAACATGATAAAAATAAAATGAATGTCACATTAAAAATCATATGGACATATATAAAATAAAACATGGAATCATATGATCATCTAAATATAATAATTTTGCTTCAACATACAACATGACATAAACACGAGTCAATGATAACTTCCAAGATTATATCATATGGTGAAAAAAGTCTCAAAATTGATAGTGTTTACTCCATAATACCATAGAAGATTCATCATGAGACTGAACATTACAAAATTAATTGGAGTTCTATCTAGATGCACCAATCATAACAAGTTTATACATATGTTTTCCACATGATTAATCAAACATAAGGAATAAAAATATGGGTTACCCATGGAAAGAAATGTGTATCGTAATCTTGTCATAATGCATTACGAAAGGCTGTATCATAATTAAATCCTTGAAATAATTTATTTAAATCATTATTGGACACTCGAAAAATAAATTAGGCCAATATTATGATAAATTATGTTAAAATAAAGTGAAAACATGTAAAAACAGTGTTGAATAATACCTAAAAGAGACACTTTAGGGAGTTTTAAGGAAAATATTAAAGAGTCATTAAAAATTACAATGGAATAATTGTTTGTATAGATTAAATAATTAACTAAGATAGTTTTTTACAATAAAATTAGTGATTTAGAAAAATAATGGTGGCTTAAAGATGATTATGTAGTGTACATTAAATTGGCTAAGAAATAGAGAAGTTCCCTTTAATCGGGCTTCCTTTCCGTGAAGATTTGAGAAGGGTAACTTTTAAAACATGTATTTCCTCATTAAATATTAATTATTTTATCAAGAAAAATAAATTTTGGTAACATAAATATATTTTATAAAATTATATAAGTATAAGGAAAAAATACATTTGGGTAAAGAGAGAGAAATCATAACTTGAATCGAAAATGGAGGATCAGAGACATCCCCTACCTTATGTCGGAAAGCAATCAATAAATTCACATAATGTATGGGATAATAAAATTAGATTAATTAATTAATTAATTAATTAATTCATAACCTATTCTATATATTTTCATTTAGTATAATTTTATTATGTTTGTTTTTTGATATTTTAAGGAGTTATAATGTTTAATTTCATCATTTCGGGAGCATTCATATCATGATTTTATGATAGATTCCCATGAGTTTAATTATGAGAGTTTTTATGAAATGGAATAGAAACTATGAATATTTAAAGATATGGTTTTAATATACTTTCATAATTTTAAATGTTCAACTATATCATTTTTTCTGATATGAGGATGGTTAATTTGATAAAATCATATTGAAAAATGTTCATTATTGTTAGTTTTTTTAATCATCACAAAATAGTTTTGTTTTCTTATTAAATATTATGTATATATAAAAGTTCTTGATGAATAAATAAGATAATAAATATATATATATATATATTAATATTATTTTACCACAGTTATAATTTTATGACCAACCATGAAGGTGGTAATTGAAAACTAAAACTCATTATCCATGAAAGCGGTGAATCAACACCTCCTAGATGCTATTTTTATTTTTATAATAAAAGGAGTAGAGAAGATAATTGATGATGGATATTACATTGACATAAAGAAATTACATTATATATATGTTATTGGAGTTATCTTGATACTTTATACATTTGAGGAAAGGATGATATAGGAAATAGGATGAATTAAATAGATAAAGGTGGATGATTTTACTTCTTGAATATAGTATCCTTGAAAACCTAATTAATTCACTTGGGTTTCATATTTTATTGATACTAGATGCTCTGGGATGTGTGGAAGATATTTTGTAATTTATTTGGTTATAATTTAGAAATGACTAATGTCATAGAAGGAGTGAAAAGAAGGGTTGGTGATTGTGGTATTTATAGGGGAGGAAAGGGGTGTTTTTGATTATTTTATTTGTTACTTTATTATATTGGCTCAAGTCTATCAATAGTTTTGATGATTATTAATAAATAAATTATATAAGGAAGTAGTGTTCTAGATAAAGGTTTTTAAATCATCCATACATCATACATGAAAAAATTCATCTATTTGGTAAATAATTATAATTACCATATTCCACTATTCACCAAAAATTCAATTATTTTAGAAAAATCCATGAAATTTAACCTAAAACATATCTGATGTGTGTATTTAAAAAATTCACTATATTTTAAAAAAATAAAATTAATAATATGTTAAATTTAGTTTTATATTAATATAATCATTTTTCAAAAGATATCGATATTAATATTATTACTCTATTGTTGAAACATTGAATAATTAATTAAGGTATGAAAAAAAAATCATATAATTGTAGTAAAAATATATTAATTTTTTTTATATTTTATGAAAATATTTTTTCTTTTAAATAATTATATTATTTATAATATTTTAATTAAACATTCATGTTTCATAAAAACATCAACACTTAATCTACCATTTTAAGAACATTTATTTACATATTCAATGATATAAATATATCATAATTTCATTTATAAGATACCAAAATTTTATTTATAATTTCAAAGGTGAAGCTAAAATTATAAGGGAAATATTACAATTTCTAAAGGTCACATTACTATTCCCATGACCATGTCACTATTCAAATGATCTGATTTCTAGTGTACATAAAGGTTTTCTACTTCCTATAAATACGTTTTGTTCCATTTATTATTCACTTATATTTTCTCTGTAAGATATATATATATATACATTTACATTTATAGTAAATACATTTTGTTTTATTTCTACAACTATTTTCAAGAGTGTGGTTATTTTAGTGTATCGAGCATATATAAATGTTTATATTCTAATTATATTATTTTCTATTTATTTTACCGCTTTAATTTTTGGAATTTTTATTGGAATGTTCTCTCAATAAATAATCATTCAAAATTTATGATAATAAAAATTTTATTGGGTTTTTTATGTAATATATGTACTTTATGACATAATAAGGGAAATTCCATTGATAAAATTCTAGTTTGTTATATTCGTCCCCCCTATGAAATTTATCCCATGATTTGTTTTACATAATTAGGGGAAAATATGTTATTTTATTTATCATTCATCATATACCATGGTTCTCAAGTTGCCGCATTGTATTTATGGTTCCTCCACAGTACTGTGACCAGGTGAGTTGTCATGTTATTTAGAACATAATCTCTACAGTCCAAGATCTTCACCAACTCCTTATTATAAGATAGATCATTTCCCAACTAAACCACCTCATAATTTTTTACATGTGAGAGATCTAGTATGTACTACCTCAAGAGGGATACATGGAACAAATAATGTACATGATACATGGTTTCTGGATGTTCTAGTATATAGGCCAAAAATCTGACATTATAATGAATCTCAAAGGGACCGATATACCTGGGACTTGGCTTTCCATTATTCCAAAATATCATGACTCTTTTCCATGGTGATATATAGAGGAATATCTTGTCCCAAACATTAATCTATAAGTCCCATCAATGATTGTCTAAATAGACCACCAATCGAATTTGTTTTTCCATTATTTTCTATGGAATGGGTTTCACCTTTTCTTCTATTTCATCAAAAATTCCTGGTCCCTCCTACTTATATTCACAAATATCATCTGAAGATGTAATATTTTTTCATATTTTTCAATAATGTCCTCTTTATGGTTCCATTATTATGTTTTAGTGGAAACTATTATTGTAATACATCATTAAAAGGTGATTATTTTGATCCCATCCTCCCTTAAATTCCATCGAAAATGATCTGAAAATATCTTCTAGTGTACAAATAGTCCGCTCAGATTAGCCATCAGTTTGACAATGATAAAACATACAAAATATCAGTATAATATTAATATCTTGTTGGATACACTTTAATAAAATATGGGAATGTCTCTGGCCATGATTGGTTATAATCAATAATTTTACTCCATGAAGCATCAACACAACTATAATGTATATCCATAATTTTTGGCTGAGTGAGAAATTATCTCAAATTGTAACAAATTGAGCTTCCTTGGTATGAGAATCCACTAAAACCCATATATAATTATTTTCTTTGGATTTCTGCATAATTCTGATGACAAGGTCCACATAGATTTTTTCTAATTTCCATATATGTGTGGGTAATGGTTACATCAACCCCTTGATCATTTTTATTTTACCATTAACTTCTTGATATACTAGGAACATTAATGTATATTCATTGATCTCTTTCTTCATATTGTCCCACCCACAATGCTCTTGGAGAGCTCGATACATCTTTTTTTCTACTTTGGTGAATAGAAAAGGGTGATCTATGAATTTCACTCAAAAGATATTTATTTATATCATGATTCAATGTTACACATAATTGTGACTCAAATATTACAATAACTTCTACATTAATTTTGAATTTGAAGGATTTGACTTATATAATATCTAAAGAATTATTATAAATAACCACATCATATCATTGAGAATAATTTATCTTGTATAAAACAGATTATTGAAAAATAATTTTAGAATGGATTGATTATTTTACTTCCTTAAATATTCCCATATCCATCGTTTTCATATATAATAAGAGTATATCATTCTCAATTCTCATCATTGATAATGTTTCAGGATCCTCTCTACATAGAGCATATGGTGCTTTATTTTCCTTACCCGGATGGTAGTGGATTGAGAAAACATAATACATAATGATCTCTATCCATATTCACTAGAATATTTTAATCTCCTTCAGTGTGAATATATATTTAAGGCTCTTGTAATGAGTAAATACCTCACAGTTCTCCCCATAAAGATAGTGTTTCTATATTTTAAATTCTAAGATCACAATCGCCAACTCCAGATCATGTGTGGGATTGATGGTATCATGAATATCTTTCTTCTTTGAGGGGTGGACTATCACTTTATCATATTGAATATGTAAACATCCTATTACTATATTTTCATCATAAATTTATACCATAAAGAGTTCCCCACTTATTATTTGCGTGGGTACTGGTGTTGTGACAATCCTCTTTTTCAACTCTTTGAAGTGGTATTCACATTCACTGGTCACGAAAAAAATTACACCTTACTAAGTTGTCTTGGTTAGTGGGAATGAAAATCATGATAATTTATTCATAAATTATTGGTTATAACTAGATACATAAAGGAAACTGTGGATATCTATTATAGATGTTGTCTTGGGCTACTCTTCAATTGCCATTATTTTAGAAGTGTCAACTAATATCACTTTTATAGTGATAACATGCCCCAATAATGACACTTCCTCCATCAAAAACAATCATTTACTATAATTTGAAATTTTATATCCCTTATCAATTTATTTATCTTACTATTCCAATTTTCCTCATTTTCTTCATTTTTGTGGAGTATATCATAAAATCATCTATAAAGACAACCAATTTTTTTTTTCAAGGTTATCTCTAAAGACTCTATTAATTAAGTCCATGAATATTTATGGATAATTAGTGAGTGAAAATGGAATCAATATGAATTCATAGTGTCTATAACGCATTCAAAATGAATTATTGGGAATATTTTCCTTCCCCACATTTAGTTAGTGATATCCTATCCCAAATTACACCATAAATAAATACTTGGCCACATATATCTAATAGAACTATTCATATATCCATGGAATGGTATAATGTATTTTATAATGATTTTTTGAGCTCATGATATTTAATGAAGAGTCGCATTGATCCCTACATCTTCTGGACTAATAGGATTGGTTCACCCCATGGTGGAGCACTCAAGTATATAAAACCCTTCTACAAATTTACTTTTAACTTATTCTTATGTTCCTCTATATCGATGGTGTCCATTATATAAGGTGTATGTTATATAGGGAGAGATCCAGAAATAATATAAATTATGAACTCAACCTCTCATTTAGGAGGAACACCATAAAATTATTATGTGAACACATTTTAATAATTCCTCACACTGGGAATTTATTTGAGCATGATACTCTCTATTGTCTCAATCATTTGAGATCGATATGCTTTCTCATTGGAAAATAATATCTCCAGTTAAGACAATTATTTTGAAGGAGATTCAACTCCTTCTTATACTTTTATTGAAATGGAGGATAGATCAATATGTGAAGAGTGATATATCTTTCTCAATAGTTGATGTTGGATTTGTATAAAGATATCCAATCCATGCCAAATATAGCATCAAACTCTGCCAAATGAAGTAAGATGATATTTTATAGGCGTTTCATTCCAAAAACATTAATTGTGGAGGATTTATACACTTTGGATATAATATTTTCCCTATTTTAAATTCACAATGATAACAAAACCTTCATAATTTGAGGTGGTGTTAGAATAGTTCAACTAAACATGTAGGAAATGAACGAATTCATAGGACTAGACTAAAAAATTGTGCTCACTATTCTTGAATGAATAACCAGTGTACTAGTCACCATATCATTATTGTGATAAACCAGAGTAGTATTCATAGCATATTCTCTTCCTTGCTTCCTTGGAGGTTTTTGTCATGGATCTTCCCCGACAACCCTTAGCTTATGGAATTGGATCACATAGTGCCCATATTATTTGTTTTTAAAGCACTACACAACAGGCATAGTGTTGATTTGAACACTATTTTACAATTCATCTTTAGTTGGTTTCATCATTTCACTTTAGAAATGATGATATTTCCCCCTCTCTTTTACCAAAAAAGTACCATTGAGTTCCACTTAGAGAGTTTCTAGAATGTGTCTTTGCATATTTTTTCTATGTCGGATACTGGGTTTTCTTTCCTCCATAATATTTTTTTGTCGGAGATCTAGAAGATAATTCCATCTTACATGTCATCTCTCCAGTCCCACGGGACTACTGAGAATCAATTATTTCATTATTATCCTTAAGCATTCAATGAAAACTCTATACATAATTGTAAATGTTTTGTATTTCTATGTCATTTTGTAAACTGAATTTCAACATAATAAATAATGTATCCACATTAGTTTCATTTCTAATTAAAAGTTTTGATATATTACATACAATTCATGTGAAGTTTACCTCATATGCTATGATATTATCTTTGTTCTTTTTCATTATTCTAATGAACTCCCTCAGCATCTTAAGCTGGAGAGTCCAAGGAAAATAGATATTGAGAAATACTTTCTTAAATTCATTACATTCCATAGAATCCATTCCATCATTAGACTTTGTGTTCTTTATTGGTGTCCACAACTAATAATCTTACCATAAAAATGATATACTGCCAGTTGGACTTTCTCTTCTTATGAACATTGAATTTTAGAGAATATCTTCTCAATGGAGTTAATCCATTGTTCCACGATATGTGGATCTAAAGTTTCACTAAAGATAGGTGGTCTTTTTTTCATAGCAGTTTTAAATGAAACATAATCATTCATCGGATATAGTGGTTATTTCACTTGATTGAAATTATTTTTCATTACTTGATCCACTTAATCTAGTACTATTAAGATGTGTTGGTCTCTCGTTTCCATTATATTTGGAATCCCATTAGGGAAATTGTCACATTTACTATCACATTGATTGTTATCATGAGTTATCCTACTTCCCACCATTAAAAATGAAAAATAAATAAAATATAATTAGGGGGTCTATATACATAGCTAATAAACATATAAAAATGGAATCTTTGATCATATAAATATAAACTCATAAATCAAAAGTATATCCCTTATTGTGATTCCCTAGGATTCAATAAATTTTATCTGTGGTGATAGAATTATCCATTGGGTTCTTACTAATGTTTTCAAGTCATAATATCCAAAAAATAACAAAGCTATGTTCTGATCAAAACTATAGAAACACTGCCCTTTAAAAAAGAATTATAACAATATTTTAAGAATATTTATCCATAAAATACAAACCAAGTATCATAAAGTATACTGTATTTGAAAGATTAAGTACATAAAACTTAAAACATGGAACTAGAATAAAACATTTCACTACTAATCTCCATAATGAGCACCTAAATCCCTTTAATATCAAATAACTATATAGAATATCCTAGGGAATACCTATAAAAATTTTATGAGAAAAATATCACAGTAAGTGAATTAACATGTGAATACAACATAATTCACGAGTTAGAAGAAATAAGATGATACCCAAAAAGGAATTGAACATGAATAATAATATGGAATAATAGAACATATAACATGAAGTCATATGATCATAGAAACATATAAATTTGGTTGAAATATAAAAAATTACATAAACATGAGCCACGTCTAGTTGCCATGATTATATCACATGGATGAAAATGCCCCATAATGGATTTTGTTTACTCCATAATACCACAATTGATGTCTCATTAGACTAAAAATTACGCAATTAACTATAGTACTATCTGGTCACACTAATCATAACATATTCATTTATATGTGTTCCACAAGAAGAATCAAACATAATAAATAAACAAATTGGTTACCCATAAAAAGAAATTTGTATCATAATCATGTCATAATGCGGAACCAAAAGGTGTATCATAATGGTATCTATGAATGAATGTATTTAAATAATATGTGAATTTTAATACGTGACAATATTCATATATCATTATAAACTATTTCCAACTAAAGTTAAAACAAGTAAAAAAATTCTTATGAAGCTTTAGAAATGAGACACTTTAGAGCGATTTAAAGAAAACGTTATTTTATCCTTAAGGAGGAAAATGGAGAATTTTTTTGTATAGAACAAAAAATGATCTAATAAATATCCTCATGATAAAATTTTTTATTTTATAAAAATAATGGTGGTTTAAAATAGATTATGGAGTGCCCTCAAAAATGAGTATGAAATAGAGAAGTTCCCTTTAATCAAGCTTTCTTATCAAGAATATTTGATAAGGGAAACCTCTAAATCTTGTATTTCCAAAAAAATAATGATGATTTTATCTAGATGCATATGTTTTTAAATAAAAATATATTTTATAGGAATAATATAGGAACAATGAATAAGTACATTCGTGTAAAGAGAGAGAAATCATAACCAGAAGGAAAAAATGAGGTTCCAATAGATCTGTTAGCTTATGTCTGAAACTGTTCTGCACTTATAGTTAATGTCATGGTTAATAAAATTAGATCAATTAATTGATTAATTAATAAGAAATTAAATATGTATTTTATTTAGAATAATTTTATTACATTCATTTATAGCTATTTTTTTGACTTATATAGTTTAATTTGGTTGTTCATGGAGCATTGGTTTCTGGATTTTATGATCAATTCTTTTGAGTTTAATTGTGGGAGTTTTTATAAAATTGGAGAAAAACACTATAAGTGGAATGATATGGTAATAATATAATTACATAATTTTAAATGGCCCAATATATATATATTTTTCATTTATAAGTTCGATTCTTTGATAACATGTAAAATATAAAAATTTTGTTTATTCTTGTAGTTTTTAGATCATCACGATCTAGTATTGTTTTATTATTGAATTATATATATATATATACCAGTTAAAAAATATTAAAAAATATATAATATAAATATTTCAATATTATTTAATTAAATAATTGGTTCAATGACTAGCTGTTAAGGCATTATTGAAAAACAAAAGCTCGTCATCCATGGAGGCGGTGAATCGACGCCTCACAAACAATAGTTCTATTTTTGGAATAAATGATGGAGAGAAGATAATTGAAGATGAATGTTCCATTAAAAAAACAAAATATAATTATATATATTATATTGGTGTTATCAAGTAACTTTGGATAGTGGAAGAAATGCAGAGGTAGAAGAAAGAAATAAGTTAAAAGAGAAAGGTGGAGGATTTTACCTCTTCAATATAGTCTCCTTGAGAACCTCCTTAAGGAACATGGGTTTGATCTTTTTAGGAGACCAGAAGATCGTTAATGTGGGTAAGAGGATTTTTAGGGGATATAGGTAGCATTTATACTCTATTAATGTGTTATAAGGTCTGAGGAGATGAGGTGGTGAGGGGTAGTATTTATAGGGGTGGAGACATGTGTTTTTTTAATTCATTTGATTATTATTTCAGATCAAGACTATCAATAGTGGTGATACTTATATATAAATAGAATAAACAAATAAGGATAGTTCCAAATAATGGTTCTCATATCATCAATACATCACCTATGCCACAAAAATTTATGTATTTGTTAATTATAAGAAATTACTGTATTTCACTATTCACCAAAAATTCATCTATTTTTGAAAAATATGGTAATTTCACCCAAACAATTTATATATATATATAGATTTAAAAAATGACCTCCATTTAATGAAAATAACTATCTATATATGGTAAATTTTATTTTTAATTAAAATGATCAATTTTTAAAAAATAACAATTTTAATATTATAACTAAATTTTGACGCTTTGAAAAATTAGATAAAGTATCATAAAATTATCTTATAACTATAATAAAAAATTATTATTTGAGGAATATATTTTTTTAAAATAAAATTTCTTTTAAAACATTATATTATTTATAATACTCTAAATGAACATTTACATTTCATAAAAATACCAACACTTATTTATAATTTTTAAAACATATATTTACTTTTTCTATGATATAAATATATCATATTTTCATTTATAAGACAATTAAAATTTATTTATAATTTAATAGGTGATTTTACAATTTTAATGGTCAGATTACTATTCCAAATGGTAAAATTACTATTCCCATGTTCATGTTACCTATCAAATAGTATAATTGTTAACAGTTATAAGGGTTTACTACTTCAAAAAAATACATATTATTCCATTCAT
The DNA here is from genome assembly GCA_963277665.1 of Viscum album. Lineage (NCBI taxonomy): Eukaryota > Viridiplantae > Streptophyta > Magnoliopsida > Santalales > Viscaceae > Viscum > Viscum album. Next base: position 836,247,827 of record OY728137.1, read on the forward strand.
CAGTCACCTAGTTTCTCACACAATTACATATATATACATTCATATTTATAATGAATATTTTATTTTTTATTTCTATATATTTGTTTGTGAGTGAGTTTATTCTATTTGAATGAGGAGATCCAAATTCATTCTATTTTTATTATCTTATTTTTTAATTATTGTCCCATTGTAATATTTGGAATTCTTATTTTTTTAAAATAATTTATCATCACTCATTTGTTAGACTAATATTATTATTGGATTTTCTATGTGATGTTTCTGATTTATTACATAAGGTGGTAAATTCCATTGATAAAATTATAGTCCATTATAGACCCAATCATAACCTAGTGCAGTAAAATGGCCCATGAATCTCTCTTAGACTGAAACTCCTCAGGGATATCATTTGAAACTCTCAATCTACATACTAACCATCATGAAGGATTTGAAAATATTATGAACATGAATTAAATATTTTAAACATAATGTTTCATATATTGAAAATTAGGTTTCACATTTAGAAATCATATACATTATTTTTTCATGACTATTTGTTTTCCTGATAAGATTATATTTTATCACACTATATTTTGGTTTTAGTAAATTGTAATAACCTGATTTAATCTTGTTAATGAGTAATTAAAATGAAAATGAAATGATATTCTTCCTAATCAACCAAATTTGAAGGGGGGGAATGAAAATTCTTAATGCTATGATTACAAATCGTTATCTAGATCTAAATCAGGATGAACAACCAACTGAGAAAAGAAAAGAACATTGTTCTCTTGATTAATTAATGAAAAACTTTCCATCTTATTTTAGTGGTTCCACTGATCAACTAGTTTATAAGTAATGGATTAAAACCATTGAAAACATATTTTCTGTTATGCAGAGTTCGAATCTTGAAAAAATCATTATTATTTTTTATCACTTGTAAGGCGACATAGATCATTGGGAGAATATTATAAATAATACGTGGAAATGTGATGAAATTTACTCCATGGAGTGGGATTACTTCAAGAGTTTATTTTTCATTGAATACATTCCTCATATTCTTTATATAAAAATAGAGAAGTAATTCCTTGAGCAAAATTAGATGTTTGATTAATTCATTAGAACCTATGCAAAAATATTTATGATACTTTTGAGGTATGATTATGGTATTATCCACTAACATAAAAGTAAGGTTGATCAATTATCTAGTTTCTATAAACCTAGACTATGAATAGAGTAATCCATAAGAGACTTAAATAAATATGAATAAATCATTCAATGTTCAATTAATGAGAATATAAAGATTTTATTTATCCATAAATATCATGGGTTTGATAAGAAAATAAAGATAGAATTCAAAATAAACTCTAATAGACATGGATAAAAGGATATGATATTTTCTTCATGTTTGAATTATGAAAAGAAACAATATAGAAATTTTGTTAAGGGGACCAATAAAAGTTTTACGTATGGAAAGGAAGGTCATTGAGAGGATGAATGCCATTGTAATGGGAAGAATTTATCTAATGATGTGAATAAAAAGATAACTCCACATAATTCAACACAAACATTCTAGTGTTTCAAATACAAAGAGTATAGTTTTTAAACTAACTAGTTATGAAATCAATAGGTTAATGATGATAATCAATTTCATAAACCTCTTAAGAAGATAGATAATGTGAAAACTCATATGACCACTATATATGATGAGGGGTATTTTCACATTGTGGTGAAAGATATACTTACCATCAACTCTATAACTACTAAGGTATTATTTAAATTTCGATCTACCTAAAATTTTATTTTAGAAAAGTTTTCTAAGGGTTTAAAAATTCCACCTTGATGATTGGATATGGAATTAATAGTGAATAACACTAATGGAATTTTGATCACATATTAGTTATATGATTCTTATCCAATTGAATTTTGTGGAAATGGTCTTCCTAAAAATCTCTTTATTCTCCCTCTATTTTAATTTTATGCCATCATATACATGGATTTGATTTCATTATAAAAATTCTACATCAATTTTTGTAGATGGTAAGTTATGTTTGAAATTATAATATAACATTTGATCTTCTATCAGTGTGATAATAAATTCAAACATCCAATGGAATTCACATCCATTGTATGTGTGTTGATTCTTATTCAAAAGGGGTGGTTATCTTATATTGTGGGGGAGAAACTCAACATCAATTATATGTTGATTATGTATGTGTTTATTGATTTATTTTAGAAAGAGTTTCCTAATCTTCCACATAATCTTGAATTTGAGTTTTCAATAAAGCTTATACCTAGTTTTGAACGTATTTAAATGAATCCCTTTATAATGGACCCGATTTAGTTTCATTAATTAAGGATGAAACTCAATAAGAATCTTGAAATTGGACTTATCCAACAAGTTGTGTCATCATGGGGTGTGCCTGATTTTTTTGTTAAGAAGAAATATGGTTGTATGTGAATTTGAATTGATTATATAAAACTATACAAGATAAAAATGAACAACTAGTATCTTATACCCTATATTGATGAATTTTTTGAACAACTATAGAGAGGTCAATAATTTTCCAAGATTGATCTTTATATAGGATATCATCAATTAAGGGTCGAGAAGGAAGATGTCACGAATCAGCCCGGTTAGCCTGGTAACTCGATAACCATGCCATGCCTGACATAGCCCAAAGGGCTTTCCTGATCTCCACCTGGCATCACACAACATGCACCTGGGAACTATTTTTTCCACAATAACGCGGAAGAAAACGAAACAAGGTAGTATACAGAAACAAGAATCTTCACCGGGAGTAAAGTAACAGAACACAAAGAGGCGTAAAAGCAAATATTACTACAACCCAAGTACTAATAAAATCAAAAAAATATCCCCAAGGTCCCTAAGGACACAAATCACCAAAACCAAAGATCAATAGGTGGATACCCCTCCAATAGGTCCCTTCCCTATACATTATCCTGGAAAAAGAAAGTCTACAATCACCAGAAAGAAAAAGTATGGTGTGAGAAAAAGCCCAGTAGAATACCACCAACGATTCCTTAATGGATTCCAAATATTTATTTTCCAAAGAAAAGCATAAAATTTTCAATTAAATAGGGTTTTCAATTCAAAATAACATTTTTAACAAAACATGCTATACATTTTCAAAAGATGGAAAAATTACTTTAAGAAAAGGATTTAAAATAATGGAATATTTCTAAAACAATGGGTTAAGCAAAACGTTTATAAAAAACAGTTTATATAAACTCAAAAGGCATGTATGGAAGTTCAAAATCATTGGCATACATTTATTTCTCAAATATAAATAAACAAGCGAGAAATAGGGTCATCTTCCAAAAGTTACGATAGTATTAACCAGTTATAGGATTTAGTACTCTCTATGTGAACTCAGCAAAATGTGTATACACACGTCCCTAGGACACTGGCCAAAGGAGACTCGTTACCAACCCATTGGGGATGTGACCCGTTGCAAGTATGTTTTAGAACATTGATGTAGTGTAGAGTGTATCCAAATAACTCACTGACTACCTAAGGCTTGCATGCGCTCTTACATGATGGGAGAACAATTTTTAGAATGCTTAAAATACGATCAATCACATTCTTCCATTTCAAAAGTGAAAATTTCATTCCATTTAAAACCAAAATAGGTTTTATTCAAAACATGCATTTCCACAAGAAAAAACCAATGGGTTTCTATCAAATCATTTTAATCCATTTTAATAAGTTTGAAATCCATTCTAAACCAATCCCATCATTAGAAAATTTATTAAAATAATTAAATTCTAAAATTTAATTGAAATAATTTTCATCAAATCCAAAATTTAAATTCAACCATTCAAATTAGCCAATTTCCATAAACACACCAAATTCAATGGAATTGGGTTTTTCAAAATTCCCATTCCAAAACCATTTCAAATACCTCGATTCATTGCAATCAGGTTTTTATCAATTTAATTAAAAGAAAACTCGAGCAATTGAATTTAAATAGACAATTGAAATAAATCAGGCAAATAAAATGTCAATAAATTTGTCATGTTGAGAGGGAACCACCTACCTCGATTTATTCATGGGATTTTGTCCAATGAGAAACCCCAAAAACCATGCGGCATAACGACATCGATCAAAAAATGGATCGAAATCCTTAAAACCAAAATTAAGATCAAAGGAATCAAGATCATGGAAAACTAGAACTTGATTCAAAATCCTAGATCTATACATCAACTCATAGTTTTAGATCGGTGGAAGCAAATGAAATATCCCATGAAAAGATCAAGAAAATATAGAGCAATAAATGAGAAACACAACGGGATGAAATCCACTTACCAGGAGGAGAGCGAATCTTCAAACTAAGCCTTCAATCTCAAAGAAAGATGTTCAGATCACCTTGGAATCTCTCTAGGAGGCTTTGGAAAGACCTAAAATGAGTCAAGCTGGAGCCAAGGTCGAAATTATGGAAGTCCCGTGGGTTCAGGTGGTTTTAAAAGAAAAATTCGGAAATAAAAACCGTGAGAACAATTTACCTGGGCAAAGGCTCATAGTTTTTCAAATCGTGCCCACACCGTGCGGAGCTCACTGTCCAAAGATACACGGTCTACACGGTTTTGTCTCACGGTTTGTCAAACCGTGCGCACACCGTGCGTACCTCTCTGTCCAGTGCTACTTGGTTGGAACGGTTTAGTCACACGGTTTGTCAAATTGTGCGCAAGCAGGGAAGAAGCCATTGCCCTTATGTTTTACTTAAATGATAACCCAAACACACCCCCCAAGTCACTACTCCGAAACAGAAGTGCTTAGAAACATCACAAGAACCTGGAAATGTAACTTGATGTTACAACCTCCCCACCATACGATATTTTTGTCCCTAGAAAGCCTATGAATAAACCTCCACGTCATAAAGATGAGGCCACTGCTCTCTCATTAGTGTCTCCCTTTCCCACGTCTCATGAGAATCAGAACCATGCTTCCAAAGTACACGGACCAGAGGTATTGTTCTCCCACGAAGTACCTTGGTCTTAGAATCAAAAATCCTGATTGGTTGTTTAGTAACATATAAATCTGGTTCACTATCGAGATCACTCTAGATCAAACACATGAGTTGGATCAGAGTGATAATTTTGTAGCTGTGATACATGGAACACGTTATGTATCGACGTTAGATGTGGTGGTAGATCTGGACGGTAAGCAACTTTCCCAACAATACCAACAACCTCAAAAGGTCATACAAAATGAGGAGGAAGCTTCCCTTGCCTCCCAAGCCATTGATGACCTAATCACGAAGAAACATTCAAGAACAGCTATTTACCAACCGAGAACTAAAAATGTTTACAGTGACGATCAACATAAGACTTGTACCGACTCTGTGTAGCCAACATTCTCTGACGAATCAAATGGATCTTAGTTGTCGTATCTTGGACCAAACTCATTCCTACCAAAGAAAATTCACCAATCTCCAACAAACATAATGGATATTTACAAGTATGGCCATACAAAGCCTAAAAAAGAGCCATTTTTACCGCAGACTGATAACTCTTATTATAAGAAAACTCAACTAGCCCCAGATGATCATCCTAACTCCCACCAAAGAGGAGAACACATGCGCGGAGCATATCCTCAATGATCTGAATAGCTCTCTCTGTCTGGCCATCTGACTGTGGATGGTAGGACATGATCAAAGCTACCTAATATCCTAGTGCCTCTTGAAGGACTCTTGAAAAGCGAGAAGTAAACTGAGGATCCCTATCAGAGACTATAGCCGACGGAACTCCGTGCAAACGAACAATCTCTTTCACATAGATATTTCCCAACTACTCAACTTTGGTTGTATCTCTAATAGGTATAATGTGAGCCGACTTGGTTAGTCTGTCAATCAAAAACCATATCACATTCTTCTTCCTCTGGGATTGAGGTAATCCAACCACAATGTCCAAAGAGATTTTATCCCACTTCCATGTAGGGACTTGAAGTGGTTGAAGTAAACCCGAAGGTATCTGGTGCTCGCCTTTCACATACTGGAATGTATAGCAACGAGACACAAACTCAGAAATGTATCGTCTCATACCTGGACACCAGAACGGTCGCTGAATATCACAAAATATCATTATGGTTCTTGGGTGTACAACCCACTAAGAGTTATAGCAACCCCCCATCACATCCTTCTTTCCACTAATGACACAATGTAATGGTTTAAAAAACATAGAACACCCTCTTTGGAGAACGACCAATGGGTGTCGGTCTCACCACCATAAAGATAGTCCCAAATGTTGTGGAATTCATCATCCAGTTGTTGTTCCTAAAGAATTAACTCAATAAGAGTAAATGTCAACTGGACACTAGCTAAAGAAACTTCATTCCCCTTCCATTGAACTCCAATATGAAATTGAGAAAAAAGAGACATCAAACTCCATTTTTCTAAAGATTCTTTCACAACATGTGATTAATTTTCCCCTATTAATTCATTTAAAACTACTTTCCCCTTCCTCAGGGTATAAGTAATGTCAACGTCGAAAGATTGCAGGTACTCGACCCAACGCCTTTGGCAGAGATTCAAATATTTTTTAGAGAAGATATATCTCAAGATCTTGTGGTATGAATACAAAGTAAACCTTTCTAAAGAAATGTAATGTCTCCAACAATTAAGTGGGTGCATTAGAACTGAATGTTCAAGGTCATGGGTAGGATAGTTCTTCTCATGAGGGTTAAGCTGATAAGATCCACATGCAACAACAAGATTACCCTGCATGAGGACACATCCCAAACCTGAACTGGATACATCATAGAAGACCACATAACCTATCCCAACGTCAGGAAGAGTTAACACCGACACAATAGTCAAAAGACGCTTTAGCTCAAAAAAAGAACTCTGAAATTTTTCATTCCAGGAAAACATCAATCCCTTTCAAGTAAGAGCAGTTATTGGAGAAGCTAACTTTGAGAAGTCTTTAACAAACCGGTGATAATATCCTCCTAAGCCCAAGAAGCTCCGAATCTCGAAAACATTTCGTGGTTGTTACCAAATCATAACAGCCCCCACCTTCTCAGGATCAACTAATATTCATTGTTCTGACACCACATGTCCCAAGAATTTCACTTCTTGAATCCAGAAATCGCACTTCGAAAGCGTGGCATAAAGTCAGTGATTCCTTAGAAGACTCAAAACTGTTCTTGGATAATGCACATGATCCTCCTTATACTTGGAGTATACAAGAATTTCATTCAGAAAGACTTCCAAAAAAAGTATCTAGATACTCATGGAAAACCTTGTTCATCAATTCCCTAAAAATTTAAGAGCATTTGTTAGGAAAAATGTCATAAAAAGGTACTCATAATGGCGATACCTACTCCGAAAAGAGGTATTATTAATGTCAGATTCTGTTATCCTCAACTCATGGTTACCTGATCGAAGATCAATTTTTAAAAACCACTTTTCCCCTTTCAATTTAACAAACAAATATTCAATTCATTGTAACAGATATTTATTCTTTATCTTATCTCGATTGAGCTTTTGATAATCAACACATAAGCGAACAAAACCCTCAACCTTCTTGGAGAAGAGAACTGGTGCTGCCCAAGGTGATACACTCGGTCATATAAAACCATTATCATGAATATCTTCTAACTGAAATTTCAGTTTTTTTAGTTCAGCTGGAGCCATTTGGTAAGAGGGAATAGAAACTGGTTAGGTACCATACATTAAGTCAATGGAAGAATGAAACTCTCTTACTGGTGGAAAACTAGAGGAGTAAGAAGGAAGCACGTCGGGAAACTTAGCGACGACTGGAGGGAGATCACCACACAATGTATCTCTCTTCATATCAAAATCAAACACTAATATAATTTTCCCCAACTCTAGATAAGAGGGTCCATATCTGCTTGATCTTGGGTCCCATTCTCCTTTAAAAGCAAGAGGCACACCACTGGGCGTAGTAAGGTAGACCTGTCGAAGATATTAATCGGTCTGGGATTTATTGGAAGTGAGCCAATCCGTCCTAAAAATGACAACAAAATACTTCATGTTGGGAACCATTAAACTCCAAGAATGATCAACATCTGATAAAGATAAGACACAAGTAGGACTAGAGATACCCTTCTCTCTCATTGTACCAAGGGGTGTAGTAATATCCATCGCACAAGATGAATTTTCCATAGCTAGATTAAGCAGATTAAACATTTGGGTTAAAATAAAAGAGTAAGATTCACCAGTATCAAAAAGAGTTGTCACTAAAGATGAAGCTACAGTAATGGTACCTCTCACAGTTGCGGGACCTCTATCATCTACCTCTGGCGACTCTACCACTGCGTGAAGAATCATTGTTCCAGATGCCTATGGCTGGAACACTTTTGTACGTGAAGAAGTTGATTTTCCCACAGTATTTGGAGGTGTTGATGATCTTATTTCACTATGTGGAGTATATAAGTGATGGAAAAATCTCTGATAAATCCCTAACCATCTGCATTAGCCACAGTTCTTAAGTTCCTTATTGGAAACCCTCTTAGAATGTCATAGTTTTCCACACTGATAGCAAGTTAAAGAAACTTCTCATGGTGCTACTGGAGGTCTGGAATGACTCTGTTGTCGAGAACTTCCATGAGAAATGTCATGCTTCCATTTTCCTTTAAAAGAACCAACACTACCACTAGTAGGGAAAATAAACTCCTTAAACCCTGAATTTTCTGCCATGTCCATCTCAACCATCATCACCCTATCCAGCACAGCAAAATAAGTGGGTATCTTTAGTAGGAAAAATTGAGAATAGATATATGATCTAAGTCCCAACTCGAATCATCGAGCCTTCATCTTCTCATTAGATACAATATCAGGAGAAAAATGTACCAACTCAGAAAAGATATTTGAGTACTCAGTCATGGTTTTGTTGGCCTGCTCAATCTTGAAAAACTCCACAGCCTTGGCCAACACCATTGATTATGTGTAGAACTAGATAGTGAAAATGACCATAAAGTCATTCCACTCCAAACCCTCTTGTTTCCCAGTCGTCACCATTGTGTCGCACCATCTCATACTTTGTACCTCTAGCACAAAGGTAGAACAATTCACCTTGATCACATCAGGTGTCTCCAAGAACCCAAACAGACGTTCAATATTACTCAACCATTCCTCAGCATGATGAGGGTCAGTGAAGACTTTGAAAACTGGTGGCTTCTGGTGTAGGAATTCTTGAGAACGACTTCGATGAAAATCACTATGAGGATCTATAGCTAGATTCCGAACAGGAACTAGAGGTGGTGCCTGTCCTAGAGCTTGGACAGTGCAAATAATCACCTCAACCTGACTCAGATCCACAATAGGGATCACTTGATGAAATTCAGCAGCAGCCTCTTTTTGGATTCTATTCTCACGTCCTCTCGGAGGCATGTTTCTACACAACATAAAAACACATTTGATTAAAACTCAAAAAGAGTAACAAGGAAAAATATTCATAATATAAGGGATTTACAAGATTTTGATTCCACTCTATCCAAATCAAAATAGTGAAAATAGTAGAATTAATCCACAAGTCATGTTTCCCTAACCAACCTTGGTGACTTATGGTTCATTGCGGTGAGAGCTGGCCAGACACTCAATCACAACTACCTCATAAGTCCCGAAAAGAATACTCAAATGCATACTATCATCAAGGAAAGAAGCTTAACCTCTGATTGATACAATTTTTTCACAAACCATCCTAGTTACCCTGGTAACCGGATAACCGAGCTGGCCCTGACATAGCCCGAAGGGCGTTCTAGATCCCCACGGGTTGGCGACTAGCACCTGGCATCACACAACATGCAAGTGGGGACGATTTTTGCCACAATAATGTGGAAGAAATAGAAACAAGGAAGTATGAAAACTAAAGAAACTCCACTGGGAGTAAAGTAACAGAATAAAAAAGGCATAAAAGCCAAAAGTATAGCAACCCAAGTACTAAAAAAATGGAAAAACTACCCCAAGGTCCCTAAGGACATAACTCACCAAAACCAAAGATCAATAGCTATATACTCCTCTAAGAGGTACCTTCCCTTTGCTCAATCTTGGAAGAAGAAAGTCTACAAACACTTGAAGGAAAAATTAGGTTGTAAGACAGAGCCATGTAGGATACCACCAAGGATTATGTAACGGATTCCAACTATAGATTTTCCAAAGAAAAGTTCCAATTTTCAAATAAAAAGGTTTGGAAATTCAAAATCACATTTTTAACAATACATGATATACATTTTCAAAAGATGGAAAAATTACATTAATCAAATGATTTACAATGATGGAATATTTATAAAACAATTTCTTATGAAAAAAGTTTATATAAAATAGTTTATATAAACTCAGCAGGCATGTATGGAAGTTCAAAATCATTGGCATACATTTATATCTCAAATTTAAATTAACAAGTGAGCAACACGGTAATCTGCCAAAAGGTATGATAGTATTAAATAGTTATAGGATTCCACAATCTCTATGTGAACTCTGCAAAATGTGTATACATGCGTCTCTATGACACTGGAAAAAGGAGACTCGTCACCAACCCATCAAGGATGTGACCTGCTGCAAATATATTTTAGAGCGTCGATGTAGCGTAGAGTGTATCCAAATAAGTCACTAACTACCTAAGGCTTTCATGCACTCTTACATGATGGGAGAAATGTTTTAAGAATTCTTAAAATACGATCAATCCAATTCTTCCATTTCAAAATTTCCAAATTCATTCCATTGAAAACCAAAACAGGTTTTATTCAAAACATTCCTTTCCAGAAGATAAAACCAATGGGTTTATATCAAATCATTTCAAGCCATTTTCATAAGATTGAAATCCATTCAAAACCAATTCCATCATTACACAATTTATTACCACAATTAAATTCAACAATTTAATTGAAATCATTTTCATCAAATCCACATTTTAAATTCAATAATTCAAATTTTCCAATTTTCTTAAACACACCCAATTCTATGGAATTTGGGTTTTCCAAATTCCCATGCCAAAACCGTTTCAAATACGTTGATTCATTGGGATCAGGTTTTTATCAATTTAATTGAATGAAATATTGATAAATTGAATTTAAATAAACAATTGAAATAAATCAAGCAAATAAAATTTTAATAAATTTGGAAAGTCGGGATGGAACCACCAACCTAGATTTATTGACGGGAGTTATCCCAATGAGAAACCCCCAAAACCAAGAGGCACAATGACATCGATAAAAAACTGGATCTAAATTATTAAAAAAAATAAGATCAAAGGAATCAAGATCTTCAAAAACTAGATCTAGATTCACAATCATAGATCTATACCACAACTAATAGGTTTAGATCCATGGAATCAAAGGAAATCTCCCATGAAATGATCAAGAAAAGATAGAGGAATAAACAAGAAACACAACGGGATGGAATCCACTTACCAGGAGGAGAGTGGATCTTCAATACGAGCCATCAATCTAAAATAAAGATGTTTGGATCACCTTGGAGTCTCTCTAGGAGGCTTTGAAAAGACCTAAAATTAGTCAAGCCCGAGCCAAGGTCAAAATTATGGAAGTCTCGGGGGTTTGGGTGGTTTTAAAAGGAAAATTCGGAATTCAAAACCACACGCATGGTTTACCTGGGCAGAGGTGCACAGTTTGTCAAACTATGTGCACACCATGCGGACCTCACTGTCTAGTGATACACGGTCCACACGGTTTGTCAAACAGTGTGCACACCGTGCGTACCTCTCTGTCCAGTGCTGCTTGGTTGGCACAGTTTAGTTGCATGGTTTTTCAAACCATGCGTAAACCATGCACATGACATTGCACTTTTGTTTTATTTAAAAGTTCATCCAAACGCACCCCCAAGTCACTACTCCAAAATATAGGTTCTTAAAAACATCAAAAGTACCTAGAAATGTAACTTTATGTTACAGGAGATATAACCAAGAGAAAATTATTAACAATATTTAAACAATATGAATAAATATCATTGTCATTCAGTATTACTTATTTCACATCTATATTCATGGATTTAATGAACAATATATTTAATGATTTCCTTTATAAATTTTTGGTATTATTTATAGATTATATCATTTTATATTCAAAGAGAATGGATGAAAATGAGTAACACTTTATAATTTTACTAAAGTACCTATGGAAGAAGAAAATATATGAAAAAATTATAAAGTGTGAATTTTTCTATAAAAAGATTCATTATTTGGTCATATAATCTCAAGAGATGGTATGTCTAAGGATCTATCAAATACTGATGTTATGAATATTGGCTAAGACCACCCAATTTGTAGGACATCCAATGTTTTACTTTTTAGAATGAATATTATTTAAGGTCTTTGGATAATTTCTCGTGACTATATAATCCACTCACCATACTAACTCATATAGGGTCCAAGTACCTTTGGATATATGAATGAGAGGAAAACATCAAGAAACTAAAGAAAAGGTCACTCAGCACACCTATGCTTACATTAGTATAAATTTAATAAGGGGATAGTAATCATTAATGATTCCTCAATGAGGGGATTGGGATTTTCTCTCATGTTGAGTGGCATGATTATTAATTATGCCTCAAGAAAATTGAAGGTTCATGAGAAAAATTAACAAACTAATGGTATAGAATTAGTTGTGGTAATTATTTCATTAATAACATGGATCAAATATCATTACATTGAATGGTGTTATATATATACTGGTCATAAATTTTTAGAAAATATTATAATACAAAAACAGTTGAACTTTCACCAAATAATACGGTCAGAAATGATAAATTATTATGACTTCTCGATATATAACCAAATTGGGATAGAGAAAAATGTGGATAATTTTTTGATTCAAAAGGACCATGCTAGCTTATTTTACGATAAATATCACATAAGATCCACTATTTATTGATTTTCAAGGAATGGATCATGAAATATTGATGTAAGGGGAGAAATAATATATTTCTAAAATTAGTTTTTCAACCATCAATCAAAATGAAGAATAAAGGCATGAAAAAGAAAGATGTAGAGATATAGATTATGGTGAGAATTATTCTAGAGTTTAACCTTGATTATCATTGAATTAAAATTTTAGGAACCATGTTTGTGTTCTCTCTATATCATATTTGAATGAGTTATTTTAGGTGTCTCATAGTACATAATTCTCTATTAATCATGAAGTATGGAGATTTATAGATGTTTGAAAGATTATTTTGGGTGAGATTTCTATAATAGAGATACTATAATGTTTGTTACTCAGTTTTTGATATGCCAACTTGTTAAATTTATTATAATAATGTATAAGAGGATGTTAAAAAAATTAACCATACCATGATAGAAATTCTTAAATATCAAAAAGTATTTTTTCAGTGGACTCCCCAAAAAATATTAAGGGAATAATGCTATATGGGATTTAGTTGATCTTATTACGATGTAAACACACTTTTTATATATAAAATAGAATTTATCTATGGGTATTTTTTCTAGGATATACATTAAGGATGTGGAAAGGTTTTATGGAGTATCATATTCTATTGTATCTGAGCAGGATCTGAGGTTTACCTCGATGTTCTAGCCAAGTCTTCAGTAGGTTATGGATATAGAGTTATCTTTTAGAACTTTTTAACGCCATAATATATACATTCAGTCTGATAGGTCCATTAAAACCCTAGAAGATATGTTGAGATCATGGTCTATGTATTTCTATGGTTTTTTGGATCCATAAGTTTCTTTATCTTAGTTTTCATAAAATAATATTTTTCACATAATCATTCATATTATTTCTTCATAATACCTCTACATAAAAAAGTTTAAAAACTATCATTATGGGATGAAGTTATAGAAATTAATAAATTGAGACCATATGTAGCGATTGAAATGGAATATAGGGATATTTTTATTTAGAAACACATAAGGGAAATAAAAATTCCATAAAATGTTATATTGAATATGTTCAGTGTGATCTGGAGTTTGAAGCTTTTAACAAGGTGTTTTTTTATATTTATATATTAAATATGGTTTTGATATTAAGGGGGAAAAGAAATATAATCCATAGTTAAATTTTCTATTTTAGATTCTCGACTATGTATGGATTGTAGAATTCTTTTTCATCCATTGAACCTCTCTCAAATCTGTGATTTATTCCAGGTATCTCTTATGAGGAAGTACGTACTTGATCTATCACATGTAATGAAATTAAAGGTCATACTACTAGATCATGATCTCCCATATGAGTAATAACCAATGGAGATTCTATATTATAGAGATAAATTTCTTATGAAACATGACCACTCACCTATTTAAGGTTTTTTAGCGAAGCCACCAATTTGAGAAAGCGGCATGGTAATCTAAGGATATGATGAAGGATAAGTATGCTCAATTTTTTGTATCAAAGAGATATAATCCTTTGGGTAAATTTTTTTATGGTGTGTATAATTTCACCACCTATGAATTTTATTAAAGATATTTTTTTCAAATAAATAAATTTCTTTAATACCTTTTGTTCCAAGAAACCATGAGTTTGAATGAACGGTAATACAGTTTACCTCTATAACCTAGTCATTAAAATTGAGGGTATCAAAAGGGCTACAAAAAATATTAAAATTATATGGTTTACATATTAGTCAATTAAATTCTTTTGTTATTAATTAGTTATAAATGATGATAAAAATTGTTTGAAAGATGGAGGAATATTTTTATGAAAAAATAGTTTTTATACGCCCAAAGTTTTTTTTCATAATAAGATAAAATTTCAACTATTTGTAAATGATTTTAATTAAATTTATTTATTATATATTCATTCATTATTTTATCATTCATGTATTATTTTTACTTGAAATAATATGAGGATAAATCTGATTTTATTATTAAAATCAATATTTCTATTATAAAAAAGCAGTTTCATCATGATTTTCACACTTATTTTAATATTAATTTGTTAAATTTTATGAAATTTTTTTTGGAAAAATTAACCACATTTATGTAATTGAAAAGTTTAAAATTATTTTATATTGAATTCTTGATAATTTTCTAAAAAAGTATTTTTTTGATGAATATTGTAATATAATAATTTTTTTAAATATCCCTTTTAATTTAAAGAATTAACATAATATCCATCTTTTTTTAATTTTTATAATGTATAATTATTTAAATTATTTTTTATTAATATAATTTATTTCGTTTTAATATATTTTTTATTCAATTTTGATATAAAAACTTTTTATACTTATGAAATATTTTTCATTGGAAAATCATTTATTCATTTTGATTATAGTTTTAATTTAAAAATAAATTATGAATATTTTGGAAATTAAATTTGGTAAAATGGATTCCATATTTAGAAATATAATAATTTAAATTATTAAATAAGGTTAACTTAATTTTTGGTCATAATGAATAGTGAAAATAGTAAAAATTAATTACCGTGGTTAATGTTTATACAAGTTTACCAGGGGGTTTAACAGAAACGATAAGAGTTAAAATGACCCAAAAACTATTATAATTTATATATATAATTATATTTAGTTTTTATATCATCTATGGTTTGTGAATTGTCTATTTTGGAGATATTTTTTGTTTCTTAAATGTGGGTATGATTTATTCTTTGTAGAAATTCCACGCTTATCCTCTCCCCCACTTATAAAACGAAACCCACTATCCTCTCCTCTCAACACTACCAATGCATTTTTGTTCATCCAATAAAATCCTAAATAACAAAATTACTTATATTTCCATGTCATAGAGACCCTTTTTTATTATTATATCCTTTTATCAATGCTTTTTGTTCATACCTAAAGCAGTTTTGTGAAGAAGATGTATCATTATTAACTGAGCATTTTTGTATTATTTCTTCTTCCAGCTCATTAAAATATTATTAATCTTATTGAATTAATAAAACAATTATATTACATATAATAATAATAATTTATTATGATAATTTAATAACCTATATCCATATCCTATCACATAAAATGAGAAATGAAAAAATCAATCGTGTGTATGGAATACTATAACCTCATGAACCAATGTAATTTTTTTCCATAACAACCTATAAGGTATATATATATAAGGATATATTTAATGTTTATGTATATATATATATATGATATTTATGACATAATTATACTTTTATAATTTTATTATCACATCTAACTTCTTACCTTCTAATCCATTAGAAAACGATAACATCGCTTGTGTGTACGTGTGGACTACCACCTCCATGAAGCAATGTGATATGTTTTTCCTTTTTTTGGAATGGATGGTTATAAAGAAATATTTAATTAATATATATTGGATAATTTTTTAATGGTTAATTAATATTCAACTTTTTCCCATTCAATGAGAAAATGGAAACAACGTTCTTGTGTACATATGACCTACCATGTCCATGCACAGTGTAATTAATTTTTCTATCTCTAAATTTTATGGATGCCTATAAAAATGAATAAAATTAATATATAATATTTTTATATAACGATTAATATATTGGATATGATGGATCTTTAATCAAAGTACATGGACTAAAACTACCAAACAAAAACATTATTAAAAAACGAACCAGTTATCAACCGAACATTAATTTTAATAAAGAAAATTTTATAAATTACTGATAGATGTTTATAAGTAAATTATATATGGTATGGTATATATGATTATTTTTAAGAAATTTATTTATAATAAACTTATATTTATTATACAAGAGTTTTGAATGTGTACACAAGAATTTGACAGTTTAGGTAAGGGATTTTTCATCAAACTTTTATTTCCAGGGGACACATGTCATATTCAACAGTAGTTTCATTTTGTAGTGAATAAACATAAAATGAATTTATTTTATGATTATTAAAATGAAATTTATGGCGTATAAAAATAAATCTAAGTTCCTTTATTTCTTGGGGATAAGGATTTGAATGTTACCAAATTGGTAAGGATTTTTTATTTTCTAAATCTTTGTTTATGCTTCCATTTTTGGAATATATTGATAAAACTTTCAACAACGTCATGAATTTTTTTCCTCTAGTTATTTTCAGAGATTACATTATTTTCATTTAAATTTTCACTCTTTAAGGACTGAGGTGGCCAAAATAAATTTTTTATTCAAAATAGAATTTATCTACCATTGCTCAAAAATCCATTCAATTAAACATCAATATTTTCATAAAATATTTTAAATAATGTATTTAATATTCTATAATGACTATTAAAATCAATTGTAAATAATTTTTTATTTTTTAAATTTTATTTTAAATAGAACCCTCTTGTAATTTTATGTTTTATTACGGAATATATGAAAGGATTTTTTGTTTTACTTGTTTCGAATGAAAAAAATGTCTTGTTATCAAGAACACTCAATGATTTGAATATTACATTATAATTTATCAAGGAAATTTTGAAATTAATTTTTTCCATAATATGTTTTTGAAATTTGTAGATTTTAAAAAACATATTTTCTTAGTGTAGAGGGTATTTTCTTCATGAAGTTTTTTAATTATCTTTTAATGTTATTTATATTCATCATTGAAAATAACCTTTGAATCTACTTTATCTTTAGTGGGGATATCATCTGAGACATCATCCCTATTCTTTATTTGTATGTGTTATGTTTATGATGAAAATATATTTTTGAAACCCATTAATTTTCCATATTTTATGCTTTGATGAAATGATTATGAAACCCATTTCCCTTCAGTGGTTTATGTTATGGTAAACCTTTTCTTGTTTTGTGGTTCATATATGTTTTATTTTCATTTTCTGATAGTTGGGCCCATAATTTTATATCCACATAACAAATTGGGTAAATATTTATGTTCAATGAGCTCAAAGGGTACACTAGAGGTTTTTTAAATCCCATAAAGTTGGTACATGATGAGTAATTCCATTCCCAAAAGATAGTACACTTGAGGTTACCCCATGCCCAAAAGTGGGTACATGGGAGGTTTTCCCAATCCCAATATAGGGTTCATGGGAGGTTATCCCAATCCCAAATATGGTACATGAGTGATTTCCCCATATATAATATCTTATTAATGTCTTGGTGGATGTCCTTGGAAAAATATATTTTATTATTATATGAGTGTGAAAAATATTAATCTTATATCAATTTTATGATTTCATGGCATATTTTCTTTGATTGATTTATGATTCTTGTATTATGAACTACAATAATTTATAATAGGACATAATATTATTACCATTAATGAAAAGGATATAGTTTTAAATTGTCATTATCATGTTATCATAGCCTTATGTTCATGTTATGTGGATATCTCAATTGTTTACCCTTATTGAGCATCTATGATCACCCTTTATTTTTTTTCCATTCCCCAGGTTATGAATAACATAATAGGATATGATATAGTTCATTTATAAAATAGTTTCCATATATCCAATTTTCCAAAGATACTATACTTATATGATTTTAATTTTCATCATTATATTATGGAATGAATATTCATATAATAAGATTTATTATCTATGTATGAATGTTATGGGTATCTATATAAGAAAGATAAAATTCATTTTTTAGAAAAATATTATTTATAATAAAATTATCTTATTAATTTTATCAATAATTTGGTCAATAATCATTTCTTAATATTATATCATACAAATTATTTATCCTCTAAATGTATGAAATTTTAATCAATTACTATATTTTTATTTATTAGAGGTTTTATTAATCATATAATTTCTTAATAATGTTCATATAATGTATCACAAATCATTTTAATTTGGTTTTTTATATAGAACAATCTATTAATAAAATTTTAATTTAATGGAATATATGATCCAATATCTCAGAGTATTGAAAACTCCCTATGTGCATATCCTCTAAGGACCTCATATAGCCACCAAACAAGAAAGCCACATTATCCAAACCCAATTACCCCATGTTCTAGTGGCATAAATATTGAAACCATATCCTAAATTGATAAAAATAAGGGGGATATAAATCTAAGAATAAAACTGAAGAAGGAAATATGATCTTACCTCAAAATTCTATTTTAAAGAACCAAAATCCATCCCATGCAGTGGATAAGTAAATAGGGGATAAGGGATGGGAAGTGTGGGTCAATTGGACTTATCCCCTATCCTATCTTATCCTAAAACACATGGAAGATGACGATAAAAATAAATGTTTTATTTTTTAAAAAAAATATATGCAAGTCTCATTCATAGTGCCTCCTAGAGGGTTAAGACAAGAGGGAAAACTTTTGCAAAACAAATCACAGTGTGACCAGTGGTCATAAGTCAATGCACTCCTAGAAGAAGATACTTTTAATGGGATCTAAACCTTTACAATGTGAAGCCTATTTCCCAGTTTCCTTAATATCATAATAGATCCTAGGTAGATTGTCTACCCTTAGTTAGGCCTCAAGAAAAACACGACTTTCATGGGATGTAGTGTGAAATAATGCAGGCTACTAAAATTCCATAATCGGAAACCCCAATCCTACTATAAGGCTATATTAAACCTCAGAAACAAAATTTGGATACCACCCTATGTTTAGAAACATATATCTACAAATCCTGAACCCTTGTAATTATAATCCATGTCCCAATTCATAGAAAATGACTTCGTTAGGAAATAAATTTAAACTCCCCCAAAAGTTAAATACCATAAAATACAATGTTCATTAAAATCTCCCCCCACATTAATAAATATCATACATATAATCTATGATAATCCTTTAACTATAATCCTTTTCATACCATGATAATTAATTCCCCAAGAACTCATTTTCCTCTATCTTCGTATACTAATAATGTTATTTTCATGTAACTATTAACATTACTATACAATATTCTCCAAAACCCATCCCAAAAATAAGTCCAAACCCAAGATGGTGAAAGGAAAAACCAGTATAACCTAATATATAAAATAATCAATAACTAGTTTACACTAAGTCCTATGGTTCTCCCCTTCATTAGTCTCCTCTCATAATAGTTATTTATGAGATATTGATCTCCCCACCATAGGAATAAATTACTGAAAACAAACTTAAAATGTTCCAATAAAATGAACTACGAAGTTTCCAACTCATAATATCCAATTCCATATAGAAATAATGATGGAAACTATTATGGTCTTCGTCTTCGGAAAATTATCAGACACATCCACCAACCTAATATCACACTACCAAACATGTAGCTTTTACCCCTAGAGGAATCACAATATCTATTTAACATACACCGCGATCTCTAAACCCATCTCATTATGTAATTTACATGGTTGGATCACCAATCATCACGATGTCACCTTGATCACAAGTTGACCTCCAATATAACTCATCCTTGGATCCCATGAAAACCACCCCAACACTATTTCCAACACACTGAATCTATCCAACACCATATCCCAGTAAAAAAAATTGTAATTTATCAGGGATCAAAATAAAATATGATCTTCCCAAAAATTTATATCCTAGTGTATCCTTCAACATCTACAAACTGGTCTCACTATACCCATGACCCATCCAACATGAGGGTCATATACCTGAGGCTGATACTATTCTCTCGACCAAAAGAGTATTATTTTTTTCACTATTCTAAAACAAACACCCCATATCTATGTAAAAATTATTCCATTAATAAATGTATGTATTTGACAAGGAGAACCCACTCATACCCATGTGCCAGCAAAAAAAAACTAACCATCATCCATTACTAGACGACTAGGAATGATATCATGGAAATTCAAAAATCCACATAAATTAAGGACCATACCCATTGATATCTAATGTTCTACATCTAAAAATGTGGTTTTCCTTATATGACTCCTTTGGTGCCAACCAAAAAAGTTATGAAACCACTATAACTTATCCTTTCCACCTAAAACAAGGATTATCCCACCAATATTCCATGAATAAAATAATATCATTGCTAATCCACTATTGAATCCCTTCTTTAGTCTATTGAAAATATGGATTTTTTAATAGGCCATCACATGCCCTATTATACCAGTCGATAGGCCAAATTGAAACTACACATAACCAATATACACCTAACATCACACACAAATAACATTCCTTCAAAATTAATTCTAACACAAACTCTCATCCATAAGGAATATTGATCCACTAAGAACCCTATCATAATTTATCGCATATGATCTTACTGAATACCACAAAAACCTAATGAATGCATGCTCCCATACACCCAATCACACAACCTAAATCACTATTTCATGAGTCGCATCTGAACTAACGTTGGTTCACATGCCAAATCATATATCTATTCTTTATTGTATATCATGTTTACACAATATCCTAAGAAATTTCATACAAAGTAAAGCTAACAACATGATCACCCACCACATGAGTGTCATCCCAAAGACATGAGTTTCTACCAACAATATACTCATACTAGGTCTAACAAACTAGTATCCTTGTTGGATGACCTATATAAAACTACACCCACATCCACCGAGTTAGTAATCCAATATATTCTGATCTTGAAACCCAACCTCAATACCATAATCACGCGAAATTTTTTTAATCATGAAATCCCATGGTATTCATGTTACCTTCATCAAAAAACTAGAGTTGTTATATATTGATCCACCAAGAATATATGTTGTTAAACACTATATAGGATATTGTGGACACTTTAGGTAACCAAACCCATATTATTAAGGAAACATGTTTCGATCTTCATATCATCTCTAAGGCATTCAATTCCTGCACTAGTCTACTAAGGGTCCCAACAGATCCCTTAAACAAGGTAATGCATAGAATATACTAAATAATATCCTACACCATGATCCTTGTGAATTACTAAATGAAAATATATTTTTCTTAATAGGAGTATAATGCCCTCAAAAACCTATATGGGGGAACTCTATATATGATTTTTTTGAAATTTAGAACAACTCAACACCAATTTTCAGAAACATCCCCACATAATAATTATTTTTCCACGAGAATACTACATGCCATATATGATTCATGTAAATGGGACTCTTACAAATAGGTAAAGTGTAAAAGAATATTAAAAATATACAGTAAACACATCATATTGGCTAAATATGACAATAATAGCAGTAGAAACCATGATCAACAATCTCATACCTAGGTAACCATGACTTTCCATCAGAAGGTGTTCATGACTCACTAGTATGAGGTCCATCCCATTATCTAAAATATTCATATACCACCTACCTACCATATCAAAAAATATTAAGTAAGGAAACAATAATACTATTATAAAACTCCATAATCCTAGGAAACATTATAGTGGCTTATATGAGGATGCTAAATGGCCTCAGACATGATTTTACAAATGCTAGTGGCTCCCAACTAGTAGCAATGGATCTATTCATAAATGGAAACACTATGAACTCAAATCGAAGAAAATAAAATTGTATATGTATAAAAACATATGTATCCCATAATAAGTGTATGCATAAATCATTAAACATAGTGATATATAATAATTAATCATATAAAAGAATAAAGACACAAAATCATACAATAATAAAATGGTAATCACATGCTTGGATGAATACATGGAAAAAAAAGAGATGCATACTACCATACATGAATCCTCAATATCATTCAATCCAAAAATCCATCAATATTCCTTAGGTCAATCCACTAAATATACCATTCTCAACCAAAAAGCATACACAAGGTTTGAATGTACACAAGGGTTACTATGTAAGGTGTGAGAAATATCTCTCAATGCGGTATCACCATGTTATCATATTATAAACCATTATATATAAGTGGGTATAAGCAGAAATAAACATGTCACATAAGAGTGTTATAAATCATTTCCTAACTAGACCACCATGATTCACTATGCATTAGGTTATTATGGACAGACCAGGTCATAATGAAACCCAAACATACCTACTTTGGTTCCATTATATAATAAACCTCATAAAGTAATTCTACCATACTCATAACACAACATGTACATCAAGACTCAGGGTAGGTTTCGTCCATTTCCACAGCCTATACATGAAGACATAGGGTAGGAATCACCTAAAACCTCACCCACAACCCAATGGATTAAGATATTCTCATATTTATAGATCTTTACCTTATACATATTCTATAATTGTTGTGTCCTTATCTATATATAACATTATACCCAGACTAATCCCTATTATCTAGGTGGTCCACTTTTACGATTGAATCCTACATAAGGAATGATATGTTACCATGACCAATGACTGACAAGGAAAGGTTAGTATCTTGCAAATGAGGAATCCACCCCACCCACGATATCCTAATCAGCTCCATCTCAACCATGATAGAAATATACCACTAGATGCTCACCCCTATCGATTATGTCACCTATCAAAAGCATATAATTAAGCACATACATATTGTTGTACATGAGCCATACAAACCATCACAGAGTTCAACATCCCACCACGTTGGTAATATTACTTTAGGCATAGGTCCTTATCTCAGAAAATGTTATTTTATTGGTTAGGGTGTCCACTAGGTCCCCTAGACCCATCATAGTCTCTACTTACTGATACCACCTTGCGTCTATAACTCATTGGTGACACCGTCTCCTCCAAGATCATATGACATGAACTTCAACTTCTATTCCAATATCATTAAAACCCTCAACCCTCATGGTCCTATTACTTGGGGAACATATAAATCCATATAACTCTATGAACCATAGAAACCCAATGCCCAGCCCCAAAACATTCCTCCAACACACAATCGAGCCCCATCTCACATATAGGAAGTGATATCTCTAAGCCCATAATCCATTGGAGACCCATATTCATTACACCACATATCATTCTAAAGGAAACATCCCACTCACTAAGCTCACTAATCCTCAACTCATACTTAGGTGGGTGTATCTCACTATGATTGAGACATACAACCATATCAACCATATTTTCACAAGCCTAAGACTCAATTTTCCACTTGACTTGTCTTAGAGAAACAATCCTAGGATATCCACATAACCACTCATACCCTGAGACCTTACCTAATCCTCTAACAAGATGAACGAATTTCCTCAATCCATGGATACATAATCATCAATCAGTTTGAAAGCCACTAAGTGTTAGAGGAACACACTATCCTATTTTTTCTACTAAAGTAACTCTCAATCCCTATCCGTATATCAAGCTTCATGAAACATTAAATACATAGGAAATCATTTATAACCCGTATATGGTTTTGTTTTAAAGGGACCACCTAACTCTTAAATGGAGATACCACCCATTCCACGCAACAACGAGCCTCTCCCAAGCCTTTTTATGCCTCATTTGAGCTAGTATTTCCACTTGATCAACTATGTCGTTCCATAAAAACAAATAAATAATAAAAACATTTAAAATTAACTATTAATTTAAAATATGGAGGAATATTCTCTAAAAAAATCTTATGAACCACCATCAAACTAGAACCATATGAAACTCTAGGTAATAATCCTCTCGAGACAACTTTTAGATAAAATGACACACTCAATTTTCATGATTAGTTTTAAACTTTTTTAAGGGATATTGAATTTTATTAATGAAGAATACTCAAGAATTTCAATGTTTTATAAAAATATGTTAAATTTCATGTTTGGAATAATTTTTTTTGAAATGAATGAAATTGTTTTTTTTAATTTGGACAATTAATTTTATATGTTATTTAATTTTATTAATGTTTTTTAAATGATTTATATATGATATTTAGAAAATTGTCGAGCAAAGAGTAGACCCCATCCAATGGCCCAAAAACACAAAGATAACATCATAAGAGAATTTTTATCCACCAAGGCCACCGAGAGAGCATAACCATGGCTGGAGGGATAGAGGCCACATTGGGGGAATTAGGCTCATTAATATTGTGAGCCCATAGAGTACCAAAGTCATAGAATGGGCCAAATATCATTGGAGATGCTTATTAAATGAAACCCATATGGTGTGTGGAAGTTATAAATGAGAACACAACCCCAACCTAGGCTTCTGATTTAGGGATTTGGCTTGATTTAATTTAGGCACTCACAACCTCTACTGGAATTTCCTTTTTGGGATAACATGACAGTGGTTACATTTAATATTTTATTCAAACAATTTCATCATAGGTGAAAACATGCACCACCCACTGAAATATTCCTATACAATTTACTCACCCTCCCACCAAACCCTTAAACAACTCTATCCATTACTTAAACATTCAAGAACTCAATGGTGGACCACATTCACACTTGGGTATGAGCCAATAACCACTATCGAATCATATGTGTACCATTGATAATATTTGAGAATCCATACAATCAAAATGAATCCCCATTCAAAGATGAATAATTCCCTTATTCTTAGTAGAGTTTCTTCTAGCCACTATGAAGGATGGAGGGATTGATGGAGAAAACCATACGAATAAAACAATGACTTGATTTTGCAACTCCATGCTCAGACACATGATACTGAGTCCCCACATTTGAAAACCACATCCATGAAAGTAAATCCATTTAAATAGTAGAACATGATCTATAGTCATTCATATGATAGCACATGAGCTAAAATTCATCCAATGGTGGATATGGAGGAGGTCAACACATCTACTGCTACTCAGTTACTTCCATCATTGGATACCATTATCCTCCACCACAAAAACCACCTAGGTTCAACACTGTTTCCAGTACTACTGATTGGAGATCACCATATCCTCCACTAGAAGCTATCATCAAGATTTCATCATTGTGCAATCCCACTGATAAAGAGGAATGATCCCTCTACTGAACCTACACTCCACATAAATGGTCATGAAATATCTACCAAGATCCCTTATCACCATTGCCACCACCACCATTAGGAGATACAACCCATGTACGATGTACTTCCATCACTGGAAAAAGGAGGAAGCATGCACAGGTGAAGGAGGAGATAATATCAACTACTCTGATAAGGAAGAATATTGAGTGTGGTTTCCTAGAATTTTCTAATGATGTTACTTACATTTTTCATAATTTAGTATATTTTTCATACATTAATGGATAAAGGAGGTCTATGAAGTAGAATCCATTATTTGGATACTATTGATATTTCCACACACCCATTAGGCCAAATGAAAGAATTTTATGCATTGATTAAAGCCATGGACAATGAGGATTATTCATCTAAGGAACACCACAAATCATGATGGACGGAGGAGAAATAACTATCTAGAATAAATAATAAATTTTTTCTATTGGTTACTCCCAATGGAGGATGTGAACCACCAAAGGGAAAATGATAGATATGATCCACCATTGGTCCAATAGAATATATGATCCCCTATTAATAAAATTTTAGATGTAAATACAACCACTAAGGAATTATTCCTCATCATTGAAATTTTGAAACACCCTAGAAATAAAATGATTCAATCATTATTATCTTTTAAAATACACATTAAATTATTGTGAATAATTTTAAAGATAAAAATGGAAGATATTAATAGGTTACACCCCTCATTAAATACAAGGATACTTCCCTAAATTAAATGTTTGGAGGATTGAGAGAAAAATGATGCTAGATGCTATGTATTAATTTTTTTATATTTCATCTATAATTTAGTCTATTTTATATAACTCAGTCAGTATTTTCTAATGAAATTGATCTATTCATTGTATTTCTACCACTTTTTGATTTTATCATCTTTATCTCATACTTTATCTCGTTACCTTCTTCTCATATCATCTACCATGATCTCTTGTACTAAAAAATAAGCAACCAACTCATGGCCTGGCCTCAGAGGAGGATTGGGTTTCCAAAATTCTATTCATCAATTATAAATGTTTTATTAATGTTTGTTGTGTCAAGAGTCATGTGTATGAGTGTGACGATTTAACACCATGAAATAGAACTCAAGATCACTTCTACATATTTATTTAATTCTTTTCCCTTCCACACCATTAATATAATATCTTCCCATGATAGAGTTGAGACTCTCAAGGGATGAAATGACATATGATGGATATCTGGTCCTGGAAGGTGCCACACTCTCAATTGAGGTAAACCATCAACCATGATTATAGGGGGATGAGTAATTTAGTTTTCATAGGAATCCGTGGTTTCACCATCACTAAATAAATGTTTAGTAACCCATGAGTGTTATTTCATAATGGGGATATCAAACTAAAATTTATAAATCAACAAATAGAACGAAAAAACCAAACCCTAAAAGGAGAAGTTATTTCTTAATTCTATATTTTATTACATGTTAAACATGTATTTCACTTCCAATTTATGATTTCAATAATGAATACCCAAATCCTAACTATTCATTTAAAATAATAAGAAAAAAAATCAAGAAGTGTTACGTGAGTTAAAATTACATAAGTAGACAAATATGAATCTCCTTAAGTGAGATGAATTAGGTTAGCCTCTCTATTGCATTATAAAAAACATAGATATTTTTTTCCATGCCCCGTGATAGCCATGCATCCAAAATTGGCACTATTTTTAAACAGAAAATCATAGTTTTATTATTTTTTATTTTTAAAAAAATAGATTTTTTATTTCTTTAAAAAAATCCCTAAATAATTCATTTCATGATTTTTCAAAGGATTTTTTTTCAATTCATAGAAAATTTAGTCAGGGATGAAAGATCCAAAGAATGTGTTACAACATGTTGAAAAGAATCTCATAAAAAGTCTTGATGAACTCACTGATTTGTCCAAAAAAGTTGAATTTACATGAAATAAGAATTTAGTTTCAATAGCTTGTAGATATGCTCAATCATGTGAAGGATGATATTCAAAGACTAATGTCTAAGGGGGAAGTGCAACTGGATCTTTCTGATTTTATTTAAGATATCTATGCAGTTGATATCCAACTCAAATACAGTCAATATAACTACTAATTGAGGATCCATATCCATGATGACCATGATGATATAGAGCGTATTCATGATGAGGAATAATTACTGGCTAAGATATATGGGGAGATCAACAAATAATGGATAATTTTACCGAATAAGATTGAGGTACAACAAGATATCCCCATTCAATAATGGTATAAGATCCATGACCACTCTAATTATCTCTATACATGGGACAGATCGAATCCACAGAAGTGATAGAATTTGAAGAAAACATTGAGGACCTCGACTACATGCCTCTGTTCAATGTGATTCAATTTCAAGTTGTACATACCATAGAAGAATTGATCAAAGGCTAAAAAACTATGGTATATGATCTTCTTGTGAATAATTTATTTTTTTTATTTTATTCAATCTAATTTGAGTATCACCACTAACTGCAATGAATTTTTTTATTTGGTTAATCTATATTTTTCCTTAAATGATGATAATGTAACAAAACATGCACCTGCGAATGAACACTTGGATCCCCCTAATTTTGATGAATAGGTATTTGAGGGTACTAATATAGAGGTACATGTTTATGGTAATGAGTAAAGAAAGATATAGGTTACTCGCTTAGAAAAGGATAATTTTATTATTAATAATTCATATTTAAATTCTATTAAAATAAAAAATATCTTCTTACATTCCCTTTGATCATTCAATTCATGTAGCCCCAATATAGAAAGAACTAGAAAATAAGGATGGGTCATCACAAGTAGATACCATGAAAGAAGATGATCAATTGTTTATCATACCCCTCCATGAAATAAACATCAAATTGTGAAGGGGATGGATTTGGTACACTCATTAATGGACCATTATTTAACACCAAAGAATATGTGCGCACTGGGAGAAACCACTTGTGGGGGTTCAATTATATGATGATCCTTCTACCAAATGACTATGGATAGTAGATGGTGCTTCCCTTTAGAGGTAGTAAAAAGTCCAGCGCTACATGGTGGATTAACCAAATAGTTATCCCTTTACATTATTTTAGGTAATTATTGTTTCATTCTTTGTATTAGTCCCAAATTCGGGCCAACAACCTTTCTCGTCTTGATATTTAAGGAGATGATCCATGTGCATAATTTATTAAATTAATTTTTTTGGTCCATGCTAGATTAATTTATTCCCAAATAGTGGATGAAATTGACTAAAACTACATGATAATAGAGAGGTTATTCCATTATCTATTATGGTTAAACTCCCTTATTTTTAATTCCGGAACCTATTTTAATCTTTAAACTAAAAAATTGATTTCCCATACTTGAATTCATGCTATAAATGACTTATCTACGAGTAATTAGTTTATTATGAATCCTATGATTTCATATTTTATATTTCATTGATAGTGATATTTGATGTGTAAAATGAATAAATGGTTTATTAAAAGTGAAGCATGGATATTAAAATGGGGAATCAATATTTTATGGAATTATTTGGTTAAGGTAAATGAAATATCCCTAAAAATTTCCACGCATTGAATTTTTGAAATTTATATGAACTGATTTTTTATAATTAGTTATTCCCAGAGTAATTTTTCAATTTTATATTTTCCATTACTAAGAGGATTTCAAGACTAAGAACTTCCTATTTATTTTTTAGAATATTTCTTTAGTGATCTAAGGACATGCCATAAACTATAACTTGCAATGAATATTTTCAAATCTATTAACTATGAAAAAACATTTAAATTTCTTGAGGATTAATTTTTTAAGCCCTATCATTTTGAATACCATTTCACTAATTTTCTGTTTATCCCATAAAGACAATGAATGGCCCTGTTAGGTATGAGACACATTTCAATCATGTTTTATCTATTACTACACTACTCTTAGTATTTTAATGATATTTAATGTTTAATTGTAGTGGTTTGGGATGTCAAGATGGAAGCTATGATTTACATTGTATTGAATAAAATTCTGGGGGTTCTAATTGTGGGTATTGAGAATGTTTTTTTATAAATTCACAATTCTTTAATTATTTTCCTATCTTGAAAAATGGAAAAAATATAAATGTGTTTTTACCACTATGAATATAATATCACCATTAATAGGATGATTATTTTTATCATGTGTGGATTGGTGGTGGATTTGAGGTCTACTCAAAGAATAAATATCTAAAAAGTAAAAATTATGAAAAAATAAGTTTCAAAGAAAAAAAACTATGGTGTAAAAGTAGAAAAATTTCAAGGGGGACACATCATTCATTATACTTTCATTTATTCATAAAATTACACTAGGTTGGGGAAAGTGGGAGTTTCTACATTGAAGGAGATAATATAATTACACTTTTAATTTTGGTACTGTTATTTTGAGTGAAACCACCTCAATTATGCCTTAATTTTTGAATATCAATTCCTACCAACCATAATACTTTTCATTAAGGCCATTATTCAAAATCCATCATAACTTTATCTTATTTTATTCTTTAAAATCTATATAAATAGTTCCTCTACAATCCCTATGTATAAGGATAATGTTCTAATGATATGATCAAAACTATACATGATTTGTATCATGAGTGGCGAGAGAAAACATTACAAAGAGAGGTAGATCATGATTTGAAATGTTTAATAATAATGAACTAAGGAACTTAAATGAATGAGAGGAGAAGAACCATTATTTTTACGAAGGAAAAGTAAAATTATTGGATTTATTTATTTGTTTTCAAAATTTGAAATTAAATTGATGTTTCATGTGTGTTTGTGACATTTCTATTTAACCTTGATAATCATTTTGTTTTTATTATTTTTTAAATTTACATCATTATAATCATGGAACCTCTAATTTTAAATGTTGGGATTTTCAACTTGTGGAAATGAAGGGTTTTAGTGTGAGGGTATTTGACACAATCAAATTTTATGCATAATTTTAATCATTTCATGAAGGATGTTAATGTATTTCAATGAATAATGCTCCTACATTTTATTGTATTACTAAAATATGGGAAATTTCAAATATGGAATTAAAATGTATCAAACAAATAAAAATGATTGATGATAATTTTTTATATTTAATTTTATATGAAGTTGAATTTTAATCATGTTTTTAGATTGATTTATATAGGTTATTTAAAAATTAGTCCAGCCAAGCGCTAGCCCTCAATCAATGGCCCACATCCACTCATCTAGTTTCATAAAGAGGTAAGATGGCCAAAAAGGCTAATGAGAGAGCCTACTTGAGGTTGGAGGTATATAGAATGATTTAGGGAATCAACCCCATGTGGATTGTGAGCCTAAAGAGCCCCTCAGGAATATCATGGGACAATGATCATCAGATCCATGTAGTGTTTATGTACCATATAGTGGTTGAATGTGAAAACCAGGAACCCATCCCTCGATTAGGATTTACAGCAAAATATTCACTTTGATTTCATTTATGTTCTCATGGAATCCTCTTGAATTTTCTATGTATGGAAAGATGAAATGGGTTAATTTTTATAATTTATTTGAGCGATATTGTACCATTAAAAAACATGCACCCCCATAAAATATTCATCTGATGTCTAAGCCACTACCTACTACATCCCATGAAAAATCTAAACACTACTTCAATATCATAGATTGAAATGTATGATGACTTGTAAGCTGGGGCACGAGATGATCACCACTTTCAAATCCCAGGAGAACAAATGATAATATTGGCGACTCCATAGGATCACTATGAAGTTAATTTTTATGATTAATGATGGACTTAATTCTACTAGATTCCCCTCCAACCAATGCGAAGGTTAGAGGACATGATAGAGACTACTACACCACTGCCACCATGCCTCACCTTTATTGCTTCGTACTCATACACACACATTACCTTTTTTTATCTTACATCCCCTGTCATATTGGGAATGTATCATAAATGGTAGAACATTAGTTACCATTAATCAAAAAGTATCACATGATATACAATTTTTCCTATAGTGGAGCTCAAGTTTCTATTCTGCCAATAGGAGACCAAGAGTTACCGTTGAGCCAATAGTGGATCAGTAGGAAGTCACCATCATTGATGCCACTCAATTCCTTCCACTACTACATTCTTCCATCCTCCATTACTACTCTAACCAACGTTAATCACTTCCACTACTTATGACAGAAGTTCTCCATCTCCACTTCTGGAATCACTTCTCAAGATTTTCATCATGTAGAAGCCCACTAATGAAGAGGAATGATCCCTCAACTATCCATTATCTCTCCTACCATATTCATGCAACAATTCCTAATCTCCCTTTCCACTACCAAGACCTACTACCACAATGAATATATAAAGACCACATGGGATGAGATTTCGTCACTAAAAGGAGGAGGAAAGATGCACATTTGAAGGAGGATCTACTGTCAAGAATTTTGAAAAGGAATAAGACGTTATGTTATTTCCTTGAATATTTTTATGGTGTTAATACCATTATGAGGTTAGTAGTAGTGTTTTCATGAATTCATCTAAGAAGGAGGCAAAGGAAGTAAAATCCATGCTTGAGACACTATTGATATTTTCAAACCATAATGAGGAACCATGAAGAATGTTGATGAACAAGTTTAATCCATGATCAAGGAGGAGGTTATGTCTATAGAACAAAATAGATCCGTATGGATGAATGAGAAATGATAAGATTGAATAAATATAAAAAACATTTGGTGCCAGTTTCATCATATGGTGGATGTGTTCCAACATCGGGGCAATATTAGATGTTTCTACCATCACTATAGAAATTACACCTCAACACTGAAATTTGTAAACACTTAAAAATAATTATTTTCAAATATGAATATATTTTGAACGATCTATTCAAATATTTTAATGATATTGATAGGTAAAAACAAGAGTTATTGAGAGGTCACCTACCTATACAAATACAATAAGGTTTTTCTAGAGGATGGATCATAGGATTGGGAAAGCACTCCACCCAGATAATATATTTTACTTTTTTTTTATTTTTCTTAAGTAATTTTGTTTGTTTTATGTAACTCATTTTATTTCTTTTAATGAATGTTCTCTATCATTCGTATTTCTACCACTATTACATTATCTCATCATTTTCTCTTAATTTCCCTAATTCCCATCATCTCATTTCATTTACCATGACCTATTACATTCATCTTTGATTAACTAACCTTATACTTGGTCTAAGGGTGGAATTCATGTCAAAAATTGGGTTCTTTAATTTTAAATATTTTATTTAGGTTTGTGGTGAGGATGAGTGATGTGTACCAGTGTGGTGATTCCCCACCACGGTATGGAACTCTATCTCACATTTACACAATTATTTAAACCTTTTCCCTTCATTACCTTGAATATAATCTCTCCATGTGATGGAGTTGAGTAACTCAATGGATGAATTTATACACGATGGAGATTTGGTTCTAGAAGGTGAAACACTCTCGATTGAGTTGGTCCATGAACCGTGATTATAAAAGGAGATGGAATCTAGTTTTATTATGATTTAAAAGTTTCACAATCACTAAATAAAATAATAGTAATCCAAGAGTGGGAATTTATAATTTGGGAGTCAAACTAAATTTAACATATCAACATTAATTGTGTAAGTAACCGAATTCCAAACCCCAAAATACCATGTTCTTTAATCATTCTATCTTTCATTTCATGTTATCCTGGTTTGGGACATCCATTTTATGTTTTTCTTAATCAAAACCCAAAACCTCATTATATTAATAAAATACTAAAAATAACAAAAATGTGGTGTTAGGTGATTCATAAATATGTATGCAGATAATTGTGAGTCTCCTCAAATGAGACGAAACTAGTCACCCTTTGTTCTAAACTGGGGAAAACATATAAATTTACTTTTTCATTGCCCCGTCATAGACATGTGTTGCACTACTCAAAAAATCACTGTTATAATCACCCAATTGCACCGAGATATGATTGAATTGACATTGAAACCCTATGAGAAATAAACTGAAGTAGGAGGGCTATGAAGGGAAAAAATTGAGCAACGATGGTGGATAGTTACTCAAAATATTTCTAGAACATAACAAAATCCATCACCAGCCATAGGTAATCGATGTAGGAATTAAGGAGAAGGAGATACATCTAATTTGAAATCTATATATGCCACACTCGACCCAAAAACTGAAGAGGTCTAAACACAAAAATATGAGTTTTATACCACATAAATAAATATTCATAGGCCTCTATTTTGGTGTGATCAGGATGGTTGTGGTGTGATGGTAACATTTGGCCAAAAATATTTAGAGCTTGAACAAGGGTCCTGAAATGATTCAATCTATGAAGAAGGTCCTACCAAGGGAATTTGGCCTTTTTATGGTGAGAATTATTACACCCAGTACCCTTCATAGAATAGGTATATCCCCCATTAAGGATTCATCATGGTACGACTCACCAGGGTTATTATTGAAATTATTTTAGGATAGATAAATTTAGTATCCTTCCACCTCATAACTACTCAAATGATTCATGTAACACTAAAAACACAAAAGGATCCCCATTCCATATAGAAGAAAACTTCTTAAGATTATATACCCTAATAATTCCAATATGATTCCCAAATCATCAAACAACCCATATCTTAAGAAGAAATTAAAAATTCCCTAAAAGGTAATGTCCACAAATTCCTATGATGCTATAATGAAATTTAACGTAGATTTTACATTATTTGGTACAATATAATTAATGTAAAAAACCATTATTCCATGATACACATCCTTTTAATTAATTCAATAGGATTCACTATAAACAACAATGAGTTCAAGCACACAAGGACCTACCAAACATGTCATTTAAACAAGTAGCTATGAATAGTGTTAACCACACTATGAAATTTAAAAAATTTATTTTACAAATTAAACATAATATTTTAATTCATAATATCGAAATTAAAATTGGGTGAAATTCTGGTAACATCTTGAAAAGTTTCAATTTTGGAAAAATAGTGAAAAAACTGCATTATTATTAAAACCTGAATTTTTCATTTAAATCATTATTTTAATTTAAATTTATTTTATAATCAAAAATATATATATTATAAATATATTATTCCATTTTATTTCATTAGAATCATTTTTACAATTGAATTAGATATTAAATTTTTATTGAACTTTTGAATATCTCTTTTACACACCCTCTAACCAAATCTACAGATTATCATTAAATGTAACTTTACTAAAACTATGAATTTAATTTATAAAAAAGGAAATACATTGTTTTAATTATTAGAAAAATTGTGGTTTAATATGATAATTTTTTTTTAAAAATAGTAACTTTTAAATTTTATTTACTACGGTTAATTGTTAAATAGAGTAATTAAAGGTAAAAATAATATGATAATCATATAAAATTACCCTAAAATTTTACCTCATTTCATTGAATAAGTTTGTTTATACCAAAATAAACCTTATATTGGAAATATGATGATTTTTAATCCACCTGTGTTGGATTGGGAAATTTAGTATATTTTATTTAAATAAGATTTAAAAATTTAATATTAAAATTTTAATAACTATATCATTTTACATATTTGGTTTTATAATTCATATTATCAATTAATAAAAATTATTTACAAAGAAAAAATAATTATCTACATCATATTAATTTATTTATACTTTTTAGAGATTAAATAATTACCATTAATGTTGATGCAATAGTGAAAGATAAATTATTTTACTAATAGAAACTTCAAATGAATGATATTAAAATTATTAAAATAAAAATAATTTTAATTAATTAATGATAAAAAAGAATTTTATAGATAAAAAAACATATTAATGAAATATTTAATGTATTGGTGCTAAGTTATCATGTTCTTTTGATATTTTTAAAATTGAAACTATTGAACAATATCAAAATTTACATAAATGATAAATTAAAAGAAATAATATTTTATTAAATGTTATTTAATTATTAAAAAGATATGGATTAGGTAAATAAATAATATAGTGTTAAATATGTCATAAATGATCCAACTATAGTTCCTTTGGAATTTTATTTTCACTATATTATCCATATAGTGTAAAATGAAAAGTATACATAGTATGATTTAAACTATTTAACTTAGGGTTAAATCCAAAAGATAAGGTTAATTTTCTGACATAAACATGTCTAAAAATCATTGGTTGAGACTTTTTAGAGCCATAAAAATCTTATCCTAGAGAGAAATCATTTTGGAGCTAATTTAACATGAAAATAAAATTATACTAAATTTATAGTTATGGAGTTTTCAAAAGTGTCCCTCCCCTATATTATTAAATGACACCTCTCCTTCTGTTTTAATGAAACCTCTAAATACATTTGGCTTGGAAAATCCATTAAAAAATATCCTACCAACATCCATATATTTTTTAATTCTATCCATACTTTGGGAATAAAGACATCTTAAGGAGTCTATTTGGTCAAAAAAAATGAGATACCTGTAAATGAGGTAAATGTTTTATCAACACTTTCAAAGTACTTTTCTTCTTCTAGTTCATAAGAATATGTTTTATACATACTAAATTCACAACTATAGTATCATATACATGCTCATATGTTGTTATAATTATGGAAGAACTATATTCCTCAATTTATCCATCCTATAAATAACAATATCACTATGGCTGTGTATGTATAACTTACCATCTCCATGTCACGGTGTAAGTTTTTATTCATCAATACTTTTTTGGATGGGTATAATGATGAGTAAAATGGATATAAATAATGAATATCACCTGATAATTATTTTTTATATAACATCAAATTCCATATTGTATAATAATTTTGGGAATGATCCTCTTGCTCTTGTGTACGTACAACCAACCTTCTCCACAACACAATGAGATTAATTCACCATATTAACCGTCAAAGAATGATTAAAAAATTTATATGATGAGTAAAAATAAAAAATATGAAAATAATATCTTTATGGACATGAATAAAATACATCCTATGCATAAAAAACATGACTTACACAATAAAACATGGATAGGAAAATGAAGAAGTTAACACTAAAATAAATGGTAATACTAAAATGTTATTAAATAATGATATAAGAGAATATTATATGATATCATAAATATAGATTTGGTCATGGTATAGATTAATAACATTTATAACCATTATACATGAGTTTAACTCACCCATGACTAATGGAAAGTATAATGTAAGGCTTAATTTCACAATCTTGTTATCATTTGAGGTTGTTTATATGTACATACTTAATAGGACATATTTATCATCGATGTACATAGTTCTTAAAATGTATTTAAAAATATTATAGACAATTTTTAAAGATATTTCTACACATGATTGCCTTTTTATAGAAAATTTTAATGGAATATTTTCATTATTTTCAAATTGAGGTATTTTAGGACCTTTTAAAAAATCAGTGAAATAATGTTTTCTAAAATATATGGCACAAGTACCTATTTTTCACCATTATGACGCCTTTAAATTCTAAATATTCCCTTAAAATAATATAGGGATATTTTCAAAAAAACTTATTCCTTTAAAATTAGAATATTGTAAATGATTTCAAATTAAAAACGGATATCTCTCAAAAAAGATTATTAATGATTTATTTTGATTATTTTCATCTAAGTCAACATCCTTTGTTTGATTTCTTACTTAATTGAGGTTGATTTATTATGATAAAATAATCCTTATTGTATTAAGGTTTTTATGAAATATTTGACAATGGATTATCTATTTTACACCATTCATGTTTTACAGTTAAATTATTAACATTTAATATGCTATTTTTAATACAAATTTTTTTGTTATGTTTCACCCTTTTCATATAACGAATGCATTAGACTTAGTAAGTGATAGGTGGGTACCACTATATCCCTTTGATGCATCGGTAGGTATCATGTAAAATAGTAGTTTGGATTTTTACGCATTTCTGTATGGTATTGGAATGGGTCCTTGATGGTCTAGTTATGATGTCTGACATTATGAATTCCCTCATTATTATATTTGTTATTGATATTAAATTAAATTATTTGACTAGTAGAATATCCATGTGAATGTTTAAATGGAATTATATTATTTATTCTTTCCATATTATGCTTAATATTTTTTTAAAAGTATTGAGTTTCATTTTTATACCTTTCCTTATACATATTTATGATAGAATCTTCTATCTTGTTTACCCTTACTGAGTATATGTGATCACCCCTTTCTTATGTTTCATTTTTGACCAAGATGTTGAGAATTATATCAGGGTAGAGATATTGGGATAATATATGGGATATGGTTTTTTAGAAGGATTTAGTATGTAGTTTTTTTATTTCATGATGTAATATAAAAGGTATATTTATATCTATTTTTTCCAAGGATACATAACTAATCGGTCCTTTGGGGTTTGATTTCTTGTGCTCTTGAAAATGTGATAAAATAATTCTCCGGCTTTAGATGACTAAGGTTGGGGTTATAAAATTAATCATCAATCCTAGTGTCTAGTTATAATCTCAATGACTGGTTTTTTGGAAAAACATAATTGAATTTACATGTTATACTTGATCAATGACTTCTCTTCTGTTTATTGGGACAATCCCACATCAAATTAATTTTTCACCTTCACTGATAATAACCAACATCTATCATAACTTAAGAAAAAAATTATTACAACCATTATCTTTTAATGACACCACATAATAAGAAATTTTTCTTTATATTTAATCTAATAGAAAAATTATTTCACCCACTAGGCTGTGGAAGAAAATTATCCACACTTCAATAATCATTTATGTCTCCTTTTACCATAATCACTTTTTTAATCTTCTTTTCATAGGTCAATAAGTCCAACATAATAATTTTCACCCTAATCTAATGTTAAAGAACTATATTAAATTTCCAAGAATTATAGTATTATCTATTAATAAACATTAGTACAAAACTAGGTAGGTTCTAAAAAATTTGAATAGTAAAACACCATGAATTTCTCTTACACAAAATTATTAACATTCTTATATTCCATAACATCAAATGTTGTTTTGGTAAAAACCTATTTAATATGTTTATAAATAAATCACATGCCAAATACTCATGAAAACATTCCATTATAATCAAATCCCACCATTTACCAATTATTACATCTTATATGGAAGTAGTGAACTCCATCTCTGATGTATTTAGAGTATAAAAGAAATAGAATATTTAATTAATTCATTTTAATAAATTCATAACATTATTTACTCCAATATCTCCTCTGAAGATAAGAGAACTTATTTTTAAAAATATAAATCTTGATTTAATTCCTTTTTCTACCTGTGATTCATTATTTATCAAATATCATAAATTTCACAAATTAAAAAATTAAAAATATCTTGAATTCATTCCACATTCCCAACTCATTACTTTTGAATAATCTATCTATCAATATATGAGCATCTATAATTCCACAAAACCCAAAAATTAATTGATTGACTACATATAAATCATATGTTCCCATGTAAAATGATTAATAAATACCCCATGAAAAAATTTCTGTCTACATCTATGTGGATATATTCACCCTTTAGAGTTTACTTCGTTCCTAGTACAAAAAAAGTAATCTCGATTAATTGAAACTAAATCCATTCCCAATAAAATTTTGTATATATCATTAAAACCATTTTTAATAAAACATGATGGTAATATTTTTTTTATCAAAATCCAATGAACATGAATTTAATCTTTATACCTTCCTATAATGGGTCAGGATTACACTTTCTATCTCAACTCATCATAGTAAAATACACCTTTAGAGAATCAGATACTTTAAGAAATCCCCCAATCACTTATCATGCATGGAAAACATGAAAACTGTAGCTTTAGAATAAACATGATAGTAATATCCATTTATGGGAACCTCATCAGTTCATTCCATGTTACTCATTATTCATTATTGACATCCTAACAGTTATCTTTAAAACTAGTTTTAATACGTTTTTCAAATTATCTAAACCAAATATGAGAAATATAGGACATAAATCCTGCCACCACAAAGCCTTTTTCACATTCCTTGGTTTCCATATGTTAGAATCATAAGATGAGAGATAAAAAATAATATTTGGGTATTTTTTTATGTACAAGGACAATATGAAATTGTATGAAAATTAAAATGTTATTTTCATTAAAAAACTTATAATGAAATTTTAAATGAGATCAAAGTGATAGTAATAAAATAAAAATAGGATAACTAATTAATACATTAAATGAAAAATATATCTAATTACTATCTATCATGGATAGAAACAACACTCCCAATTATTCATATTCATATACTATTATGTACATTGATGATAATTTATCATATGATCCATCGATGGGGAAAAACTATCCATTAACATTCTTGCATCATGAAATAGAACATCTTCATTCACATTAGGATGTGTTAGTATGGGTGATTAAAAATTTATTCAGTTTTATTTCTCTACATCTCTCCCATGAATTCACATGTATAAAATATTATAAACCATGAAACCAATTCTAGTTGACAAATAAACCTAGTTTAAAAATTATCACTTGGAACCATTTAAACTTAATTCCCATATTCGTTACTGAAGAATCCACATTTTTTAATTTACGTAACCCTGAGTGTTATCAAAAGTCATAAGACTAAAAAAATGATCACTGTGAACCCAGATTGAAAATTTATCAACCCATGTAAATCATTTAATTTAATGACCATGAATTTATAAAGAGAATTTTTACATTCAGAATATATAAGAATTTCATATCAAGTAATATAGATGACAAGAACTAAAATCAAATTTCATTAATTCATAATATTTTTTTACAATATTACGTTTGGTATATAAATATATCATATGGTATAGTTATTATATAGATATAGTTCCTTATTTAAAATAACATTTTGAAAAAATGTATTATTACGATTTAATATGACATATATAAATAATTTAATCACTTATATAAGTTTAATATGATAAATTTCATTCAATTTTTTATACAACATGTTAGCATATGATAATGAAAAAAATTTATGGTTTTTCTAAAATATTTTATTTTTTGATGAATAGTGAGAATAAGAGTTTTTCCAAAAAACAATTGACTTTGATTTCATTATTAGAATATAAGAAATAATTAGGGTTTCATTGAACCATTAAATATAAAAAAAATTTAGTCAAAGAATAATTTTATTCATGTTAAAAATATTTTAAAAAAATTATAAAACTTATGTTTAACCTAATAAACTAGAAAAAATATTTTAATTTTAATTAAAAAACTGATTTTTTTTAATATAATTAGCTTGTTTTTGTAAAATTCATTTTAAACTAGATTGTAAACCCACATAATATACTTTTTTATAATAAAAAACTTTACATCATTAAAATAAAAAATATTTATAATCTTATCCCACACACAATGATTATGATTAAAATGAACCTTTTCTATGAAATGGGTTTTATGTGTTATTTGTGTAAATAATAAAATTAATTTCTTTAGCACATAGAAATTTTATTTTATACAATAATTAACATATTTAAAATAAAAATGTTAAAATAATTAAATAATTTCAATTTAATTTTTCTTCATTAATGTTTGTTTCCAATGGTTAATGTTGAGTTACTTCGGTAATGGTAAATTTGGGTTAATGAGTTTTAATAAGTAGAAGGTAGTCAAAAAACATTAAAAACATGTTTGATATTGGATAATGGATGGATAATAATCCATATAAATTAAATTTGTTTTGCCCATTATAGAATAAATTTTCATCAAATAATAGTGTGACATTATTGAGTAATAATTAGTATATACAAAAGTGTCATTTTATTGAATTATTAAAGTAGAACACATCTTATCCTTTTCTCTACCCAGTGAAAATCATTTTCCTAATCAAA
This sequence comes from Viscum album, assembly GCA_963277665.1. Lineage (NCBI taxonomy): Eukaryota > Viridiplantae > Streptophyta > Magnoliopsida > Santalales > Viscaceae > Viscum > Viscum album. The sequence continues at coordinate 836,289,374 of OY728137.1, forward strand.
AATATAATCTATATCTCCTAAAAACCCTAAACATGACTATTAATCCTTTTTCTCACTAAATTACCACGCAATAGATCCATAAAGAGTTAACCAAGTGAGAAATTCCAATGTAGGGGATGTCACGTTCAAGTACAGAGTGCTTTTAGAGATTAGGTAAGGGTTTCATCTCAAAATTTCTTTCATTGAGAGAAATTTTATTTTATAAACCTAATTAAATTTAAATGGTTTTTATATTTCAAATTTGACATCTAATATCATGTTTTATCACTCTTCATGATATTTGAGTGTCAACTTGAAACTCTCTCTCTCTTTCAAGGGATTTTTATTATAATTTTTTTGCTGTAAGGGATCCTCACAACCTCCCTTTTTACATTTTGGTAACATGTTATTATTTTTTAATCATTTATATTATAATATTATCAATTATATCATTAATATTCTATATACATGTTCTATATACTTGTATACCCACTTTATTTTACCATTCTTTATTGTAAAATGTAAATTTTATGTTCCCATTGAAATTTTATCTTTTAAGAGATCATAATTTATAAGAAGATTCATATACCTAATTTCATCCCAATTTTCTACCCATAATTTATTTTCTTATCATGTATATATTATATTTTCAATCATTATGTTATAAATTCTTTTTTAAGTAAAATTATTATCTTCCAAATAAAATAATATGTTTTAAATATCCTTTTCTCATTTTGAAATGATTCACCTAAATGTTATGTTTTAATTCATACTAAGATATATTTCATTTGAATCTTCTCTTAAATGAAACTCCACATTAATGTCCAATGTTTTACCAAAAATAAACATCCAAAATAATTTATTTTCATCTTTTGTTGAGAATCTAGATGATATGGACTTTGGTTATGTCTTAAGATAAGATTTTGAAATACACTTCCTTATTCTATGTTATATAATTATTATGATTTATATATGTAATCACTTTCCCTTATGAAAAAATATGAGTGTACAAATTATGTTATGATGGACAAGTTTGTAATATCACTCCAATATGATGGTAAATGTTAATATATCATTAGATACTTTATTTGTTTCACAAGTAGTTAGCCTATAAAAATAATGTTATGATGGTTGTTATCAAAATAACACCATATTATGATAGATGTTATCCATTATTCACACTATTATGATGGTGGTTGGAATATGAATTTAATTATTATTATGGATGTTATCACATTTTATGATTTATCATTGCTTAGCCTTGACATATGAAAATGATTTCAAGCTTTATAATGATTATATATTCTATTGATTCTGTGATATTATGATTACATTTCCATATATAATGTTTTAATGCCTATGATATTATCTTTATGATATAATGTTCATCCTTTTGAATCCAATTTAATTATTTATTACCATGTTTATTCCCTAAATGGGAATTCTATCTGACACTTTTCATTATATATCTTTTAAAAATAATCAGACACAGTTTTTTAATATCATAAAGATTTAGGTGAAATATGAGGAGTTTTAAGTATTGATTATTTTTTCCATATTTATGATGGCTTATTCTTGTATCTAATATTCCAAATACACTATACCTCTGAAACATTATTTATTATTTGTTGTAAATGTATGCAAAAAATCCTATATTAAATATTGTTTATGTTTTGGATTGTTGTAGCTAGTATCGAAGAAAATACTAGTAAATATTTGATATTAGGATGATAGAACATTAGTTATAACCCTAAGGATAATCTTAAGTATATTATAATATCATGATGTCTTTATGAAGTATAGTTTTGTGGTTTTCCAAGAAAATATTTTCATTTCTAGGTATTGGGAAGTGGATGTTTCCTTTAACACCTGTATCTAGAGGCCACTCAAATGGTTACCCAACACAGTCTTCAAAAGACATTGATCCTTAATCTCTATATGAGAGAGTTTATCATCTAATATGGTGTGTCTATAGAGTAACATTAGGGAGAATTTAATACCTATATTAGAGTGTGGTATAATAACAGAAATAACCAAAAATTATATACATCTTATTATATAGAAGAGAATATATAACTGGTCATATCAATAAATATAAATTGATGAAAAAAGGGAATATAAGACCAATAAACAACTAAGATAATGACAGATACAAAAATAAAAAACAAAATAATACCGGAATAGGGCTTTGTTACTTTCTATGTCGTACCTAATCTCCAGCTTCAGTGTTCGAGCTTTCATTCTAAATGATTAGAACCTAGACCTTTTCCCAACCTTCGCCTATAAGAATTGAGAGTCATCATGGGTACCCCAGTACAATGATGACCTGAATAGTGTGTGAGTATAAGGAATAATAGGGAACCACCAATGCAGTAATGCAATATAGTAACAATTTAGTGATATGTGAATGTGACATTCTCATAATAATATAAATAAACTACTAGAAAAATATAAAAAAACCTATATTACCTTCTTCATCTCGATATGGGGGCTTCTCTACATATTTTACAATTACTGTTCCAACACACATACTCAATAAAATATAGTTTCTAATCCATATGATTGTATCCTTTATCAACCATACATACATTCTCATGTTCAAGGGTTTATCTAATCGCATCATGCTATCAGGTCAACCATAAAATTAAAAAATCATATAGTGCAGCCTAGTAATTCTCAATTATCTGGATCAAATGGACAATAACTCATCCTGAATGACTCTATGGATATATCTCTACCATTTTGGGAATCTCCAGAATCTTATTGTATAGTGAATGGCTATTGAAAAATTCCCTACATACCAGGAAATCACTAAATCAGATGCATATCAATGTGACTCTGCTAAATGGTAATATCATAGGCTCCTCTAGAATCCATATTAATAATATATAACATCATTTCCCTTGACTTGTTAGATCCTGGGGATGACCTTGGTATCCTATTTCATGATCATGAATAGGTGGATTTTATGTATACAAGGCATCCTAAGGAACTGTGTTGTCAAAAGAATCCCATATAGACTTGAGGGAGAATCACGACATCCTGATCATTATTAATATGTCTAAAATACTAGATCAAAGGTGGGATAAAACATTTGGGATGACATCATGGTACTAGAAATCTAAAATTAGTATCATAATAGGCTTAAAATCCAAGTCCCATAATTACATATGGACACACAAGTCACCATAGTATATTATATTCCTCATAATAGGAATCCCATTAAGTAAGTATTAAAATACATAAAAAACAAATAAATAATGCATAAAAAAGATCAAGGTCCTTTCAGATGCTTAATACCATTCCATAGTACACATACACACATGTTTTCGTATTCAATGTGGTTTTTAAGGTAAAATCCATTACCATCTCCACTTATCTCTCCTACCACCTACTATGGGTCATTTAATTATTGGGAACATAAATGGTACCCCTAGGTCCTCACTCTAGTAAAAGTTTCCAACTCAAGATATTTGTTAACAATTGATTTTTCAATACTTCACCAAATGCTAATAAGAAATCTGAGCCCATGACATTTTTGGGTTCATTTCATGGAATAAAACATATCAAGGGTATTACATACTAGAAATATTCTTGAAAAATGGTTATGTCTCATTTCGATGTCTCAGGATACATTAGACTGGTCATCTCATCCAAACACGAGTCCAAATTACCTACGATCTATCCACCTAGGCTGTACATGTTTCACAGTTTCTCACTCATTCTATGAATTCTATTTATTTAAAGTAATTACATACCCCTATTTTATTTTTCCTAGTATCGGGTAAACATCTTAGTATAGTCCTCGACCATTGGTACCCAAGGCATCAAACTAGTGACCAAGGACTTTATTGTCCTTGTTAGTTTTCCAAATAATTAATAGAGATCCTAAAATAATCATTTTAATTTAAACAAAAATATATACATTTAATTAAAAAATTTAATAATTATGGGATCCATAAATATATGGGATATGTCCCATACACCCTTATTCACACAAAAAAAATTACAAGCCTAAGGAATAGTACTAATAAAACCTACCTCATTCAAAGCCAATTTTGTTTTCCGCTGTCCAACACCTCACTACCCAACCTCATCCAAGATCTGTTTATAGACCCAAAGCCATACGTACATAGAAATTACATTACTTTTGCGGAATATTTAATTAATACAAAAACCAACACTCATGGATCGTAATAGTTTACTGTCTTTGGAAAGTTTGAACACAATCTTCTAATCATGGTGAAAGATCTTCAACATCTCCCATAAAGATCTTCCCCTTTTGTTTTCTTACCTAAAACCTTTCTTTATATCATGGGGAAATGAAAACATAAAACGGGTGAGATCAAACGCTCAGTAAGGGTAAACATAGAGAACATAAAACAATCCATAACAATTTGAATGCAAAAACTTGAACATAAAATATAAACATCAAAATATTGAAAAAAGACATAAATATTGGATGTACGTAAGGCATATATCATAAAGGAACATAAATTATGATAAAATATAATGGTAATAAAATATGTAATTGTGGAAAACCATTAAGAACTTGATATGATTTCCATAGTATCCAATGCATTTCTGCCAAGACCATCTTAGTGGACAAAGTCCATTTCTGAATCGATTTAACTCCTTGTTCTAGTCCTGTATCACTGAACCAGAATAACATACCAATCCATCCATGTCTATCTCATGAGATATAAATCATTACCCAATTCATTATATGGAGATATAGGTCCCACAAATCTCATAATGAAATCATTCTTAAGTGTGCCACAAAATAAACATAAATCATTTATCAAAACCCAAAGAATAAAATGGGTTTCATAAACATCACACCATCATAACATAATCCATATAAAAAAATGTATATCATTTAATCATAATAAAATTGAAACCATGTAAATCATAAAGACATTATACTTGAAACATATACATATGAAATAATTTCATCCTAGATGGAAAATGGTTTTGATAAAACACTTGAAATGAATTCGTGAGGAAAATATCCTTTCTTCTTCAAAAGCATCTTCTTTTTACAAGATGACATGAAATTTTAAAAGGAAAGGATTCTGTTGAAAATAGTAATGAAATAATTTAGAGTAAGATTCATCAAAATAAGGCACTATGAAACCATAAAAATCCATTCATGACGTATAAGTTAAAAAAACATTTTTCGCATACTTTTCCGGAAAAGTCAAAAAGTACCTCGTATGGAAAATAAAAGAAATATTCCATACATACCATGTAGTAAAAGTAAAAAATGGGTAAAAAGAACTTTAAACAGAGATGATACCATTTTGATAAAACATGGACATGGATGATAAATATAACCTAGTAAATACTTACGAATAAACAATCTTGGATAAAAATGAGATTGCAAAAGTTATCCATTACCTTATGTCCGATATGCTTCGTATGTATCCGAATCTCATGTATAATGATTTAAATAATGTCATTGAATTATTATAGAATCATATTCATTGTTATTATATCATATATGGTTCACTTATAAATTTATATTACTGGTTCTTTTGTAAATTTCATGTTAAAGCAGTGTTTTGGGTTAAATCGTTTCATTTATCAAACGTGTTTCGAAATATTGTTCATGATGTTATAACTTATATCCTGATTTACATAATTCCATAATGTATAATGTGGTTTTTATATAATATATATTCAGAATATAAATATATATGATAGATCTATAAATGGAATTAAATACACCGTTCATGGAGACGGTAGGCCGTACGTACGCATGAACGCTATTTTTGATTCCTTATTGAATTAAATGGAATTAAGTAAATGAAACATATATGTAAATAAATCCAGTATAATTATTATGTAATATATTTCCTGATTATTTATTATATATAATTTATAATAATTCTTGAATGGTTAATCATGGAAAATGAATCTCATCGCATTCGTGGAGACGGTAGTCCGTACGTACTCACGAGCGATGATATCATTCCCTTGATCGTGGAATTGTATTAAAGTGTATGTATAATATTTCAGAATTAAATATCACTTTACAATAATCATATTTATTTATTTATTTACACCATTATACCCATCCAAGTAAAGTAGTGTTGGAAAACAGATTACACCACGACGTGGAGATGGTATTCCATACGTACGCATGCGCGGTGATTTCGTTTTCCGTAGGGTTGATAGAAGATGTAATAGGGTTTTCTAATAGTTATTATAACATATTAGTATATTAGTTATACTGATTTTATTAATTTATGATGAAACAAATAAAAAAGAAGAAATAGAAGAAGAAATAAATTAGAACGAATTGGTAATGGATATTACCTCTTCTTTGATGCGCCTCTTCTTAACCTCCACTTAAGGCACTAGAGTTGATCTTTTGAGGAGACCAGAACCTCTATAATGTTTCTAGAAAAATTGATAAGGTAAATGGGAAGGGGTTGGACGATCTTGAAGGCTCAAAATTATGTAAATAAAAGATGGAGGAGGTGCCCTTTTATAAGGAAGGAGAGGGGCACCTTTGGAAACCTCAAAAATATTAATTTATAATAAATTCAATCCCCTGATAAAAACATCCAAAATAACTCAAATACGAACATATATGAGATATTGTTGGAATCTCATCCACCAATAAAATTTAGACAAGTTGGTAATTTATTTTAAACACTACCACCTTGATTTATCCATATTTAATCTATTTCATTTTATTTGTGGTTATAAGATTCTAAATTTTAAATTGTTATAAATAATGACTTATGAGTTGTGAATTGTACATAAGTGGATTATTTATGAAATTTTAGACCATAAAAATTATAATTTATTAATGTTAAATATTTTTTTTGATTTCTAAATAATTTTATATTATGATATTTTTATAAAATAACAATGGTGTCAATTTTGACACTATTAATTTATTTGAATTATAATAAAATCCACATAGAATATTTGTTCGAAAAAAATATATAATAGATTCCTAACATGTAATATTCATAAAAAAAATTCACTGGGAACAGTAATTTGTTCATATATTATTTATTTTAATATTTTTAAAAACATTTATTTGGTATATCTCTTAAAACATAATTACTACAAAATTTTTGTATAATAATTTAATATACTTATTTGTTTCATAAAAAATAAAATTAAAATTCTTGGTAAATATATGTATAATAACTTTCATAATAATATGTTTACTCGAATTTATCATCTTAAAATCACAACATTTAAATTGTTATATTTATTAAATTATGAAGGTGACATCTTTGACATCATTTAAAATAAAATTATATAAATGTCCTAATCGGTATTATAAGGATCCAAATGGTCCACAAAGCGACCCATGGATGCTTAGGGTATATCTTTACGTGGCCAAAAATGTTTTTTCAAGTTTCTTGTCCTTTTGATAGGTATTTTTATTTTAATAAAAACTATATTATTGATTTTTCACTAAATAAATAATTTCTTCATCATTAATGTATAAGCTATTAAGGTAAATAATATTTCTTAAAAATTACGAATAAATTACCATGATAAATAAAAACCTTTTATATTTCAAATGAGTATATATAAACTAATTTATATTCTGTATAACCATATATTAAAAATAATCTAATTATTAAAGTTTGAGTGAGACATTTCACATTCCTTTAAATAAAATAAATAAACGGTCTTAATCAAATACAAGTGGGTTACATTAGATTCCATTTCGACCCAAGTATTATTTAGGGTAAAATATAATCATCCAATTATATTAGGACAAGTGTTAGGGTAATTTTATAATATTATATTTAACCTTACTTACCCGATTTACCTTTAACTATGGAAAATAAAATTTACCATAGTTACTATTCATAGTGAATAAAAGTAAAACGTAACTTATTAACATAATTTGGACCTACTTATTCCAAATATGGAATCCATTTTTCTATATTCAAATCACAGAAGTTGCAGAATTTAATTTGAAATTAATCATGTCATTAAGAAAATGAGTTTTAAAAGTTAAAACATTGCAAAAGATTGAAATGATTTTACCTATGAATTCAATGAAAAATCAATGATAATGACATAAATTATATTAAATGGTAAAAATATATTCTATTTATACTTTAAAACAATTCAATATCATAATTTGACAATATAAATTATTAAGATGAAAAAAAATTAATTAAAATATGGTGTGTTTTTACTATTTATTAAAATATAAAAGTTATCTAAATAATATGAAAATTTTATCCGAAGTAAAATTTTATATCCTGATTCCAAAGTAGATTTGTTTTTGTCAAATTGAACTTATAAACATGTAAAAAACTAGACTTAAAGTTGGTGCGCCATCAAAAGATGACAAAACTGCATTTTTTTTAAAAATACATATTTTACTCGAAAAAATTATTTTGTTCTCATACGATGTTATAGAAAATTTGTAAGATGAATAATAATGTTATAATATTAAAAATGTAGTTTATACAATTCATAACTTCTATTTCATAATAATATTATAACATTTTGTCGTTGTTCAGTGAAACCCGGTATTGCATACTACACACGATATCGAGGAAGGTTGTGATTGTGTGTAATGCAAGCCAAGTCAAGGTTGTGTGTAGTGAAAGCTCCCATTGTTGTTGCGTATAACATAATAAAAAATTATTTCCTTTATACATTAAACAAAATATATACTTAATGTTGCATAGAATAATTTCTAAAAAACGAACTTGAAATTGTGTGTAACACAAGCCAAGAATAGTGTTGCATATTCTGCAAGATAATAAGGTGTTGCATATATCACAAGATAATTTTGGTATAGCGTACAACAGAAGAAATCATTGAAATTAAAAAGAATAATTCTCATAAAATCTCGGGTTGTCACAATCTGCAAGCCATACCATTCCTCTAAATCCTTCTATAAATCATTAATTAATTTTATCTAATAAATTTATAATTAATTAATTCAATTAAAAATTTAAAACCAAATTAATTCTATATGCAATAATAATATATATCTCATCAAAGTCACTATCATTCTAGAATCAAGACTAATAACCCACATTACACCCTTAGTAGAGTCTCGATACCATCCAATGAAAAATATTTAAAAAAATCACTAATTCTATACCCATGAATAAAAATCAAATTAAAACTATAGAAAAACTCACCGTGAAATGTTCCAATGTACAATCAATGAGAGGCAATAAGCAGATGCTATGTAAAGACATCCTCTATGAGGTTTTAGTGGAATTCTTATATCATTCAGCCGATTCCACCAAGATTAGGTCAAATCATAATCAAAAATATATTTTATAGAAGTGTAAAATTAAAATTGAGGAAGGAGGTAATATATAAAGATCACTAAAGTAAATTACTTAAAACAAATTGGAAGAATGATCCCAATAAAACCATCCCTTTATCAAGGGAAATGATGGAGAGAAATGGGTCGGAAGACACATTCTGTAGGAACTAAAAATAAGGTAGATGATGGGGTTACCACATTAAATAATTATGGGGGGTTGTTAAAATAGTGACCCCCCATTTAACCTCACCTTCTAACAGGCTTCCCATGTAGTGGCACCGAGGCTAATGCCCGACCCATAAGCTATCCAGTGGGCTGGTGACTGAAGATGATATTTACTAAATACATCAATATATATTCATATATATATATGAGGGGTATAAATTTTCATGGAAATTTATATTTATGAGTATTATATGTATATAATTTATACTTACTGTGATAAAAGTTATTTTTTGAGTAGTTTGGTCATCCAAACGACTATAATTTAATGTAGCATTTCACAAGATGAAACATTTAGGAGTAAATTAATATAATTAATTCATAAGTTTATAAATTGAAAATGGAATTTATTCATGTATTACAATGAATGAATAATAGAGAACATAATTAAGGATGATCCTTTATTTTCTATATAAATAACTACCCTGTGGTAGAAGTTGTGTGTGTGAATTCTTCACACTTATTTGAAACTCCATGGTCAATTTCCCTCTTTCATCTTCCTCATTTTCATGTATTAATAACATCATACCATGGATAGAAGAAAATTTTCATCCAAATTTTTGATGATTCTCTTTATCTCATGGATACCTCTAGAGGTGGGATGTCATTCGGCTACAACGTAGTGGTATCTCTCAAACCCATATGATGATGTTTGATGATGATGCAATGGGTTATTTGGTGTGTTCTACAAAACATTATAGTAGGTTCTTCTTTTCATTATTTTATAAAAAAATTCATATAACTTGCATGAGAGATCCTCAGATAAGGTTTTTATTCGCTACTTCTTAATATGATTTTTTGTTAGACTCATTTAAAACACATTAGTGGTATAAAAGGGAAATCATGATTTAGATATATGAAATATTTCATTAAAATTATGAGGAAAACCAAAAACAGATCCTCCCTTTTTAATTTTATTGGAAATCAATAAAAGGGTTTACCCTTCTCCAATTGGGTTACATAAAGGAAACCATGGCCTAACCCTTACAAAACCGAGATGCATAAGGGCAAACAAGGATTTAATCTTATGAAATCAAGGATTTCTCAGGATTACCATTATGTGAAGGGTTCAAAAAAAGGTAGTATACTTATATCCCTTACCAAAATGGTTTGCATAAAAGTGTTACCTAAGGGTATAATATAGATTACCCTTAACCATAAAGGTAGTGCAGGGATTTAAAATATAACGTAATGGTAAATAGTTTATGTGTAATGGTTATTAAATTTTTAAAACGGTCAAGTAAATGCAATCAGAAACACACCCTTATGTGAGAGGCTATTTAAACATAGTAGAGGATTCCTTTGGGCTATATAATTTTAACCTAGGTCTTAACTTTATGTGATGTACATTAAATAAATGTAAGAGCCTTCTATCCTTATATCTTATTCACAATGTAAGGGTCCTGAATATTTACCCATATATAGTTTTTATGCCTAAGGGTTGTAAGAGGATACCCTTATTAAAGTAGGGATTCTGTGTAAGGGTAAACAAAAAAGTGTTAATTTTTTTAACATATAAAATGGTTATAATGATTTATAAAAATATTATGCATAATTATAAAATGTATTTTGAGAAAATTTAATTTATAAAAGCCTTAAAAATTAATTATTAATATATATATTTTTGTAATTAATTAAATTGTTTAAACATTTCTTTCAAAAATATTAAATTATAATATTTTAAATATATGTTAACCAAATTATATGAAATAAAATATGATCTATAAATTTGAGTTAGAATTTAAAAATAATTAGTGAAAATTTATTAAGGGTTATTGAATATGAAATAAGCACAAAATAAACAATTTATATGTTTACATTTTGAATTTTTCATTATTAATTATTTTGAATTGTTCAAAATAAAGGGTAAGGGTCATTTTGATATTATTTAAGCCAGATAATTTTTATTGATGATTGATATGATTAAGGATTAGATTATTATTATTTATATATAGTCTAGATTATGTGAAATGATTACATAATATAAATTGAATTATAAATTTTCTATATTTCATATAACATAATATATTTAAATTGAAAATTATATATAATGATAAATATGAAAGAATTCATATTGTAATGAATATAAAATATTTATATTCAAAATTATTTATTATCCATAACATTAAATATAGAAATTATAAAAGTTTTCATAAATTTATCTGATTTATGAATTGTACATAAATGCTTACCTCAAGTTTAAACATATAAAATTTTGCATTTACATAAAACATTATTATCTACTATTTTCATGTCTAGTAATTTTTTTAAGAAATGTGAATATTATGTATGATTTGGTTTAAAATGTTAAACTACCTATTGGATAATGTAATGCATTACTTGCCAATAGTGTCACTATAATGAATTTAGTTCTTCTTCTACCATAACATCAGCTTGTAATTGATTTTATTATCATAAATTTAGTTGTTTTATATAGTTTTTCTGTATAAGGTGTTAATTTTCTGAGGTATTTGATTCTATATTTATTAATTTATCCCTGAGTAGAGGAACTTGGCATCATAATTTATACTTACATTTAGGTTTATTCTTTGTCTAGGATGGTGAATAGGACTGACTATCCATATCATTAGGATTACACATGTAACTCCATGAACATAGAATCATAGAGAGGGTGAATTAATTTATTAAATTATGATGATGAGAAGGAATAGAATAACAAAGGATCCAATAGTTTTGTGGTTTTAGAGAACCGAATTACATACACGATACCCATTTCACATTGGGAGCAGAATATAATGCATAAAAAATATAAAAAAACATCATCCATGAAAATATTTCGACGAATTAATCTTCATATCATGGGAATGGAAAAAATATTATGGTGAGTGAAAATGATCTATAAGAAAAAGCATACAATAGATGTAATCATTAGTCAACAATAATTATCAATATTAAATGGTAAATAACTAAACACACGTTCCATTTAAAAAATCAATAACAAATAATCAATATGGAAAGGTATATAACTGAAACATATTACATTTAATCAATAAAATGTGAATTAAATGAATCCATAGATAATGTGAAATTAGAAATTTCATCAATAAATAATAATTGAAATTATGGGAATGCTTAGTTATTAGACGTCATGTATCAAGCACATGAACCACTACAATCAAGAGCATTCACAATATGGTTTAATTTTATTGGTAGAAACCAATATAATTTGTATAGAAACAATCTTTAGGGGTTTTATAGTATTATTTTGATCTCATGATAGCACTGATGCATTGAGGGTATTTTATTAACTGGTCCCCAACCCATGTCATGAATGTCCAAATCATTCCTCATATATCAAATAACAGATTTAATTAATAAAAAATGTTCCATATCATAAAATATCAATATTGAATAAAATATACGAATTTATCCAAATTTCCCTAGTTTGGGATAAATAATAACAAGTATTTTTGACATTTATGATTTGAAATACAATTTAAAGTTTGTTAAAACATTCTTGAGTTAAATAATTTGTAAACATTCCAAAGTGTCCCATACAACATTGAAACATCTGAATCATATACCTCAAACGGTAATAATTTTAAATGAAACCTATAATATCATTACAATAAATACTTTCATGATATAACTTGTCAATGGGTTGTATATACATCATATAAAAGGTAATTGGTGCATAAAAATAAATAAGTTTCAATGGGATGTAAATTAAGACAAAATACCTTACCTCGAGTCCAATTAGTCACATGAGTCATTATCATCCTATGTAATATACATATTTTAATTATTTACTTTATTATGAAACTTTTTAATTTTTTTATTACTTTTACTTCCCTTACTACTACTTTTTAAACAACTAATTAAAAAATAATGATTACATCAGGTGTTCTGACCAAATTCGTTTCATGTTTTAAAAGGACATTGGTAAGAGAAATATGTTCAATGAGGTAACAATATAAAAATATCTAGATTAATAATCAAAAAATAATTCTTATATTTATACATAAATTATAAATTTGAAACCAAATATGTATAATGGTTTGGGAAAATTAGCTGATATTGCAATAATGCAGACAATAGGTCAAACATACCAATGAATAACCTTCCCATTTTTCAATGATCATTATAGAATGAAGGTTTGTAAAATTATATATTTCAATAATGATCATTATATCAAAAATAAAATGATTTTTTAATCATATATACTTAAATATATATTTTTAGTGATGTAAAGTGATTCACATCGCTTCAAGGATGCAGTAATCCACACATCCATGAATGACGTTATCACCTTTTTAGTTTTTTGAGAGGGAAATAAAGAAAATGAAATAATATAATTCTATAAATTTAAATATATCATGATTATCATATATATTTAAATTATTTTACACGTTTTTATTTAAAACCATCTTTAATACATTTTATGTAATGTGTGAACGTATCACATTGCCTTGAGGAGGCGATTGTCGAGACGTCCAAAAACGAATTTATCATATTAATAAAAAATTTAATCTATAAAGTTATGTGTCATATAAAAACTATAGAAGAAAAAATAAATTACAGATATCTTATTTATAATATATAAAAATTTTCCTTCATAATTACCAACCATGAAAGGTGGTAATGTAAAAATGAATGCCATCGTCTCTCGAGGCGGAAGTTCACCATACATGAATGGTAAGTTAGCTACCAATTAGATGGATGTGTGTGTAGTTGTAGGTCGAAAACATAAAATAAAAAAAATTAAGTATATTTATGATACTTATGTTTCTATATAATCATGTGATAAAAATAATTACATGGAGAGAGAAATAAATAAAACATAAATGCATGTTTGAATAATGTTACCTCTTCTCGGGTAACTAATTTTGGTTTGCACCAAAGTCTTACTTGTATGGCTTTCCTTCAAAATTGAGGTTAATAGGTTCAGAGTAGAAATGTTTGGAGACTATTTTTATAGATTATGGTTGATCCAAAATGGTTGAATAGGTTCAAGAAAGGCTATGATTGAATGAATTTTTATAGTGGATGGAGAGTGGCATTCTTGTAATTACCAAATGGTAAAGAGTATTGGGTGGTCTCCCATTACTAATATGATCAAAAAAGGAAAAAATGAATTAAATTTCAATTATGGTCAATAAAAATTTCCACCACACAAAAATAATTTCTTTTTTATAATTTTATTCTTTAGTATTTCTGTTTTCTTATATTTTTCATTTTAGTTTTACATTTAGGTAACTAATTTCCAACAATATTAATTTTACAATTAAGACTAAATTAAGTATATATTTATTAATAAATATAGACCCAATAGATTATAAATATGATATACTTTTTAAAAAATTAAAATCAATTAATTTTAAAACAATAACTTCTAATGCCCAAAAACATTGCTTTATCCATGATTGTGATAGAAATGTTTTAACTATCTATGGGTCTATAAGATAGTTATAAAAGATCAACTCGTCCAGGAATGAGCCATATTTTTTATTTTTTAACATTTAAAAATATATTATTATAATATGGGGTTTTTTATTAATATAAAATCATTTAATAAAATGTCATTTATAATAAAATAACATTAATCATAATTTTGAAATTATTTATTTACTTTAAATTTTTAAAAATTCAAAATCATTTTGGAATTAAGATATGTTATTATCAACGAAATGTAACATGATATATACATCTAAAAATAATAATTTAACACTATAATTCATTAAATTTACATTACTTTTAATATTTTTTAGCATTATTTGATTCATTTAATTATTAATTAAATAACCCATGCCGTAGAATTTTTAAATAGTTAAATAAAATTATATCATATCTAAAAATTAATGATAAATTACCAAGATAAAAAAACTCATATATATTTTAAAATAATGGTTATAACTGAAACTATGTAGCTTTTTCCATACACTAAACCATTACCAATCTTAAATGAATGGAAGGTTTATTTTTCATCTTTTTTCCTTACATAAATTTTTTATAGGTAACATTGATGGATTATTATCCCAATAACTCATAAAATTATAACCAAAAGGTTATATGGTTGTAATATTTTTATCCAATTGATTTTGAACTAGTTTCTATGTCATTTTGGCCCTTATGTTTAAGGTTTAGTCCCTTGTTAAGCTTAAGATTACTTTAATCGATGTTATAAATTTTAATTACTTGTACTAATATTTTTGGTCAAAAACTATCTTGATCATATTAAAATATAAATATTATATTGATTAAATTATTTTATTTCCATTTTTACAAATTCAACTCATAGATGTAAAAAAAATTAATTATAATGGTAATCCCGCTAACGTAGTGGGAAATAAAGTTTTTAATATGAAAATGTGAAAAAGTTCATTATGTATTTATATCCAAAATAAAAATAAAAATAACTAAAATTCAATAAATTGAATTAATAGATATATAATAGATATTTTATTACATGAAAACAAATATAAAATATAATTTAAGAGTAATGATTATTTAAAAAAAAGGCAATTTTCAACTAAAATGCATTATTATCCACTATTCATCAAAAAAAAACTTTTCTGAAAAATACAAAAAATTCAACCTTAGATAATTTTGACATTATTAATTCAAAAGTTATGATTATTTTTACAAATAAAATATATAAATCTATATAATTCAGTTTTAAAATAGATTCTCCATTAAAAGGAGGTAAAACTCCGTCTTGTGTGTAACGCAAGCTAACTCATTGTTTTTTGTAGGGTAAACATAACATGGTGTTTCCTATAAAGAAATATAGGGAAATTTTAAAATTTATTCTAAAATGAAAATATTTTAATGTCTTTGGGTGTAGCATTCTCTGCACCTTAATTAAATTTTGTCCTCAAAATTTTACACATGATCTTTGTAATATATGGTTTGATATTTGAAAATACATTTGATAAAAAAAAACCCACATCGTAGGTAGGGTTAATAACACATATTCTTTATAAGTGGGAAATTAAAACTGGATGGTCATCACAAAACTATTATTTCAAATAGTTGTATGTTAGTGAAAACATGAACATGGTTGAAAAATAAAATAATCATGTTATGATGGAGGGCGATATTTTATATGTTCTTCTGAATTTTGATGACCACTATGTCATAAACAAGAGTTATGAAATAGGAAATTGACATCATAAATAAAATGATAATAGGGTAAATTTTTTGTTTCAGTATAATTTTATAGAGTTTTATAATTCTTTCACCATCTATGAATATAAGTAAATATATGTTTCTATAATCATAATATTTTCCATTGATTATGCCTTAAACTATATCTACTTTACCTCTTATAAAAAGATTTAATATATCAATATAAAAAACCACATACAATGTTTAACCAAAACCATTTAATAAATGGTTAGTTTTTTCAAAATATTATGATCTAACACATTAGCATTGATTTCATTGAATATCCAAGATGAATTTATCAATAGCCTTTAATCATCATGATGTAGCTCAAAATTTTCACATTCCAATCATGTGAACTCCTTCATGTTGTATTCTCTTTAAATATGATAATAACATGGATTAATATAAAACCTTTTAGAAAGCATGAATTCAAACTTGTCACTTAAGTAAAACACTTGTTATTAGATGCATTTATTAATTCAAAAAGTCTTGTCAATCCCCTCAATGATAGCATAAGCCACATTGTCAACAAATCATTAATCATTTCCATGTTTTTTTTAATATCAAATATACAATATAGAAGTGAATCATCTATATATCAACAAATAATTATCATAATAGTAGGATCATATTAGGGATTTTATAACATAATCATATGGTTTCTAAAAATTTAAAAGTATCACTGAATCATTTTTTTGTCATCAGTACCGATCAAATTACACCTTCAAATCCTTAATGAAAAATTATTGTAGTAAAATATTTTTAAATTTAATAATTCTCATGATCAGTACATTTATGCAAAAATAATAAAATGACACAATTAATGAATCCAAACACATGAATATTAATCATTCCTCTTCATCTATAGTAGTGTAAAAATCATAACCACAATCCATTGGCCTGTTTTGATGTATATTCTGTTAATAATTAAGATGAAATTTCTTCTTGTAGTGTCCCACCTACTTACATTATAATCAATGTAAATTGGAATCCTTTTTCATACCCTTTCAATTTTGATACAAAATTCTTTTCTATCCAAACATATAAAATTCTCTCATTCTTTTTATTGAAGTACCAATGTGATAATTTTTCAATAATTACATATAGAGAAATACTTCATTCCATTATTCCATTCACCTATATGTTTTCTTAGATGTCCTTGGGTTCTCGTTCTTCCCTCTAAATCTATAATACATAGAGAATCCTTTCTCTATCTCATTACCGCATGATACTATTTTCTCATATAATGAAAATGTTTGAGCGACTAATTTCCTTTTAAAATAATTTATTAAGAGGATAAAAGATATGATCCTTCTTACTCTTTAGATAACTTGTATCAGTGAGGTTCAAATTGATTCTATTATGTTCCATTTCAAAATGATTAAATGTACTAGGTTAGATAATATCATTATGAAATATAATTTATACTACCAAAATAAACAAAATACTTAAAAATTTGAAATATTTAGGTATATCTAATCAAAGAATCATAAAATTATTTATTAAGTATGTTCATATATACATATCCTCAATGTCAATAGTAAGGTTATGTTCAATAATACATGTTTTCTAAATCTATATTCTAGGGTTTATGTAAATATTCCTTTAGAACTAACTATAAATCCTAGACCCAGATGCCCAGAGTTGGTGCATTACATTATTACATTGGCATGATTACATGGAATCAAATCTCAAAGGGTCAAATATTTTATCATTTTTGGGGAACATTATTATATACATGATTCCAATATCACATTCGAAGAAAACACAATACATAACAAATAAAAATAAACAATATCCTTGAAACCCATTCCAAAAATTCTTCATTATATCTTGGGGGAAGGAAACAATATAATAGTGAGCTCAAATGATTAGTAAGGGTATGAGTAAAATAGATGTAATCATGAGTCAATAAGAATAATCAATATGGAAAGGTAAATAACTGAACACACTATTCATTTAAATAACTAAGTAAGGATTAATCAATATGGAAAATGTAGATAACTGATAAACATGACATTTAGTCAATAAACTGACAATGAAATTCATACATATTTAATGTCAAATAAAAACTATCCTAGAAAAATAATAAATGAAATGAAGGTAATGAATAATTGTTGGGTGTATATTATCTACCAAATGAACATATACCATCAAGATAATTCACAAGATGGATTATGTCTATGTGTAGAAACCCATTTATTAGGCTTCAAAAAATCAATGGGGTTTTCACCAACTGATTTTATCTTATTAGACTACCGATGCATCAGGGGTCTTATATTAACTGGACCACAACCTGTGTCTTTCGTGATGGAAGCATTCCTCATATATTTAATAATCAATATAATTGATAAAAAATGTTCCTTATCATCAAATATCTATATCTAATAAATGATATATATTTATCAAAATTTCCACAGTAGAGGATAATTAATTACAACGGTTTTTGATGTTGATAAATGCAAATACCATTTAGTTATCCTTATTACATTCTTGAGTGTAATAATCATTAAACATTACAATGTTTCCTATAACACTTTGAAACAGTTGTATTATAATACCCATGGGAAAAATGACACTAAATAAAACTTATAATATAATTAGAATAAAAATATTCATGATGTTACATGTCAAATTTTAGTATATTCACCTTATAAAAGATAATTGGTGCATGATAAAAAATAATTCTCAATGAAATATAAGTTGATATGAAATTCCTTATATTGAATCCAACTTTTCACATGTGTTCTTATCAAACTAAATAATTAATTTATGTTAATAGTTTACCTTCTGAAAAACCTTTTTCTTATTTATTATTACTTTTACCATAGTTATAACAATATTTTACAGGACAACTTTAACAATTATATTTACAATGGGTGTTTTGACCAAATTTAATTCATATGTTAAGAAAACTATGGTAGGTCAACTATAGTCAAAGTGTTTATTATATAATCATCCATAAAATAATAATAATGAAATAATAATCATACTTATACATCAATTATAACTTTAAAACCAATTATGAAATATAGTTATGAAAAATGATACGATGTTACAATCAAGGAGATGGTCGGCTATACGTAGAAATTAGTAACATTACCATTTTCAATGATCATTATGGGAAGATGGTAAGTAAAATTATATATAAAAATACTGATAATTATATCATAAATAAAATTTTATTTAATAATATATAATTATATATATAATTATTGTGATGTTAAAGGATTCACATAATGTTTAGGAGATGGTAGTCCGCAAATTCATTAATGGCATTATTGTTTTATTAGCGTGTGAAGAGAGTAATATAAAAATTTATATATTATATTTAAATAAAGGTAATTAGGTAATTAATATCAAATATATTTAATTTATTTTCAATATTTGGAATTAAAAACATCCTTATTACATTCTATAAAATTTGTAAATGTATCACATCGCTCTAAGAATGTGGTAGGCCACACGTCCACCAACAAAGTGATCATATTTACACCAAACGAAACACATAAAGGTAGTTATTATATAATTATTAATGAATAATGAAGACATAATAAATTTTATATATATCATAGAGAATGAATGTGTCTAACATAATTCCCAACCATGAAATCCGATAAATAAAAAATGAATGAAATCATCTTGTGGGGTAGTATCTCATCATACATGAATGGTAATTTCATTACGCATTTGATGGAAGAGTGTGTAGTTATAGGTATAATAATTTAAAATGACTAATTATAGTCTATTTAGGATATTTATTATCTCATTAAATCATGGAAGAATAAAATTTTAATTTGTGGAGAGTAGAATAAAACATAAATGCACATTTAAAGAATGTTACCTCTTTTCAGGTAACTCTATTTGGTTTGCACCAAAGGATTCCTTGGTTTGATGTATAAAAACTCTGGGGATTCTAATTTTATGGGTAGGATTTTGGGATAATATTTTTATATAGTTTTAATTGTCTAATATTTCTATAGAGGAGTGAGGAAGGGTAAGAGTGAATGCCTTTTTATAATTGATGGAGAGTGTCATTCTAGTAATTATCTAATGGTAAAAATTATTGGGAGGTATCCCTCACCTCATGTTCTTCAAAAATGAAAAAAATATCAAGTAAAGTAAATGTATGTTTTAAAAAATATCCATCACACAAAAATAAGTACAATATTATAATTTTGTTCTTTTGTCATTAAATTTCCATATATTTCTCCATTGGGTTGTTCATTTGGGTAAATAAATTTACATATTTTGTAATTTAAACATTAAGAATAAATTAAGTTTATATTTTTTATAAAATATATTCCTAATAAATTGTAAATATTAAATAAATATTACAAAAAAAATCTCACGTGGGTTGGAAATTAATTTTAAAACAAACACATGTAACCCGGAAAAACAATAATTTAACCCATACTGTTTTTACAATGTTTTCACCATCTATGAAAAAATATATTATTTATAAAAGATTGATTGTCTAATTAATGAAAAATATTTTATATTTATTAACACAATAAATTCAATTTCCAATAGATATTTTTTTTAAATTTTGAATCATTTCATAAAATATAATTTTTTGTAAAATAACATTAATATCAATTTTGAAATTATTCTTTTAATTCCGATTTATATATTATAAAAACAATATTTTAATTAAAATATATTATTTTCAACAATGTCTAACGTTATATATTCATCTAAAATAAAAATTTAATATAATAATTCATTAAATTTACATTACCATTAATGTTTTTAGCATCATTTATTTATTTAATTTTTAACTAAATAATCCATGTGTTAGAATCTGTTAAGAATTAATTGTAATTATATCACCTATAAAAACTATATTTAAATTACCATGATAAAAAATCATTTAAATTTAAAATTAATGTTTATAACTAAAACATGGAATCTTTTTCCATACATTAATGCATTAAAAATATTAAAGGTATAGAAGGAGCCTTTTTTGTAATTTTTATTTACATAACTTATTATATAGGTCAATTTGAGGGAATATTATCCCACTAACTCATACAATTAGAACTAATATGGTATATTTTTTAACTATTGGAAACCAATAGATTTTTGAGAAGGTTATATATCATTTTGGCCCTTATGTTTAAGGTCTAGTCCCTTGATAAGCTTCATTTTACTTTAATAACTATAACTAATTTTAATTACATATAATAATAATTATTGTAAAAAAAATAACTAATTAGACTATAAATATTACACTTATTACAACCATTTATGTATTTTATTCAAATTAAATTCAAAAATTTAGAAAAAGTATTTTTAAAGATTACCATGTAGAAGCGGAAAGAAAGTAGGTTTTTAATATAAAAATTCTCAATAGTTCCTTAAGTCATTATATCTAATATTAATATAAAAATGATTCCATAGTCCAAAATTAGATAAATATATGTATAATTATTCTATTCTGACTTTAAAATAAATTTAAAATATAATTTACCATTTATAGTTTTTTTATCTAAAAGTCAGTTTTCAACTACATGTGGTGTTTTTCAATTTTTATCAAAAAATAAAAATTTCCCTAAAAATAGAAAAAATAACCCGATAATAATTTAGATATTAAAAATTCAAAAATAAAGTTTTTAAAAAATAAAATAAATAATTTTTTATATATATAGTTTTAAAACATCTGTTCCATTAAAAGGTGGTAATACTCGGTTTGGTGTATAACAAAATCTAACTCTATGTTGTGTATAGTTTAATCAGAAATGATGGACCCTAGAACACCCTGAGAGGGGAGGGGTGAATCAGGGTGTCAACATCTCTTTTTAAAGTCATAAATCTTATTCCCACATTTTTAGGAACATGTTAGATCTATCAAACAAAGGAAAGCATGAATTTGACACATCACTTTTACTTGGTTCACCACAAAGGGCTACATCCATGGAGAATACGCCGATAGTGTTTTGGTTGTACCAAAATCCACTAATCTTCACTAGTTTATGGATTACATGTTTTGGTCACAGTCACTATGTGCCAGGCTCACTGCCCTTACAAAAGTTCAAGGATATCTCACTTTTTCCCTTGGTTCACTCCTGTTGACTCCCCCTGGATGAATGCCTTTGGTGAAGTCCCAAACAGTTTATAGATGTGAAGGTCTCTTCAATAGATTAGCATTGAAGTCATTGCCTCTACTTAGCACGAGACTCTGCTTGCATCGAAGTCCAAAATTAACGCTCTTGAATGCACAGAACCACTAAACTAGATAATCAGACCATTCAAATAGGTTTCACAGACAATTACGTGAAACACCTACCCTTTCCGAGTAAGGTCTCACTTTTGCGATAAATATTTTCTTTTCGCATGGAAAAATATTTCATGCAACAACACCCTTTTTGCGCAACTGGAACTTTTATGCACAGCCACTACTTTTACGCACAGGTCTACCTTTTTGTGCAAGTTGGAATCTTTCGTGTGTCGTGGAATTTTTCACGCAAGCCAGAATATTTTGTGCACCTCAGAAGTTTTCGCGCAAGATGGAATTTTTCAGGAATCTCGGAAGTTTTCGTGCAACACCCCTTACGTGGACCTTTTAAATGCATCAACACTTGGATCTTCTCTAAGACTTCAACATTGTGTAATGAGGGGGTCACCAATTATTTATAGGGATCACTGACTCCCTTGTGAAATACCCATCATGGCGCAAAAAACCTCTCATTCGGTGCGCAATACATTTCATGCAGGAACCGTTTTCTGCGCACATCTCCAGGTTTTTCTCGCACCCCATGCCTTTGCCATATTTCAACGTTCTAATTCTGAAAAACCTCTTGCATGAAAAACCTTTCTCCACTATTTCATGCACCTTGCTATTTTTCACGCACGAAAAAACATATTTTATGCACCACTTTTATAAGGCCCCAGCCTTAAACCTTACTTAATATTGAATTAAAAGAATAATTCACGTTGAGGATCTTTTCAGGTTTAGAGTTTTAGAGAATTAGAACATAACTATTACATCTCAAAAGATTACAAAGTAGTCACTTATACTAAGTTTCCATAATAAAAAAAACTCTTGAAAGAATCATGTCTAGTTCCATGTTTTATATAGCATGACATTCCCTTGATCCCATCCTTGACCTTATTCCACATTAAGTCCTGTGAAAAACATTTCAAAAAAACTTGGGGTGAGCATAAAAAGCTCAGTAAGGGATACACAAAGAATGAAAACTGTTAGTTTTTCAAAATCAAGTAAACCATGTATACTCTATCAAAGTAATACCTTCACCTTCATGAAGTAGTAAAAACTCTTCACTGAATAAAGTATCATTACTACCTTTTTGTAACCAAAGTATTACCATAAAACCCATATAAATAACACATAACATATATAAAGGTAATTTGGGACATAAACATACTTAAGTGGAATAACCATACGGTCGACTTCCACACATATCACTTAATGGAATAGCCATACGGCCAATTTCCATACATACTTAATGGAATAGCCATACGGCCGACTTCCATACCCAATGCATTGGAGGTTATAACGTAACCACCCGTCCTGGTATTCATGGCACCACCCGTCATATGGTTTATAACGTAACAACCCGTTAAAATGTCCAAGTACCAATATAAAATCATAAAACATAAAACCAATATAAAGGAATGATAACATTTCCACATCACAATATATCATAATAGAATCCTTTATAAAAACCATTTTCAATACCAAAATAAATAAAAGAGTATATGGTATTTATTTTATTTTAAAAAATTACGGCTTGTTGAGGAAGCCAAAGACCAAATAATACTCGCGGTGGCGGAAAAGGTCTTTGTCGCTGCGTACGTTAAAAGAAAAATTCCTTTTTGTCGTTTTGTAAAACGCTTTGTAGAAAAAGATTCCTTTTGTATAAAAGTAAAATTCAAAGTGTTTTATACACCGTATAAAAGAAAGTTGTGTATAAAATGAAATATGCCTCAATGAAAGGAGATTGAGACGAAGTCCCTTACCTCGGGTCCGACTTGACTCGATCGTTCTTTATAGTCCTGAATAATAAACTTGAGTTAATTTATACTTGATTAAGAACCTTTTTAAAGTTCATTATTCCTTTTATATCACTTATTTCCATGTTATAAACATTATGTAACCATTTAAGTTAATAATGTTTGTTTTGTCAATATTTGGTTCTTAAGTCGAAAGTGGACTTCTTACAATTACATGTTGTTCGTGTGGTCAAAGTTTCTTTATATCTAGAATGACATACCTGATTTTGATATCATATATATTATATATATACAGCATATACATGTATTTATAATATTACATAATCATTTAGAGGTAAGAAATGAAATGCACCGTTCATGGAGACGGTAAGCCGTACGTACGCATGAACGCTACTTTCATTTCTTTGTCATATTAATGGAATTAAAACTAAATGAGAGGTATGTATATTTTAATTCCAGAATTATATTCATCATTTATATATATCATTAATTATATATACCAATTATATACATGTACTTTTAATAGTACATTACATTTGGGGATAAGAAATGAAATGCACCGTTCATGGAGACGGTAAGCCGTACGTACGCATGAACGCTACTTTCATTTCTATCTCATACTTTAATGGAAAGAAATAATAATGATATAGAGGTATATTATAATTCCATTATAACATCATATATAATAACTTTAAATCCATCCTTTACACGTCCCACATATGGCATTAACGAATCACATCACTTTGAGGGGGCGGTAGTCCGCACTTCCTTAAATGAAGATATCGTGTTTACCTATAATGGAAACCATAAAGGTATGCCCAAAATGAAAAATAAGGAATCTTAAAGAAAAAATAAACATATTATATATCATATATAAAAATAGTGACATCATAATGGCCACCTTTGAAGGTGTTAAATGAGTATTGAACAATCATCGTTTCAGGAGGCAGAATTCCGCCATCCACGGAAACTGTATGTTCTTTAACCATTTGATGTAGTTTTGTGAGAGTGTAGCTCGAATAAATCTTATAACAATATACTAGTATATTGAATATACTGTTTTTGTTACAATATATGTAAATAAAAAGAGTTTAGAGGGTTGGAGAAGCAAAATAAAACAAATGAACAAGAGAGAATGAATTACCTTTAAAAGTGTAACTCCTTTTGATTTGAGCCTAAAGGCTTCCTTTGAAAGGATTCTGCCCAAAGGGAATCCTCTAGGATGATGAGAGGGATGTGGAGAGAGTAAATGGGCAGGGGTTGGCCGAGCCAAAGGCTTGAGGAGTTTTTGAAATGAGGTAGAGTTGGGGGCCTTTTATAAGAGGAGAGGAGGGGCACTTTTGGAAAGTAAAGAAATATTACTTTATTTGAAAATGTGTTTCGGTTTTACAATGTCCCAAATTGATATAATTCGTGGAGAAGGTGATAAGGGTTCGAAATACACCCATCCAATAAGTTTTGGACATGTGTAGTTCATAGATTTTACATTATCATTCCATTTTATTTAAATCGTCAAATAATGATGTCATCGCTGCATCATTATTATGTCATAAATAATTTAATTTATTTAATGTCTAAAAATTATAAAAAAAATTCTATGATGTAGGAAATCTTTTTATCTTTACAATTACTATTTATAATAAAAAATCTTACTTTTATAACCCCATTTAAAAATTGTGTTAGTAAAACATATCATGTTTGTGTCATTTTTACTTTTACATTAAATAAAACGCAATTTATGTCATTTCCCAACCAAAGTGTCTCCATGGGGTCCCCACATTGGCCCATGTCTTGTCTTGGTCGGCCATGACACAACCAATGAGGGTAGTACATGTTTCAAGTTCATTTCATATTATTAAAACATTATTTTTACCTTAAACTACACTAATTACCACTAATCGCGATTAAGAACTTAATAAGTTACTATTCACCAAAAAATTATTATAATCTCATTGAAGCACATTTTACTTCTTAATGACAACCATGTATGTCGGATTTTTGAAATTAAAAACACAATGATGGCAAAATTTCATTTAAACGGAAAATCAGTCTTTATAAGTACCACTTAGTGGTTTCACTATTCATCAAAAATTGATGTTTTTCAGAAAATTACCAAAAATTTACCCTAATATATATTTGATATTACGAATTCAAAAATGAAGTCTATTTTACAAAATTCAAAACATATAAGTCACATTAATTAATTTATTAATTAATTCCCGCTGTCAGAGCAAATAGCGTGTTTTTATGAAACAATAAGTATCAAAAGATTGACACTAGTTTAAGTCCGATTTCAAAGTGAAATTAATTCCAACGACCACTATTGGATTTAATGGTAAAAATATTTTCTAATTTCACTTTAGAACCAATTAAAAAGATAATCTAATCATATAAATAAATTAGATTAAAAAAGAGGTTTTGAATTAAAATACAACATTTTACACTATTCATTAAAAAAATGAACTTTATCAGAAAGGTACCAAAAATTTACACAAAGTAAATTTTGATGTCCCGATTCTAAAGAAGAGTTATATTTGGTCCAATAGAATTTATAAGATCGATCAAAACTATATTTAATGACGGTTCTCCATCAAAAGGTGATAAGTGGACCTTTCGTGAAAATTAGGGTATAAATGCCTAAAATTGAACTCTTTCCGTATTTTAAGCCTTTATCTTTTATTGGGTAAATGTAAAAACATTTAAAAACATATATAATCATATTTTGTTATTTATATCCATTCCCGCCAGTACAACGACTACTCGTTAACTAACATTTAAAATAATATTATTTTATTACTTGTGTGCAACGTATGTTTTCAAAGAAACTCATCGTTGCGTACCGAGTATGCTATCGAACGTAGAAACCCCTTTTAATTAAAATTAATATTTAATACGTAAATATTAATAAATATGAAAATTATTTATTCTTTAATTACCTGGGATGTTACATCCTTCCCCCCTTTTGGGAATTGCGTCCTCGCAATTTTATTCACTTATCAAAATAAGTGGGGGTATTTATCCCTTATATCATTTTCAGATTCCCACATTGCCTCTTCAATCACATGGTTTTTCCACAAAACCTTTACCTGATGAATTACCTTATTCCGTAACACTTGCTCCCTGTGGTCAAGAATCTGGACCGGTTGTTCCTCATAAGATAGGTTCTCTTCCAGCTGAACTACCTCTGGACTCAAAACATGATATGGATCTGGCATATACATTCTCAACATCGAAACGTGAAAAACATTGTGTACCTGAGATAAACTCGGAGGTAAAGCCACTCGGTATACAACTGATCCAACTCTCTCCAGAATTTCGTATGGTCCAATGAACCTTGGACTCAACTTTCCTTTCTTACCAAATCTCATCACACTTTTACAAGGAGATACCTTGAGAAAAACATGATCACCTACCTCGAAAGATAGATCCTTCCTCCGATTATCCGCATAACTCTTCTGCCTGCTCTGAGATGTTCTCATGTGTTTCTGAATCAGCTGAACTTTTTCTGCCATCTCTTCTACCAATTCTGGTCCCATCAACTTCCTTTCACCCACTTCATCCCAGAAAGCTGGAGTTCAACACCGCTTCCCATATAGTGCCTGAAATGGTGCTATCTGTATACTGGAATGAAAACTGTTATTATAAGAAAACTCAACCAAAGAAAGATGTTGGTCCCAACTTCCCTGATAATCCATAGAACAAGCTCGTAGCATATCCTCCAAGGTCTGAATTGTTCGTTCTGACTGCCCATCTGATTGAGGATGAAAAGCTGTACTATAATTTAATTCAGTACCCAACGACTTCTGAAGGCCTTTCCAAAAGTTAGAAGTAAACCTGGGATCACGATCTGATACAGTGGAGAGAGGACTCCATGTAACCAGACTATCTCTTTAAGATACAAACGGTAATGTTGATCAAGAGAGAAAGTATCTCATATAGCAAGGAAATGAGCAGATTCGGTCAAGCGATCAACAATAACCCAGATTTCATAATTACCTCGAGATGTCTTCGGTAATCCAACAACAAAGTCCTGGGATATATTCTCCCATTTCCACTCTAGCATTGGTAAAGGCTGAAGCATCCCTTTCGGTAACCTGTTGACATGTCAAACACTTCACAGTAAAATCAGCAATGTCTCTTTTCATTCCATCCCACCAGTAATACTCCCACAGATCTGTATACATCTTAGTACTGCCCGGATGAACTGAAAATGGGGAAGTATGAGCCTCACATAACAACTCATTCTTCAACTGTGAATCACAAGGAACACATAACGTCTTCCCAAACCTCAAAACAAAAACAAAAACTTATCCAAGAACTCATGGAAAATTTTATTCATAAGGTCCATGAATACATCAGGTGCATTGGTTAACCCAAAAGGCATAACTACAAAATTCATAATGGCCATATATAGTACGGAACGCAGTCTTCGGAACATCTGCTTCTTTTACTTTCAACTGATGGTACCCCGACCTCAAGTCAATCTTTAAAAAATTCCGAGCTCCCTGGAGCTGATACCACTTCATTCGATGGCCCAACATCTGTTGAAGTTGTTGCAAAGGATTTCACCACCCCTTTCTGCTTGTAGTCTGGCTGCATTCCCCCAGTTGAGTTCTTCGTTGGACACTCGTTTGCATAATGACCCATTTCATTACACTTAAAACATCTTACCGTTGTCTTTTCATTTCTTGCTTGATCATCTTCCTTACAGTTACGAGAAATATGACCAGACTTACCACACTGAAAGCACTTACCAGACTTTGATAAACATTCTCCAGGATGCATTTTACCACACTTCTCACAGGATGGATATTTGGTTTTCTTACCTCCTTGCTTCTTTGATGAATTCTTCCCCTTTTCCTGCCAACTAGACCTCTTATTCTGTTGTTTGTCATAGAACACCTGATCATCGACAAACTCCATTTCCACCTTCTCCGCACATCGAACAAGTTTTTCATAACTTTTGAACTCACGAGAAGCTGAAGCCCTTCGATACTTTGGCTTTAACCCTGAGTAAAAACGGTTTATTTTACTATCAAGATCTCTTATAAAGTTTGGAGCATACCTTCCCAATCGAGTGAACTTTTCCTCATAAGCAGCCACTGAATCATCCTCCTGCCTCAATTCTAGGAACTGTTTTTCCATCCTAAGACGAACCACCTTAGGAAAATACATCTCAAGAAACATACCTTTGAATTCATCCCAGTCAAGAGCATCAATCTCATCGGCGTCCCCGATATTTTTAACCATAGACCACCACTGATCTGCTTCACCCTCCAAACGGTAAAAAGCAAGACTAACCTTTTGATTGACTGAACACCCCATGACATCAAAAATCTTCTCCAGTGCTTTAATCCACCCTTCAGCTAGCACAGGGTCAGATGATCCTCTGAATGATGGGGGATGTTGCCTCATGAAATGTTTCACCACTGACATGTTCCTCTGTGGTTGATCTGGCTGATCTTGTGCATGGATACCACCACCATTTATAGCCTGAGTCAACTGTGCCATCACTGCAACAAACTGTTCAGTTCCGATTCCGACCATCTCAGGTTGCTGATTTGGAAGGTTATCTTTCTCTTGATGTCGTCCCAACATAGCTGCTTTGTTTCCTCTACGGAAAACCATTCTGAACACAGAAATATCTTAGGCGAAGCAACATGGTAATCCATAAATGCTATATCATTTCAATCATATTATAATTTAACACTTTTCTAACTCCTAAAGTTGTCTAAACCGACCTTTGATACCAACTATAAGGCCCCAGCCTTAAACCTTACTTAATATTGAATTAAAAGAATAATTCACGTAGAGGATCTTTTCCGGTTTAGTGTTATAGAGAATTAGAACATAACTATTACATCTCAAAAGATTACAAATTAGTCACTTATACTAAGTTTCCATAATAAATAAAACTCTTGAAAGAAACATGTCTAGTTCCATGTTTTATATAGCATGACATTACCTTGATCCCATCCTTGACCTTATTCCACATTAAGTCCTGTGAAAAACATTTCAAAAAAACTTGGGGTGAGCATAAAAAGCTCAGTAAGGGATACACAAAGAATGAAAACTGTTAGTTTTTCAAAATCAAGTAAACCATGTATACTCTATCAAAGTAATACCTTCACCTTCATGAAGTAGTAAAAACTCTTCATTGAATAAAGTATCATTACATACCTTTTTGTAACCAAAGTATTACCATAAAACCCATATAAATAACACATAACATATATAAAGGTAACTTGGGACATAAACATACTTAAGTGGAATAACCATACGGTCGACTTCCACACATATCACTTAATGGAATAACCATACGGCCAATTTCCATACATACTTAATGGAATAGCCATACGGCCGACTTCCATACTCAATGCATTGGAGGTTATAATGTAACCACCCGTCCTGGTATTCACGGCACCACCCGTCATATGGTTTATAACATAACCACCCGTTAAAATGTCCAAGTACCAATATAAAATCATAAAACATAAAACCAATATAAAGGAATGATAACATTTCCACATCAAAATATATCATAATATAATCCTTTATCAAAGCCATTTTCAATACCAAAATACATAAAAGAGTATATGGTATTTATTTTATTTTAAAAACATTACGGCTTGTTGAGGAAGCCAAAGACCAAATAATACTCGCGGTGGCGGAAAAGTTCTTTGTCGCCGCGTACGTTAAAAGAAACATTCCTTTTTGTTGTTTTGTAAAACACTTTGTAGAAAAAGATTCCTTTTGTATAAAAGTAAAATTCAAAGTCATTTATACACCATATAAAAGAAAGTTGTGTATGAAATAAAATATGCCTCAATGAAAGGAGATTGAGACGAAGTCCCTTACCTCGGGTCCGACTTGACTCGATCTTTCTTTAACATCCTGAATAATAAACTTGAGTTAATTTATACTTGATTAAGAACCTTTTTAAAGTTCATTATTACTTTTATATCACTTATTGCCATGTTATAAACATTATGTAACCATTTAAGTTAATAATGTTTGTTTTGTCAATATTTGGTTCTTAAGTCGAAAGTGGGCTTCTTACAATTACATGTTGTTCGTGTGGTCAAAGGTTCTTTATATCTAGAATGACATTCCTGATTTGGATATCATATATATTATATATATCCAGCATATACATGTATTTATAATATTACATAATCATTTATAGGTAAGAAATGAAATGCACCGTTCACGGAGACGGTAAGCCGTACGTACACATGAACGCTACTTTCATTTCTTTGTCATATTAGTGGAATTAAAACTAAATGAGAGGTATGTATATTTTAATTCCAGAATTATATTCATCATTTAGATATATCATTAATTATATATATCCATTATATACATGTACTTTTAATAGTACATTACATTTGGGGATAAGAAATGAAATGCACCGTTCATGGAGACGGTAAGCCGTACGAACGCATGAACACTACTTTCATTTCTATCTCATACTTTAATGGAAAGAAATAATAATGATATAGAGGTATATTATAATTCCATTATAAGATCATATATAATAACTTTAAATCCATCCTTTACACGTCCCACATATGGCATTAACGAATCACATCACTTTGAGGGGGCGGTAGTCCGCACATCCTTAAATGAAGATATCGTGTTTACCCATAATGGAAACCATAAAGGTATGACCAAAATGAAAAATACAGAACCTTAAAGAAAAAATAAACATATTATATATCATATATAAAAATAGTGACATCATAATGGCCACCTTTGAAGGTGTTAAATGAGTATTGAACAATCATCGTTTTGGGAGGCAGAATTTCGCCATCCATGGAAACCGTATGTTCTTTAACCATTTGATGTAGTTGTGTGAGAGTGTAGCTCGAATAAATCTTATAACAACATCCTAGTATATTGAAGATACTGTTTTTGATACAAAAGAAGTAAATAAAAAGTGTTTAGAGGGTTGGAGAAGCAAAATAAAACAAATGAACAAGAGAGAACGAATTACCTTTAAAAGTGTAACTCCTTTTGATTTGAGCCTAAAGGATTCCTTTGAAAGAATTCTGCCCGAAGGGAATCCTCTAGGATGAGTAGAGGGATGTGGAGAGAGTAAATGGGCAGGGGTTGGCCGAGCCAAAGGCTTGAGGAGTGTGTGAAATGAGGTATAGGTGGGAGCCTTTTATAAGAGGAGAGGAGGGGCACTTTTGGAAAGTAAAGAAATATTACTTTATTTGAAAATGTGTTTCGGTTTTAAAAGGTCCCAAATTGATATAATTCGTGGATAAGGTGATAAGGGTTATAAATACACCCATCCAATAAGTTTTGGACATGTGTAGTTCATAGATTTTACATTATCTTTCCATTTTATTTAAATCGTCAAATAATGATGTCATCATTGCATCATTATTATGTCATAAATAATTTAATTTATTTAATCTCTAAAAATTATAAAACAAATACTATGATGTAGGAAATCATTTTAGCTTTCCAATGACTATTTATAATCAAAATTCCGACTTGTATAACCCCATTTAAAAATTGTGTTAGTAAAACATATCATGTTTGTGTCATTTTTACTTTTACATTAAATAAAAAGTTATTTATGTCATTTCCCAACCAAAGTGTCTCCATGGGGTCCCCAAGTTGACCCATGGCTTTTCTTGGTCGGCCATGACACAACCAATGAGGGTATGACATGTGTCAAGTTCATTTCATATTATTAAAACATTATTTTTACCTTAAACTACATAATTACCACTAATCGCGATTAAGAACTTAATAAGTTACTATTCACCAAAAAATTATTTTAATCTCATTGAACCACATTTTACTTCTTAATGACAACCATTTATGTCGGATTTTTGAAATTCAAAACACAATGATGGCAAAATTTCATTTAAACGGAAAATCAGTCTTTATAAGTACCACTTAGTTGTTTCACTATTCATCAAAAATTGATGTTTTTCAGAAAATTACCAAAAAATCACCCTAAGCTATATTTGATATTAAGAATTCAAAAATGAAGTCTATTTTACAAAATTAAAAACATATATGTCACATTAATTAATTTAATAATTAATTCCCGCTTTCAGAGCAAATAGCGTGTTTTTATGAAATAATAAGTATCAAAAGATTGACACTAGTTTAAGTCCGATTTCAAAGTGAAATTAATTCCAACGACCACTATTGGATTTAATGGTAAAAATATTTTCTAATTTCACTTTAAAACCAATTCAAAAGATAATCTAATCATATAAATAAATTAGATTAAAAAGAAGTTTTCAATTAAAATACAACATTTTACACTATTCATTAAAAAAATGAACTTTATCAAAAAGGTACCAAAAATTTACACAAAGAAAATTTTGATGACCCGATTCTAAAGAAGAGTTATATTTGGTCCAATAGAATTTATAAGATCGATCAAAACTATATTTAATGACGGTTCTCCGTCAAAAGGTGATAAATGGACATTTCGTGAAAATTAGGGTTTAAATGCCTAAAATTGAACTCTTTCCATATTTTAAGCCTTTATCTTTTATTGGGTAAATGTAAAAACATTTAAAAACATATATAATCATATTTTAGTTATTTATATCCATTCCCGCCAGTACAACGGCTACTCGTTAACTAACATTTAAAATAATATTATTTTATTACTTGTGTGCAACGTAAGTTTTCAAAGAAACTCATCGTTGCGTACCGAGTACGCTATCGAACATAGAAACCCATTTTAATTAAAATTAATATTTAATTCTTAAATATTAATAAATATGAAAATTATTTATTCTTTAATTACCTGGGATGTTACAACTTTCTTTTTGTGCGCATCTCCTTTGGCTAAAAGCACATGTCTTTATTTTCTAGATTTCAGGCCCAAAAATTTAGAAAACACTGGGAAATTATGCCACCTTCAATACTATTTTCTGCTTATACTGTATAATCAATGTACAGGAAAACATTCTAAACATCCAATAAAGATTGACAACAAACAGAAACCATATTCTAATTGTTGAAAAAATGGACATGGTTCCAACAATATCCCCCTTTTTATTTGTTGGCAATCATCAAATTAAGTCAATGGAGCACCGGCCACATGCAAACCTAAAATGAAAGAATCAACATAGCAAACATTCTAAGACTTCTTGAGCAGTGATCAGTGGCGAAAACAATAGGGGAAGCATGAATTGGGATCCCATTTTTTGGAATTCTCGAAGACTCCCAAAAAATTTTCTTACTGTGTCATATAAGAATTACATGCCTTGAATGAATTTATTCAGCTGCAAACACTGAATTCTCATCATGATACCAAAAAAGTCCTGAATTTATTCCTTCTCCCCCATTTGAAATAAACCCAAAGATCGGTATTTGTTCATTGAACATGTCAATACACCCCCTGGATAGTATCTCCCCCATAAACCTGCATCATATCTACAAACTGATAAAAAATAGTTACCATAACTAGGTATAGGGGTATTTCGTAACCTCCTTATACACGAGGAGGTGGCTGAACACCAAGGTTCAACTGATGTTTCTCAAACATAGCCACTGACAGTTGGTTTTTTAGGATATTAGCCACTTGCTCATTGGTTCCCACATGATCCATTCTAATCACACATTTCCCAACTTTTTTGTTGATAAATTGATAGTCAATTTCAATATGGTTTGTACAAGAATGATGAACATCATTCTTCGTAAGATCAATTTCATTTTTGTTATCACAATAAATTACCATTGGTCATTTCACCTCATCACCAATATCAGTTAGTTGTTGATTCATCCATAGTAGTTGACTGGTTGACTTTTTAGAAGAGATATATTCAGCTTCAGCAGTACTATGAGAAGAACTTTCTTATTTCTTGTTCAACCATCCAACACATTTCGGTCGAATATATAAATCTCCACCACTTGTGGAAATTTTTTCAACCCCATATCCTACTGTGTCAACATCATAAAATGATGATAAATCATTGTCCCATCCTATATCAAAGTATAATCCACAATTGTGAGTGTCTTGAATATACCTCATGATTATTTTTACTACTATCATTTGTTGTTCCTTCGGATTACTCTGATAGCGGGCTGCTAAGCATGTTGCGAAGACAATTTCTAGCAGTGTTTCTGTCAGGAACAATAAGCTCCCAATGATTCTATTGTACATTGTGGGATCTACAGAGGTCTCATCCTCATGCTTTCCATGTTTGGATCCAAATGAAATTGGAGTTGACATTGGTTTCGATTCATGCATATTAAATTTCTTTATAAGTTCTTTTGCATACTTTTCCTCAGAAATGAACATGTAATCATTCTTTGGAATCATCTACACCCCCAAGAAATATGTGATCTCCCCAATCATAGACATTTCAAATTATGATGTCATATTATTGGAAAATTCATCTACTAATTTCATCATGTTACCAGTAAATATAATTTCATCAACGTAAAATAGATCCATGAACTAATATTTTCATATACTTCTTCTTAGAGTACACTATTCAATAATTTTTTCATGATATCCATTTGATATATTTTATATCATTTTTGGAGTGACATGGAAAATAAAATCATGATTGACTCCAGTCTAGCCACTGGTGCAAAGGTTTCTTCCACATCAACACCTTCAATCTGTGAATATCCTTTAGATACCAGTCATGACTTATTTCTAATAACACATCCATGATCATCAAAAAAAAATTTTAGGATCAATTTTGTACCAATCACATTTTGACCTTCATGTCTCTTGACTAGATCCCATGTCTGGTTCTTGTAAATCTGATCTAACTCTTTATTCATGGCCTTCACCCAAGATTAATCCTTTTCGGCTTCTTCAAATGAGGATGTCTCCACAAGTGACAAAAATTTAGATTATCTATTATTCCACATCCTTCTTCTTTGTGTGGGTGCATTCATATCCCCAATTATGTTAGATGGATCAATCTCAGATCTTCGATTTCTCCTATGAGGTTCAGTCGCATTCCCTCCAGCCACAGTTTCCTCTCCATATTCTTCTTCTGAGTCAACATCATGATGTAACTCTTGATTGGTTTATACACCTTCCTCTATTTTGTATTTTTATTTACTCCATGTTCACCTTCTTCCTCACATTCTATCATATCATCAAATGAAATCCTTGAAGCATTTGTGGTTTTCTCTTCAATGATCTTAACATCACTTCTTTCCACAATCCTTCCCAATCACTTGTTGAAACACATGTAGGATTTGCTATTCACTAAGTATCCAAGGAAAATTCCTACATCTGCATTGTCTCCATATTTCCCTTGATTTCCTTCTTTGTTTCTAATGAAGAACTTACTTCCATAAACATGAAAGTATTTCAAAGAGGACTTACTTCCATGAAACAATTCATAATGTGTCTTTGTCTTTCCCATATAAAGTCCTGTTCGATTTTGAATATACACTACAGCTTAAACGACCTCTTTCTAGTAATGTCAGGGAATACGACTGTCAATAAGCATTTTCCTTTCCATGTTGTTTGACTTTCGAAATCTGCGCTCAACCACTCCATTTTGCTGTGGATTTCTAACAGCAGCTAACTCATGTTTTATCCCATGCTTTTCCAGGTAGTTTACAAATTCAATAGATGTTCATTCCCCTATATTGTCCGATCGCAACACATTGATTGTTCACACAATATCATTCTCTGTGATTTGACGATATGTTTTCATGCAGTCAAGTACTTTTCGTTTCCTATGTATAAACATTGCACATGCCATTCTACTGTAATAATCTATGAAAAGGACGAAATACATTTCTCCATGAGTTCCGACAACATTTATCGGGCCACATACGTCTGTATGAATGAGATCAAGAAGATGTGATTCCCTTTTCTTGTTTGTCCAATATGAATTACAGACCAGCTTCCCATGAATGCAAGAATCACTAGACTTTCCACATTCACTCTTTAGGTTGGGAATGTCTACGTCAATACTCAATTTTGATATTTTCTCTATTCCTTGTTGATTGATGCGCCGCAATCTCTGATGACACACATTTTTTTCTTCTTCAATAGTCATGTATCAAACGTTTTATTTACTATCAACTTGATATAGGTTGTCTTCTTTTTTACCTCCCTTCATATGTGAATTGCATGTCTTTCCCTTGATAGTGAATACTTTATGATTAAAAGTAACTATAAGTTCCAAGTCATAGAGTTGACTCACACTGAGTAGATTATGATGTTGGCCATCTACATAAAGGATTTCAGTTTTCTTTAGCTCACCATTAGGTAATTCAGTACTTCCACTACCTTTGATTTTCATAGCTCCATCATTACCAAACTGTATTTTTTCATAAACCAACATTTTGATATCTATTAATAGGCCTACATTACCACTTATATGAGATGAACATCCACTATCCAGAATCTAGGTATAGTTTTATTTTATAGCATTGAGGGCCACCTATGCAAGGTTGGATTTCTCAATTTTCTTCTTTTCATTCCATGAAACATTAGATTGGGTGTAGAACACTCATGACCTTTCAATTCCTTCTTCTGTGTACATTGGTTCTTCATTGTCGAAATATTATTCAAGAGGATAAAACCTATTTGTAAGACCAATACTATATTGTTGACGAGATTTGACTTGTCCTGAACTCCGGTATGAGGTGTCCATGTCCCTCATCTACCTGCTATTAACAGCCGCATGACCAACGTTCGAACAACAAAAACAATATATATAGAAACTATTTCTTTTAAAATAATTAGGATATAATTTTTTTCTCCTATGTTGAACACCGATA
Source organism: Viscum album (assembly GCA_963277665.1). Classification (NCBI taxonomy): domain Eukaryota; kingdom Viridiplantae; phylum Streptophyta; class Magnoliopsida; order Santalales; family Viscaceae; genus Viscum; species Viscum album. The sequence goes on from OY728137.1 coordinate 836,327,709, forward strand.
TATTATCCATTCAGATATCTTATTGCCTCTTTCTAGAAAGTCATTGTATGGCCCAAGTATCAATAGAACTCACACTTCAAGAGAAGAAATATCTTCTCACTTCTGTTTATTCTCATTCCTTATTTAATGGGATAATAGTTTGAGGGATCATTTTTTCAGGAGGCTTGAGGATAATCTTCTTTTATTCTTTCAAATTTAATTGGGGGTTTCTATTTCAGCGCTTTAGATGACTTTTCCACATAACCCACTTTTAGCTTGCCCTTATGTTGGTCACCCATATTTGCAGCATTTGACGACTCTGCCTCAAAACAGATTCCACTATTTCCCATGTAAGCAGGTTTTTGATCATTCAAAATTATTTCGACTCCAATGGAACCGTGTTTTCTATTTCGAACAACTTATCATTTAAGAACCTTCAAAAATGTATTTTCTTTCTTGATTCTTTTAAAATTGATTCACTCTCATGTTTTATTCTAAGAGTAACAACTTCCACTTCAAGAATCACAATAGTCTTGGTCTTTTCATCCAGTCTAGTTGTGAGGTCATTAATGACCATTTATTGCTCTTCAATTCTTATCTTTAGATCCACTACACCATTATATCATTCAAGAATTTTAGACTACGCATTCCTAAATTCATCCAGTTGTTTTATTTTAGCTTCGAGCTGATCAACATAATCAGATGATTCTTCTACAATTGATTTCCCCTTATTGCAACTCTTACATTTGATCTTAATCTTACAAAAATAATATTTATGTTGCAACTCATGATTAGAATTAGTTATCAATTTATTTTCTTGACAAATATTATTTGAGGGATCATATTTTTCAATCATTTCCTTCATGGAATCATGGGTTTCATTTTAAAATTCTGGTTCTTATTCTTCACACGAATTCCTTATCATCATCTTCCTTTTCACATAAAAAACTCTTCTTCAGCCCCTTATTTCAAGATATTATGTCTCTATTTTTTGAAAAACATTTTCTGAGGCTTCTCAATGTTTTCATCTTCACTATCTTCATCATTGATCATTCATAGGCACTGAGAGGCAATGTGCCAAACTTTTTTACAATGAAATCAATAAAGAGGTAACTTAACTTTGAATTTCCCTTTTCCCATATGGAACATCTTTGCAATGAGAAAAAGAATTTTTTCCCTCATCCTCATCAGAACTAATATCCTTTGAAATTTTCAGTTTATCCATGGCCTTGAATTCCATTTCCTTGCTCACTCAAGTCATATCGTCTTCTGGTTTGACTTTCATTTCATATCCTACCAAACTGCTCAGTAGATCATCGAGAGAATGTTTGGAAATATCTTTTTCCTCAAGGGCTGACACCTTTTCATTGTATAGGGGTGGAAGTACTATTAATATTTTCTTTATAATATCAATGTCTTTTATTTATTCGCCTAGACCCCGAATTGCTCCAACCACTTCAGTAATTCGATTAAAGAATGAGTCTGCATTCTCGTCTGGATGCATCTTCAGATCATGAAACCTATTGTATATGAATTTTAGTTTTTCCTCCTTCACATTAATATCTCCTTCATAAATATTTTCAAGTTTATACCACATGGATTTTTCTGAGGTGAAACTCATCACCATTAGATAGGTCTGATCAGAAAGGGCTGCGGTGAGTGCATTTTGTGCTTTAGCATCTACATCAAGAATTTTCCTGTCTGCGTCTGTCATAGCCAGGCCTACTAGATCAGTGACTTGTATTCCTTGAACAATAGAAAAAATAAATTCCATTCTAAGAGATCTTATATGAGATCTCATTTTTTTCTTCTATATCTGGAAATTACTTTCATTGAAGAGAGGGACTCCACGGACATTGGTTGAATTGTCCATAACGGTAAATGACAGATCAAACACCAGTTAACCTCACTCTGATACAACTTGAAGGACCCCAGAACACCCTGAGAGGGGAGGGGTGAATTAGGGTGTCAACTATTCTATTAAAATTTGGGGATCTTATACCCACATTTTTAGGAACATGTAATATCTATCAAACAAATTTAAGCAGGAAGTCGACACAACACTTTTACTTGGTTCACCACAAAAGGCTACATCCGAGGAACATACACCGATAGTGTGTCGGTTGTACCAAAATCAACTAATCTTCACTAGTTAATGGATTACATGTTTCTTTCATAGTCACTCTATTCTAGGCTCTGTAACACCCCAAGCTTCCATGTTATGTTTCCCTTTGAATAATACAGTAGCGTGTGTTGTACGCAACTTCGAGTTCTAACACACTCCACAACCAATCAAACTAGCAATTATGAATTTTAGTAACCACCTTTTGAAATTATATAAATTTTATCATTCAAAATGGACATCATTTTTGGATTCAGAATATGGAAATTAGCTTCGGGTGAATTTTTTTTATTTTTCTGAAAACATTCAATTTTTGATGGATAATGAAAAACACCGACATATAGTTTAAAACTAAATTTTTATTTAAATAATTATTTATTTTATTTAAATTAATGTTATGTAAAAATAGATACATAATACCTATATATGTTCAATTTAATTCATTGGAGTCAGTTTATAATAAATATAGATATATAAAAATTTTATTGAACTTTTCACCATCTTTTACCCACCTCCTAGGAGAATTCGCAAGTTCACATAAAACTAAATTTTACCACTTCTATGAGTGTAATTTAGAAAATCCAAGAGACATGTGTAATATCAAGGAGTAAAATATGGTTCAATAAGATATAAATAATTTTTGGTGAATAGTAACTTTTTACTTTTATTTACCACGGTTAAAAGTAAATAGGGCAATTAAGGGTAAGAATGATATTATTATTACCCTAACACATGTCCTAATTATATTGGATAAGTATAATTCGACCAAAAACAACCTTATAAATAAAATATGAACCTCTTTTGTCCACTTGGATTAGATTAGAACATTTATTATCATTTTATTCAAAGAAGAGTTTAAAGAGTTAAAATCAATGTTTTACAACTAAAACATATTTAATATAGGGTTATACATAAGATAAATTCGATTATAAATATTAATTAGAAAGTTAAAATTATTTCCTATATAATTGTATTTTATTTATAATTTTAAGACATTAAATAATGTAATTTATTTATGACACAATGGTGATGTTGTAATTACCTAATTAATGAAATATTAAAATAATTGATATTATAAATATCTAAATAAATATAATTTGAGACTTTTTATTAGTTACAATAATTTTATAGGTTAATATGACATATTACGGTTGGATAGATGAATCTTTTTCGAAGTAATAATGATGTTATAAATTTAGAAAAAACAAAATACCGAATAGGGTCAAAATTTACATAAAATAATTTTTAAAAGAAATTTTATATTATTAGTTGATATTCTATTCCTAAAAATCTAGGGTTCAGAAAAAGGAAATATATAATAATAGGTGTATCATTAATGAGCCCCTTAAAGTTCTCTTAAAAGTATATAGTATGTTTATTAACAATATAATATAAAAATATAAAGAAACATGGTAAATTTCAAACTCTTTAACTAAGAGTTAAATCTAAAAGATAAAGTTAATATATTAACCCAAACCTATATAAAACCTATTGGTTGAGTGGTTTTCGACCCATACCCACAGTATCCGTTACATAATCCATTTTGAAGCCATTATAAACCAAAAATTATTTTATTATAAAATAATATTTCTATCTTTTCTTGAGGTTCCCATCACCCCTCTTATAAAAGGGAACTCCCCCATCTCTCTAATTCACACCATAAAAGCCATTTGGCTCGGCCAAAATCTTCCCAAATTCCCTCTAACCATCCCTAAATTCACCCAAGAGGCCCTAATTTAGTCATAAATCCAACATAAGGAGCCCTTTTGATCAAATCAAATGAAAGTACCCAAATAAGATGTAATAATATCACCACCCTCATCCAAGTTCTTTTCTTCTTCCACATCTTCTTTTTTGTTTTTTTCATTATAAAATAATAACTACATTATCTTCTATATACTTTGATGTTATTATAATTATGGTACAACCATATTCATTTTTTGATCCATCCTTTGAATGACATGTCACCATACGTGCGTACGTACGGATTACCGTCTCCACGTCCTGGTGTAATTGTTATTCAATACATTATTATTTGGATGGGTATAATAATTATGTGTAGTTCAAGTAAATAATAAATATAACATGATAATGATTATGTATATATGATATAACATCCAATTATATATTATTTTAATATCAAAATAATGATATTGTTTCTCGTGCGTACGTATGGATTACCGTCTCCACGAACGCGATGAATTCATTCTCAATCGTATCCATTCCAGACTAATTTTCAGTTGATGATGAAAAATAATGTTTAATGACTTGATATAATTCTAGATATGAATAAGATACATCCCATCCATTACAAATATGACTCAAATAACAAAGAATATAAAGGAAAACAAATCGTTTAATACCAGAAATGACATTAATACTAAGATATTATTAAAAATGAAATGTTAAAAGAACATATATGATATCATATTAATGTATATGATTATTTTATAATTTAATAACTATTATTTCACCATTATACAAAAGGTTAACCTACCCTCTACCATTGAGATCTACAAGGTAAGGGTTAATTCTACAATCTCCTCATTATCTGAGGTTGTTTATACGTAATTATCTACTAGGACCTCCTTATCATCCACATTCATGTTTCTTAAAAATGTATTTCAAAACATTTTTACTATTTACTAGACAATGGGATAAATTAATTTATACCCTTATGTGTTTTCAGAGTAATCTTTTTGTCATTTTCCAAATGATGTACTTCTTTACCTTTTCTACAAATTTATGGTAAGAATTTTTTTTAACTTATACAGCAGGTGCGACTATTTTCCATTGTTATAACATCATCAAAGATTCCCTTAAAAGCTTATAAAAATATTTTCAATATAAATTTTTTCTTTATAATTATTTTATTCTTAAATGATTTCAAAATATAAAGAGATATTTCTCAAAAAAGGGGTTTGATTTCATCTATGTCAACATCCTTTGATGGATTTTAATTTTATTTGATGTTGTTTTATTATGATACAACACTTCCACATTATATTAAAGGTTTTGTGATATGTTTGATAGTGGATGTGCTATTTTTATACCATTCATGGGTTATGGTTAATGTATTGACATTTCGTATTCTAGTTTTAATACGAATGTTTGTGATATGTTTAAAACTTTTCATAGGAGGAACGTATTGGTCTTAGTAAGTGGCGGATGGAGCCCTCTATAGCTCCTCGATGCATTGGTAGGTATCATGAGACAACTATATGTGGAATTGGTCGAGGCCCTTTCCCAATTTTGATATTTGGTTTTGGTCGAGGCCTTAATGATTTTTAGACGTCTTGGCTGAGGCCTTAGAGAAATGTTTCAGATTGTCCGTCACTATATATTCCCTCATTATGAAAATAATACCGATGGTTCATGTGGTCATTAGCCTAGTAGAATACCCATGATTATGTTTTATTATGGAATCATTTACTCAGCTCACATTCCATCCATAACGGTATTCATGATTATTATTGGTAAAGGAATGTGGTTTTAATTATTCACCATGATTAATATTTATGTTATCTTTCGTTGTATTTCTTAACCATATTGAGCATTTGAACTCACCCCTTTCTTATGTTTCATTTTCCCAGGATATAAAGATGTTAGTTATGAGTGAAATGAAGGCATAATCTAGGAGGCTTGGATGTTTCTAATGAAATATATTCGTGTTGTATTTCTCTTCATGATATAGAGTTGAACTTATGTATGATTCTTGTTTCCAATAATACTAAACTAATCGGTCTATCGAGACATGATTTCCTTGTGATCATGCCAATGTTATGTAATAATGCACCAACTCTGGGTAACTGGGGTCTGGGAGTTATCAGATAATGTTTAGTGAAAAACTTCAAAGCTAGATTTAGAAAAACATTGATTAGAGAAACTTATCCTATGATAGACGTTGAGGATTAGTATAAAAGAACTTCCTAGAATGTTGGTAATGTAGTGGTTTTGTGAGTTTTCAAAACAATACATCTCTGTCTGGATACGAGAAAGTAGAGGCGGCTCTGGAACAGATGTACCTAGGGGTAAAACACACAAATAACAATTTGAGCTAGACTCGAACGGGAACTATCGCACAACAACAGGACTTGCTGCACTCTTGGTTACGACACTCCTGATGTATATGATTGGGATAATTCTCATTTTCTTTACAAACCATTAGGAAGGTTTTATGAGTATATACTTCCTAAATTTTTTTATGATTCTGGATTATATCCATAAACTATTCAATTTATGTTAAGTGTTTTACAAGTTTGGATTAATGTTTTGTGATTCATAAACTAATCTAGTGTAAGCCATTATTTAGAAATGGCGCCTAGTGGAAGAAATGGAAACCGTATCAATGCACACACTCCATGTAGGGATTGCCCTGCAGTTCAAGATAATTATAGTGGAGATGGTGATTCAACTAGTGCTGATCAGCTTATCACCATACTGGGAAACCTCACAAAGGTTATGAATAACAACCTTACCCGTATGGAGCACCCTGATCCACAACGCGGAGGATCAATGATTGACCGTTTCATGAGGCAACAACCACCAACATTAAATGGGGGTACAAATCCATTAGTAGCTGAGCAATGGATAAATTCCTTAGAGAAAATATTCCACACCTTGGGGAGTAATGAAGGTGAAAGAGTTGTCATGGCAGTTTACCGCCTCACTAGAGATGTTGATCAATGGTGGTCATTGATTCAAAACACAAAGGAAGATGATGAAGTATCAAATATGAAATGGAGTGAGATTAATGAAAATTTATTAGAAAAATACTTTTCCTCATAACCATCGACTGGATGTGGAATGACAGTTTCTGAGTCTGGGGGAAAAGGAGGATGAAAATGTCACAATGTATGAGGCTAACTTTACGAGGATAGTGAGGAATGCTGCAGAATATATACGTAAACCAAGACATATGATTGATAATTTCTTTTATGGATTAAAACCATTTCTCCATCGAGCATTAGTATCACAATATTCCCCATCATACGATGATATTTTCTTGTGTTCTATCAAGACAGATAAGGAAATAACTAAGTGTTATGAATTTAAATCGAAGAAATAGAATAACAGATCTTCTGAACACTCTGGGAAAGGAAATAAGGAGACATAGAAGAAGGGAAAAATTGAATTTCCTCCCTGTTATAATTGTGGAAGGAAGAACACTAGTGCATGTCTAAAAGGAAAAGGAGTATGCTAAAAATGTGGATAGAAAGGCCATCTAGATGGTTATTATAATGGAAAGAAAGACGCTACCAATGTTCAATTCTACAATTTCAGGGAGACGGTACATTATGAAAATGAATTTTTTAAGCATCAGGGAAACTTACCTCATAAAAGGTCAGGGCATAAATGTCAATCTTATGAGATCACTACTGCTGAGGTTGAAGCCCCAAAAGACGATGTGGCAGGTAATTTAATGGTTTCCTCATGTTTATAAAACACTTTATTTGATTCTGGATCATTACATTGTTTCATATATTCCCAGTTTTCTATGAAAATTAGATATTTCCAATTTGATTTAACAAGGGAGTTGTCAGTCAAAATGCCTAAGGGAAGTATCATCGCAATAATGTTTTGTGAATCAGTTCCCATTAGAGCATATAAATGCTTTTTATCTTCTGATCTCATCATCATACCCCTGATTGAATTTGATATAATCCTCTGTATGGATTGTATTTCAGACCATGATGCAAAAATTTATTGTAAGAAGCAGGAGGTTATTATTTTTGATGACGATGATAAATAACACCTTATCTTTCGAGAAGAATCACCACCACATGATTCTTATCTAGAACCACCCCCAGTAGCTCAACTAAATTCAATTATTGGGGAGGAATAGAATAAATTAACAATGGATTTGGAATGGAATGTTCTAATATAGTATGTACATATTGTAAAAGAATATGTTGATATGTTTCCATGAATATTTACCTGGACATCCTTCAGAATGAGAAATTGAGTTTTCTATTGATTTAATTTCTGGTTCTAGGACCACATTGAAGACCCCTTATAGAATGTCCATTGTGAAATTAGTGTAGTTAAAGAAACAAATAGTGGAATTGAGTAATAAGAGATTTATTCACCCTTGTGTTTCTCCATGGGGAGCCCCTAATCTTTTTCTTATGAAGAAAGATGGATCTATGAGGTTTTCCATTGACTATAAGGAGATCATTGCTATAATGATAAAGAATAAATATCCCCTACCTTGCATTGATAATTTATTCAACCAACTTCATGTAGCTCACTACTTTTCAAAGATTGACCTTCGATTTGGATACCATCAGTTGTGCATAATGAAGGAAGACATTCCAAAGACATCATTTTGAACCAGGTATGCGAATAATGAGTTTACAGTAATGCCTTTTGGGCTGACTAATGCACCCTCTATATTCATGGATCCAGTGAACATAGTTTTCAAGCAATATCTTAATGACATTGTAGTGGTATTTGTTGAAGATATCTTGGTATAATCCAAAATCTATGAAGATCATGAAAATCACTTGCACGTTATCCTGAATACTCTAAGAAGACATGTATTATATTGGAAGTTTAGCAAGTGTGAATTTTGGCTTCAAGAGATTTCTTTTCGTGGCCATATTGTCTCTAAGGATGGAATATCTGTTGATCCTTCTACAAAATGATCAATCCAAGAATGCCCAGAACCAACGAGTATAACCGAGGAATGCAGTTTTATTGGTTTAGTAGGTTATTATCGACATTTCATCCATAATTTTGCCCGGTTGGCTAACCCATTAACCAAGCTCACACGTAAAGGGTTTAAATTTGTTTGGAAAAAGAGTGTAATGAATTTTTTGAAGAATTGAAGAAAATATTAGTCAATGCTCTTATATTGACTCTACCTTCAGGGAATGATGGGTTTTTTATTTATAGTGATGCTTAAAAGAAAGGACTTGGTTGTGTTATTATGATGAATGATAGGGTTATTTCTTATACATCAAGATAGCTAAATATTAATGAGCAAAACTATCATAATCCTGATCTTGAGTTAGTATCTATAATATTTTCTTCGACGATATGGAGACATTATCTCTATGGTGAAAAATGTGAGTTATATACTGATCACAAAAGTTTGATGTGTATTTTCTCACAGAAAGAACTCAATATGAGGCAAAGGCGATGGCTTGAACTACTCAAGTATTATGATTTCACTATACAATACCACACAAGGAAGGAAAATAAGTTGGAAGATGCTTTGAGTAGAAAGGATCGTGGAGTTTTGAACAAGATGAGAGTTGAAAAGGATCTTATATACATGGATTTAGTAATAATGGATATGGTATTAACCATGGAAGGTGAAACATCAATGCTTTTTCAAATAGTTGCTAAACTATAGTCACTAGAAAGGATAAAGAGTTCTCAGAATGGTAATGAAGAGTTTCAAAGGATGATTAAGGCTGCGAATGATGGGAGATTGAGTGAATTTGTTTATGAAGATGTAATTTTGATGTTTGGGAGGAGACATTGTGTTCCAGATATACCTAATATAAAAATGGAATTGCTAGATGACTCTCATAGTTCTGATTTCATTATACACCATGGGAGAACCAAAATGGATAGAGATTTGATGGAACATTTTTGGTGGGACAATATGAAGAGGGAGATTGCTGATTTTGTGTCAAGATGTATGGATTTTCAACAAGTGAAAGCTGGAAGGTAACAACCTGGAGGAGTCATTCAACCTCTTCCCATACCTGAGTGGAAATGGGAAAATATTACGATGGACTTTGACATGGGACTGTCAAAGACTCCTAGAAGGAACGATTCAATTTTGATCATTGTTGAACATCTTAACAAGTCAGCACATTCTGTTGCTATAAGAGAAGATTTACCACTTGAACGATTGGAAAGACTATATATTAATGAAGTTGTTATTCTTCATGGAGTACCACTATCGATTGTTTCTAATCATGATCCACATTTTACATCAGGATTCTAGAAAAGTCTTCATAAATCCCTGTATACAAAACTTCGTTTGAGCACTGCCTACCACCCCAAAACTGATGCACAATCAGAACGGACTATTCAAACCTTAGAAGACATTTTGAGATCTTTCTCACTTGACTGTCAGGGTATGTGAGATCAATATTTACCTCTGGTAGAATTTTCCAATAATAATATCTTTTATCCAAGTATTCAGATGGCACCATATGATGCATTATACGGAAAGAGATGTCTCACACTAACTTGTTGGGATGATGTTGGTGAAAGAAAACTCGTAGGCCCAGAACTGGTGGAGGAAACGATGAAAAAGGTGAAGGTAATCCAAAACCACATCAAAGCAACTCAAAGTAGGTAGAGGATCTATGATAATAACCGAAGGAAGGATTTTTAATTTTATTTAAGAGATCATGCTTTCTTGAAGGTATATCCGTGGAAGGGTGTCATAAGATTCGGTAAGAAGGAAAAATTTAGTCCTAGGTACATCGAACCTTTCAAAATTCTATAACGAATTGGGGCTGTAGGTTACCATTTGGCAATGCCGCCAAATCTCTCCAAAGTTCACGATGTGTTCCACGTATCACTATTGAGAAAATACATGCCTGACCCAACACTTGTACTCACCAATGAGGAATTAAAACTGGAACTTGATATGTTTTATTGTGAAGATCCTGTCAAGATTCTTGATAAAATAGAACAAGTGCTGAGAAAACGGATGACTCGTTTGGTAAAAGTTCTATAGAGAGACCATAAGATGGAAGAGGCATCGTGGGAAACCAAGGGACTTATGATGAATACCCACCTGAGTCATTTTATGTAGTAATATTCTAGAAAATTCTAGGATGAAATTATTTGAAGGAGGGGAGAATGTACCACCCTAATCTTCCACGATATGTTTCCCTTTGAATAATACAGTAGTGTGTGTTGTACGCAACTTCGAGTTCTAACACAAATGACAACCAATCAAACTAGCCGTCATGAGTAGTAATACCAACTTTTTGAAATTTTAAAAATTTTATGTTTTCAAAATTAAATTCATTTTTGGATTCAGAATATTGAAATTAGCTTAGGGTGAATTTTTGGTATTTTTCTTAAAACATTCAATTTTTGATGAATAATGAAAAACACTGAGTTATAGATTAAAACTGAATTTATATTTAAATAATTATTTATTTTATTTAAATTTATTTTTGGTCAAAATAGATACATAATACCTATATAAGTTCAATTTAATTCCTTGGAGTTAGTTTATAATAATTTCAGATATATAAAAATTTTATTTAACTTTTCACTATCTTTTACCATCCTCCTAGGAGAATTTTCAAATTTAAATAAAACATAATTTTACCGCTTCTATGAGTGGAATTTCATCAATATAAGAGACACGATTAAAATCAAAGAGTAAAATCTGGTTCAATAAGATAAAAATAATTTTTGGTGAATATTAACTTTTTAATTTTATTTACCATGGTTAATAGTAAATAGGGTAATTAAAGATAAAAATTATATTATTATTACCCTAACACAGGTCATAATTCTTTCGGCTAAGTATAATTCGACCAAAAACAACTTTAGGAATAAAATATTAACCTCTTTGGTTTATTTTGATTAGATTAGGACATTTATTATAACTTATTTCAAAGAAGAGTTAAAAGAGTTAAAATAAAAGTTTAATAACTAGCCCATTTTTAATATATGGTTATAAATAAGATATATTGGATTATAAATATTCATTAGAAAGATAAAATTATTTCTTACATAACAGTTTTTTTATAGTTTTTATACATTAAATATTTTAATTTATTTATGACACAATGGTGATGCAGTAATCACCTAATTAATGAAATATTAAAATAATTGATATTATAAATATCTAAATAAATGTAATTTGGACTTTTCTCTTGGATATTGTTTTTCTACCTTATCAGTTATGTCACATCTATTGTACTCTATCTATAAGGGGATATATATCCATGTTTTCATCAACCATGTTATTTATTTATATGTATAAATGTCATTTGGTTTACATTAAGTTATGTTAAATCAGTCCCTTTTTTCTTTTTTGATGCTTTGGTGCTAGTCATTATCTCATGAGGATCATAAATTCCCATCATTTATATGGATATTTAGGCCACGTACCAGTTTGAGAGGGAATTCGGGTTGGGATTATAACAATTTTGTATTAGTGTTGGTTTTTCCTCATTATTCTTCATATTAGGATGTTTGGTAGACTAGATTTGGTATTTATGAGATAAGAGAGGTAGGTTGTGTTGAGATCATGTTAAACTCTTTCTATGAAGGTTGTAATGTTTCCATGGTACTTTGGGATGTGGGTCTCTTATTTTGTGTTATTGATCATAATCTCATTTTTTTTCTTATGGTTTTCAATTCTGAATATAAATTTTTATAATATTTGATATTTCTCATATTTTTGTGTGCAACAATATGACTCTAACATGTGTTCCACAAATTTCTCAAGAGGATAAAACATATGCTTCCAATTTGAATAAACCTATGGATCAGAATATTTTTGAGGCTATTGTGAGACCATTCTATGTAGTTGAATAGAGTGTACTATAAACTCGGAACATAATGTTTATGGTACAATGATGATCTATAGGAGTATGAGACTGATCATAATAAATTTTATGTGAGAAGACAACATTATTTAATGGTATAAATGAATCTGCAGAGGTTCAAGACATCCTAGACAAGATAGATCAAATTTTCAATTTCCAGTATACACTTAATGGTATCAAATTTTACCTTTTCTACATTCAAACTTTATGGTCCCAAAAATTGATGGTGGGATTCCATTGTATAGGAGGATAAGAATATTAGATTGTACTATAAGGAATTAAAGATTTTTTTCTTAAAATATTTTTTTTCAGAGTTTCTAATGATGGGAAAGTATCTAAATTTCATCTCATTACTTCATTGAGAGATTATGGTGTCTATGTATACTATTATACTTATGGAGCCAGATCATTTCACACCAGATGTGGTAAACAACGACTAGTTGAAGCCCCATAAATATATGTAGGTTCTATGATAAGATATCATATTAAAGGGATTTAGGCTAGAGATTTCAACCTATGTAGAGATGGTAGATAGGGTGATGATGGCCAAAATGAATATTTCTGATATGGTGAGTTATTTAGACCCTTATCTTCCACCCAACGGTAGCTTCAGGGGTATGCATGGGAAGAAGGGGAAATGAAAATATATGTTTAGTAGTGATGGAGGCTTTTCTTAGTTGAATATCTCCTATTCACAATTAGTTGTAGCTATAATTATTCTATGGAATTTATATCCTTTTTAAAGGCCAAACACACTTGAAATTATTTTCTTGTAATGTCAAATATGTGCAATAGTTATGAGCATTACAGTTATCTGGAACATTTCTATCATCCTATGTGTACACCATGATATAGTGAGGGATCATTGACTCAAAAGGATATTGTGGTATAATTTTATGATTTAATGATTATAGGGACCTAGCCACAAGCCTCAAGAGTTAAGAACCATCATGTATTATATGATTTTCCAGTGGTGGTATACATGGGTCAAGTGATATTTAATGGTACAATATTTATTGCATTATTAGTAGAAATTAATTTATATGATATTGGACCATCTCACTCATTTATATATATATTTTATTTGATATGACTAAAATTAAAATGGTGATCATATTATTTTTTATGTTTTTAGAGACACCACTTGAGAAGAAGAAAGAGTATGGGTTTAAGTTTACTTGTTCACTATCAATATCTAATGCCAAGTTAGTATGGGATTTTTTCATTATTGATCAATATTTTTTCCATGTCATCATTAAGATGGATTTTAATATTTATCATCATTTTGAGGTTTATTTTTATCCTCAGTGTATTTGGTTTCTTATGGATGATGGGATCTCACTAGCATTTCAGTGGGAGTGGGATCTTAGCACTAGTCACATAGGACCTTCCCACCCATTGCTAAAAAGTTTTTATCTACAATAGAAGTTGTGACCAATGATTGTTCTTATGTTTTTGATATTCCCAATATTGTATGGTATATTTATAATTTTTTCCATGATTATTTCTTTAGTATTCATCTAGAGAATGTTTTAGAGTTTAGCATTGACATTGTACCATGTACGTAATCAATTTCGATAACTTCTAATCACATGGCACCCATGGAGCTAAAAGAGATCAAGATTTAGTTAGATGAATTAATTCCAAATGTCTTTTGTTACTCTAGTTTTTTCGTAGGGTAGACCTAATGATATTTTCGCTGAAATAAGAAGGTTCCATTCATTTATGTTTAGAGTATTAGAAACTTGAACTAGGTAATGGTTATGAATAACTATCCATTTCTTAAAGTTGATGGGTTTTTTTCATCAGTTAATAGGGGAAAAGTGGGTATTGAAGATTAAACACCAGTTGTGTTTTCATCAACTCAAAGTTTTGTAGTATGATATTTTAAATATGGATTTCAAGAGAAGGTATGTCCATTATGAATATCTTGAAATACTTTTTGTTAGGAGTGATGATCATACTATTTTTTTATATTCTATACATCAGATATTGCATCATTTTCTTGATATATTTTTGGTAGTGTTCATGGTTGATATTTTGGCATACTCGAGATATATGCACGATCACGAGCAAAATTTGAGTTTGGATTGGTATATCATGATGAGTCAACATTTATATGGGATTCTTTTTAAATGAAATTTGTGGATCCATGAAGTGAATTTCTTAGGAAATGTGATTTTTAGCATGGATTATCAGTAGATCCTAAGAAAGTGAAGGATGTTTTTTCTTGGGATGAACCACATAATTTTATTTATATTTAGATATTCCATGGTCTTGAGAGATATTATCTATGGTTTAACAATGATTTATCTAACATAGAGTCACCTTTGACAACTCTTACTATGAAAGGGGTGAAATTAATATGGGACGAAAAATTTCATTCTTATTTCAATTAGATGAAATGACTTTTGACTTCATCTACAATTTTGATCTTACCTGAGCTAGTAAGGGCTTTATAGTTTTAACGAAGCCTCGGGCACTGGTTTGAAATGAATTATTATGAAAGATGATCATGTAGTGGATTATGTATCTTATTATTATTGACTACACGAGATGAATTAACCCAATAAAGATTTAGATATTCCCATTGTTATTCTTGAACTTATGTGTTTGTGGGATTACATTTTTTGGGAGAGGTTTATGGCCTTTTCTGACCATAAGATCTTGAGTTATATATTTTCTCAGAAAAACATGAATCTCATACAGATATGATAGGTGGTATACCTTCAGATGTTTTAATTTGATAAAACCTACACCCATGGGTGGGGTAATGTTTTTATATATTCTCTTAGTAATAAACTACCATCACAGGATACTTAGGAATTGATGGAAGTGTGTAACCTTATTATAATGTTTCAATTGTTATACATAGATTCTCATGAGGGTGTTTCAGGTATGGTTTCGATCAGTGTTCAGTTATCATAATCTCTCATTGATTCTATTCTATAGAGTCAATAGTTGGGTGAAAAGTTAAATGGAATTCAAGGAACCCTTTAGGGTAAGGAGGCCATTTCTAGTTGGTCTCTCTCTTCAAATGGTATTCTCTATTTCAAGGTTCAGTTTTTTTTCACATCATTAAGGAGCATAATTTTGTTTGATTATCATAATTCATAATGGATTATTCATATGGGTAATATGATGATGTATTATGATTTGAGACGATGATTTTGGTGGTCATGTATGAAGAATGAAAATATTGATTATGTGTCCTATTGTTACACCTAACACTAGATAAAGACATATCATCTGAAAATTTTTCGCATTCGCTATCCCATTCTGGTGCCAGTTTAGAATTGGGAAGAGGTATTCAGGGACTGTTTTTCATAGATTAAAAAAAATACACAAGGAAGTAATTATGTATGGGTAGATATTGGTTAGTTTAAAAATATGGATCATTTTATTCTGATCAGGGGAACTGTAATAGTGGATGATCTAGGTAATCTATTTTTGAAGGAGATCATGAGGTTAAATGGGGTTCTCTATATCATTATTTCAAAAAGGGATCCCATGTTTATTTTGAGGTTATATAGAAGTATAAAACATTTTATGGGAACATATGTTGGGCTTTGAATAGATTACCATCCACAGATAGTCGGTCAGATGGAGTGTTCTATTCATATCATTGTGGATATGATACATGCATGTCTCTTGAATTTTAGTGAATATAAGGATATCCATCTGTGACTGGCCATGTTTTCTTATAACTACATTTATTAGGGACTGATCAAAATAGATCCCTTTGAGGCTTTTTATGCTCACCCATACAGACCACCTCTTTGTTGGGTAGACGTAGGAGAAGCATCTTTCGTGGGACAGAGCCTTGTTTTGGAGACATCATCAAGGATTCAAGATATTCATCGATTTTTGGTTTAAGTAAAGAGTCATAAAAAAGTCATATATGGATCAATAGTTTTATCATTTTGAATTATTCATGGTTAATGGGTTTTATTTGTAGTTTCTCCTCAGTTAGATTACCATAATATTGGGAAACAAGTGAATCTTCTTTGAGACATATGGGATTGTTTGAGGTCATTGGGAATATTGGAAGGATTTCTTATCAGTTGGAATTTATTTTACACATGATAGGTAATTATGAGTTTTTCCACATATTGTATCTTATGATATACCATCATCATCCCTCTTATGTTCTGAGTTGGTAAAAGATTGAGTTAGATATAAAAGATTCATTTATGGATCAACAATTTGATATCGTTGAATCTCAAGTGAAAGTATTACATGGGAAATATATTACATTGTTTAGAGTATCATAGAGGAAAAACTAAAATTCTCAATGAGAATTGGGAGAATGATTCATTGACATGGGAGTAGCAACCACACCTATTTACTGGACTTTATTCTTCAACATGAAAACTCAGGGAATGAAACTCTATTTTTTGGGAGTATTGTAACATCTTGTTATTGAATTTTAGGTATTTCCTATATTTTTAATTATTTTCAACATAATTTGGGGTTTATTGCTACTCTAAAGGATAGATAGAATTTATTTTGGAATTTAAATAAATTTCGAGGATGTATGTTTGTTTGAATCAATGGTGTCCAAGTATAAATGTGTTAATGGATTCATGGGGTTCCCCTCGAGTGGGAGAACTCTTGAGGTGGTTTGGAGTTTTCTGATGAAAAATATTGTTTTTTCTGTCTTCTAGAAAATTACAAATTGTCTAAATGGGTTACACACCATGTATTGGTCACCATGTATATTCCTTGACCTGGATATATAGAATGACTAGATAATATATCTTGTATATTTTACACACCATGTAATTTTTAAATATATATTTTTAATTTAATCGTGATGATATTTTCAAATAATTAAATGTTTCATATTAAACAATGTGTAATGTGATTACATGGAATGTATATGTAAAAATTTGAGATATTTATGGTGATCAAAACAAATAATTTATTCATTCATTGTGTCCCTTTTTTATTTAAACCTATATGCATTATACAATTATTTTTGTAACCTTATTTTTGTTTCGATTTATTCATTCAGTGTTGGTTTATCATAAAGGATGTCTTCCATCTCTTAAAGTAAGAGATATAATCTATTTATTTGATTCCCTTGATTTTAGTAGGGTCGTTTTGTGGCTTTATTAGATCCATTGATACATTTAGTTGATTATCTAGATTGCTTTCATGATTTATCATGTGATCTTGTTCCATGGGACAATCCTTTATTGGTTATGGGGCGTTGGTTTTGTGTTGCTGATGTACATTGTTTCTGCCTTCTCCACTAACCTTTTATTTATAAAAATGATTCTAATTAATGTGAGGATTTTATTGTTGGTCCCTTATTTTTATTTTGTGTTCTTCTGCTCGGTGGATCCCTTTACGTGCGTGTGAGACCCCGAGTTTGAGGTAGTTCATTCTATCTCTATCCTATATTAGTAAAATTAATTACTACAATTTTTTATAAATTATTCTATAAATGAAATTTTATGTCGAATTGACCTGATTTGTGTTTATGGAAATGGTTTTTCCAAAAAATATGGTTTTTCACTGGTTTGGGTAAACAAATTTTTTTTTCAAAGCATTGTGAAATTATTTTTAAATAATGGTTTGATGAAATTATTTATAAAATTAAATTCATGATAATAAATTTGTACTTAGTATGAATTTTTAGTAATAGTTATCATCCATTGATAGTATTGGGGGTGTTTTACCTGGGTCATTCTATTCCTCCCAAGGCCGATTATTCAAGGGATGTGATCCAAACTATTGGGATGGTTTACTTTCAATAGTGTTCTTATTCTTCCTAGATTCAATTCGTATATCTAAGGGAATAGTGTGCATTATTTTCTACATTGGGGGTATAGGGGTCCAAGCCATCCAGACCACGTGTGATCCTTGGTATCCTATTAATTGTGATTCTTGTTTTTGGCTTCTATTATTTTTATTATGCATCCATGGATTTGATATGACATGAGATACATTATTTGGTTTGTTTTTAGACACACAAACACACACACTGATATATGGATATGAAATGATTTGATACTAGTTTACATTATTTATATGGAAATGTGGAAAAATAAGAAATTAAAACTTTTTTCAATTCTTTTGATATAAAACTGCTAAATGGTATATCATTCCTTGATTTCATTAAAGTTGATCATTCATGGATTATTTTATAAATAATTATTATGGAACACATGGGTGGGATCCTAGAGATCCTATTATATCACACCTCATGAACCCCTTTGGTGGTTCATAGACCATTTATGTTTTTCTATGTAGGGAAAGGAAAGGCACCGTAGTGAGTTGGTGAGATTTTCTATCATCTAAGTTTGGGTAGATACCAGTGTTATGGTGGACTATTCCATGTAATAACATAGGTATTTTCAGAGTATCTATTTTAGGTTATTTTCATTGAAGATGGACTTCTTTCTTTGATATTTTTTTTCTTCCTTTTATTTATACAACTTCAGTTGTATTGTATCTATTTTGAAATAAATATCCATGTTTTCATTAATTGTGTTCTTTATGTGTATGTATATATGTCATGTTGTCCAAATTATGTTGGGTTAAATTTTTTCCTACATTTTTTAATTCCCAGGTACTAGTTTCTAGCCCTTGGGGTTTGGGAACACCCTTTAGATATGTAGAAATTTAGGCTATGTACTAGTTTGATCGTGTATACGGATCAGGTGCATCACTATTTATAAATTAAATTGATTAGTAAATATTTGAGGAATGTATAGGACATGCATTTATGTGTCGGGTCTAGTTATAGATATCCCTTGATTTATCAATATTCTCATGAGTTGAATTAGTTTTCTAACCAAATTAAATAATTTTCTTGTATATTGTCTTAGAATAAGGTCTTAACAATATAGATATCATTGTGTTTGAGATCATGAAGTCTAATAGTATTAATTTCATTCAATATTATTTATTTTAATATTATTACCTTGGATATTCCTGCATTGACATTATCTCGGGAGGCATTTCATGCTAATGTTATTTATTAATGGCATTTGTTTCCTTGATATACCTTTCCACATTTATTATGCGTTATTTACTAATGATAGATTTCCCAGTACATAAAAATCACCGATCATTTGATCTCACCCTCATTTTTTCCATTATTTGGATATAAATAATTTATATTTAAGTTAACTCTAGGAAGAATAATATTTACTCTCACTGTATTGTTTTTCATTTTTGGAAATATAATGTGAGATTCATGTATATATCTAGTTTCTCAATAATAACTACATATTTTGTCCTTTGGGATGTGAATGGTTGTATAAAATACCAATTTAATGATATTATCATTGAATCAAGGCTATCGGTGTTAATGAATTTGAAAAATCATTCCATGAAAAATAATTGTTCGTTCCTCCTTTTGATGACTTATCCTAAAAACGCTCTTTTTCAACTACTAACGCACCATTAATTTACCCAATCATGATTTATTCTCTCATGACGGCATCATTAAATCATTCCAATGTATCCCTTGAATCTTCAACCTGACTTCTACCATGATTTTATTACTATATCATACATCTAACAAAACAACCAGTGTTCCCCAGACCCAAGAAGTGGAATATCCCAAATCTGATCTCATACAAACCACTCCAATCTTACCCCAAACCTGTAACCAATTCTTAGATTCTATTTAATGGAAAAACCTAATTCGCATCATGAATTCTTTCTGAAATCCAGTTAAATGTATTTTCGTTGCTTATTGACATCCAAAACACAATAATACATTCAAATATCAGTTCTCACACGTTCATGACCCCTCTCACTCAAGGGTCATAAAACCCATGACTGCCACTATTATTCCTACCATAGGAGTGACCTTTTCATTACATCCCTGATTCAAAACCCCAATTAAAGTGTATAATATGGTCATGGGAGCGTTATCATTAAAAATCTATAAAATTAAAACCATAATATGGTCCATTCACTTAAATATTAAATTGTGAACTTTTCACTATATGGATTAACTTATTCCACTCCTTGAGAACTACTTTGATATGACCCATCTCCTAATTCATGTCTCTCCTATAGAGAAATGATATTTATTCTTACTATGCCCTATTGGGATTAAGATAGACTTATTATGCCACAACACCTGATCCATTATTATTGTATCCTCTACAATAGAGGGACATTTCCCATTACATTACAATTTCTAAGAAACCATACCCAAAATATCTTTTTTATTCCCATTATCCCTTACCATGTACAAGACCACTCACATATTTTTTTCTCAAAATGTCTCACAAAAGAACAAAATGTATCGCCTCAATTCCTTCTAAAACATAACATGTGTATTCAGCCATACCACTCAGCCACATAACCCGACACAAGCTCCCACGATTTACAATCCATTATATCTTGGTTGACCATGCTCAATGACATGTCATGAAGAACCATTAGTTTCATGTACATGATACTTTGTTTATATATTTTGATCTTAAATAATGATTTGATTGAGTTGAGGGTGGTTTATGTAGGTTTAGACATATTTTTGTGGTGTTTTTGGAGGTATGTTGTTTTGTGCATAGTTAGTTGGTAGGTGCCCAGTTGGCACATAGTTTTGATAAACCATGTGAGTTACTTGGGGATACAAGGAAAAGTGAAATAAAGGGAAATTCACTTTTGAAGAATTTTTTTCTAACCACTACGTCCAACAATATGATGGTTGTCCTAGAGATAGAATTACCACACGACTAGCACAAAATTTGAAAAACTGTATAACCAAACCATAAAAATATATTTTGAACCCCAAAATATGGGTTTTTAATGTGAATTATGTCCGAAAACACAAATGTTTTTCTAATATCATAGGGTATTGACTTTCTATGGCTCCCTTGGAATGAGATACATTTCCCATTAACATATAAGAAATTATTAGGTGAATCAAAGTGTGTTATAGATCCAAAATCATCAGTAAGTCCATATTCTCTCTCTCATCCATTTTTTATCTTAGATCCAAGGTTCTTCTCTCTCTCAAAATAGTAAATCTAGTCTGTTTCAAATATATTTGTGTGTTATCAAATTAATTATGAAGATATATTGTTATATCTATTGATATAAGGGAGATCCAAGGATAAATAATGAAAATATTATCCATGTTCTGTATTTTCACCAACCATTGAGATTTATTGGGTTCTCTCACATCTAAACATTTTCTAGGACATGAAGTCATAGTTTTGATTAAATGATTTTTATAATAATTTTACAAAATAATTATGTGATTCTTGATGGAAACCACTTTGGGAGTCATGGGAAAGTTCGATGGTTTTTCACAAATCGATTGGTGATAATTTTAAAATG
Source organism: Viscum album (assembly GCA_963277665.1). Classification (NCBI taxonomy): domain Eukaryota; kingdom Viridiplantae; phylum Streptophyta; class Magnoliopsida; order Santalales; family Viscaceae; genus Viscum; species Viscum album. The sequence continues at coordinate 836,349,669 of OY728137.1, forward strand.
ATGATTTTTAAAATAAGTTTTTCTTTTGTCACACAAATGTTGTTTGATGAAATGTAAAAAAAGGTTCTGGTGTATGATAAATGGTTTTTAATTGGATTTGGCGTACATTTTTTTCAAGATTTCTCTTCATTTTACATGACCCTAAATAAGGGGAATTTACCATTGGGGTACAAGGACATGATCCAGGGTAGGGTGGGTTTTCTATTGGGAGAAAATGAGATTATCCATCTAGTGATGACTTGGTTGATATATTACATATCACTCATGTGTATGGAATTATCCCATGGAAATATGGTATGTGTGTGTGTAAGGAAAATGTAATAGGCATTCCAAATTAATCAAAAATATATTAAAGGAACTATTTTTTTCAATGAAAAAGTGTTATAATTTCATATAAACTATATTGACTACATTAAATTTTTTTATAACAAAGTGTTATAACCAGATCTTATCCATGTGTATTTAGTTGGTAAATTTTTTGGGAAATATTATTGTGCTTATACTCACCCCTTTTTGGGAACTTTATTATGTTGGAAGGTGTCATATATAGGGACACAAGTAAAGGTAAGGAATATAATTTCTTTTTTGATGAATCTTGATACCAAGGTTGAGGCATGTGGAGTTAGATCTTATAGTTGGTTGGGATTTAGTTTTCTTGATGTCTTATGTTTTTTTTTCATTTAGATTATTTTACACCTTTTCCATTGTAACTCTGATATGGTAGTTTATTTTAGGGAATTCTCTTGTTAGTATTTTTTTCACTTGAATTTATTATTTATGTTGTATGGTTTTTAATCATTTAAAAGAAAAAATAATCACCCAATGTTCATGAATCCCCAAACATTTATTTCCTTTCATTGGTGTCGTGGGGTTGTCACCTATGGCCTATTAGAACCTATACCCATTCTAAAGATAGTGATAAGGTCAATGTTCTCAAAATGGTATCTGTATTGTTCGATTATTGATTTGAAAATGGACTCAATATTTCAATCCTTGTGTTGGAAATGGAATCAATTTAATATGATCCTTTATTTAATAATGGCATTAGTCTTGGTGATAGATTTTGTCTCTTGGGATGATTTTAATGAGATGAGACTATGAGAACATGAAATTTAGAGAAAAAAATATACTAATAACTTATTTATTTCGATATGTTTCTTATCATGGATTCCTAGGTTCAACAGTGTTTCGAGACATTTTAAGTTGTGTTTTCACCTCACCATTAGGGTTCTAGACTATGATATTTTCCTAGAACACATTATAACTAAAAAATATCATTAGGACTGAATTTTTAATTTTGTGTTATATTATTTATGAAAAATTGTTGAAAATGATTTCAAATGTTTGGTTTTTTAAAACAATAGTAGTGGTAATTATAGATATGTTAATTTAAAATTTCTAAGACATCAGTTCCAAATGGGTGAGGGAAAAATGAAGATTGTTATGTTTATAGATAATGGAACCTGGTGGGAATCATAGAAATCAAATAGAAGAGGATTATGAATATGTGCCTTCAACTTAAGAGAAAGGTGAACCAAAAGCTGGTCCAAATCATCGAATAATATTTTCGTAATATAGATACGGTTAATTAGAATTATTATCCCTGAAAAGTAGACCATTTAGTTTGGTTCCAAATATATAACCCACTATCTTTTCATGGGGGATTTAAAAATTGGAAAAATCGAAATTCTAGTTGAATTCGATGAATGAAATATTATATTTCAGTAGGACACGAGAAAATTAGATAGTAAATTTGTCACATTATATTCTAGTGGACATAGAATTAAAATGGTGGGATTTATCTATTCAATATAATTTTGACCAATGAATATTTTAAGAATATATTAAAGAGTTCTTTAACAAAAATTTCATTCTTAAATGGTAATAATTTTTAAAACATCATACTTATATAATTTGAAGAAATTAAATTTATTTGTAATAGAGTATATGGTTAAATTTATGAATTTAGATCACTTTTCCCTAGAATTTAGTACAAGTGCGTCCTTGGAGGCACACATTTTTGACTTGGTGTTGAAATTGTAAATTCTCTAAAATAGTTTTGTATATTGTATAAAATAATATACATAAATGGTTTATTGATAGACATTGAATTAAATGGATATATTAGTAATACAGATGAAGAGGGAATATTTTTAGCAATAGGAATAGGTGTAATGTATAATGTTAGGAATAAGTATAGGAGGGACATTGACTTCGTAAGGGGTGGGAGACCTTAGAATCGAACCCTGGGATCAGTAAGCATTCCTCTACATCTAAAAAGTAAGAAATGGTGTTTTCAATTTAGTTCATTCAGGAATAAGTTGTGAGATTATATGACACCACATAGATCATGTACCAATTCTAATCAAATAAAAGATGGCCTATATTATTGCAGTGCTCCACAGTCTCGTGCTAGAGAAACATCTCATGTCTCTTAGACATCTTATACTTTGACAAGATGAACATAGTATAATATCTCTCTTCATCAGAACCGAGTGAGCCAAAATGATTCTAGGAACACCTTGAATCGTAATTCAATGAAATATCAATATAGAAACAATGAGATAAATGTAAATAGTATGAAATTATATGGATTTTATCATGTGATCATGGATAAGAAATACAGTTCCTCGATAGTGATAGGTATTATTCTTTTGAGTTCTACTCTTATGAAATATTTGATTGATATGAGAGATTCCCAATAATTTATTTATTCTCATTTTTTTAATCATATGTTTTTTCATAAAGAAATAATAAATCATATTTTAAAAAATACAACTCCTTTTTTAATAAGAGAGTGTCGAGACTTTATATGTAAATATATTTCAATAGCTATCGATGGGGCTTAATTGTTTTGGATTTTCATTATTCTTAAATTGATTTATATAAAATTATTTTTGGTATGGATTGGTTGACATTGCTCAAGGTTAAAATTCATCATCATTCCTGAAATGTGTGTTTCACATCTTTTTATGGAATTGATCATCTATTTAGTGGAGAATGAGAAGAAAATGAATGTAGAGTAGGACTTTTGGTATTGGGGGTTCAAACCATCTCTTATAAGTTGATATAACACCCTATGTAATATATTGTTGAAAAATGAAATAGATATTTTCCCACTATATTTGATCAATATCATGATGTTTTTATTAAAAATATCTCAAGGTTCCATCCTAATAAGAATTGGATTTTATGATTGATCAAATTCTAGGGAAAAGGTCTATTTCACATCCATTTTATTAGATGGAACCAAAACAATTAATGGAGTTGAATGTCTTGTTGGAAGAGTTATGAAGTAATAGGTTCATTTGGATGAGAATATATTTATGGAAAAATGGTTCTTTTGTGAAGAAGGTAGATGAAATTATATAAAACTGTATGTATATTTATAATATTTACTAATTTATGATAAAGAATTAGTATCCCATACAATTAATTGATGAAATATTTTATCAATTGAGAGGATACCAGGGGTTCTCTAAAACTGAATGACATTGAGGATATCAGTAACTATGTGTTTGGAAGTTTGATTTCTTGATGAAATGTTTCATAAAAGATGTATACATTATGAATATGTCATTATTCCTTTTGGTCAAACAAATTTACCATTTATTCCTATGGAATTGATGAGTCTAATATTTCAAAGGTATTTATATTACATTATGGTGGTTTTTGTTGGGGATATTTTTGTGTATTCTAGGGAAACGGGGATAATGATAAATAGTTGGCAGTAGTATTGGGTATCTTGTGAGAGCATCACCATAATCCTATGTTATCAAATACTGACTTCTAGATAAAAAGGTATGTTTCCTTAGAAGAGTAATTTCTATAAAAAGAGGTCGTGCGAATCCTAAAAAGATAAAAGTTTCTATTTCTTTGAAGTTACTCAAGAATTTATTTGAGATATGTAGTTTCATTTGATTATTGGGATACAATAGTTGTTTTGTACATTAATTTTATTTTTTGGCCTTAGAGATTATTGATTTTATGAGGAATGGAATTTTATTCCAATGGATTGTGGAATTCCATAAATTCTTTCAAGAACATAATTTTAGAAATACATCCACATCTATCCTCATGCTTCTCAAGTTTAGATAGGGATTTATAGTTTACTATTATTAATTATGACATAGTTAGGGATATGTTATCTTATAGGGAGATCATGTTGTTGGTTAAAGATCATGATAGTTACATATGAATAAGAACAACTAACTAATAGAATATTTGGGGTTGGATTCTATACTTTATTCCTTAAGGACATTGTGTCATTATATTTTCAATGAGAAATTATTGGTGTATAGAGATTATAAATTCCTAAAGATAATTTTCTCTTGAATGGATTTTAATATAAGGAAAAGAATATGGATGGGATAACTTTATGTTTTTTACTTCAACAAGTTATAAACATTGATTAATGGAAATTATACAAGAAATTTATCATGTAATAAGTCATATTCTTATATGAATAATGAAGCCTCAGATCAATGATACATTAAGTAAGTCATAATCGATATGAATCTAGATTATATAGAATATGGTATTGTTTCGTTTTCCCTATTTTTTATATTGTTATGGATTATGCTGAGCAGGTTATAAATGATTAAAAATCTAATCATGTATGTGTTACCCAAAGGTCAAAACTCAATGGTGGGGATACTATTGAGGGATGTAAGCAAAATATGAGTTCAGTGTTATGGTATGTATATTGGATTTCAATATTATTATATTATACAGAACATATTTTCAGTTTATTCCAATATTAGAGATGGGATGTTCATTATATGAATTAGAAAATGTATAAATAATTCAAAGAAGTGTTTTGGTGAGATGGAATGAATTTTTTTGGAGCACTGTATGCATTGAGCTGGCTCACCTATATGTAGTTCAAGGAAGATCATCTATGATCAATGGTATATTGTAGTCTTTATCTATTCCCATGTGGATGTGGGAGAATATAAAAAATGATCTTCTAAAAGGTATAAAAAGGATGGTTGGTAACCTAAATGCAATTTTCATGACTTTGGACCATCTCAAAAATTCATCTGACATTATCTCTATTCGTTGAACTAATATTGTGGAAGACTGGTCCAAATTTTATATTCATGAAATTGTAAATATCCTCATTGTTTCAGTCTCTATTGTATCTGAATGAGAACCCATGTTTACATATCATTTTATGAAATCAATCTAAAAATTCCTTGAATCACAACCAACAGAGGAGATAGATAGGGATTGTGTGATTGAATTCAGTGGATCAATGAAAGATCATATATTATTAATGGAGTTATTATAAAATAATAGATTTCAAGATTTGATACATATGGTTACTCTTAAGGAATTGTATATCCACCAATTTCCTTCTCCACTTTGTTGGATAAATACTAGGGAGTCTTATATAATGGGACCGAGCCTTGTGAAATATACAATAAAAAATATTTATATGAACATAAAAATTGATGGTGACAAGAAGTATTGAGAAATCAAATGTGGAACGACAACAATGACTCCTATTATTTGAGGTAGTTGATCGTGTATTTTTTATAATTTTTCCATGGTTATGGGAACCATTATTTTCATAAGGAGGGAATGTTTTCCACAAGGTGCATTGGCCTTTTTGAGATAATTGGACATGTGGGTGATTTACTTTATCATTTGGATTTACCTCCACATTTCAGTTCTATACATTATGTGTTCTATGTATCTCAATTTTATAATTAAAAGTATAATCCTAACCAAGTGATTTGAATGGAAAATGTTGATCCTAAACTAGATTTTATATAGATTCTATGCTAGTATGGATTTTTCTTAGGAAATAGAAATGATTTTGTGGAAAAACCATTAGTTTAGTGATATTTTTTTAGAAACTTAGCTAGATTTAGGAAGAAATGTGGTACCGTGGAATTAAAATTTCAGATCATTCGCCCAAAGTTTTCAAGAACAAATTTTGTTTTTTTACTTTTTGAGGGTGAAATAACAATGTTGCATAGAATTTTTCATCCATGGTCTCATGTAAATGGACTTTTATTTATGTACATTGAGCTAAAAAAAATTCTTAGGTTGAGTTTTTGGTTGTTTTTAAATGTTTAGAAATATCATGTAGGTGTTTCTGGTGGTTAATTATTAGTATAAATCATATACCACCTCGAGGAATCCATTAACCATTATTGGGTGTCACTGGGTAGGTGTCCAATTGGTTCATGGTTTTTCTAATCCTTGTGAGTTCCTTGGGGGCACCATGAAAAGTGAAATAGAGGTAAACATATGGTCGATGGATAGATTTTCTAACCATGTGAACCAACCATATGAGGGGTCGCCTTTAGATAGTAAAACCACATGGTTTGATAAACCATGTGACCCAAGAATACGTTGTATATTTGGAACCCCACAATTTTCATTTTTAATCTGAATTTAATCCAAAAACCCTCATTTTATTCTTCTATCTATATCTCTCTCTCGAAACCACAGATCTAGTCCATTATGGATATGTGTGTGTTTTATGAAATTAATTATTATGAGATCATGCAGGATCTATTGAAGGAAATGATATCCAAGGAAAGATCAAGAAGGTCATAGTCTCATTCTCCATTTTCACAAACTATTCAGAGGTAGATGGATGTTATCTCATCTCCGAATTATCTAAAATTTGAAGTATTATATTTTATTAAATTATTTTTTAAAATTTTGAGAAATTCATATGATATTATTAATGGAACTGTCATTGGGTAATGTATTTTGGAATCATGGGATAATTGGATTATTTTTTAAAAATATATTGGGAATGATTCTAAAATGATGCTTTCAAAATTGTGGCTTTGATTTGACGTACACAAATTGCATGGTGAAATGGTAATGAAATACCTGGTTTTCGTGAAATTTTATGGATTGTTACTTTTATATAGTATTGATTTGATTTCACTTCATTTTATTTAACCCTCAATAAGGGGCCCACACTATTGGGGTATAAGGACAGAATCCAGGATATAAGGTGTGTTTCATTGGGGAATAGGGATATGGGCTATGAAGTGATGACTTGGTGGATGGATGAGATATCTCTCGTGAGTATGGAACAATAACCTTGAATCCATATTTTTGTCTATATAGAAACATATAATGGGTATAATAAAATAGGGATAAATGTTTTTCGGGACTTGTTTACACTGTATGGAAGAAAATTATGCTCTGATATATATTGTTTTAACTAATCTAAACGATTTTATATAAAATGTAATGACTTGTTGTTGTCCTACTAGTATGATTAGGGATGTCTATGGAGAAATAATACTGAGTTTATACTCACCCCCTACTTGGAAACATCAGTGAATTTGTAGCAGTCATCTAGCAGGACATGGGTAAATATAAATTATCTCATTTATTTTGTAATGATTCTCGATATAAGGGGTGAGGCATGTGGAGTGAGATCTTATTTCTTTTTGGTAGTTGGTTGTCTTGATGTCTTGAGTTTTTTTCTTTTATAATTTTATTCCCTCATACCATTGTTACTCAAATATGGTTGTTTATTTTTGGTATTCTCTTCATTTTATTTTTGTTAATGCATCATATAGATTATTGGATGTTTATTGTTTATCATTAATGTTATGTGGGTGTTTTATCTAGAATAAGGAAAAATAATCCCACCAACATTCTTGAATCCCTTGAAATTTATTTCAATCCATTGGTATATTGGGGATGTAACATAATTAAAATTATAACCTCCAACTATTATGAATCATATGAGGAGGGATGAGATGTTACATTTCCACTCACTATGAAACCCACATTCTTATCGCAACTAGACACTATCCCATATCACTAGAATCCACTTCTACTCTCATGAAGTACTAATATTCATCCACGATATGTGGTTTTAGGCACCCGAATGTTATTGAACTTCAAAATCAACCTTGATACCATGGTCCACACATCCAAAGTTCTTGATCATAGAAAAACTCTATTCATAACCTTGACTCGACCATAAAAATGTTTTCATATAATTTTTATCATCCTAGAACAAAATATACTACTTGTGAATCAATCTCAATAGATAGAATATACTCATGATTTGTTACTCAACATCCTCCATAAATAATGGCCATCTGAACTTATAGATTTTACACAATCTCTAAAAAATATCCTACTCACTAAAAAATGAACCACATATCATGGTCTCTAGGTCCTCCAACTTTCTCAATGGTCAAGTCTCACTAAATGTTATTTATCTTGGGGCATCATCCAGTCCCCTACCTAGAAAACCTATTGAATATAACATACCAAAACCACCGACTATAGGGTATTTAATAATACACATATAAAAAGGTGTCACCTACCCACACTAACCTATTAGGAAACAATTCCCACTAATAATCTCTATAAATAATATATCCATTGAGAATAAAAAAACCCATTGGTTGAATTCTTCCATAGGCAACAACATCATTTAAAAAATATATCACATCAAGTGAATCACATAAACTAGCTTGGCTAAGTAAATTCTCTTACAAGAAATCTAGGAAACCAAAATGTTTGTTTTTACTAACACATTAAGTGAATACATCAAAATAATAATTACTGATGTGATATTTATCATGATGGAATAAAATTATTGTATTAACCCACTATGGTCACATTATATCCCACTCATCAAGGGACTCTATTATTAATGTCAATGAGAATATCTCCATCGATCCACATGACCTTCCATTATAAGAATATAAATATACAAGTCATCCCAACTAATTAGAATGACAATAACTAATTATTCCTAAAATAATAAAATGAGAAATTTTTTACACTTTCAATAGTATAGCCTCTACCATTAGTGATAGAAATCAATCCAGTATCACCCTAAATTTCATGTTAATATTATGCACCAACTCATGATGCAAGATATGCCTCTCACCTATATGGAACAAGATTAAAATCTCTAACTGGTCACTTTTTAATGGAAAAAGAGTCATAAATCATGTAGAAATACTAAAAGCTCCACACATACATGTGTCCCACTCAAGGTAAATATCATATATATCTATAATAGTTAAAAAAAGAACAACAACATCAACCCACAAATAGTCGGTAATTTCTATAAGCAAAGCTGTTCAGCACACACCATCCCATTATACTTGTTAGGCCTCAACACATTCCTATATATATCCCATCTATGTAATCCGATTTGGTATTAAAAAATGAAATCTATTATACCTTTTTGTAATGTCCCAGTCTCAAGGCTACACAACTAGTTTCCAAACCTGGTTCAGTACAAGACCTCTGGAAAGAAATCTTCATGAAACTAGTAGAATGGGTCAATATAGGTACTGTTGGGAGACTATACCCCCTATATCAGAGTTCACTATAACATAGATAAAACACAATGTTATAAACATCATAGTAGACAGAAAATAATATGTAATTGATCACTCCAATAAATATAGGATGATTACAACAAATAGGACAATCACATATAATCAAATAAGAAATAAAATATTACATACATGAGGATCTACTTGTACCTTGGTCCACGCATCGTATCTATCTCTAAATATCAATCTATTTTTCATGATGATAAAAACTGGGGCCTATACCCAACCTAAACCTAAAACTAATGAATGTTTTCTTGAGTACCCTAGTGATATTGTCTTTTGATTAGTGTTTGAATATATAACTTAGTGACGAAACCCCAACCCCACAATATACTATACCGCAAATGTTGTGATATGTGAATGTGATAATCTTAGAAAAAATAAATATAATACATTAAATAATTAATTAAAAAATATTATTACATGGTTCATCTTGATATCCAAATGTATATAGAAATTTCATATATACTGTTCTAACAAATAAAACCAACAATATTTTGATTTTTAACCTATTATTTGTGTCCACGAATGTCCATACCTACTTTATCCAATGTTGTGGTGTCTCTAACAACATCATGATATCCTACCAACAGTTAAAATTTCAAATCGTAGGTGGTATCATGAGAAACCTCAATCCTTAGGCTCATATATCCAAAAAATCCTCATGAAAATCTATATAGATAGATCCCAAACATCCTTTGAATCTTCTCATAATCCATGTATAGTGAATGACTAAAGTATAATTACATTAATATTGGGGAATCACTAAATTATAAACATTTCAATGTCACCGTGCCAAATAGCCAAATCCCAGGCATCCCAAGCATCCCGATCAAGAAAAAATATCATCATGATCAATTATATAGATCCTAGGGATGACCAAGGCATCTCATCATGAAAAAGTAATAATAATAATAAAAGTGATCACAATTATCCAATACTGAACAACTAGATTATTGGTAGCCTGGTCTTCCTAGGGACCCATGGTGTCTAGGGTGTCCCATATAGACCTAATGTTTAATCCTAAAGTCATTGAAACTCTTTACATGGATCAATAGTTGGATACTAGTTATCATAGGGAATATAAAATGGAATCACTATCTAAGACATCTCAAACCAATATAACAAGGGGCTCAAAATCTATGTACATGGAAGCATTATTGGGTACCCATGTCACCATTATATCTTATAAGTCTCATAATATGGATCGTATAAGGTAAACATCAGAATCCAAATTTCATCAAAATAAATATAGAAAAATATACAGTGGTCCATGTTTAGCTGAATTCCTAATCCCATTCCATAGTCCACAACCCAATAGGCTCACATGATCAGTGTTGGTTCTATGGTGACACCCTCTACCCTCTCAACCCATACCCCAATACAGCTAGTTAGATTCATATCAATATGGGACACCCATGAGGATCCCCTTTCCATCACAATAGAAGAATTATCCCAATTGAAATCTTTGTTCATGACTTACATATCAGTACATTTCCAAATGATCACATCCTTTGATATTATCTAGGTTATCTCACGGGCTCACAAGCATCAAGGCTATTATTAATAGTGTTATTCTAAATATATGGATTGATTATCACCTCTATGTGTGGGGCCACTCCAGATCATTCAACTCATACAAACCCAGGTTGGCATGGCTTACAGACTATCCACTTAGGCTATAGATGTTTCTGGGGTCTAAATTTAGTCTACTAGGGTTTTCCATTTCAAGTCATACTATACCCAATCATATAATTCCTTGAATTTGGTTTACTTTATTAACCATGCCTATTACATGAAGTCATTTCATAATTATGGTGTATAGGGAATTTAGTGGCCTTTGTACATTATGTCTTTAATTTTTAGTGCTAATTTAATTTTAGAAATTAATATACATTAAACCACTTAAATTAAATCAATCATTTTAATAATAAATTCGGTTATCTCTTTATTGTTTAAAATTCATACCCCCATATGTATTAAAAACATAAGCCATGAGGATAGTACTAGAGATACCTACCTCATCTGAAGCCCCTTTGATTTTCTAAATCCCAATAATTCATTACTTGTCCTAATCCAAAAATATCCGGCCATATAAATCATTTAAATCATTACCAAAAAATGATTAATTAGCTATAATACAATTGTATTTAAATATTGTAATTAAAAATAATGAATCAAAATAATTCAATTTGGAATAATCATTGAAAAACTATATTAAGGCTTCATTAGTATATAATTGTGACCAATAATCCATGGGAGACCCACAATAGATCCAAGACATCACCATTGAGAAAATCCCCGCGAAACATCACTAATTACATAATAATTTCAATCTAATATTGATTGAAAACTATATAAAACTCATTGATCAAAATGACTACATAAATCCAATGAGAGAAAACATGTAGAATATTTCTCAGTAAGTCCTCTAAGAGGGATGAGAGGAATCTATATCTCATTCTATCGACTCTACCAAGATCAATTGGAATCAGTATTGAAACCCAGTTCAAGAGAGGTGAAAAATTAGAATAATGGAAGAAGGGAATTTGTGTGGATCACCAGAGTTGAATATTTATTGAAAATAGGTGTAAAGAGCCCCATAAAACCAATCATTGGTCAAGTTAAAAGAGGGAGAAAAAGGAGGAGTAATACAATAGTCGTACGAGGAAAATAAGAGAGAGATGTATGAGTGGGTTTAACATTTAAAAAAATAGGGGGAGATAATAATACCCCCATTAACCCAACCAGCTAGCTGGTGGCACCTATAATAGAACCATGTCCACATTTCACCCCACCGTCTAACTAATGGGCTAGTACAGGCAAGCTGTTGGCTCTAGACCATATCCCGGATAGCTTAGCATCTATAAAATTATTTCTCAAACCTCCTAGACACCATTAAACCACCATACCATTTCAAAAATACCTACCAAAGGCTCTCAAAATCATAGAATTATTCGATAGAGTTTGGATGAAAATTTATCCAAGTCACTAATTCAAAAACCACAATTCCATCAAGAATATTCAGCCCATATAGGCACATGGAGTTTCACAGACTCTAGCATAGTTGTACCTAAGGGTAATAACACTGAATATGGAATTATGGGCATTAACATAGTTGTGACTATGTGAATGACAAAGTTTCCTAAATGTACAAATCAATAGACTGTAACACCCCAGGTTAATAAAGAATTTTACATTTTTATATTTATCCATATTTGTGAATAAAATATTAATATTACATTGAAGGGAACTCTATGATTGATGGCGTACCCAATATGCGACAATGAGCTCCTTTGAAATCTTACGTTGCTCTCTAATAATAAAATAATATTATTTTAAATTGTAGTTAACTCCTAGCCGTTGTAAGGGAGGTAATGAACAGAACAAACTAAAAAATGATTATATATGTTTGTCAAATATTTTTACTTTTTACAATAAATTCTAGAGGATTAAAAATGCAAATAAATCCAATTTTAAGTGTAAACATTCTAATATTCTTTAAAAGGTCGATTAACCGCCTTTTGATGAAGAACCACTTTTAAATCCAATTTTGAAAATTTTATGTGTTATATTTGACAAAATAAAATTCTTCTTTAGAATCGGGACATCAAAATTTACTTTGTGTAAATTTTTGGTATTTTCCCGATAAAGTTTATTTTTTAATTAATAGTGAAAATTGTTGTATTTTAACTCAAAAACTATTTTTAATCTAATTTATTTAAATGATTATATTATATTTTTAATTGTTTTTAAAGTTAAATTATAATATATTTTTACCATTTAATCCAATAGTGGCCATTGGAATTAATTTTGCTTTGAAATTGGACATAAACTATTGTCAATCATTTAATAAATATTATTTCTTAAAAACACGCTATTGGTTTTGACAGTGGGATTTAATTATTAAATTAATTAATGCAACTTATATGATTTGAATTTTTTAAAATAGACATCATTTTTGAATTCGTAATATCAAATATATCTTAGGGTGAATTTTTGGTAATTTTCTGAAAAACTTCTATTTTTGAAAAATAGTGAAACCACTAAGTGGTAGTTTAAGAAACTGATGATTCGTTTAAATGAAACATTAACACTTCTGTGATTTAAATTTCAAAAATCTGACATACATGGTTGTCATTAAAAAGTAAAATGTTGTTCAATGGGATTAAAATAATTTTTTGGTGAATAGTAACTTTTAAGTTTATAAATCGTGATTAGAGGAAATTAGTGTAATTTAAGGTAAAAATAATGTTTTAATAATATGAAATGACCTTGACACATGTACTACCCTCATTATATGTGTCATTGACGACCAAGACAATCCATGGGTCAACTTGGGGACCCCATAGAGCCACTTTGGTTAGAAAATTACATTAATACCTTTTTATTTAATGTTAAAATTAAAATGTCACAGACATGTGTTGTTTAACTAAAACAATTTTTAGATGGGGTTATAAAAGTCATATTTTTTACTATAAATATTCATTAGAAATATAAAAATATTTCCTACAACATGATATTTTTTTAATAATTTTTAAACGTTAAATAAATCAAATTATTTATGACACCATGATGATGCAGCGATTACCTCATTATTTAACGATTTAAATAAAATGAAAAGATAATGTAAAATATAAGACCTACACTTGTCAAAAACCTATTTGATGGGTGGATTTCGAAACCTTATCACATTATCCTCTAAATATATCCTTTTGGGACCTTTAAAATCCGAAAATAATTTTATAATAATGTAATATTTTATAACTTTCCATGGGTTCCCCTTCTCTTCTCTTATAAAAGGCCCCCACCTCTACCACCTTACCCACACCACTCAAGCCATTGGCTCGGCCAAACCCTGATCATTTCATCTCTCCACACCCCTATCTTTATAATTGAAGCATAAATTTAGGTATAATCCTTTCCAAGGAAGCATTTGAGCTCAAATCAAAGAGAGTTACTCGATTTTAAGGTAATGTCTTCACTTGTGTTCTTTTGTTTTATTTTTCTTCTCCAATGCTCTAAAATATTTTTATTACTTTATTTTGTAACAAAACCAGAATCATCAATATACTAGTATGTTGTTATGTGATGTATTCGATCTACAATTACACACACCTTCGTCTAATGGTTAAAGAACATATTGTTTCTGTGGTTGGCGAATTTCTGCCACACGAAACGATGATTGTTCAATCTTCTTTTAACACCTTCAATAGTGGCCATTAAGATGTAACTATATTTATATATGATATATAATATGTTTAGGTTTTCCTTAAGCTTCGGTATTTTTAATTTATGGCAATCCTTTATGGTTTCCATTATGGGTAAACGCGATATCTTCATTTTAGGAAGGGCGGACTACCGCCCCCTTAAAGTGATTTGATTCGTTAATACCATATGTGGGACGTATAAAGGATAGAGTTAATGGTATTACATATGATATCCTACTGGAATTATAATATACCTTTATATCATTATTATTTCATTCCATTGAATACAAAAAAAAAGAAATGAAAGTAGCGTTCATGCGTACGTACGACTTACCGTCTCCATGAACGGTACATTTCATTTCTTATATCCAAATGTTATTTACTATTATAATTACATATATATAATGGATATATATGTAATATATTACATCTAAATTAATGATATCGTTCTGGAATTATAATATATATATATATCTCATTTTTTTAATTCCATTAATATGACAAAAAAATGAATGTAGCATTCATGTGTACCTACGGCCTACTGTCTCCATGAACAGTGCTTTTAATTTTTTATCTCCAAATAAAATGGAATAGTATTAAATGATTATATAATTGATATATATTATATTTAAAACATCAATACTATTATGGATATGATGTGCCTATAACTACATGGAAAATGCTTTTCTAACAAGTTCAATTTTTACTCATGTACCGAACATGGACATAAACGTCTGATATGAACTCACATAATTATCCAATTATTATAACATTATAATATGTGATATGAACTGAATAATAATATTTAAAATAATTCCTTATGAAATTATAAATTGACCAAAGTTTATTATTCAGGAATATAAATAAACGAACCAGACAAATCAGACTTGTGGAATGGGATCCTACTCCTCTCTTTCTTTTTAAGTACATTCTTTTATGTAATTCCTTTTAAGATAATCTTTATTATGATTGGTATGTTCATTTATATTACTCCTACTGTACGTTTTATGTTCATATGGTGAGAGACCCTATTTTCTATCATCAATCCATTTTGGAAGTTTTGAGTGGCGCCGTTAGGCTGCCGAATTTTCCTAATAGATCTAACCTCTCTCTTTCATTATAAGTACTCTCATTTATGTCACTTGTTTTAAGATACTCTTTTTTATGATGGGGGATGTTGTTTTATATTCCTCTTGACTTACATTTTATTTTAATATGATGAGATACTCTATTTTATCTCATCAATCCATTTTTTGAAGTTTTAAGTTGTGTCGTTAAGCTGCTCAGTTTTCGTAAGGGATTTTTCATCTCACTTTTATTCCCGTGAGATTTATGCTACATTTTCCACCATTTCTTTTGAGTGTTGGATGTAATTCCCATTATTATACTCTTTGTTTAATATAATTTCATTTATGGGTACATACATATTAATTTTATAACCCTTCATCAATGGGGTGTACGTTTCGAAAGTTACCCAAGTCGGTAAGGGAACCTTTCACCCTCCACTTTTTAAAAGACTTATTTTGTTATGTCTTTTAATTCACATACTATTATGTTGGGATATGTTTTTCTATAACCTTATTAATGTAAATTTTATGGCCATGTGATGAGATACCCTTTTTATCTCTCATCAACTCATTTTATGAATTTTGAAGTGACGTTGTTAGGCTGTCGAATTTATATAAGGGAACTTCTTAACCCACTATCAATTGTTTGGGTTAAACCTCTAATTCTTGATTATATTATGACAGAAATTCTGTATGGAATCTCTATGTTTTATTTGCCGCAATCCTTTTTGTGGATATATTATTTCTACCATAATCATCTCATTGATAAATTCTTATGTCATTTAGACAGACTTGTATCGGAAATCACAACTCAATCTCATTTCATTGAGTTAAATATCTATGTCAATGGTTTTGTTTTTCCATGATTATGTGTGAATGACCTATGATTGTTTTACACTTAATATCCACTTATATTTTGTGTATTCGCATTTGACACACATAATCATATAATCGATTTATTCTTAATCTAAGGATACCGACTTTGTAAGGGAATTCGTCTCAATATCCATTCATTGAGGCAAATTTGGTTTTACACACAACCTTCTTTTATACGGTGTATAAACCCCTTTGACTTTTAATTTTATTCAAAAGGAATCTTTTTATATGATGTGTTTTACTAAACGACAAAAAGGAATGTTTCTTTTAACGTACGGGGTGACAACGACCTTTTTCACCGCCATGATTATTATTTGGTCTCTAGCTTTCTCAACAAGCTATAATGTTTTTAAAATGAAATAAATATAACATTAACTTTTATGTATGTTGGTATTGAAAATGGTTTTTATAAAGGATTTTTTATATCGATATACTTAAGTGATATATTGTGATCGAAATGTGGAAATGTTTTCTTTCCATTATATTTGTTTAATGTCTTATGATTTTATAATGGTACTTGGACATCATGACGGGTGGTGCCGTGAATTCCGGGACGGGTGGTTACATTATAACCTCCAATGCATTGGGTATGGAAGTTGGCCGTATGGCTATTCCATTAAGTATGTATGGAAGTCGGCCGTTTGGCTATTCCATTAAGTATGTGTGGATGTAGACCGTATGGTTATTCCATTTAAGTATGTTTATGTCCCAAGATACCTTTATATGTAATGTGTTCTTTATATGGGTTTTATGGTAATCTTTGGGTTAAAAAAGGGTAAGTAATGATCTTTTATTCAGTGAAGAGTTTTTACTACTTCATAAAGGTGAAAAGTATTACTTTGGTAAAGTAATCATGGGTTACTTGTTGTTTTTGAAAAACTAACAGTTTTCCTTCTTTGTGTATCCTTTACTAGGCTTTTTATGCTCATCCCAAGTTTTTGAAATGTTTTCCACAAGACTTGAAGATGAATAGGGTCATGTATGGGAACACGGAAAGACATGCTATCTAAAACATGGAACTAGACATGTTTCTTTTTAAGTTTTTTTATGTGATGGAAACTTAGTAGAAGTGTATACTATATAATCTTTTGAGATGTAATAGTTTTGACCTAATTATCTAAAACTCTAAACCTGAACAGATCCTCAATGTGAATTATTCATTTAATTCAATATTATGTTAGGTTTAAGGTCGGGGCCTTATAATTGGTATCAAAGGTCAGTTTAGATAACATTAGAGGTTAGCTATTCTATAAGCATAAGTAACATTACCATAATGGCTAGGATTTCAGAAAGAGTCCTAGTTTTAGATAAAGTGAATGTGTAAGTTAATCTTAATGTTTATCTTCCTCATTAGTACATGATGGTTTTGTTGATATACTCACTCTGACATTTCTGTTTTTAGTGAATGGATGGATCTAGCAGGCACCAAAGTGACAATAGGTTTAAAGGAAACTGTGGTGGTTCTTTGATTAAGAGACTGGATGAAATGGGGGATTCAATGGGGAAAATTGTGGTTGTTATAAACCAACTATCAAGGAGTCATTATCGACCACTTTAACCTTGGTACGTTCTGTAATGCATCATGTACGGGATGACCAATCGATGTGGAAGTTCAGGTAATAATTATAAAGGTAACCATTAGGGTTTATATGATCCTTACATTTGAGGTAATTATGGGTTATTATATGTTATGATGGAAAATGAAAGGAATCAGATAAAATTGATGTTAAAATATGTTATGATTATTTTTGAAGATTTCATCTCATTTTGGGGAATGTTTTATGAATTATATAGTTTTGGAAAAAAGACAACACGCAGACCGTGTGACAACCCACCGCGTTGGACAAAGCTGTGGGAATCGAACCCACACCCAAAGTGCGACTGGTATTTATCACCTACCACTGGACTACGTGAAATCCCTGGTTAGTTTGACTACTTCTATTTAGTTATTTGATTTTATGAATTAATAGTAAGTTGTTTTTGAGTTATCTATGGAAAT
The DNA here is from genome assembly GCA_963277665.1 of Viscum album. Taxonomy (NCBI): domain Eukaryota; kingdom Viridiplantae; phylum Streptophyta; class Magnoliopsida; order Santalales; family Viscaceae; genus Viscum; species Viscum album. Next base: position 836,368,174 of record OY728137.1, read on the forward strand.
TATTAACCTATCATAGAGGATATGTGATTAGGTTAATTACTTTTCAATACGAGACTTTAAGAGAAACTAATGTTGTTTGGAGATAAATGATATGATTTAACTTGGAAGACTATGTGATTAAATACATCAAATATTTGGGTTTCAATCTTAGTTTTGTTTACTTATGGTCTTTGTTGAACTTTGGGTTTTGTTGGAAAAAATTTGGAGATTAAGAAAAGATTTTATTTTTATAAAGGGTTATCCTTTTCTGGATTATCTGATCTGGTACAAACCTTTTTGGTTTTGGTTTTGGATAAAGTATAAAGACATGGGAAGTATATAGTTCTCTTTTTTGGATTAGGTGATTCTCAAGAAGTTTATTATAGTACTCATAATACGAACAAGTCTTCCTAAATACTCGTCTTTTGGAGAAAATATGAGTTTGATTAAGGAATCCAGTAAAAGTTGAAAGTCTACGTGATAGGTAAGTATGTTTCCTTATGTTATAGTTAGGCTAAAAAATAAATTCCTCAATTAAATGTAACAAAAAAGAATGTTGTCCGTTAACTTTTCCTACTGGCGAATCCAATACCATTTAACCCATCACAATTTTGTGATTTTCTAGTGGTTAACATTCTCATAAACATGTTTTCTATCACACTCCCTCAGAACATGACCCTTTGTTCTTTCTTCCATATCACTGTTTTCATACATGGAATCCTAGAATGGGTTAAATCGGGTGTCATTTGTACATCTCTTTCTTTATTTTAATGTCATTGTTTTACTGACTCTTGTTCCGATGTGTGAATTTAAATGAAGTTTCCAAGCCCAATTTTAAAAATTGCCAGGACGTAATTCCCAAAAGGGGGGATGGATGTAACACCCCAGGTAAATAAAGAATATGACATTTTTATATTTATCCATATTTGTGAATAAAATATTAATATTACTTTAAAGGGAACTCTATGCTCGATGGCGTATCCAATACGCGACAACGAGTTCCTCTGAAATCTTACATTGCACTCTAATAATAAAACAGTATTATTTTAAAATGTAGTTAATCTCTAGCCGTTGTAATGGTGGGAATGAACAGATCTAACTAAAAAATTATTATATATGTTTTTCAAATATTTTTACTTTTCACAATAAATGTTAGAAGATTAAAATGCGAATAAATCCAATTTTAAACGTAAACATTCTAATATTTTTTTAAAGGTCGATTAACCACCTTTTGACGATGAATCTCTTTTAAATCCACTTTTTGAATATTTTAGGTGTTATATTTGACAAAATAAAATTCTTCTTTAGAATTGGGACATCAAAATTTACTTTGTGTAAATTTTTGGTATTTTTCCGATAAAGTTCATTTTTTAATGAATAGTAAAAAATGTTGTATTTTAACTCCAAACCTCTTTTTAATATAATTAATTTACATGATTATATTATCTTTTGAATTGGTTTTATTGTGAAATTAGAATATATTTTTACTATTTAATCCAATAGTGGTCATTGGAATTAATTTCTCTTTGAAATTGGACTTAAACAAGTGTCAATCTTTTAATAGATATTATTTCTTAAAAACACGCTATTTGTTTTGACAGCAGGATTTAATTAATACTATAATTAATGCAACTTATATGATTTGAATTTTTTTAAATAGACATAATTTTTGAATTTGGAATATCAAATATATCTTAGGGTGAATTTTTGGTAATTTTCTGAAAAACATCAATTTTCGATAAATAGTGAAACCACTAAGTGGTAGTTAAAGAAACTGATTTTTCGTTTAAATGAAACTTTACTACATCTGTGATTTGAATATCAAAAATCCGACATACATGGTTGTAATTAAAAAGTAAAATGTGGTTCAATGGGATTAAAATAATTTTTTGGTGAATAGTATCTTTTAAGTTTATTAATCATGATTAGAGGTAATTAGTGTAATTTAAGGTAAAAATAATGTTTTAATAAAATGAAATGACCTAGAAACATGTCCTACCCTCATCGTATGTGTCATGGCCGACCAAGACAATCCATGGGTCAACTTGGGGACCCCATGGAGCCACTTTGGTTGGAAAATAAGATTAAAACTTTTTTATTTATTGTTAAAATTAAAATGTCAAAAACAAGTGTTGTTTTACAAAAACAATTTTTATATAGGGTTATGAAAGTCATATTTTTGACTATAAATATTCATTAGAAAGATAAAAATATTTCCTACATCATGATATTTTTTTTATAATTAGTATAAATTAAATAAATTAAATTATTTATGACATCATGATGATGCATCGATTACCTCATTATTTAACAATTTAAATAAAATGAAAAGATAATGTAAAATCTAAGACCTACACTTGTCACAAAACTATTGAATGGGTGGATTTGGAAACCTTATCGCCATATCCTTGAAATATATCCTATTGAGACCTTTAAGATCCGAAAATCATTTTATAATAAAGTAATATTTTATAACATTCCCAGAGTGCCCCTCCTCTCCTCTTATAAAAGGCCCCCACCTCTACCACCTTACCCACACCTCTCAAGCAATTGGCTCGGCCAACCCCTTCCCATTTCATATCTACACACCTCTAGATTCATCATTGAAGCCTCAAATTGGGAAAAATTCTTTCCATGGAAGCCTTTGATCTCAAATCAAAGTGAGTTACCCGATTTTACGGTAATGTCTTCACTTGTGTTCTTTTGTTTTATTTTTCTTCTCCAACCCTATAAACTCTTTTTATTACTTTATTTTGTAGCAACACCAGTATATTTAATATAATAGTATGTTTTTAGGTGACGTATTCGAGCTACACTTACACACACCTTCGTCTAATGGGTAAAGAACATATTGTTTCTGGGGTTGTCGAATTTCTTCCCCATGAAACGATGATTGTTCAATCTTATTTTAACACCTTAAAAGGTGTCCATTAAGATGACACTATATTTATATATGATATATAATAATTTGATGTTTTCCTTGAGGTTATTTATTTTTTATTTATGGAATACCTTTATGGTTTCCATTATGGGTAAACGCGATATCTTCATTTTAGAAAGTGCGGACTACCGCCCCCTCAAAGTGATTTGATTCGTTAATGCCATATGTGGGACATATAAAGGATGAAATTAATGGTATTACATATGATATCCTACTGGAATTATAATATACCTATATATTATTATTATTTCATTCCATTTAATACAAAAAAAAAAGAAATGAAAGTAGCGTTAATGCATACGTACGGCTTACCGTCTCCATGAACGGTACATTTCATTTTTTTATCTCCAAATGTTATGAACTGTTATAAGTACATATATATAATGGATATATATGTAATATATTACATATAAATGAATGATATAATTCTGGAATTATAATATTTATATCTCTCATTTTGTTTTAATTCCATTAATATGACAAAAAAATGAAAGTAGCGTTCATGCATACGTACGACCTACCGTCTCCATGAACGGTGCTTTTAATTTTTTATCTCCAAATGCTATGGAATAGTATAAAATGATTATATAATGGATATTTATGATATTTAAAACATCAATACTATTCTGGATATTATGTACCTATAACTACATGGAATATTCTTTTCCAACAAGTTCAATTTATACTCATGTACCAACATCGACAAAAACGTCTGATATGAACTCACATAATTATCCAATTATTATAAAATTATAATATGTGATATGAACTGAATAATAATAATTAAAAGAATTAATTAAGCAATTATAAATTTACAAATGTTTATTATTCAATAATATAAATAAACGAACCAGAAAAGTCAGACTTGTGGTATGGGATCCTACTCCTCTCTTTCTTTTTAAGTACACTCTTTTATGTTATTCCTTTTAAGATAAACTTTATTATTATTGGGATGTTATTTTATATTAATCCTATTGTACGTTTAATGTTCATATGGTGAGATACCCTATTTTCTCTCATCAATCCATTTTTGATGTTTTGAGTGGCGCCGTTAGGCTGCCGAATTTTCGTAAGAGATCTAACCTCTCTCTTTCTTTTTAAGTTCTCTCATTTATGTCACTTCTTTTAAGCTCCTCTTTGTTATGATGGGGGATGTTATATTATATTCCTATTGATGTACATTTTATTGTAATATTATGAGATACTCTATTTGATCTCATCAATCCATTTTTGGAAGTTTTATGTGGCGCCGTTAGGCTGCCGAGTTTTCGTAAGGGATTTTTCATCTCACTTTTATTCTCGTGAGATTTATGCTACATTTTACACCATTTACATTGAGTGGTGTATGTACTTCCCATTATTATACTCTTTTTGTAATATAATTTCATTTATGGGTACTTACATATTCATTGTATGACCCTTCTTCAATGGGGGGTACGTTTCGAAAGTTACCCAAGTCGGTAAGGGAACCTTTCACCCTCATCTTTTTAAAAGACTTATTTTGTTATGTATTTTAATTAACATACTATTATGTTGAGATATGTTCTTCTATATCCTTATTAATGTTAATTTTATGTCCAATTTATGAGATAACCTTTTTATCTCTCATCAACTCATTTTATGAATTTCGAAGTGACGCCGTTATGCTGTCGAATTTCTGTAAGGGAACTTCTTAACCCAATTCCAATTATTTGGGTTAAACCTATAATTCTTGATTTTATTATGCCAAGATTATGTGTGGAATCTCTATTTTTTATTTTCCACAATCCTTTGTGTGGATATACTATTTCTACACATAATCATCTCATTGATAAATTCTTATTTCATTTAGACAGACTTGTATCGGAAATCATAACTCAATCTTATTTCATTGAGTTAAATATCTATGTCATTGGTTTTTTTCCATGATTATGTGTAAATGACCTCTGATTGTTTTACACTTAATATCCACTTATATTTTGTGTATTCGTATTTTTCACACATAATCATGTAATTGATTTATCCTTAATCTAAGGATACCGACTTTGTAAGGGACTTCATCTCAATCTCCTTTCATTGAGGCATATTTGGTTTTACACACAACATTTTTTATACGGTGTATAAACTCCATTAACTTTTAATTTTATTCAAAAGTAATCTTTTTATATGAAGCGTTTTACTAAATGAAAAAAAAGAATGTTTCTTTTAACGTACGCGGTGACAACGACCTTTTTCGCCGCCACGGGTATTATTTGGTCTTTGGCTTCCTCAACAATCCATAATGTTTTTAAAATGAAATAAATACCATATACACTTTTATGTATGTTGGTATTGAAAATGGTTTTTATAAAGGACTTGTTATGTCGATATACTTAAGTGATATATTGTGATAGAAATGTGGAAATGTTTTCTTTCCATTATATTTGTTTTATTTCATCTGATTTTATAATGGCACTTAGACATTATAACGGGTGGTGCCGTGAATACCAGGACGAGTGGTTACGTTATAACCTCCAATGCATTGGGTATGGAAGTCGGCCGTATGGATATTCCATTAAGTATGTATGGAATTCGGCCGTATGGCTATTCCATTAAGTATCTGTGGAAGTCGACCGTATGGTTATTCCATTTATGTATGTTTATGTCCCAAGTTACCTTTATATGTTATGTGTTCTTTATATGGGTTTTATGGTAATCTTTGGGTTACAAAAGGGTAAGTAATGATTTTTTCTTCAGTGAAGAGTTTTTACTACTTTATAAAGGTGAAAAGTATTACATTGGTAAATTACTCATGTGTTACTTGTTGTATTTGAAAAACTAACAGTTTTCATTCTTTGTGTATCCTTTACTGGGCTTTTTATGCTCATCCCAAGTTTTTGAAATGTTTTCCACAGGAATTAAAGATGAATAGGGTCAAGGATGGGATCAAGGAAAAACATGCTATCTAAAACATGGAACTAGACATGTATCTTTTAATGTTTTTTATGTGATGAAAACTTAGTAAAAGTGTCTAATATGTAATCTTTTGAGATGTAATAGTTTTGACCTAATTCTCTAAAACTCTATACCTAAAAAGACCCTCAATTTGAATTATTCATTTAATTCAATATTAAGTAAGGTTTAAGGTCGATTCCTTATATAGACACACCTAGTTTATATTATTTGGATAATTAAAATGTTCTCTATAAACCATTATGATGGTTTTGGGAGTATTATTATGAAAATTAATAGTGAGAACATAATCAGATTGATATAATGGATAACATATAATGATGGTTTAAAATTCTGATTTGAGGCCATGTATGGTAATTAGTTTTTTTCAACAGTGATGTTAGTTTCATTTTACATGTTTTTAATTTCAAGATTCTAACCCTTAATATCCCTTTATTCAAGAAAATATCTTGAAATAAGAGGAACTATGTCGATAATTTGTGTGATGTGAAGTGTGATGATTACCCTAATGAAATTCCAAAAAATTTGGGAGATGGAGTCGAGAACATCATGGATGGACTAGCAAAACATACTCAAGTTAGGAATAATAACATGAATCATATTGAATTCTTTCCTAGTTTAATGAGAAAAATGGTAATGGTGGAGTCCTTAATACATTAAAATCCTACAACATTAAGGGAACCTTATTATTAAATAGTTGTTGAGTAATTGGTAAACATTATTATGAATTAATTTATTTACCTCCAATTATATGAGAGGGTGAATGTTACACTATAATATTATTGTATTAAGGGTTAATAAGTTCACTTACAGAAACTAATCAGGAATACAAAGCCTATAAAAGAAAATTGATCTATGGAATGGATAAAATTATAGAGGATTTTTTTTCAACCATTCTTTTCCTCACATGGTTGATAAAAATATGGGAAGGTTATTAATTGAACATAAGAGAAAGTAAGATTAATCTATGGGATTTTATAGAGTAAAACTTACATGGATTTCTTGGTATGGCTATGGATTTTTCATTAACACTTAATGTAAAATTGTAATATTCTTTAAGGGTTTAAATATAAATAATCAAGAATCTTTTTGTGTTTTGTAATTTGATAGTAATGAGGATATTTTTAGATGTTCTCTCAAAATTGAGATGGATACTAGTGATCAGAAGGATAATAGAGCATTTAACCTTAGAGGATCATCAGATAAATCTAACGATGGAAAGAAAATCCAATTTTAATCATGTTTTAATTTTGTGAAGAATCATTCTATAAATAACCTCAAGGGAAAAATAAAGTGTTACATTTTTTTAAGGGAAGGAAATCATGTTAATAAATACCAAATTCAAAGTAGGATTCCCTAAAATTTGACTCATGAAATTAAGGTAATGGTTAATCCTCAACTTATAGTAAAATATATCAATTGTAAGAAACATGGAATATATGTGAACCACTACCCTAATAAAAGGGTTATTAAAGGTAACCAATCGAAACAACCTCTAAGGGAGATAGATAAAAGTCATTATTATACTGTTAGTAATACTATGGTTCATTAATATGACGATTTGGTGACAAAAATTCTTGTAATTTATTCAAGGATAGAATAAATATAAATTAATTTTATAAACAATAATTATGTCTTATTGTGTAAGTTTACTAGATCTATTCAATCCCCACCAAAAAATATAGAAGTTTTTTTATCAGTACAAACTAATAATGGAGACATTATTTCATTCTAATGGCTCAATTCCTACCCATTTAATTTATGTGGGATAAATATTCAAAAAAATCTAGTCATACTATTCATAGTGGAATTTTATGTTATACTAGGAAATGACTGGTTGTATTTATATATGGTATACATAAACTACTAGTAGAAGAGAATTGCTTTCCATGTTTCAAATTATCTATTGATTTTATACAAGTGTTTAAAGGATAATAATGAATCCCCTTTTGATTTTTCATCTGACAAATGGATATTGTTTCCCTATAAGCATTAATATCTTGGATAGATGACTTAATCAAATTAGATGATGAATCTTGATGAAATTACCATTTTAAGGGAATATTATAATGCATTTCGTAAAGAGTTTCCTAGAATTACTCCTATCTGAGAGGTGTAGTTTTATATTAATCATATTCTTTGGTCCTTGTTTATATTAAAGAGACCTTATCACATGTCTATTACTAAACATTAATAATTAAAGAAGAAAATGTAAGAGTATATGGAAAAGGGATTCATATGCCCACGTACTTCACCTTAGGGTGCAACAGTTCACTTTTTCCAGAAGGATGGGTCAATGTGTCACTACATCGATTATCATTATCTCAACAAAATCATGAAAAAAGGTATACATATCTATGAAATGGTTACATATTCAATCCATTACATGGATATAAAAACTTATCTATTGTTAAAATTCGTTTAGGTTATCACCAATTAATGGTGAGGAAAGTGGATATTACCAAGATTTTATTTTGTGCTAGTTTTGAGCACTATTTGTTTATAGTAATTCCATTCGAACACAAAAATGATTCAAAAATATTAATGGAATAAATAAAAAGTGTCTATTGGGATTACCTTGATAAATTTTGGGTAGTATTTATAGATGACATTCTCATATACATCCAAAACAAGGAGTCACATGAAGAACATTTTAATAATATACCAACGAAAATAAAGATGTATAAATTCTGTTAAATTTATATTAAATGTGGGTATTAGAAAGATAATATATCATTCTTAGGAAATATTATCGCAATTGTTGGATATCCATTAATCCATCAAAGATGTAGAAAATTATTGAATTACCTAGAATAATATTTGTTAAATAAATCCTTCGTTTCGATAGATTATATAGGTATTATTAATTATTTTTGAGGAATTTTTCATAATTATCAAACCCTCTAACCATGTTAAATTGTATGATAGTGAATAATAATTAAATTTATGAATGTGAGGAATGATACAAAGAGTTTAAGTATTGGCTAATAAAAAAAATGTTCCCAAACTACCATCTATTAGGGAAGGACTTCAGACATATAAATATTTATCAAAGAAGGGATTGGGATGTGTACCAATGAGGAATGATTATGTAATAGAATATGACTCAAAATAGTATGAGGTTAATGAAGAAAACTATCCAATGCTTGATCTAGAAATTACTGTAGAAATATTTTCAAAAAATATTTAGTGGCACTATTTATACGGTGGAAATTGTGAAATATATATAGAAAAAAGTTCTTGAAATATATATTCTGATAGAAGTAGGTTAAGATAATCCAATAATGATGGTTAGAGAATGTCAAAGATTATGATTTCTCAATCAACTACCACCCTGTGGAGGAAAATAAACTAGCTGATACTCTATGTAGAAAGAATCATATAATTATATTCCTCATGATAATTTAGACGTATCCAATGTTCATATAAATTCAATGGTTGAACATGGGAGTAATAAAGGATAGACAATTGTATTAACTTTTCAAATTCTTGGTCAATTGTTTTTATAAGAAAAAATTAAGAAATACTAATTAAATGATGTGGAGATACAAAATAATTTGGATGAAGTAAGAGTGGAAACATACTTTATGTTTATCATATATGAAAATGGAGTGATGATATTTGGGAAAAGACTATGTCTTCCATATGAAAATGAGATAAAGGAACAACTGAATGATACACTTAGCTCGACATTATCTCTCCTCGTTTGAAACAAAAATATGCATGTTGATGTCTAAGAACATATAAGTATGAAAATAAAAGGAATGTGATTTTGGAATATACATCAAACGGCTTTGTGTAACAGTAGTTGAATTCCAAAAGGGAAAAAATAAAATAGTATGATGCATCCACTTCACATACCAACATGAAAATTGGAAAATAACAATAATTATTTTATCATGGGTCTTCATAAGACAAAAAAATGGAATAATACTATTTGGATTTTTTAGACCATATTATTAATACATCACAATTCATTACCATTCATTATTACTTCTCATTTGGTCAACATTCATTTACATTCATTAGAGAAGTGGTAGGGATTTACTGAACAACACTATTTGTTGTATCTAATTGGGATATGAGGTTCACCTAAATATTTTAGAAGAGTCTCATGTATTAAATAAAGACATAGTTGAACATAAATATAGAATTTTATCCCCAAATGGATGATCAATGGTAAATAAATATCCATATACATAAGGATATGTTGAGATATTTTTATATGGACTTCATAGGAGCATGTGACCAATATTTTTCATTGGCCGAGTTCTAATAGAATAAATATTCCCACTAAATTATTAAAATCATACCATATGAAGACCTATATGACCATAGATAAATAAATATGATGTTCTGTGATGAATTTGGTTAATGAATGATTTTTGGAAAAGATATGGTCAATGAATTGGTAGAAAGGTCAAGACTATTTAGCAACACATCAAAATGACTAAAATTCAATATAAAAGTTATCGAGATAATAGTTGATGAGACATCATGATTGATGTTTGTGGTAGATTTTTCATTTTAATATATCCTATTAATAGATTTATGGGTTTTGGAAATAATAAAAAGATAATTCATATGTACATTAGCCACTTTGAGAGAATTGATTGTGCGAGAGTTGTGGCCAATCAGGAGACACTTCCATCGAACATGTCTCATGTCCAAGGCATGTTCTATGTTCCCAAATTCAGAATGTACATACCAGATCCATCAAAAATTTTGAATCCACATTTGGTATAATTAGAGAATGATATCACTTTTGAGGTCCAGCCAATGAAAATCATGGATTTTAGAGACCAGGATCTGAGAAAACAGACAACTCGCATTATTATAACTCTTTGAAGTAAACAAGTAATTTTAATTAGAATCTTGGAAACCAAAATAGGAAATCAAACAAAATTACACTCACCAATTTTCACTTTGATATAGATAATGAAATCATGAAAGATAAATTTCTCAAGGGAGGAAATGTAATAGTTCTAAATTTATAAATAGAAAATTTCTCTTATAAATTTATATTTGTATCATATAATTTAATATAAATAACAAAAAATATTGTAACCTTATCATTAATTAATAAAATAATATGTCTGTATTATTGATTTTTTTATTAAAATATAACGTGTGCCCTATTAATAATATAGATATATTTCATTCTAATTTTTTTTTATTTTTTTAAATAGTATTATTGCATTTTAATAACATATATATAAAAATAAATTTTATCAGAAATTTATGTTGAATATAATAACATTACATTTATTTTTGGATTCAACATTTAACAATTATATTATCTTTATTTTTTGCAACTTTTCATAAAATATAGATTTTATATGAATAGTCAAGATATAGTTTTTGAAAAAAAATTAACTTTTATTACTTTATCATAATATAACAAAGGCATGTAATTTTATAAAAAAATTATTGATCATATATGTATTTAAAGAATTTTTTTAGTGTCAAAAATATTTTTTAAATTTTATAAAACCCATCTATAACTATATAAAATAAAATAAATATTTTAATTCGAAAAAATTAACTATTTTGGGTCCTTTAATTTATTTAAAAATAATATTTGTAAAATTATGAATTGAATTGATTTTAATGCCACATTAAATATAATTATTTTATAATAAACCAATTTCTATCTTGAAAATAAAAAGATAATTGATAGTCTTATCCCACACATAATGCTTAATCCTAGAATGAACTTCTAAGAAATGATTTTTTACTTAGTATGGGAATTAATACTATAAATAATTCTTCTTAATATTAAGAGTTTAATTTTATAAAATTATTATCATATTTTAAATAATAATTTTAAAATTATTATAAATAATTTAAATGTAAATATTTATTTTTTAAACATGTTTCTTCTTGTGAAAGTCGAGTAACTCCATTAAGGGTAAATTATGGTAAAGGTGATTTAACATAGGGAAAGGGGTAAAACATGTTGAAAATATGAGTGATATTGGATAGTGGATGTGGGATCTATCTTATATCCTTTCCCACACCATTATGGTTCATTTTTGGGGAAATTTCTTTCTTGAATAATTGAGTGATATTATAGAGAAATATTTATTTTTTACAATAGTTCCCATTTCATAACTTATTAATAGAGACCACCTCATCCCCATTTATCTATCAATTAAAAAGACTTGGATAAAAAATGATATAGTAGTCTATTCTGAAAAACCCACCCATGAATTTGAATTCATGGTCTCACTATAAGAACATGATAAAAAACCTTAATGAGTTATCCAATAGAGAACATACTAAGTAGAGGAAGTTAAGAACACGTTCATAGCCCTTCCAAACATCAGGTAAGGCTAACATGTTAAATTTTATTATTTGCAACCCATTTTTTATGATCTTAATTTCTCTTAAATGGGGTCTATTCTCAAAATTATAAGTTTAATATAATTTTTATATTTAATCATGATAATCTATCATCAAATTTAATCCCTCCCTCTTTAAAGGGGTTTTTATAAGAATATTTGTTAAGGTGTAAGGGATCCTCTTAACCACCCATTTTATCTTTTGGTTACATGCTAACATTATTTTTATCCCTTTTCATATAACTTCTTCTCATGTAAATCATACATATTCTGTATAAATATTCACTTTACCTAAATACGTAGATTAATTTACCTTTATTTTTTTGGGAAAAGTATATTTTATAATTTCTTTTTAAAGTTTTCATTTTCAAGTGAACCAAATTTAATGGGAATTCAATATTCCTAATTCCATATCAATTGTATACTGATAATTTCTTTATTATTTTCAAGTATATTTTATAAAATACCATATTACGTTTTGAAAACAATATTTGGTAAAATTAGGTTTTTTAGAAATCTATATGTCTTTAAAGATCATTTTACAATTTTTACAAGATTTACATATGTTTAACATATTTTTACTACTCCATTTTCTTAATATTTTTTTAGTCAATGGAACTCCTTGTTTAAAATATTTCTATCATTAAATATACATCCAAAATTATTTATTTTCTTCTTTTCTTGTGAATATATATGATAAAGCCTTTAATTATGTCTTATGAAAAATATTATGAATGACACATCCGTATTCATGGTAATATTGTGAATTTTTTATATATGAATTCCCTATCTATTACAGAACACATTTTCCTGTGTATATTATGATATGATGGATGGGTCCATTATATACCTACCATGCATTGAGTAATGTTAAAGTATCATGAGATAAAATGTATGGTGCATATGTGGTTATCCTAAGAACACTATGATATGACAACAGTTATCCAAATAACACAATGTTGTGAAGGTAGTTAGAATTAGCATAAAATGATTATGATAGCAGTCATCCAATGTTATGTTGCCTCCATAGATTTACTTAAAATATGCATATGTTTCTAGGATTTATTATGTTTCCACATATTAATGATTTTTAGATCATATGATTCTATTTATTTATTCCATGTTTTGGTGCATATAATCATTCACTTTATGATATCAAGTTATTCCTCTTGACTCTCATGTTATGCTTTATTATATTTTTTATTCCCGTAATGGGCCTTACAACTCACCCTTATCTTCTATACTATATCATATGATTTTTTAGATGATCTAAGGGAATTATTAGAAATATCTATAGTTTTAAATAAATTTTAGGTTTTATGTTTAAGAATATGTATTCCTGTATCTAATAATTCTAATACACTGGTCCACTAGATCCTCAGTTTTTATTTATTTGAAAAGTGTTAATAATTCACAATATAAAGAGTGTTTAAGATTTTGGTTTCTATATTTATGGTATTTAAACATATTTCCATGGTTATTTCTATCCATAATAAATAATTATTATGTTCCATACCACCATAGCTATTTCCAAGCACGGAATATTGGACACATTTTTCACATATTTCTAAAAAAATCATTTTCATTCTAAAAATAATTCCCATGTCAAATCCGTGAAATCAGTATATCTTAAATTCAAATATAATTTATGATAAAATGTTATTTCTTTAAAAAAATTTTTTTTTAAACCCGAATATTTATATATTTATTGAAAATTTCCATATCTTATTTATCATAATTCTGATAAAAAACCATTTTATCAAAATAATGTCCATAAAATTATTTTATAAAAATATATTTTAAATCATGTAGTTGAAAATTACATCCATCTTAAGTCATAGAATCACAACCAACCGAGGACGGAATAAAATTAAGAAAACCAAGATGTTTTATTAAAAAATAAACATAATTTATTGAGAAAAGGAACTCAAAAATCAATCCATTGGGTCTTATCATCCTAAATCCATTATAAACTAAAAAAAATAATATAAAATAACTACAACCCCCATTTAATGGTAATTATCATAACACATGTAAATTAAATATGGCCCCCACACTATATTATTAAAACCCATTTAATCCTAGTAATGAATCAATATTATGATTTATAAGTAATAATTGAAGGTTTATTTATTCATCGTATCTTTATAAAAAAATTATATTATTTATAAAATAAAAAATGATATAGATTTATTGTACCGAAAGTGTTTTCTATATATTTAGTGTTCTATTTAAAATTTAAAATTCACAATTTTAGAAAATAAATTTAATTAAATTTACATAACTTGTGATATGTGTATATCAAATTTATCTTAAGGTGAGCATATGACATTTTAATGAAAATATTGATTTTTTGGAGAATGAAAAAAATATTATTTTTTATAAAATGTATAATTTATTTTCAGGTATTTCAAAAGTATCCATATATTTGGGATTGGTTTAAAAGTAATATTAGTCCCCATTAAATAAAAACAATAAAATTAATTCCATAGGAGTAATAATTATTCTTTATTTTGGTTTGAATTATTTTTAAAACATAAAAACGCATTTTTTAATACAATTTGACTCTCATTGAATATTTTATTATTTTATTAAAATTAATTTCTCTCAATTACACATATTTAATATTCAAAAAATTATATTATATTTTGAATTTATAAGTTCAAATTTATTTATTATTTCAATTTCTTTTTTGGCCATCATAAGAAGTAACCATGATAAATTATTTTCACCATAGTAAATGGTAAACAAGCTAATTAGAGAAAAAAAATTGTGATGAGGTGACAAAATATCATCTTAAATATTAAATTATATGATTATTTATACCATTATAATCTTATATTTTAAATTTTACTATTTTTCGTCAACTTGATGATGTGTAATACATTTATAGTAATTTTATGTTATGATTAATTGGAAGAGTGCCACTACCATCCCATATAGGTTTAAAACACACCCAAATACCAACCTTGGAGACATATGGATTTAACTGAAGGGGGTTATCCAATGTAGAGTTCTAACTCTCATTAAGTACTTTTATATTTAATTTGTCAAATAATTCTTTGAATATTATTATTAATATGATGATATAATAACCAAAGTATCTAAAATATACTTAAATGTGATAATTCCAATGGTAAAACCCATGTTCATTTTACTTTCCACCCTATAGGGAATGAAAACATCAATTATCTGTTTGTGTGGACTACCACCTCCTTGAAACGATGTGTTTGGTTATTTTTCACAACATCCAAAGGGTATTTATAGTAATATATTTAATAAATAAATATGATATTTTTTAAATACATTGATTTTTCAAATATAATATACTATATATCTTATTACCCTTCTTTTTTTGGAAAATGATAATGTTGCATGTGCGTGCGTGTGGACTTGAACCTCCATAAAGTGATGTGATTCATTTTTCATTCTTCCTTACCTGTATAGTCATAAAAACATATTTAATGATTAAATATGATATCTATAATATTATTATAATTATGTAAAACAAACCTTTATCTATTTTATCTCCATTCCATACCTTATAAAAATAAAAATGTTATTCATGCATAAGTAAGGACTATCGTCTCCATAAAATAACTTGATTCAATTTTTGACAACCATAAATTGTTGATTTTAATATTATATTTAATGTATAAATATAATAAAAATGAAATGGGTAATATTATAGAAACTATGAAACCATGACCACGAGAAATCTATAAAGACTATTTTAAAAATGTTTGAAGCTTGATGTGACATATAGTTTGATATTTTTCTTTAAAACCTAGTTTTAAATTTTTCATTCCAACTCATTTTCCTCTATATGCATATTATTTTAAATGATTAAAAAATGATATAATTTATCATTTGAAGATTATAAATTCCACTATTTTTTATTTTTTTAGTTATTTGAAAAGTTTTTAAATAGAATATTTTCTGCATTTTATTTATGGTTTATTTTTGACATTTTAAAAAAGTAGATAAAAATAGTTTTAATATATTTGGGATGGAAATATTTTCCCAAAATCATATATGTTATTCCATTTCAATATTAATATATTTTATTATATGGGTTTGTAATTAAAACCAAACTCCTTCTCTTTTATGATTTATTCAGTTTGAAGTGTTTTAATGGAAAAAATATTTCACCTTTCTTTATATGAAAATAGAAAGTTATTTTATTTTGGGATAAACTTATTTTTTCAACGGTATTATGTTGAAAGGTAATAATTCTGAAAAATATTCCATTCATGATATAAAAATTATTCATTATATATGATTAAAAATGAGATTGATATAACTCATAATGATGGGTGACCTCATTATATCTCTCAAATGAATTAGGTAAGGATTTATTCTTCTTAGGTGAAAATGAGGGGGGTAACTGGGTTGATTACTCTTATATAATTAACTTTTTTTACTGATTCAAACATGGGTTAAAAATTAGTGAACATGGGTTATGTTTATGATTCTCCAAGATAGTTATTTCGTGCTTGCTAAGGGTTTTTATAGAATATATTTATTTTTTAAAGAAAGAAATGTTTATGTACTTCTGATGGTGAATGGTTTGTTTTTATGGGACATTTTTTACGAGTTATCATTTAACTAAAGATGATTTCATGTTTTTCATTTTATTTCTAACTGATTTTGATGTTTCACAATTAAATTTTTTTTATTATAATAGGCATAATTTTTTTATTTATTTTCTTAATTTTTAATTATTTAATAAGTATACATTTTCATGGGTTTGTATGTTTTGTACAGGAGTTATGGTATTCTATATTTTTTATATCCATTACTAATAATTATATGCTCATCATACAATTTTAAATTTTTTCATACGATCTAGGATTATTAGAAACTATTTTAAGGTAAATCTTTCTTATTTGGGAATATCTTAAAAAAAATTATTTCATGAAACATGGGTGTAAACTAATGACCGTGAGTTTTTTAATAAATGTACATTGCATGGATGTTTATATTTTTTATGAAATATTTATCTTATTTATATAATAATATAAACCTAGAATTCAATGGGATTGTAAATTTTTTAATCATTACTATTGAACATATATGTTGGGGTTATTAAAGTAACATGGAATTATAGTTGGTATTAGATTGATGTTTAGATAAATTTATAGGGTAAGAGGATGTCAAAAATAGTTTTATGAGACATATATTTAAATGTTATATTATTCTGATGTATAATTTGGGGATTTCAATGTTACTTAAACTATTAAATGAATGTTCAAAATGATTTTCCTTAGTACAAATAATGACGCTAAAGTATGATAACATCATTAGGCTAATAACCATAGATGTTAAAACCCAAGAATGATAGTAAAAGAGTAGTTTATAGTATTGTAGGATAAGATTATTAATGATATTAATGGTGGTACCCATGAAATGGAATTACTAAATTAATTTTAGAGGAATGCTTCTATATTAGGTAATTTCATGAAATAACACACTCTATCTTTTCATAAATATTTAGACACGGTAAAATTTGAAGGATGGATAAATGCATTATATAATTTATATGAATTTTTAAAATGTATGTAAAATAAAAATATAGTTCTCAATATTTATCATTTTAATGTAAATTTGATTGATGATTATCTCTAATTACGAATACTAAATAAATAGATGATATTTATTCCATGGAGAGGATGGTATTTAATGTATATTTCATGAAAATTATTTTTCTAAAATTCTACAAATTTGAATTGAAAGGAAATTTATGGATTTAAGAAAATGTAATAAATTACTCATATGAAGCTTGTGAATATTTTTTTAATATATTTGATAGATTTGAACTAAATTTCATTCTTGAGAATGAAATTATAGTTGAAAGATTTTACATTGGCCAAAAAACATGTTTATGAACAGTGTTGGACTCTTATTAATTTGATATTCATAAGGATATTGTTTGAGGTGCTAACAATGATTATATGGGGGGTTTTCTAACACCTACATACATTTTGATAAAAAAATAAGAATCATTATAGGTGAAAAGAATTTAATAAATAGTCAACTAAGAAAATGTGGGGTATGCCCCCCACCAGTTCTAAATGTATAAAAATACATTTTAGATAATTTTTCATATGACCAGGGTTGTGTTACTAATGTGGTAATCATGTTAAATTAACTCTTGAATATATGGAAAATAGTTATATTCATATTACTAATGAAATAATAGATAATCATACAACAATGAAATTTTGTTAATTTAAATGAGTTGGGATGTTCTTTTAATATTTTGGATGTTAGTTACTCAATGTAAAGAATGATATTGCTTATAATTTCATAAAGTATTTGAATTTTTTACCAGTTAAAGAAGAGTGACAATCTCCAATATAGATTTTTTTAATCTTTTCCAATTCATAAATGGAAATGGAATACTATGTCCCATGAATTCATGGAAGTATTACAAAAGAAATATCTATTTAATAATAATAATTTGGTTATTATTCATTGCATGATTAAATATAAAAATTTTATTCCCATTTTAAAGAGTATTCCATTAGAAAATCTCTTTAGAATATACATTAAAGATAGAGTTATATTAAATGGAGTCCCTATATATATTGTATTTGATCATGATCCTTAATTTTCCTCTAATTTTTAGAATGGACGTGAAATTTCATTTGTACTGAATTAAATTTCAATTTATCTTTTCATCCACAAACAGATGGATAATCAGAGAGAAATATTAATACATTTAAATATAATCTTTTAGATTTATTCTTATATTAAAAAGGATATTGGGATCAATATCATTAATTAGATTAATTTTCTTGTAATAATATTTTTCATTCCGGCATACAAAGGCTCCCTTTAAGGAATTATATGGAAAGCAAAGATGATATTCATAATGATTAGAATAATTCGGTGAGATAATGTTTTTGGGACTATATATGGTAGAATATATGGTTGGTAATGTTAATATTATTCAATAGCACATGAGTCCATATCAAAGATGGAAAAAGAGTTATGTAGATAATATAAGGAAATATCTTTCATTTGTGGTCAATAATCATGAATTTCTTAAAATATCTCTATAGAATAGTGATATGAATTTTTTAAAAAATTAAAATTATTTATGTATTTTATTGGACCATATGAAATTTTGGAAAAAGTGGGATATTTGGTACTTGATGTGTTTCATGTTTTTTTGTTAAGGAAATATGTACCTAATTCATCCCATACATTATTCCATAAGGACATATAATTAGATGGGAGTATTTTATGTGAAGAACAAATATAGAATTTGGATCATATAGAGAAGGTATTTTGGAATCTGGTGATTCCACATGTTATGGTTCTTCTATGAATTACATGATTGAGGAAGTATCACAAGAATCTATAAAGGATATAAGGGAAATATATCCTAATATATTTAATTTTTTAATAAAAAAATTGTGATGGAATTTGTTATGGGGGAGAATGTCATAACCAATGAAATCATAGTGATGAATCAATATTATGACTTATAAGTAATAATTTTTTGGATTTATATTGTTAATGGTTTTATAAATAAGTTTACAACATTTTACGAATCAAAAAAGAAATAGTTGTATTCTTACTAAAGTGATTTCAATGCATTATCCAATTTTATTTAAATGCTAAATTTATAAATTTAAGAAATTTAAATTGATAAAATGGAATTTATTATGGATATCTTAATATCAAATTTATCTTATGATGATTTTTTGGATTTTTTCCGAAATATTGAGTTTTAGGTAAATATTGAAAATGACAATGGTTATAAAAACAGTCATTTCTTTCCATGTATTTAAAAAAGATCCATTATGATTTGTTTTGATATTAAAGTAAAATTTCCCCCATTTTAATAAAAATAATCCAATAAATTCCCTAGTATCAACATTATAATTTATTTTATCATGAATTCATTTATAGGATTAGAAATTCATTTTTCAAGATAACAGGTTTTTCGTTGCATTTTACATTATTTTAGAAATTTTAATTTTTTATTAATCTCGAAAAATAAATAATATTATTATTATTTACATTTGTAATATTTTGGTTTAAATATAGTTATGATTTCATTTTTCTATTGGTCATATTGATTAATATCCATAGTAAGTTGTTATTACCATGATAAAGGGTAAAATATTTAAGATCCCGGTTTTTGGAAAGGTATGTTTTGTTGTGTTTTGAGTTGAACCCTTTGTTTTTGGGACTTTAAAATGTTTCTTGAAAGATTTAGAGGCTTTGGGGGTGTTCTGGGGGCTTGGGGAATGGAAGAAAGGAAATTCGGGCCAGACAGGCCAGGGTACACGGCCTTAGCATGGGCAGGTATACCGTTCAGCCTGCCCAGGCTAAACCATATAACCCATCCTCCTCTGGACAGAAGCATGCACACAGTTTGTGCATGGTTTTCCAAACCGTATGGCTAAATCGTGTGACCCCTCATCCTATGGACAGTGGCATGCACATGGTTTGCGCATGGTTTTCCAAACCGTGTCGAAAAGTCGTGCATCCACTTAATGTTAAGAAAAAATTAAAAGTTTTCCACTTCGGGATTTAAAACCCCACTCAGGATTTCCTCTATTTTACTTCCTCTCTACCCTAGGAACAAATAAAATCACCCAGAGGCTCCAAGAGACCGATCTCCTTCGATTCTAAGGCGTTTTTGGTGCCATTGGTTGCAGATCAAAGCTTCGGGTAAGGCTAATCCCATCATTGCTTCTCTTTTTGGTTTTGGGATTTTATCTTCTCTCCCTCTTCTTACAAATCTCTAAAACCATAACTTTTGGGGTGGGTTTTAGGTTGATTCTCCAATAGTTGGTTGGATCGAGGTCTAAGGGCTTGATTTAGAGTGTGTTCAACCGAGGTTTCGAGGTAGGTGGTCTACAAGTGATATCTTATAGTTATTTGGGTATTTGTGCATGTTTAATTGTGATCTTTCTTTCCTTTGGATATGTTTTGAATAACCATGTAATGTTTGCTAATAATGTTGTTTAAAATGTCAAATGGGATCCATCACGATCCCTGTGGGATGTGTTGGGATAGACTTGACCTAATTTAGGGCCATCCATGGGATGCGTTGGCTTTCCCCGGACTTTGGGATTTTTATTAAACAAGTGACCTTATTGTAATAAATGGTAGATCCCTAGATGAATATGATGGCATGATTGGTTGAACATGGAATAGAATTTAGGCGATTCACCTAGACTTGGCAATAACCTATGGGATAATTAGAATGGGTTGAATGGTTGATTCAGGTGAATGATGAATGGGTTAATATGTAAACTGATTAAAGACCATAATGGTATGGATTATGGGTCCAGTGTTGAATTCTTAGTGAGATGGGCATAACACATGGAAATTGGGTGAATGGATAAATGATGTGAAATGGTAATGTTTTGATGGGTTAAGGAATGATGTGAATTCCCATGTGGTTTGTTGTGAATGGTTTGTCCAAGGGGCAATGGTACAGATGGTTGATGGTTACTTATATATATAATCATGTTCACATGGATTGGTAGTGTGGGGTATGACTTGGGGATATACTTCCACGGGTCGAGTAACGACTGATGCCCGGAACTCCACCCTAAATGCACGAGTTAGGAATGAGGAATGTGGATCAATTCTCCAAAAGGTTTTATCCACCCGGACTGAGGCTTTGAGGTGAGGATATGATTATCATGATGGGGTTAGTCTTAGTGAGATAGGATAACGATGTGTTTACAATCTTTCTTTTGATTGTCAGCCTTAAACCCATGTAACGTAATGTATGTGATTAACCCATGGAAATGTGATGAAATGGTAAATGGTGGTAATGGGTGTGTAATGAATGGTAATGGAAGTGGAAATGGCTTGGCCCTAAACTGGTTAATGGTACCTTAAATAATTACTTGGAAATTATCATTCATATTCCATTGTATGCACTATTTGTTTGGACTAGATATTTTGTAGACACCGTTGCTGGTGGCCTACTGAGTTGTACTCACACCCTGCTCGGGCCGCCGTTGGGTACCCGAGAAGACTTCATGTTTGCAGGTCAGGAGAAGGGAAAATGTCCTTGCTAAATAGTTGATTGAACATATGTAGCACTTGGTGGAGGATCCAGACTTGGATTCGGGACCATTTTGGGGATTTTGGCCTTGTCTTTATTTTCGGGTTTTTTTCACTCTTGCACTTGTAGTATGACATGGCATGTTTATTGTTGGTAATGGTTTTTATACATGTTCGGTGTTTATTGATTATTGTTTCTACTATTTGGTTTATTTCTATTGTGGCTTACTCTTATAAAAAGGGGGTATAGTCTCCCCACATGCCTCCATAGACCCCCACTTCTAGTCGGCAGCATTTTGTGTACAAGGAGGCTTGCTTAAGGTCATGTAACCACCCGGCTCGGAGCACTAGTTTAGTGGCATCCGGGTTGGGGACGTTACAATGAGGTATCAGAGGAGGTCTTTCTTCTCCTTCTCTGAGGTCTTGGTATTTGGGATTGGTAGCCAAGGGTTAAGAAGTGTCGGGCCTTAGTAATGATCTTGTGTTTGGGAATATCTAACACATGTAAGAGAGGAAACCTTAGTTACCCTTGGTGGGAAATGTTGTTCTTGATGGTGTGTTGTTACAGTTGATGATATTTCACCATTGGCTGATGCACATGTGGTTTGATGTGACTGTTTTATGATATTTGGCTCGTGGCCTTAATGACACAAGGATTGGCATTCATGCATCATTATAGGAACCTAGGGAGATAGGTGACATGCATTGTATTAGACACATTCACGAGGTGGGTGTGTGAGGCGGGAATGTAAGGTGCATCTTGCATTTCATGAAACCAAGAAATGATGAGATGAATGAAATAAGGAAAGGGGTAAATGTTTTTTAATGGAGTAATAGGGTTTGAAACTTGTTGGAAAATGTTGTTGGGTTAGAATATGAAAATGGGGTGTTGTAGGTAGTAAAGATATTTTTGAGGAAGTCGTGAACATTTTATGGTATGAATGCTAAATCTCGTGTTTGGAAATGTAGAGAGATGCCACCACGACATCGATTTCTAGTTGGGAAACATGTGGTTTTTTCTGAGAACACTCCTCCAGTAGAGGTGCAATAAAATTTGGTGATCAATGAAGGTAGAGAAGACCAGTTCCGGGAGAACTTGGCTCGCCTTTTGCAGATGATGGATCGGGACCCAAGGTGGGATGCACCGAGTATGTTTGAGATGACTAGAGAGTTCCAGCTGCAGCACCCTCCGACTTTCACTAGAGAGGGTGGGATAGAGGCTGCAGAGTTCTGGTTAGAGTCTTTCCAGAAGATACTGAATCATCTAGAGACCGCTGTCAAAAATTGGGTGAAGCTGGCCCCTTATATGTTGCGAGGCCAGTCAAGACGTTGGTGGGACATTCAGGCTCAAAATCAGAAGGATGAGGAAATGTCGTGGAAGGTTTTTCAAGAAATGTTTATGGATCATTTATACCCAGAGACCTTGAGATATGAGTGGGCTGCATAGTTTATGAGCCTGACTCAGGGATCGCTGTTGGGGATGGACTATGTTAGTCACTTCACTGATTTGAGACGCTTTGTCCCAGTGTCAGCAGGGGATGATGCAGCAGTAGCAATGCGTTTCCAGGATGGGATGATACATTAGATCACGTCTCAAGTAAATATCTTCCGCATGAAGAGGTTCATAGATGTAGTAGACCAGGCACTGATCTCTGAAGGAAACCTGAAGGGATCTTCGGGTATTGGGTTTGTGGTGTTAGTGGGACAGACGAGAGGTGTAGCTAAGGAAGGTCGAAAATGACGCCATGAGAGCTCACAACATGGTGGGAGTGTGCAAAGTGGCTGGAATAGAGGATAAACCTCTCAAAGTGGAAATCAGGTGTTCTGCTATCAGTGCTTTAGGCTGGGGAATATAAGTGGTCAGTGTCCTCGACCTATAATTGAGTGCCGTTTGTGCGGCAGGATAGGGTATGTGCATAGATTCTGTAGGAACCCTCGGCATGCAGGTGAGCGTGATGGTGGAATCCAGGAATAGGATACGGGAAGGGGATCAGTTGCCCCATATCAGAGAGGTATTGGGAGCTCCATGGGTCGTACTGGTAGGGGCGGTGGACGTGGAACTCCAGGGAAAGATCACTCACACCCACAGGGTAGTGCAGCGTAGGGCGTTCATGCTAGGGGCCAAGGTAGAGGGGTAGGTCAGCTTCAAGCAATTCATTTTGCACCTAGTGGTGGCGAGGCTAGACCATCGACTGTTCTAGGTACGATCCTTGTAGCATCTACATTTTCTAGTGCGTTTTCTGACATAGGTGCCACACACTCTTTTGTCTCTGCTCAACTTGTGGTAGCGCTGGGTTTACCTATAGAGATGGTGTGGGGATTTATGTCAATTGAAACTCTGTTGGGGGTGCGGGTTGAGGATATCAAGCAATGTAAGGGGCGGGCCTTGGAAGTTGGTGGGTATCGTTTTCTATGGGACTTTTTCATTCTTGAGATGTCATGGTTTGACCTAATCCAAGGATGTGATTTTTTGGTGTTGTATCGGGCAGACATAGATTGTTATCATTGCAGATTATCATTCAGATCGCTTGAGGGTGACACTTATGTCTACCGTGGTGAATGGGATGTTCGACCTGGGCGTGCATGTCCGTTTTGTCAACAGATGAGTGGACTCACAACTTGAGTGTAATGTCTCATGCTTGATGACAATTCAATAGGGGAGCAGTCAATTTTTCCTCCGGTGGAGGATCAGTTTCAGGAAGTGTTTCCGGAGGATTTCTCGGGGTTACCCCATGAGAAGGATGTTGAGTGCACGATCGAGTTGCTGCTGGGAGCGGAGCTAGTTTCTATTCTGCCATACCAAATGGCACCGGCGGAACTTTAGGAACTGAAGGTTCAGCTTGAGGAGTTAGAGCGTAAGGGGTTTATCCATCCTATTATGTCTCTTTGGGGATCTCCTGTAATTATTTCAAAGAAGGCAGATGGGTCATTGAGGTTGTGTGTTGACTATCGAAACTTAAATTAGATGATATTGAAAAACCGGTAACCTATTCCAAGAATTGAAGACCTATTTGACTAGTTGAGGGGTACATCGGTGATTTATAATATTGATCTTAGGTCAGGTTACCACCAGTTGAGGGTGAGGTCTTCCGACATACCACAGAAAGCTTTTCAGAGTCAGTACGGGTTGTTTGAGTTTGTGGTAATTCTTTTCAGATTGACCAACGCACTGACAGTGCTTATGGATTTGATGAATCACATCTTTCATCCCAATATATATCGGTTTGTGGTTGTCTTTGTAGACTTAATCTTAGTGTACTCTAAAACTCACGACGATCATGCCCAACATCATGACATTGTCTTGGTTACACTAAGAGAGCACCGGCTATATGCCATGCTTTTATAGTGTAAATTCTAGATAGGTGAGGTGCATTATCTGGGTCACATCATCTCGGAGTTAGGTGTGTCAGTGGATCCAGAGAAAGTACATGCATTTGTATCTTGGGAGTAGCCCAAGAGTATTTCTGATGTTCGAAGTTTTCTGGGTTTGGTCGGGTATTACCGAAGGTTCATTCAGGATTTCTCTAGCTTGGCAGTACCAATTTCGGGCTTGACCAAGAAGGGAATCAGGTTCTAATGGTCTGGGGCTTGTGATAATGCCTTCCAAGAGTTGAAGAAGTGGTTGAAAACTACACCTATCTTGATCTTACCTGAGCCTGGTAAGAAGTACATCGTGTTTTGTGATGTGGCCGGAGTCAGACATGGGGCTATGTTGATACAGGATGAGCGGGTTGTGGCTTATTGGTCAAGGCAGCTGAGACCCCATGATTTTAACTATACCACCAATGATATTGAGTTGGAGGTAGTAGAATTATGCTTTGAAGTGTTGGAGGAACTATTTTTTGGGAGAACGGTTTACCATTTTTACCGACCATATAAGTTTAAATTACATCTTCTCACAGCAAGATCAGAATCTTCGGCAGCAAAGATGGGTTGAATATCTCTAGTCTTTCGAATTTGTGTTGGTGTACATGCCGGGAAAGGGAAACAATGTTGTTGATGATCTGAGCAGAAATGCTCAGAATCAGATGGTTCAAGAGTTCAGCACCGAGTGGAAGGTGATGGATTTGTTTGCAGAAATGCACCTGGTAGTGCAGGAGGAGAGTGGGCAGGTCACTCCTGCTTCTTTAGCGATGGAGTCAACACTTCTAATTTGAGTTAAGGAAGGTCATCTTGATGATCCTGAGTGTTTTATCATGAAGGAAAATCTTAAAGGTAGGGAGCTACCTTCTTTCTAGGCTGTCGGTGTAGATGGTGTTGTTCGTTTTCATGATCGTGTGGTTGTGCCAAAGTGTATGCGGGAAGAGTTGATGTTTGAGTTCCACACATCAAAGTGGGTAGTTCATCCTGGTTTGACCTAGATGTATTGTGATCTATGAAGGCAGTGTTGGTGGCCTGGAATGAAGAAGGAGGTTTTAGGATTTGTGCCACGGTGCATTACCTGTCAGCAGGTGAAGGCCGAGAATCAATGCCCAGGTGGTGTGTTACATCCATTTCCCATTTTGGAATGGAAGTGGGATGATGTAATAATGGATTTTGTCGTGGGTCTTCTGAGGATGCCGTGGAAGAATGATGCAATCTGGGTGGTTGTGGATCCGTTAACGAAAGTGACTCATTTCTTACCGATTCAGGAGACATTTACAGTCGACCAGTTTAGTGAGATGTATGTTCGGAAGATAGTATGGTTACATGGTGTTCTACGAACCATAGTTTCAGACTGAGATCCACATTTCACATCGCATTTCTGACAAGGGTTGTAAAAGGATCTTGGTATGCAGGTTTTTTTGAGTACAGATTTCCACCCGCAGACAGACAGGCAGTCAGAACGTACGATCCAAGTGTTGGAAGACATGTTAAGAGCATGTGTCTTGGACATTGGTTCTTCTTGGGAGAGGCACCTATATTTATTTTATTTTTCCCAAAATCACAGTTTTTAGGCTATGATTCTGATGGCACCGTTTGAGGCACTCTACGGGAGGACATGTAGATCTCTGTTGTGTTGGCTAGAGGATGGTGAATCTGAGTAGTTCGTGACAAGTCTTGTGCAGGAGACTAAAGAGAGAGTTAAGATGATCAAGAAGTGGATGGATATGGCTCAGAGTACGCAGAAGTCATATGTAGATTAGAGGTGTAGACCTCTTGAGTTTTTGGTGGGTGATAAAGTGTTCCTTCGGGTGTCGCCAAGGTTGGGTCACCTTCGGATACGAAAGTAGGGTAAGTTGGCACCCTGGTATGTGGGACCTTTTGAGATTGTGGAGAGGATCAGACCAGTGGTTTACCAATTGGCTCTTCCACAGTGGTACGGTGGGATACATGATGTGTTTTATGTGTCACATCTTTGACGCTATCTCCCTGAACCATCTCACATGGTTGATGTTGAGGACGTGGAGCTTGAGGCTGATGCACCCTTTAAAGAACATCTGATTAAGGTGGTGGATCATAGTGAAAAGGTATTTTGAGGCAAGGTAGTGCCATTAGTGTGAGTAATATGATATCATGGGAATTTTCAGGAAGAAACTTGGGAGCAGGAATCAGATATGTGGGCTTAGTGGCCCGAACTCTTCTCGGTGGATCAATGAGGCTTGGGAACACGGCTCGAGGATGAGCCATTATAAGGTGGGGAGGTTGTAAGATCCCAATTTTTTGGGAAGGTATGTTTTGTTGTGTTTTGGGTTGAACCCCTTTTTTGGGGTTTTAAAATGTATCCTGAAAGTGTGAGAGGCTTTGGGAGTGTTCTGGGGGCTTGCGACACGGACGAATGGAAATCTGGGCAAGACAGGCCTGGGCGCACGACCAGGTAAACTGTGCGGCCTACCCAGGATAAACCATGTGACCTTTCCTCCTCCGAACAGAAGCATTCACTTGGTTAGCGCACGGTTTTAAAAACAGTGCGGCTAAATCGTGTAACCCCACCTCCTCCGTACAGTGGCATGTGCGTGGTTTGTGCACGGTTTTCCAAACCGTGTGGACAAACCATGCTGCCACTTAATGTTGGGAAAAATTTAATATTTGTCACTCTGGGCTTTAAAACCCCCACTCGGGATTTCCTTTATTTTCCTCCCTCTCCACCCTAGGCACGAATCAAATCGTCCAAAGGCTCCAAGAGACCGATCTACTTCGATTCTAAGGGGTTTTTGGTGCCGTTGGTTGCGGATCGAAGCTCCAGGTAAGGCTAATCCCATCATTGCTTCTATTTAAGGTTTAGGGTTTGTATCTTCTCTCCCTCTTGTTCCGAAGCTCTAAAACCCTATCTTTTGGGTGATTTTTAGCTTGAAGCTAAAAAGGTTGGTTGGATCGAGGTCTAAGGACTCGATTGAGAGTGCGTTCAACCACAGTTTTTAGGTAGGTGGTCTACAAGTAATATCCCATAGTTATTTGGGTATTTTTGCCTGTTTAGTTGTGTTCCTGCTTTCCTTTGGTTATGTTTTGGATAACGTTGGCATGTTTGGTAATAATGGTGTTTAACATAGAAAATGGGGACCCTCATGATCCCCTTGGGATGTGTTGGGATAGAATTGACCTAATTTAGGGCCATCCATGGGATGCACTGGCTTTCCCCGGACTTTGGGATTTTTATTAAACAAGTGAAATTGTTGTAATAAATGGTAGAGCCCACAAAGAATATTTTGGCGTGATTAGTTGAACTTGGAATAGAAGTTAGTTGATGAACCTAGGATTGGCAATAATCTAACGGTTAATTGGAATGGGTTGAAGTGTTGATTCATGGGAATGATGAACGGGTTGAATGGGATAATGTGTAAACTGATTAAAGACCATAATGGGATGAATTATGGTTATAGTCTTGAATTCTTAGTGACATAGGCATAACACATGGGAATTGTGTGAATGGTTAAATTATGTGAAATGGTAATGTGTTGATTGGTTAAGGAATGACGTGAATTCCAGTGTGGTTTGTTGTGAATGGTTTGTCCAAGGGGAAATGGTACGGATGGTTGATTGTTACTTATATATATAAGCATGTGAACATGTCTTGGTAGTGTGGGGTATGACTTGAGGATCTACGCCCACGGGTCGAGTAACGACTGGTGCTCATAATTTCACCATAAATGCATGGGTTAGGAATGGGTAATGAGGATATATTCTCCTAACGGTTGCATCCACCCGGACTGAGGCTTCTAGGTGAGGATATGATTATCATGAGGGGTTTAGTCTTAGTGGGATAGGATAACTATGTGTTTACCCTCTTGCTTGTGATTTTCGGCCTTAAACCCATGTAACGTAATGTATGTGATTAATACATGGAAATGTGATGAAATGGTAAATTGTGGTAATGGGTGTGTAATGAATGGTAATGGAAGTGGAAATGTCTTGGCACTATACTAGTTAATGGTAACTTAAATAATTACTTGGAAATTATTATTCCTATTCCCTTACATGCACTATCATTTTGGACTAGATATTTTGTAGACACCGTTGGTGGTGGCCTACTGATGTGTACTCACACCCAGCTCGGGCCGCCGTTGGGTACCCGAGAAGACATCATGTTTGTAGGCCAGGAGAAGGGTAAGGGTCTTTTCTAGATAGTTGAGTAGACATGGGTAACACTTTGTGGAGGATCCGAACTTGAATTCGGGACCATTTTGGGGATTTTGGCCATTGTCTTTATTTTCGGGTTTTGTTCACTCTTGCACTTGTAGTATGACATGACATGTTTACTGTTGGAAATGGTTGTTATACATGTTCCTTGTTTATTGTTTATTGTTTCCTCTATTTGGTTTATTTCTATTGTGGCTTACTCTGATAAAAAGGTGTATAGTCTCCCCACATTACTCCATAGACCCTCGCTGCTAGTCGGTAGCCTTTGGCGTACGTGGAGGCATGCTTAAGGTCATGTAACCACCCGGCTCGGAGCACTGGTTTAGAGGGTTCCGGTTCGGGGACGTTACAAAATATGTTAAATTTGGTATTTTTTTTGATAATATCAAATAAATATATTAAAAATTATTCAATGATACTATTTCAAACCATTTTATCGTGGATTCTTAATTGTATTAACTTAGTTCAACTTGAACTTGAGTGTGATATTTATAATATTTAAAAGTTCAGAATAATTAAAAGAGTTTCACTCCCCTCACTTATAAATTGGAACATCATCTCTTCACATATTGACAAACATTGTGAACTATATCTCAGAAAATCCAAACCAAATTACCTTAATAAATAAAATAAAAAAATGCTAGTATTTTTTAATATCTAAAATAACAACAAATAAGGATTATGGTTCAATCTAATAAGGGTTTTACAAAGAAGAGGTATAACTCAAAAATGGGTTCTTTCATGTTTATTTAATTTTATACTTACTTCAAACCTATATCAAGAGATTTGATATTACAAAATAAGTATCCAAAATATACATAATTTTTTTATGCTTATGGTATATTAATTTTTCTTCTCCATTTCTATCCCATGGTTATTGAAAACATCGATCATACATACGTGTGGACTTTCACCTCCAAGAAGAGATGTGTTTCTTTTTCCATCACTGCCTCAAATATATAGTTATTATGATTTATTTATACATATATATTAATTTTTTCATATTAATGGTTATATAAAGCTATTATATTATCTAACAATATAGACTTCGGTCTGTTGGGAAATTATAACGTCTCTCTTCCTTATGTCTGAACTACATCCTCAATGAAGTGTTGTGATTCATTGCCCATTTTCACCTAAAATGGATGTTAATAAAAATATATTTTATTAATATATATATTTATGAAAATATTATTATTATATAATGTTAATCCTTTATCTATTTTACTTCTATTACATCTCTCAAGAAAATGTAAAAAATATTTCATTTTTTTGTATGAACTACCTTCTCCATGAAACTATGTGATACTTTTTCTATGAACCCTTTATGTGGTTAGATTTAAATGTTTATTTAATATATAAATATAATAATTATTAACTATATAAGATACTTAAAGCATGAACCCTTGACCATTTTCAACCTATAATGACTCTTTTAAAAAATAAAGATCGAATGACCTCCAAATATCTAATGTAGTCCTAATTGATTTAGTAACCAAATAAGATATGATAATAAATGAAATAAAAAGAATAATGATAATGAAATTAACATGAAAAGAGTCCCTAATAAAATAAATAAACAACTTAATTCTATTTTTTGGGATTTAGAGAATTTATGAAGCTGGACAAAGCATAAGGTACTGGATTTTCTTTTAAAACCAAATTTTACGGGTTTCCTTCAAACATTTCCCCTCCATTTCAATATTCTTTTTGTTAGGATTGTATGCTTGAGTATGATATACTCTATAATACCAAACGAATGATTGAAATGATAAAGAGATTCTCAAATACAAGAGGGGAGTGAATTGTACTTGTTAAAAATTCATTTGAAACTTTTAAAGATGGTTATGTTTAATAAGGTTAAACAAGATAATTCACAAGACCTCTATAAGTACTAATCACTTGATAAATTCAGAAAAAGTGATTCTGGAAATGGAACTTATCTAATGTTTACAATGATTAAGATTCTAGCTTAAAGCATATAGAATCTAACTATATCAAAGTACAAGAGTAAGAAAGTATAGGATAGTTATACATTCGTTAATAATAAAAATGCAGCGGAAAAACTTGTAACAAAACAAGTAACAAGTAATAAGTCTTTTAACCCAAAGGTAAGGGTATCCAACAACCTTGGACAAAGGTCGCTTGATTTATACTTTCAGGAAATTATTTCTTACCCACACCAGGGTAAGCCCTCGACACGAAGGTCGGAGTCTATATTGTTATTCCTGCAAGACCTCAACTATCAGATAGACAACACCTCTATCTTGCTCAGTAAGGAAGCCCTCAACTTCAAGGTGTTTAAACCTCTTTCTTCCTATCCTTATAAGCCCTTGATTGTACACATAAATAATTGGAGTTGCAAGAAGAAAATTTGCACAACGAAAAGTTTGAACAAGCTATTCAAACTTTTTGTTCGAAGCTTCAGAGTTGATAAGAGCCTCGCTCTCTAGAAATCACTTCAACAGTATGTATGCACAGAAGTAAGAGTTGTGTCATAGTTTTTATTCATTTTTCAAATGAACATATATTTATAGGCAATGATCTAACGGTTGGCTCCCTCCTCCAATGGTCATATTCTTCCTTGAATTTCAGAGGGACCTGTACACGTGTCACTCAAACAACGGTCAGTTAATAACTGAAAGCACGAAATCATTTTATAAAAAAATGAGTGTAAGAATAACCAAAACTAATATTCAAAATGAAGGTAAATGAAAGTTTTGAATCTAAATAAAAACTGAAATCGGAGTCTGTAGTACTAAGATATTCAGATTCTGTTTTTCTTAAGAAATTCGTAACGACAATTCTTCATCAGAATTCTTCATCAGAATTCGTAATGAGAATTCGTAATCATATTTCATCATTAGAATTCATAATGAGAATTCCTAATCAGAATTAATCATCAAAATTCGTAATGGGAATTATTAATCAGAATTCATCATCAGAATTCGTAATGAGAATTCGTAATCATAATTCATCATCAGAATTCGTAATGAGAATTCGTAATCAGAATTCTTTACCAGAATTCATAATTAGAATTCGTCATCAGAATTCATAGTTATAAATTTATATAAGTTCGTAATCATAATTTATAGTTTAACTTCATAAAAGATTGTAACGGGAAATTTAGAGTAGAACTTCATAAAATTTTTTAACAGGTATTTAGAGTCTTAAACATAATACCTCACATATAAGAATTATATGATTCTGAGGACTCTATCCGAATTATACACTTAGAAGAATTTTTATTTGAGCAAAAAAAATAAGGTACAGATAAATTTCCTTAGGGAATGCAATTTTCCTTATTTGGGTAAAATAAAATTTTCATTAGAATGAGGTGTTTGTGATTTTTAAAACAAGAGGAATGATCAAGTCATAAGGAAACCTTGATGACTTATCAATCTCCCCCTTACACGAAGGAATGGAAATGTCATAAGGAAAACATTATTGACTGAACTGTCTCCCCCATTTTGGAAAGCACAAACATCCTTACAAAAATGAATGTAACGACTTAGAATAAATTTATAGACTTGAAATTAATGCTTATCTCCTTTTCTCTATGATCAATGGTGAATACGACTAACTCCCCCATAGGATTTTGAACTCTAAGGATTGTATTATAGATTTCTAGAATGCAACTTACATTATGAATATGGAAGTCTTCATAATGAGAACTCCCCATTAGATAAAATATTCCTTACTTAAGGATAATTCTTCTTATACTTTGAAAAAAAATTCTTCTCCCTTTTAGATTTTTTCTTCTCCCTTTTGAGTTATTTTAACATCAATCCATTTGTGATTTTCAAAAAGAGTTTGAGGGAATGTAAAATAAATATGGTACCTGAAACATTGAAGACATACAAATAAGACAAGCATCGAGAATTTCATTATGATGGGAAATATTAGTACAAGGAAAAATAAAACAAAAGATCAGAGTTGTATATTTTGGTAATTTTTCCTTGGGAATCATCATCTTGACAATTGCCTTCAGCTTCTTCATTTCTTTGTGGTACTCTTTTACTTGCTTCTCCAATGTTGTAATCCTTTCTTATTGAGTTTTCAGGACCTCTGCCTGAGCCTTCATGGCCTCTTCCTGAGTCTTTATAAATTCAGCTTACTTCAATAGTTTTTATTACATCTCACTTCGATGCTCCTTTTCTATTTTCAAACTTTTAAAAATATATCTATACTTCCCATTCAGATCTTTTACATCCTAAATCCGAGTATTTTGTTGAAGTGTTTGATTTTTGTGAAATCTGTCTGAAATATTTTTCATTTTGGCATCCTCAGTACCAAATACCTCCTTAACATCTTCTTGGAACTAATCAAGATCATCTATATCTTCAACAATATTCTTTGACCATTTGGTCATTTTCTCACATGAACATCTGTGAGCTTCATAATTGATCATGAAAATTTTGAAATATGCTTCATTCTTCACACATCTATCCATTACCATTGATATGGACTCTGATTTCTAATTCATACTGAGTTTAAGCATCTGAAATATAGAATCAATTGTGGGAAATATTGGAATAGTATCAACAAAAGTTTTTAGAGACTGAACAACAAAATCGTGCCCTAAGAAAGATGATTCTGAATCTGAAAACTTGCTAGGATATTTTTCTTCTTCTATTTACACCAGCTTCCTTTTAGACGAACCTCCAACTTCGTTCTTCCTTATAATATCTTTTGTTGGAGTGTCAACAGGTACTTATTGCCCTTGTTGATTTTCAGAATGAATTACTCATCTGGTGACTCATGCTCACTACTGGAAAGTTGAACAATCTTATCTTCATCCACTTTCTCTTTTCCATCTCCAGCTTCAACATCCTCAGGGAGGATAAATTCATGGTTGTGACTTTCTTCATCAGATGGATTATTGTCTTCTTCTTCTCCTTTCTCATCAACTCCAGTTGTACAATGTTTTGAAGATCTAGCTTGAGAATTCCAGAGTGATAATTTCTCGGAAGCACTATCCTTCTCATGATAGTATTCAATTTTCTTTATTACATAATCAGAACTACCACTCATCTATGCTTGTTGAACTTCCTCCACAGCTTAATGAACAACATCCATAACTTCTTTCTCAACTTCATTTTCATTGGGTTTTTCTGGAGTCTTCTTAACTGGATACTTAGTCAATGATTCCACAAGGAAAGACTTCGACACTGGGATGTTCTCAGATGCAATTTCAGCATCCCTTAGAAGCGATTGACAAATCCCGGCCTCTATCATTTTATTCATCATTGTTTTATCCTTTTCTTTCTTGTCTATCTCATTATAAGTTTTTTATTTTAAGGCCTTAACCTCATCAGGGTCCAAGCCGAACTGTGGCTCCCCTTATTTTCTCTTTTCTTTGAGATCTCTCCACTTTCCGACCACCTAATCCATGGTAGGCTTTTTTCTTTTTGGGTTTATGAAGTGCATATTGGACTTGCTTTGATTTTGGGGTTTTATCGTCATCTTGAACTTCCTTCAACTTCCATTTCTTACCGGCCTTCTTTGAGGGTTGAGCCTTTTCTACATTTTTTGGATTGGATTCTGCCTCCTCCTCTAGAAGATCATAGAACTCACCTGACTGTTTTGAGAAACCAACTTTCATTCTCTTTATAGTGTCATCACTGATCAGCATCACCTTGAAATTTCTTGGCTTGGAGATACATGGGATTTTGAAGGATTCTAGGCACCGAACTATCAACTTAGAAAGCAATGCTGGATACATAACGATCTGAGCTCTGAGGTTCCCATTCTTGATGTTCAGAATCTTAATGAGGTTGTGCCTCATCAAATTGATTTTCCTTAGATTTACCAAAAAATATAAGATGTACATGTCGCTCTTCTTAAGAGTATCCTTGTCACCATTCCTTGGTATGATAAACCCTTGCACCCATAATTGTAGAATATGATTGTTGTTTGAAAGATGAGAGATTTTTTTGCAGTGTTAATACGATAAAGACCAAGGCACTCTATATCCGTAGCCTTAACAAAACACCCCTGAACCTCTAGCAACTTATGAGAGAAAAATTCTCCCTCTCTTTAATAGGGTATTCCAACCAGGCTAGCCGCCTTGGTATAAGATAAAGCATACATCTTCCCATATCCTTTGAAGGAGAACTTCTCCCTTCCATCATCCATGAAAAAACTGGTAGACTCATAAAACTCTTTGAGCAAGTCCGGATACACCACATCTTGATCTCGAGTTTTAGAAATGGCTACATCTTCCCATCTATTAAGCTTAATATTCTTGGAAATAAGGGAGACATACAAATTGAAGAAATTTGGGTGTACCATCCTCTCCCTATATTTCTGCCACTTTGAGATTGGCTTGACTAAAGTCATATCCTAAGAAGGATCTTCTGTAGACATTTGAACTGAGGAGATTTTAGAGATTTAGAACAGGCTTAAGAACTGAAGCAGATCATCGAGACGCGAGAGAATGGAAAGGGATGTGGGACACCATTGGGGGTCCCCTTTATATAGGCGATCTTGGTGACATTTCATCTTTCAAAACCAATCTAACCATTGAAAAACTCTCTGATCTGATCTGAAGGATGAAAACATGCCCGCAAGGAAATCTTGAATCCGATATTTTGAGGTTTTAAGAAAAACATTCAGATTTAAGAAGAAACTAATCTGAAATATTAAAAGAAAATACCATCAATTAAAAATGATTATGAAAACATGAGTAAAGAAATCATACCTTTCGGATTGGATAGGAAGTTTATTCATAATAGGTGATATTATTCTTGAAGAAAAAATTTGACTACGAAAAACTCACTATGAAAAAAAATACTACGAAAAAATTACCATGAAAAACATAGTACGAAAAACTTCCGATTTAAAAGTTTTATTACAAAAACATTGGGTACCAAAAAAACTCGATTTCCAAAATTATGAGTATGAAAAATTATAAAAATACGAGTTCCGAAAATTTACATTACGAATATTTTATGTACAAAGATTCCCATTATGATAACATCGGTTTTAAAAATATCATTACGAAAAATTTAGGTCTTAAGAATTTCATTATAAAAAATTTGAAAAACATACTACAAAAATTTCCGTTAATTGTTTTTTGAGAATCTAACTACGATAATATTCATTATGAAAATGTTTGAAAAATCGACTACGAAAATTTCATTATGAAAAATTTTGAGAATCTTACTATGAAATTTTTTTTTGAATATTTTGGAAAACCTTAAATAACAAATGTATTCCCCCAATGAAAAAAATTCTATTACGATAAGGAGATTGGTTCAACAGGAAGTTAATGAAGGAAGATTACCTCACGGTTATCATTCCTAACATCTGTTTAATGTATCAAATCTATCAGTAGGTAAAGATTTTGTGAAAATATCAGTAAGTTGATCTTGCATTCCAATTAATTGAAGAATTATATCTCTTTTTAGTGTGTGATCACTAAGAAAGTGATTCCTAATGTCTATGTGCTTTTCACGAGAGTGGTGTGCATGGTTTTTACTCAGGGAAATGGCACTTGTGTTATCACACAAAATATGAGTCTTAGTAAAACTCAATACATAGTATGTGAGTGTGTGTTGTATCCACAACACTAGAGCACAACAAATTTCAACTGCTACATATTCAGCTTCACTAGTGGAATGTGCTACTGAGTGTTGCTTCTTGTAGGATGAATAAACTAATGAATCTCCTAATAAATGACAAGTTCTGAATGTACTCATCCTATCCATTCTACATCCACCAAAGTTAGCATCTGAAAAACACTTTAAAACAAAAATCATTTCCAGAATTGTAAAATAGTCCTAAATCCATGGTTCCCTTTAAGTAGCTTAAAATTCTTTTCACTGCCTTTAAATGAGATTCCTTAGGATTGGATTGATATCTTGAACATAATAATACTGAAAACATTATGTCTGGACGACTAGATTTCAAGTAAAGTAGACTTCTTATCATTCCTCTAAAAGATGTTTGATCTACTGGTTTCTAGATTCATGAAGATGAAGTGTATTTGAGGCACTGATGGGAGTAATTATACTCTTAGTGTTGTCTTATCCATAATTTTTAAGAAGATCATTAATATACTTATGTTGGGATATGTAGTTTCTATATGGTTTTTATGAAATTTGAAAACCAAGGAAAAATGTTAACTCATCCATCATACTCATTTCAAACTCAGATTTCATTAGATCCACAAAGGAGTCAGTTAAAGATTATTGAGTTTAACAAAATATAATGTCATCAACATAAATTTGAACAATAAAAACATGTTTCTTATCTTTCTTTTTAAAAAGGGTTTGATCTGCATTTCCCTTATCATTGTTATTTTGAAGCCAAAATCCTGAAAGTCTATAATAAGAATCTCTAGGGGCTTGTTTAAGGGCATAAAAATCTTTGGTAAGTACACAAACATGATGAAGATGTTTTTTATCTTAAAATATAGGAGGTTGTTCAACAAAAACTTCCTCTTGAACATAACCATTAAGGAAAGAACATTTCACATCCATTTTAAAAAGTTTGAAATAGAAGAATGTTGCAATGTCAAGTAAAATATGAATAGATTTAATCTAGCTACAGGAGCATATATTTATTCATAGTATATTCCTTCTATTTAATTTTAGCCTTTAGCAACTAATCTAGATTTATTTTTTACTATGATTCCATTTTCATCACATTTATTTCTAAAGACTCGTTTTTCTCCAATTAAAGAAGTTTCCTTAGGTCTTTCAACCAAGTTCCAGAATTTATTTATGTCGAATTCATTTAGTTCCTCTTCCATGGATTTTATCCAATCATCATCACCTAGAGCATCATCAGAGATTTTTGGATCTAATTGTGAAATGAATGCTAGATTTTCTACTTCATTTCATATGGAACTTTTTAACCTTATAGGTTGATTCACATCACCCATGATACTATAATTGGGACGATTCTCTAGAAATGACTGATTTGGGTTTTGTAAGACCTGTTCATCAACATATGATAAGAAATACTCTGGGGAAAATCTTTCAGGAGGATCTTTTTGAACATTTTCCTTATCAGAAGGATCTTTTATCATAGGTTGATAATTATTTTTTGAAAACACATCCAAGGATGTAGGATGAGGTTGTTTAAAAACAAAAGGATCAATTTCATCAAATTATACATGTACTAACTCTTCCACAGTATATGTATTTTTGTTAAAAACTATATAGGCCTTAAAAGTTGTGGAGTAGCCTATAAAAATTCCATCATCAGATTTTGGTGTGAATTTGTGTAAGTTATCTTTTGTATTCAGAATGAATACCTTACATCCAAAAAACCTTAAAGTAGGAAAGTCTAGGTTTTCTACCATTCCCAAACTCATAAGCGGTTTTATTGAGAAAAGGTCTAATCAAAAAATGATTTATAGTATAACAAGTAGTTCTTACAGCTTCAGCCCAAAAATGTTTGGCTACATAATACTCACTCAACATGGTTCTAGTTATCTCTTGAAGAATTATATTTCTTAATTCAACAACACCATTTTGTTGAGGCGTTCTAGGTGCTGAAAATTTATGAGTAATGCCTTTTGTACTACAAAAAGTTTCAAATTCAGAACTTTGAAATTCTCCTCCATGATCACTATAAATAGATTCCAATGGAAGGTTTTTCTCATTTTTAGCTAGGGCTCTAAAATTTTTGAAATAAGAAAAATATTCAGACTTCTTTTCTAGAAAATTGGCCCACGTATATCTAGTGTAATCATCATCTAAGACAAATACATAATACATTCCCCCAATGCTTCCAGTTTGTGTTGGACCAAAAAGATCCATATGCACTAGCTATAATGCATCAGTAGTTGAGACTTCACCAACTGAATTAAAACTTGATTTATGTTGCTTTCGATATTGATAAGGGTCATAAACTTTTTAAGAATCAAATCTATGCTTTGGTAGATCCATAAATAGTCTCTTCGTAGAATGTTTTCATAACTTCCTATGGTTATAGTGTCATATCCTTCTATTCCATAACCAAGAATGATCATCCATTTCACTAAGGCAAGGTAATTCTTGGCTCTTAAGGTATTATATGTTTAGTGTGTAAACATTCTCTTTCCTATGGGTAGAAAGAATATAATCTTCTTTGGAATTGTGTACTAAGCACTTATCATTCCTAAAATTCACGAGGTAGCCTTCATCACATATTTGACTTATGCTGATGAGGTTGTGATTAATACCCTTAATAAATAAAATATTTCAAATAAATGTTTTTCCAAGAAGAACGATGTTACCTATACCAATAATTTCTCCCTGAGCATTATCGCTGAAAGTTACTTTTCCTCATTTCGTCTTGATAATCCTTTAAAAATAGTTTTTGTTACCAGTCATATATCGGGAACATCCACTATCCATGTACCATGTATTGCAGTTGGTTGTTTCCCAATTTTCCTAAAAATACGAAAAAGTTAGGTTTTCAGAATCCAAACTTGCTTGGATCCGGAAATCTCAGAAAGTCGTATTTTGGGAACCCACGTCTTCATAGAAAAATAAGATTTATGAAATCTTAAAGATTGGGTTTTGTTTTGAGAACAATTATTTTCCCAATGACCACCACATTGAAACATAGTATAGAATGGGGCTCTTTGAGGAAAAATGTAATTGTTACTAAAAGTTGGTTTAGAACCAGTATAACCAATACTAGAAGTATTTCTTCGAAGTCTGATTTGTGAATACATTTTATCAAACATTTCCTTACCTAGTGTAAAGTTTGACAAACACTTCCTCAAGGAGAATATTCTAGATTTGCGTTTTATAACTAGGTTCTTGTCTTCAAAAACATTTGAACTACAGTTAGGATGGAAAAAAAATTTATTACAAATTACGTTTTCTAGAGCTCTAGAATGTTTATTCATCACAAAACATACTTCCTCAAGATTTTTTGAAATACTTTCAAAATCAGCATTTTTCTTATCAAGATTATTAAAAAGATATGATATTTCCTTATTGAGAATAATATTCCTAGAATTTTCCTTATCAAGTTTTTTCATGAGTTTTGAATTCTCATTCTAAATGAGTTTGGTAAACCTAGAATCTTCTTCATAAGTAGGTAAAGTATTATCTTCATCAAGAAAAGGATTATTCATCCAAAGAGTTATAATATTTTATATCATTAGAATTTAATGAAACATTGGTCATTGATTCATCATTATGTACCTTAGACATGAAGAAATGATTATCAATAGGTATCCTGGCTAAAAGACCAATATTCTTTTGTTCAGAAGATTCATAATCCGAAGATTCATCTGAAGAATCTCCATCACTGGCACACCATGTGTCATTGGGTTTTAATACTTTCTTAACATTGGACATGTAATAATTCATTCTGGAATTCTTAGAATGCATTTACTTTCTTTCTTTTCTCCTGAGGATTTAGCAGTTAGGTCTTATGTGTCTATCTCTCTTGCATTCATTGAATGTAACTTCAGAATCCTTCTTGTATTTCCATTCCTTCTTCTCGTATTTGGATTGAAAGATCCTCTGTCAAGCTATCTTTTTCATACATTGTAAAATATTTTCTAGTTCATTTTATGAGGATTCACTTCCACTAGATTCGGACTGGATAACAACATTCTTAGATCTAGATCTAGTAATTCTTTCAGGAGTCTTAGCTTTCATATGATTTGAAGTAGTAGTAAAAGCTACACTGCTATTTCCATGCTTCTTCTTCACAATATCAGCATCTCACTCCATTCTAGTCTCATGCTGAAGAAGAGTTCCAAATATCTCATCAAGGGTAATCTGAGTATCCTTTCTATTCTCATCAATTTCATTCCTTTTAGATTCCCACTCATTTTCCATGATGTCGATGATCTTTTCAACAAGGAATTCATCATCCAATCCTTTTTCACACGTTGATTGTAAACTATTCATAATAGTCATGAATCTCTATTGCACCTTACATGGGGGTTCACCATAAGGAAAAATAAAACCATGATATTTAGCTCTAAGAATAGCTCTTCTGGTCTCAATAACTTTAA
Organism: Viscum album; assembly: GCA_963277665.1. Classification (NCBI taxonomy): domain Eukaryota; kingdom Viridiplantae; phylum Streptophyta; class Magnoliopsida; order Santalales; family Viscaceae; genus Viscum; species Viscum album. Next base: position 836,409,947 of record OY728137.1, read on the forward strand.
AAGATCCAAAGTGAGTAACTTCATGTTTCTTCCATATATAATTTTCTGCTTCACATGATGAAATTTGGCTATATATATTTCTATTCATTGAACAAAGTAATGTATTGCGTACCATATTATTAAGTTGATATTCATTCATTTATTGATTTGTAAAGGCAGTTACTTCTTTATCAAAAATTTTGTATCCACCGGAAAGCATAAAAAATTTTCACCCCTAATGTTGATAGTGAATGTCTTCATGCGATCTCTATAATATTCGTAATCATTACCATCAGATATTGGTGGTCTTGTTTGATTAATATTTTCTATGGAACCAACATTGGTTCCTGCCATCATTAGTAAAAGTCTTTTCTAAAAGAACTTTTTAGTAGAAAAAGTTTGTAAACAAGGAAAATATTCTAAGCAAGAAAATATAGAGAAAAATTATCTCTAAAAACAGTGAATCTGAACTATGAGTCCGAAAAACAGATTCCAAAAAAATATGAATCCGGAAGTGTGAATATAATGATTTAATTCTGAGAATTATCTTATGAATTTAATAGTGAGTTTAATTCAGATTGAACCAAATTCTCTTATACAAATAGTTAGGATGGTATGTCTGTGTATGATATACTCTATAATACCAAACGTAGGATCGAAATAAGAAATAGATTCTCCGATACAAGAGGGGGGTGAATTTTACCTGTTAAAAATTCCTTTGGAAATTTTAAAGATTGTTATGTTTAATATGGTTAAACAAGATAATTCAAAAGACCCTTATAAGTTCTAATCACTTGCTAAATTCCGGAGAAGTGATTCCAGAAATAGAACTTAGATAAAGTTTACAAAGATGATGATTCTACCTTAAAGAGTATAGAATCTAACAATATCAGAGTACTAGAGTAAAAAAGAACAGCATAGTTATACAGTCTATGACAATAAAAATGCACCAGAAAAACTTGTAACAAAACGAGTAACAAGTAATAAGTCTTTTAACCCAAAGAGAATGGAATCCAACAACCTTGGATAAATGTCCCTAGATTTATACTTTCAAGAAAGTTTGTTTTACCCACACTAGGGTAAGCCCTTGACACGAAGATTGGAGTTTGTCTTGCTATCCCCACAATCTCTCAACTATCAGGTAGTCGGAAACTCTTTCTTCCTCAGCAAGGAAGACCTCAACTTCAAGGTGTTGGAACCTCTGTCTTCCTATATCCGGAAGTGCTCAATTGTACACAACAACAATCGGAGTCGCACGATGCAAATCTTCACAAGGCAATGTTTGAACAAGCTATTCAAACTTTCTACACAAAGCATGAGATTTGATAAGATCCTCTCTCCCAAGAAATAACTTCAACAGTATGTATGCACAGATGTCAGAGTTGTGTCAATATTTTTTTTTCATTTTTTCAAATGATATCCTCTTTATAGGCAAAGCTCTAACGGTCGTTTCCCACCTCCAACAGTCATATTCTTCCTTGAATTTTGGAGGGACCTGTACACGTGTCACTCAAACAATGGTTAGTTAATAACTGAAAGCACGACATCATTTTATAACAAAATGAGTGTAATCATAACCAAAACCAATATTCGGAATGAAGGTAAATGAAAGTTTTGAATCTAAATAAAAATGAATCCGGAGTCTGTAGTAATAATATATACAGATTATGTTTTTCTTAATGGATTCGTAATTAGAATTCATAATCAGAATTCTTTATTACAATTCGTAATGAGAATTCGTAATCAGAATTCATCATCAAAATGTGTAATGAGAATTTGTAATCATAATTCATCATCAGAATTTTTAATGATAATTCATAATCAGAATTCATCATCAAAATTTGTAATGAGAATTCGTAATCAGAATTAATCATCAGAATTCATAATGAGAATTCATAATCAGAATTCATCATCAGAATTCATAATGAGAATTCATCATCAGAATTCATTGTTAGAACTTTATACAAGTTCGTAATAAGAATTCAGAGTTTAACTTCATAAAAGTTCATAACATGGATTTGATAGTAGAACTTCATAAAGTTCGTAACAGGAATTCAGAGTCTTAAACAGAATATGTCACATCTAATTATTATATGATCTTGAGGACTCTATCTGAATTATACACTTAGAAGAATTTTGATTTGAGGAAAGATAAAAAGGTAAGGATAAATTTCCTTAGGGAAAGAAATTTTCCTTATAGAGGTAAAATAAAATTATCTTTAAGATAAGGTGTTTGTGATTTTCAAAACAAGTGGAAAGATAAAGTCATAAAGAAAAACATGATGACTTATCAATCTCCCCTTACATGAAGGAATGGAAAAATCATAAGGAAATCCTTATTGACTTAAAATTTTTCAATTTTTTAATAATTTTATTATTTATTATTTAAATTATCATACGGGTAATTTCAAACTATTTTTACAATCTTTAAAATGTCTAAAAATAATAATTTTTCATTTTTTTGTATTGGTTATTTTTGGTTTTCTATAGTAGTGAAAAAGAATGATTTTTTTAAAATCTATATCTTGAATTACTTTTCCTTTCATCATACACATTTCTAATTATAAATATTACACTAAAATATTACATGATCATTCAAAAACAATAAAATTACTGATCCTCTAGGAATATTTCTTATATTTATCGAAGAAAAAATATATTTTCTCAATATGGTTATGTGAAAATTGAAATATCATTTATTATAGATTCAAATGAGTTTTTAAAGAGTGTTATAGTGAGAAAAAAATTATAAAGATTGTTCATGATCTGGTATTGATCATCACATATGATGTAGGGTTTGTAACATCTTGGACTCTAGAAACCTAGAGCATGTTATTATAATACATTGTTTAAACATAGTACCAGAGTTCCCACAGGACCAAACAAATTTTTTGTCTTAGAATACTAGACACATTCATGTATAACTTTTGAAAATATAAGATACAACATTAATAAATTGTGAGAATATTATTAACCCATCCATCATATCATTGAAAATTAAACATAGTTCTCCAATAAATTTCCTAGGGGAAGGAAAATAAATATGTGTGATCTCAACTACATGAAAAATATTTACATAAAATAGACACATTCAGTTCATAAAAATAAAATAATTAATCTGAAAAGAACTCATGAAAAACATGAATCCATAATCAATTAAATCTAGGTATATTGTATATCCATGATAATAAATAAGTACTTGGATAACAATAATCATTGATCTCATAATGAATAACTAAATAATTTTAGACCTCAAAACATGTTGTTAAGGCCTTATTCCATGACACTATTCTATTATGGGAAGAAGTACATAGAAAAAACCATCATATTTTTTCTCAAGAGATATATTGATGCATCGATCGAATATTTAATTCTTGTCTCCACCCATCACCTGATTTATTTTCTAATGAATTCACAGTAATAGTCAACATGAATTTCAAACCATTACATAAAGAAACACTTGTATAATATAGATATAAATATCTCTATAATGATAAATACATAAATGAAATACATCCACATTTAATTAAATAATTTTCATGTCTATGATACCATACCTTATCAACATAAAAGTTTTGGGGTATTGTCAAAGTAACATAATGTCCTCATATCAAAATATATTCTGTAAACGATAATTTAAATGTGTTGGGTTATATGTGTATGATGGTAACTCTTTTTAATAGTATTAAATCAATGGATACCAAGTAATTGGTAAGAAAAGTCCTTCATAATGGTTCATATAGAGCGTATGAATATTCCAAAACATATCCGCATGATAATTTATTATAGTTTGTAGTCTTAATACCATTAATTATTAATTATAGTGATGATTGAGTCAATTCTCAACCAAAAAATCTAAGGATTATTATCCCTAGGGTAATCTAAAAAAACCACATGTAGATACTATTATCCATACATGGATGTATTTTCTTGGAAACTACCCACAATTTTAGCTTACTAAAACTATAGAAGGTGTACCACCATAGAAAAGATTCTTCATTACAATGGTTTCTTAAATAAAAGAATATAAACGTGCTATAAAAATATAATTTGTAAATACCTTAAATTTTTTGAGTATTATGGTAAAAGGTCTTCTAGGGAAATTTATGTAGCACACAAAATGAAATAGTTGGTGTATATAATAAGAGATCCAAAGAATGAAAATTTATATGGAAAATCTCCACATATGGCTTTGGGTAACAAATCGATCAAAACATACTAAATGGTATGGATTATAATTTAACATAAAATACCATGAGAAAATTGATTACATGATATAATATCTCAAATAGGTTTTGTGTATACCACACAATGGAAATTAGGTGAATAATACCAAACATGTCCCAAACAGTTGAATTTGAGATGGAAAATCATTTACTCTTATCATAAATTACATAAATGTACATTAAAATACTATAGAAAAAACATATATTATATTAGTAACAGAATTAATTTCCTAAATCAAAACCATTTTCATTTAATCTCTACAAAATAGTTCTACTTTATATGAATTATACATGTTTTATACATGAGGTGTTTTATGTTTTCACCATCTTCACTAGTTTCATAATAGTGGTGTTTTTATACATTATTATTACAAATTTAATCATTAAATTTTAATTAAAAATACATTTAGGAGAATTTTATAATTATTTATAATGTTTTATATTTTTTTGAGTGTTTTAGTCTTTATCCTTGAAGATAAAATCAAGAACATGCATATTTTATTTATTCTTATTGATTGAAGTGTGTTTTATTTTTTGATCAATTAAGTATTTATATAACATATACAGAATCATTAAAAAATATTTTAAAATTGTTATTATATTTTACCAGAAATTATGTTTCTATAGTCATTAATTATAAAAATTTCTAGTGTTGTTCAAGTAGGTGGTTGAACTAACCCAAACATGAACATACCATGATTTATTGAATGTTTATTAGGGGGTTTACTATAATATATTTATAATATAAGAATTATTATAATTTTTTGTTATTATTAGTGTGATATATTAGAATTATAAATGAATTATAATAATAATATGTAATAAATTGGAAAATTCAAAATAATTTGAATAAAAGATTTTTCTCTAACCATGGATGTTTTAAGGAATTTAATTATCCATGGTTACTTTTAAATCATATAATTAATAAAATATATAATTTTTGGAACCATAACCATAATGATATCATAAAAATTATATCTCCAAATTAAATTGATTCTAGGAACCATCAATGATGAGTAGTGATGAAAAATTAATTTCATTTCCTGTAGCGGTATAAATTCACTCGTACACATAAAAGATGATTCAATTTTCGCAAAGGATGGGATAAATGAATAAAAATTTATAACACATATATTATAGTAAAATTAATATATATAAACTATAGTAATTTCATTATATTAGTGGTTATATATTAAATTTTATTGATGATAATCAAGAAGAAAGTCTAAGTAGTTAATAATACTCTGGTCGGGGACATGAGTTTACATTGTAAGTATCCATGGAAGTGAATTAATTTTGATAAAAAATGGTGACAAGAAGATTTTAAACATGTGATGGGTTTTTATAGGAGAAAAACATTACTATTCTACGGGGAAATTCTATGGAGAGTTTATTCTTGATGTGGTAGAAACGTTAACCTTTTATAAGTGAAGGGATAAGTAACTGTTTGATCTACCCTTACATTTTAAATAATGTAAATTTAATATTCAAGGGTTAATGGAAAATAAATAGGTAGAAAGTAGAAGGTATATTTAGTGTTGGTCAAAACTCACTTCAAACAGTACTTTTGGATAAAACATTGTTTATATTAGATCCCTTTTTATGTTTTCCATAATTTACTATTATCTTGGTAATTAATTTTTAACCCTAGAAATAAATTTTAATAAAAAATTTATTATTTCCTCTTTTAACCTATTTTGATCATTATTATTTAAAATTTTAAGATCCTTTTTTCAAATAAAATTTTAAATTCTCTAAAATGTTAATTTTCAAATAACCTTCGTAATCACATAACAAATTATTTAGAAAAATAATAATTTTAAGTTTAAATTTATGTGTATGATAAAATATCACTTTAAGCTATTTAAATGACATTGATTAATTTATAAAACATAAATAAAATCTATTGTACTTTAGGGAAATACAAAAAAAATCTCCCATAATAATATTTGATTTAATGAAAATACTAAAAAAGTTTTTATTAAAGTAAAATTTTAATTATTTCTAAAAATGTATATATAGGATTTGTATGTTCAAATTAGATTTTAAAATTCATATTTTTCCCTAAAATTTTATTTTATAACATAATTTTTTTAAAACATCTAATACATTCTTATTTAGTGATAAAGTCATTCAAATTGAAATTTTTATGAAAAATTTATTTTATGACTAAATTCCTTGCTTTTCTGAAAAAGATAAAAAATCATACTAAGATAATTATGATGTTATTAATTAAAAGATGAAAATAATATTTTCAATTTAATATTATCAAATCAGTAATTTATTAAATACATGAATAAAATATCTCTTATGGGAACATTGTGTGATAGTTTAGGGTATGGTGTTTAGATGACATAGTGGGATCCCAAGTATTACATTCTCCTTCCAATAAATAATTTGAGGGTGAAATTATTGGTATATATCAGTTATTGAAAAAATTGGACTTTTATTCCTCATATCTTATTTGGGCTCCTTGGTTTCCACTTCTAGTCTGAGATTTCATGTAATGAATTTCACAAAATTAGTTTTTTAGCCTACAATACTATCACTTTTTTTCAAGAATATAGAAATGTTCCTCATTATAAGGTAAGTCAAGATCCAAATCTATTCCATCTGATGTGATCACATGAATTGGATCTTGCATGAATTTCCTCTATAATATAAAATTTAATATATCATTTACTTTAGAAAGGTTTGGAGGGTAGGAATTCAGTAATATATAACTCAAATTCCATCCAAATATTTAAAATAAACAATTCACAGGGGTATTGACTTTTCCTTTTTTCAAAAAATTCGACTCCCGTACTTAGTGAATTGTTCAGCAATACAAGATCTCCAACATGATGTCCAAATTATTTATATTGACAATGATCATTTAAATTTTGCCTTCTCTGGTCTAGTTTAATATGGCCATCATTATTCCATACATTAATAGTGATTTCCTCCATAATATATTGGAAAAATAGAATAATTTTTCAAAATTCATCCGAATAGGTTATTGTACAATACTTATTTCCCAAATATTCTTCATATAATTTCATCTGGATGTATAAATGGAAGCAAAGATTTTATGAAAATTACACTAAAATAGAATAATTTTAATGCATAAATTGGATGTTATTAGAACATAACATACACATGTCTTATAACATTTTAATAGTCCTTTCAAAATTCCCATCAGTATAGGGATGATTGGTTGTTCTTAAATTTATCTCAGTATTGAGATCTCATTGAAGAATCTTCCCAAAACGTTTATGTGATGATAGGGTCACTATTATATACAACCGATATAGTTTCCAAAAATTCCTTACGATTTCATTGATATAGATATGTGAAAGTCACTCATAGTGTAAATATTCTCTTATTTATGATAAATGAGTAGAATTATAAGTTGATCAATGATTACCCCTATAGAATTGTTTCTCCATAGATTCTTTGGGAATACATTTATGAAATCCATGGTGTCATTAACCCACTTTCATATAGGTATAGTAACTGGTTGAATGTATTCCTTATGATGTTTTCTTTTAGACTTTACCTATAGGAATATTATGAATCTACACACATAGTCTACAATTTATTTCTTCTTATTATCCCATCAGAAATTTTTTTGAAAATCACAAAGAATCTTTATGCTACCAAGGTGTATTGAGAAATTTGAGTTATGCGCATTATCAAGAAGTTACCTCTTTAGCTGTAGTATGGGTGAAACGTAAAACCTCTTTGAAATAATCAAAATTCTATTTATACAGAAGAATTTTATCAAATTTCCTTTCACATACTGCATAAATATTACATTTTAAGCTCACTTTATAATATTGGTACTTATCTATCTATTCTATAAGGAAGGATTAATAATTTCATGAAAAAGGAATGATGTTACCTCATACCTAAAATTCATTATATCCATGTTTAATAGATCATTGTATATATGATTTTTTATTAATTTTTTTCATATTTATAATTCTATGTCCCCCAAGTGAAATCATCTTCCACATTGATTTCATTTTAATGGTGGTACTATATTTTGAAATCATAGTACTTGGGAATTTCCAACCATTTTCAGTCTCATATTGATTTGATTTGGAGAGAATATATACTTCAAACTATTTTTTCGCAAATATATATTAAATTTCATCCGTTTAGTAAATGTATATATATTTTGGAATAAAATATTATGAATTATAAAACATGATCATGAGTTGGATAGTTTTGTTCATGTATTTTAAATTTCATTGATGTATAAGGAATCAACAAATCATTATATATAATGAAGCAACCAAGTCCTTTCATGGATGTATTATTATTTATTAAAAATCATTCCTTATTTGATGGTATAGTTAAACCTCGTGGATGAATTATTATCTTATTTACCGCTTTAAAATATTACAGATATTCCCTTGTCTATGTGAATTTTAACCCTTTACATGTTAACATGGTTAAAGGGTTTTAAAATTGAAAAACAACATTAATGAACAAATAATTGTTACTTGCTACATCCAAGAAACATTGGATGTTAGTTATGTTCATCATCATAGGACATTTTTAACTATATTTTTATTTTAAGGGTAAAAATGTTTTTATCATTAGATATAATATGGAAAATAAATGAAACTTAATTAATACATAATATACACTTAATATATTTCCTATATAATTTTTTCCAAGGGTATATAGAAATATTTTTAGTTGAATCTCATGATCTTAATAACTCATATAGTATATCCAAATATTATCAATGAATACCACCAAAAAAACATCAAGATACTCATTAAACACTATATTAATAATTTTCATAAATATATATCGTTATTTAGTAAATCAAAAAGTCATTACTATAAACTCAAAATGTTCATACCTTTTTTGAAATTTCATCTTCAGTATATCACTCTTCTTCACCCTTAACTGATGATAAAAAAGTGAAGATTGGTCTTTGAAAAGTATTAGGCTCCTTGAAGTTGATAAAATAATACAAAAATGAGTGGTAACAGATACATATACTTTATAGTATATGAATTAACATTCATATAATCAATGCACAGTATCATAGACACATCCTTAATTTTCATGAACAAAATATGGGATCCCCATGGTGAAACACATGGGTGTATATATCCCTTATCACAAAACTATTTGAACCATCTCTTCAACTCCACAAACTCAATGGGTTCTATTCTATAAGTATTTATAGATATAATACTGGAATTACGAATGAGTTCAATGTATAACACAACTTCAAACTTTGGGGATGGAAATGAAATTATACTATAAAGGCATCAATTATATTTTTCACCACATGTACGTAATATATTCTGAGTATATATTATTTATCTATAAATCACTCTTGATACTTCTATATTACTATAATATCATCATGAGAGATATTGGGGAAGGATTTTGAAATTATTATGATGATTAAGCTTCCCCTCTAATGGTATGATGTTCCACTATGGTTTTATTGAATAATAATCTTCTATTAATAGTAATAAATTCAAAAATATTTATTTGAAATCTAATCCATAAGAAGGATCATATCACAATAAACCATAATTATAATAGATATGTTTTAAAATAGTATTCTCCAATGTATCTTAATTAGAATATCCTGACACATATTTTTTGAAACAATATTCCCACTTGGTGATTTAATTGATAAATATATTACATGGGTTCGAGAGAAATATATAATTTTATTTGGAAAATTTGAATTTATAATTTAATGAAAAGATATAGAATCAATTAAAACATTTGTTAACTTGACGCAATGATCAATGTACCTTCCAACTCATCAATTGGATCATTAAGTTCAGTTGTGGCAACTACATAGGCTTAAAATTTCTCCCTTGGAAATTCCCGAAGAAAAATATCTTTATATTTAGGTGATTTGTTCCCATTATGTCCCTTATACCAATAGTTAATGCATTTAACATCACCATATTATTTTATGTACTTTCATTCATGATCATGATGGCCTTTTCCTTCACAATTGTAAAAAATTAATATTCTCTTATAGTAATCCCTAGCGTCTTTCTTCCCATAGTAATCACATGTGGGAAATCTCATCCTTCATTTCTTACCATTTATATAAATATTATTCACATCATTCTCATTCAAACTATTATTCCTCTAATTTCAATTCAATACATATTTCATGGAGACCACTTTTTATGTCATAAATTATTTTGAGACTATATCTTCATATATTGAAAAGACCAAGGAGACCAATTCCATTTAAATGATTCAATTTAAACAATAAATGAAATAATACATCATTCTTCTAGGTCTAAAAAGATAATTCACAAAATTTCATGTTTACCCTATAAAATTATCTTCATACTCAGTAACATTTTTCTTCTCATTTTGTGTAATATTGATGAATTTCCTTTCAATTTAAACTCTTTATTAACGGGGAATGAATTTTTCAAATAATAACTTCATAAATATTCCCAAACCCATGTTCTTTATATTATTATCCACATTAGTGTTTTGAGTTATTAATAACCATTGGTATGTATCTACCTTTAGATTATAGATCTCCATGGTGAATTTTTACTTTTCACTATATCCCATGGTAAGAATGATCTTCTCATGGGACATGATTTATTTTTCATTTTCCAATGGATTAATAGTTCGAGTAAATTCAAGAGGTTATTTTCAAATTTTGTGGTCTAACATAATTACACCATGTCGTGGGTTAGCAAGTTTCCCTATGTGGGAAAGATTATTTTCCATAACTAAGATCAACTTGAGCATCATTAACTGGTTGCAGGGGGATACCATTTCATTAACTATGAGGGTCAATATTGGTATCATTCCTCATTTTATTCTCCATTTTTCTATAAGGGAATACACATACTTAGCTCATGATATTAAATATTAAAATATAGTTCAAACTATTTTTTATAGAGTGATCCCTAGAAAAAATGACAACTTTTCATAGTTCTAGAGTTTTCTCCCAAAATTCCTCTAAATGTAGTTCCCAAGGATCCTAATAATATTTATATGATAAAAACTATAACATACTAGAATATTAAAACCTAGAGACAGTAGATATATTAAATTATTGGAATTTAAAAGAATAGTTATCTTATTTTCTAACCACTTAGTAGTCTTGGAAGACTCGATACATATATACATCAATTAAAAAACATTTGATACAATATTTACACATTAAAAAACATAATCATATCCTCAAATGATAAAAAATTTTCCCCTATAGTTTTCTATGGGAATGAAACAAAATAAGGATAATTTCATATACTCAGTAAGGAGTATAATTTAGTATGATCTTTCATAACATAAACATGGAATAAGTGAGATGGAAGGAATAAATAAACTAGATGAATCCTTAATAAAATGAAACTGAGTGAATTCTACATCCAAGATAATAAATGAAAAAATGGGTAATAATAATAATAGATATCATACTAATGTAATTCACAATTTCAATAATAAAAACATATTTTCAATGTCATATTCCAAAGAATTATCTTATTATGGGATGAGTTATACACCAAAACACAACATGTTTGATCTCATTATACATATTGATGCTTCAAGGTTCTATATAATTAAAAGGCCAACCCATCACCTAATTAATTAAAATACATTCACTTTAAGGGTCATGAATACATTTTTCTTAAGTTCCCTATTGAATGTTTTACTGAATAGAAACATAGATATCTATATTGTGAGGAAAATTAAAATCAAATAATTCTCCATTCAAAAGAATAATGTGGATATCTAGAAGAACATCCCTTAATCATAATCATCATCGTGGGGCATTTTCAATGTAACCTAAATTACTCTTATAAAAGAAATATATTGGTTTGGGTATATTAAATGTGTAGGGTTACCCATGGAAGATAGTAATTGGGTTCAATAGTATTCAATGGGTGGTTATTTCATGATGGTTCATAAAGAGTATGTCAATATTCCAATGCATATAAACTATGTGTGTCTAGCCAGGTGTATAGTCCCAAGACAATTTATCATGCCTTAGAGTGATGATTGTGTTAACTATCAAGCATCCCTTTTCTAGGTGATTACCCTAAGGTTCATATTTGAAAAAAACATACACACATTATAGTATCTATATAAACATTTATTTTTTTCAAAACTACACACTTTACCTTTACTAAAACATATGATAGATTTTCCCCTAGGGAAACAAATTGAGTTTTACAAATATTTCATTAGTTAATGAATAAAAGAGAGAGATAAAATTATAAAATTTAAAATAAATTAAATATCATAAGCAATATAGTATAAATAATTTGTTTGAAATGTATGCACCACACTTCAAGAAATATTTATGGAATGTAACACGAGTCCCCAAGAATGAAAATTGAGATGAAAACCCCCATTTATATATTTGTTTGAATTTAAATAAAAAACAATTGAAATATAGGAATTAAATTTTATCTTAATATACCATAAAAAATTTAATTTCATGGTATAAAATCTTATAAATGTAGAATATAAACAACAACAAAAACCAGTTCATATTATGAAACATGTCTCTATAAGAAGAATTTGAGATGGAAAACCCTTACCTCTTGTACTAAAACACAAAAAACACTTTAAAATCCTATATCACAAACATTGATTATATTAAAAACTAAATTTATAACCTTATCCAAGTCTATTTTCATTTAAAATATTCATAAATACTGATTTTCCATTATAACTGTACCTATTTACCACATTAGGTGTTTATAGTTTTGATCGTTTGAACTAGTTTGATAATAACGATATATTATTTATTAATATTCAAAAGTTATTCATTAATAATTCATTAAATTAAGTTTTAGTTATGTTTTATAAATATTTATTTTGTTTATTCTTAAATTCATAAGCTTTTTAGTCTTTATCCTTAAAGATTAGACTGATAATAATCTTATTTCAACGATTTTTGTTGATGGGATTTTGTTTTCTTCATTGATGAATTAAATATTGATATCACATATAATGAATAAAAAATAAATATTGAAAAACATATTCGATGTTATACTTTTATTTATTTTCCCATAGATATTGTTGATATAAATTTACAATTTTGTTCAAAGAGGTGGTTAAACCGACCCACACATAAACAATCCCTTATTTAATGAATGACTATGAGGTGGTTTAGTTATAATATAAATGTAACAGAAGCATAATGATATTATATAGTGTTTCTAGTGTGATATGACATATTTAATAATTAAATATAAAAATATGTAACATATATTAATATTTTACATAAATAGAATAACCATTTTTTCTCTTAGAACACTTGTTTTATAAGATTGAATTAACAATGATCATTTATTAGACATATCATTAATAGATTCAGAAATTTGTGTTACTAGAAACATATGGTTTTCATAAAAAATTAATTTACACATTAAATACATTATACGAAAAACCAATTATTAGTTATTATGAAAAACTAATTTTGTATCTCTAGGTGGTTATAGTCTGCACGTACATAGAAAGGATGAATTCATTTATCTTAATGGATGTGATAAATTAATTAACAAATAAAATAACCTTAATTTAGTAAAATTTAAGTTTAAAAATTATAGTAAAATCATTATATTTTAATTGATAGATTAAATCTGAATGAATACAATTAAGAAGAGAAGATAAGTTATTAATAATACTAGCGCAGTGGACATGACTTTTATAGGGAAGACACCATGGAAACAAATGAATTATGAAAAATAATGGTGACCATAATAATTTTAAAATGGGAGATAGTTCTTAGGGGATAAAATGGAATATTCTCAAGGGGAAATTTAAAGGATAGTTGAATCCTGAAGCTCTGAAAATATTACCTTTTTATAAGTGAAGGGAACCGTAGTTTTACGAGTGATGTTTATGTTATAAATAATATAATGTAACTGTTAAAGGATCATTTTCCATTAAATGAAAAAAGAGTATGGGATATTGATTTTAATTAGAAAATAATATCAAACCATAATTTTTTAGTTCTTAAATTATTTTATGGATATTTATTTTATGTTTTTAACTTTTTTCTTAATTTAAATTTACCTTGGTAATTAATTTTTATCCTTAGTAATAAATTTTAATGAATATTATATGATTTCTCCATTTTAAAAAATTTGAGCCATTTGATTTAATATTTGAAGATTATTTTATATATTTATTTTCTAAATGTGTGAAATGTTAATTTTAATATAATCACTCATAATTAAGTAAAAATGAATTTTATAAAAATAAATTGATAAAATAATATTTAAATTTTATATAATATTTCACATAATTATCTAAAAGTCTAAACCTAAAAGTTTTTATTAATGTAAAAATAATAAATAATTTCTTTTTAACTGATATTTACGAATTTTTAACGTAAAAATGTGTTATAATATTAACACTTTACATTCCAATTTTTAATTTCCCTAAAGTGACTCATGGGATTAGTTTATACAAATTTATGAAAAGCATAATGATCTTTATTCTATTTGGAATAAACCTATATTAAATTTTATAAAACCATACTTATTAAATTTATATATAAAAAATAAAAATAATTTTTTTAGGGTCTAATAATATATTTTATAACATATTTATCTTATCATTGATAATTCAGATTAATTGTAGAACATAACTCAACAATATTCCAATATTGAATCCAATACACCATTATATAATCACTTTGCACTACTATTTATACCTTATCCAATAGAGAAAAAATAAATTGAGCTTAGAGAGGATATTATGACATGGAATAACTTTATTTATAAACAATATTGCACTTTTCTCCAATAAAAATTTTTATTTATAAAATCTCATAAAAAATATGTTAAATGTAACACCACAATATTTCATATTATGTTATTTCTTCAAAGTAATTCAATAACTTGCACTGCACGCTACACCGAGTTTAAGCGCACCACGACTTACCAAACTAGCCGTTAAAAAGTGTTAATGATTAGTATTTACTGAATTTTGAAATATATATAACCCTTATAATTTTATAATCCATATTATTAGTTTCTTAAACAAAATTTAAGAAAAAAATCATTTTTTTTCAGATAAAAGAAGTATTTTTAAAAAAATGTTATTTTACCACCTTTTAATGGAGAACCCTTTTTAAATACAATATTTAAAAAAAAATTATATACAATTTGACAAAATAAACTTCTTCTTTTGAATCAGGAGATAAAAATTTAGTTTCAATAAATTTTTTGTGTTTTTCTGATCACATTCATATTTGGATGAATAGTTAAAATTAAAATATTTTAACTGAAAAAACACTTCTTTAATAAAAATAATTTATAGTGGTAAATTATACATTTGAATTCTTTATAAGAATAATTAGATTATATTTTTAACATTTAATCCAATCTTGGTTAGTGGAAGTAATTTCACTTTGAAATTGTACATAAACAAGTGTCAATCTTTTGATAGTTATTATTTTTTAAAAATACACTTTTTGGTTTTGACAACGAGAATTAATGTTTAATTAATTAATGCAACTTATATGTTTTGAAATTGGTAAAAATAATTCATTTTTTAATTCAGAATATCAAAATTAGATTAGGGTGATGTTTTTGTATTTTTTTTTTGAAAACATTCAATTTTTGATTAATAGTGAAAACACTATGTTATTGTTCAAAACCAACTTTTTATTTAAAAAATTAATTATACTATTTAAATATATTTTTCATCAAAATAGAGACATAATAATTATATATTTTCAATTTAAATCATTTGAGTCATTTTATAATAAATTTATATTAAAAAAATTTATTGATCTTTTTACCTTCTTTTACCCACCTTCTAGGAGCATTTGAAAATTTTCATAAAACATAATTTTACCACTTATATGAGTTGAATTTCAAAAATCTGAGATATGCTGTTAACCTCAGTAAGTAAAATGTTGTTTAATAGTATTAAAATGATTTTTTGTGAATTGTAACTTTTGACTTTTATTTACCACGGATAAATGTAAATAGGGTAATTAAAGGTACAATTGGTATTATAATTACCATAAAACATGTCCTAATTCTATTGGATAAGTATAATTTGACCAAAAAAAATCATAGAAATAAAATATGACCCTTTAGGTCCACTTTTCATAGATTGGTACATTTATTATTATTTAATTTAAAGAAGAGTTAAAAGTGTTAAATTCATGTTTTCATAATTAAATCATTTTAATATATGGTTATACATAAGATAAATTTGACTATAAATATTCATTAGATAGATAAAAATATTTCCTACATAAAGTTAGTTTATTTATAAATTTTTGACATTAAATAATTAAATTTATTTATGACGTGATGATGATGCAGTAATTACGTTATTAATGAAAAATAAAAATAATTCATATTATAAATATCGAAATAAATTTAATTTTAGACTTTGGATGAATTAAACTAATTTTATAGGTTAATATGACATGTTAGGGTTTATTAGATATTTTTTAAGTGATATGGTTTTTATGACTTTCATAAAAAAATTATCAAATAGTGTCAAAATTGAGATAAATTAATTTTTTAAACAAATACTATATTATTGGTTGATATAATTTTACAAAAAATATAAGGTTCAGAAAAAGGGCTTAAATAATATTATATATGTCATTAATGAACCACTTGAGGTTATTTTGGATGTTTTTAGTATGTTTATTAACCATATAGTGTTAAAATACTAGAAGACACAGTAAAAGTTAAATTATTTAACTAAGAATTAAATATAAAATATAAGGTTAAAATGGTAACCTAAACTTGACTAAAACTTATTAATTGAAAGTATTTATACCCATAACCATATTATAATAGAAATAAATAAATTTAGATCCATTATAAACCAAAAATTATTCTATAATAAAATAATATTTTATGTTTTTTCTAATGTGCCCCTCACCCCTCTTATAAAAGGGCACTTCCCCTTCTCTCAAATTCACACCTCCAAAGCCATTTGTCTCGGCCAAACCATTACCAAATTTCCTCCCAAATTTCTGCACATCAACCTAGAGGCCTTGGTCATAAATCCAACATTAGGAGCCATTTTGATCAATTCAAAAGGAAACACCTGAAAGAGAGGTAATAATTTCACTGCCCTCTTTTAAGTTCTTTTCTTCTTCCACATATTCTTTCTTGGTTGTTTCCATACTAAAGTAATAACTCTAGTACCTTTTATATAAAATGATGTTATTATAAATATGTTATAACCATATTCGTTGTTCTCTTAATCCAATAAATGAAAAAGTCACCGTACGTGCGTACGTACGACATACCGCCTCCACATCGTGGTGTAGTTTGTCATTGAACAATTAACTGTTTGGATGGGTTTAATAATGAGTATAATTGGTGTAAATAATAAATATAAAATTTTATTTATTATTTATATATGATATTCCATCCAATTTCATAAAATTTATTCATTAATATAATGATATTTTCACTCGTGAAAACGTACGGATTACCGTTTCCATAATGCGATGAGATTCGTTTCCACGTTCACCATTCAACGATGATTATAAAAATATATATTATTAATATGTATGTAATATATGATATAATAATTCTACTGGATATATACATATATATATATATATATTTACATTCATCTCATTCACTAACTTCCATTCAATACAATATGAAAACCGAAACAACGTTTATGCGTACGTACGGCATACCATCTCCATAAATGGTGTTTTCAATTTCATATATCTATCCATTATACATATTTATATTATTAATATATATGATATATAAATATTTTATATATGAAGGAAGTATTTAAATCATGATCTAAATGATACGATCAGGAACAAAAAGTTAAAATACATACAAAAAATAAAGCGATTAATACCTGAAATGTTAATTTATCATGGAAATAATTTTTAAATGGGCAGTATAAAGTCATAAATGAATAATGAATGATATAATAAATATGAATATATTTCTGGTATAATTTAATAACATACTATTTTCATTATACAGAAGGTTTAACGTACCCTCGACCAAAGGAAAAGTACATGGTAAGGGATAATTCTACAATCTCTTTTTTATCCGAGGTTGTTTATACGTAATTATATACTGAGACCTCTTTATCATCCACATTCGTGTCTTCTTAAAAAATGTATTTCGAAACATTTTTTCTATTTACTAGACAATGGGTTGAATTCATTTATATTTTTATTTGGACTTATATGTTTTCAAAGGAATCTTTCTATAGTTTTCCAAACAAGGTACTTTATGTCCTTTTAGACAAAATTATGGTAAG
Organism: Viscum album; assembly: GCA_963277665.1. Classification (NCBI taxonomy): domain Eukaryota; kingdom Viridiplantae; phylum Streptophyta; class Magnoliopsida; order Santalales; family Viscaceae; genus Viscum; species Viscum album. Next base: position 836,428,399 of record OY728137.1, read on the forward strand.
AATGTTTTTTTAACATATACGGTGGGTGTGACTATTTTCTGTCATTATAATATCGCCGAAGCTTCCCTTACAATCTTATAATAATATTTTCAAAATAAATGTTTTCATTATAATTATGTGACTCTTAAATGATTTCAAAACAGAAAGATATTTTTTTTCAAATAGTTTTGATTTTATCTATGTCAACATCCTTTGATAAATTTTACATTAGTTTGAAGATGATTTATAATGATATAAATCTTCCATATTGTATTTATTATTTTGTGATATGTTTGACTATGTATGAGGAATTTTTATTCCATTCAGGGTTTATGATTAAAGTATTGACATTTCTTATGCTAGTTTTAATACAAATGTTAATGTCATATTTCAACCTCTTCTTAAGATGAATGTGTTGGACCAGTATATTCCGAGTTAGGGACTGGTAAAAGTTATCCCTTTGGGTTGGGTTCTGGTTATAGCTGACCCGCCAGGTTGGAGTCTGGTTTCAGAGGCTCTCCGGGAAGGAGTCCAGTTACATAGGCTCTCCGGGTTGGAGTCCGGTTATAGAGGCTCTCCAGGTTGGAGTCCAGTTACAGAGGCTCTCCAGGTTGGAGTCGTGTTACAGTTAGCCCCAAGGTCCTTCCATGACGCCTTGACACAAAAATTAATATCTGGTACTATACATTCCATCATTATGAAATTAGTTATTACATGTGATTATTAGACTAGTAGAATATCGTTGTGCATGTTAATAATAGTAATTCTTGGTTGATTTATTCCATATTTTGTTAAAGTTTATGTTTAAAAGGATCTTGTTTTTATTACATATATTCCCATAAAATTTTATAGCTTCCGCTAAATTATTTACCCTTAATGAGTATCTGATCTCACTCCTTTCTTATGTTTTATTTTCCCAGGATCCCTAGAAGTGTTTTATGATTGGGATATAGGGTTAAGATAAGGGAACAATGGAATTATCAATGAACTATCTAAGCTGTAATGTATGTTAGAATGTTTAATGTGACGTTCATGCATGAAATCGATTTTCCAAAAATACTAAACTAATCGGTCCTTCGAGACTTGATTCCTTGTAATCATGCCAATGCATTAAAATAATGCACTTAATCTAGGTATCTAGGTTCAGGGCGTTACATTAAATCACAATATAACCCATCCATCATAATTACTCTCTATTACTAATATAATTCCAAGTCAATTCTCTATTAATACATTTATTCTCTATATAAAAATTACTATAGTGATAATAAATCCTTTAATTGAACATAGTAAATTTATAATTCAAATTATTCCATTAAAATTAATCTACTTTAACATAATTAACTAACATAAATTCATACTAATCATGAAAATTATTTACCAAGAATTAATTCCCCATGTCACATATTATGTAAATATCCCATAAAAAAATAAAAAAATAATTATATAGATAATGTCATTTTCTTTTGAAAAAGGAATTTAATAATTAATTTCAATTGTATCTCCATTTACATTAATTAAATACCAATAAAATGGATGTTAAAATTCTCCCATACGTAAGAATTTTTATCTGAAAATGACCCCAATATATCTTTCACTTAAACAATAAGTAAATATCTACCACATGTAAGATTTACTCTCCCATGTATCATATTGAACAAACGTATATTTACACAACACTCATACTAACTAAATAACCTACCTTTTTACGAGATTATCCTTCCTGAATAAAATAATAATTTTCCTTTCAAAAAAACGTTTTTATTGTTTTATATCAATTATTTTATATTATAGAACATGAGATAGTTCTCAATGATACATCCTTAATCAAGAATCGTGAAACATATCATGAAATGAATCATGACTTCAATCGAAACTCCACATGATATGATAGATCAACAATTCAATAATTTTTTTCACATGGACCTGCATATTGAGGTGTCAAATTTTATTTTAAACCAATTAATTGATGACCAATCAATGATAAATCTTCAAATAAAGCCTCAATATTTAACCCAAAATTCCAATTGTTATCATCGAAGAACAGTTACAAAAATTTATAATTTGGATTTTTCATCAATCACTTCTAGATAATAAGAATATAAATTTTTATCTATTATACAATGATATGTACTAATAGATACCTTTAACCAACTTCAATACGACGTTTCAATGATTGAAAGGGTCTTCCATAAAACACTTTAAAAATTTTATTCTGAAAAAATGTTTGATACTAATTTTATAAGAAAACATCTATAAACAGATATGTTCCTCCTAAAATAACTTAACATCAAGAAAAAAATCTTGAATCATGTACTCCAATGTTTTTATTGTCCATCATAACTACCCATTTATCTATGTATTATGTGATATACTCATATTCATATTAGAAACATTTCTTTTAAAAACCACTAAAAATTGTGAACTAAATTGAGGATCCCTACACAAACAATAGAAAAAGGAACTCCATTTATCGACACTAATTACATTATATGTCACTTTCCAAAGTCTCCAAGTAAAAAATGCCTCTTTAATGGGTAAAATGTTAGAAGAATATTTCTAATCTAGTTAATCATTACAAAGATAACATCATTCATTTATATTGACCTTGGAAAGCCAACTGACAATGTCATCATAATATTCATTCATTTCTTTGAAAGGATTCATTGGGTTTGCATGTATTTACTACTTTAACAAAACTTAATGGAAAATAAATTAAAGATATACATACTGTACTATCACATCTAGATACAAATATAAAACAAAGGAAAACTATTCTATGGTTTTATAAATCAAATAATTATTTTAGTTGCTATAAACCAGGACTTAGTGAATGCCACTATACTGTCCAAACCCAAGATCCACTAAAACGGTGCCCCGAGCTAGTTTTCCACTTGGCCTCAAGCATGCCTCACCATATTACAAATTATACCTACTATCAATGAGGGTTTAAAAAAGGTATAGTGGGAAGACTATGAGAATTGTATTTGTAATAAATATAGTTGTAGTAATAATAAATAAAGGTAGTGGAATAAAAATAATTGTTCTTCAATAATAAAAGAATTTCTGATCAAGATATAACATTCAATAATGTGAAAAAATACATAAAATAGGTAAAGGTAAAAAATATAAAAATAACATACAAATCCTCATGGGATGTCTCTATGAGAACCCCAATATACAAACCAATCTTGTTCTCATAATATCCCATGAACATGTATAACACCACACATGCTTAAACTGGGAACCTGAACCTATAACCATGGGGTATGCTCGGGTACCCCAATGTAATGGAGGCCTAAAAATTGATTGATATATACTCAGTAAGACACCACCAATTGTTTCTAAATCTATCATTTATATTTATATATAATAAGTAGTGTGTAGTTATATCAAATAATCAAATAAAAAATAAATAATAACAAATCGAGCTCAGGTTCCAAGAAGGCACCTAGCCGGCTATACATTATATAGCCTAATATGGAATGTCTCTTCACACCTTCTAACAAGTATATATATGAATATGTAAGACAATAATTTTCACTATACATGGACCATCATGAACCTGTGGATTATTACTCAAGGTGTCCACATGTGAGGATCACATATCTGATAAGGGACGTCATGACCAAGATTTTATATACCTAATCACTATATAATGGGCCATATAATATAAATTTGATTATAAAGAGGGATACAAGGTGTAACGATCTAGTCCATGACTACAACGGGTTGATCCAATTTATATTGTTAACTCATGTCATCTAGCTATAGCTGTCTAAGTGTAATATAAGGGGTGAACTCGAGGCATTAAAATAAAAAAAATGTCTCAATCAGTTCATAGAGCATGTCCATAGTTTATAACGGGACAAGCATGATTACCGCTTGAGGTGAGAATCAAGGATCCTCCAATCCGAAGATATTAGATGAATACAAGGAGTGTATCCATGGTATTATAATATCTGGAAACAAGCCAAGTGAATCCTCAATACTGCACAAAATACTTATCGTTTAATAATACATTGATCAATTTCCATGATGTGTATCTCATAAGGAAACTGACCTAATTAAATTAGGTTGTGTCATATGAGTGGTCAAGGGATTCCCTCCAGAATCAAAATATAGATCAAGTCTTACCACTCCTATAATAAGAAAAATGTCCAAATTAGCAACAAGAAACCAACATATAACAGTTCATAACTAGCCCTGGAAAACAACCATGCCAGTTTACCATTTGATTACATTCATTCCATTTATCATTTCATTTATTTAAATTTCTACTTCCATTAAGTAGTTCCAATCATGTATCTAGGAAATCATAATCATGAATTAAATCATATCCCTTATAATAAAATGTGAATCCCATGGGAAAACAATGTCATTATACCACTAACAATCAATCTAAATCATTTTTTATTCATTTTTAATTAGAAAAGGTTCAAATAGGATTCATACAGTTAATCATTATATTATAATCTCATTAAAAAATATAATGTAAAGTCCAAGAGAATCACTCATTCTTTCGTAGGAATCAAAATAATTTTATATATTCTATTTACTTAATTTAAAATATTGTGAAACTCTAAGTTTTTTTCTTAGAAAAATGAATTTTTATTTTTACACCAATTTATTGAATATATCTTGATCATTTCATTCATGTAGAATGGTTCAGCAGACCTCAATGTCAATTTAAAGAGGAAACCCAAATTTGAAATAGTCACAAGGAAAGTGAAATAAAAAGAAACATAAAAAACGCACCATTAAAGTTGATTTAGGGATGATTTGACCAACACCAACCATATAAGGATGGAATACCATGTAAAAATATGGTATAGTTAATTTAATTAGATGAATTTCATTATTTGGGAGCAACACATGGAATTTCTAGAATGCATTACAGTGGAAATCATTTATAAAAAATGAGTCATTCGGAAAATGAAAATACATCACTTACGCCCGACATAGGACTTTCCACTCATCTATTCGTGATTTTAATTGAGTTGTAATAGATGAAAACAAAAGAAATATAGAATTCACTAAAAATATGGAAAATAGAATATATAGTTAGAGCTTTGTTTATGGGAAGATAAACTATTAAAATTCATGATGATTAGAGATCTTAGTGATGTCATTCGAACACACCGGGAACTACCCAAATCAGATGTTATAGGATGGAGAACCATGGATTATTATAAGGGAGCCCATGGTGGGTTCAAGCAGCTGCTATGTGTGGTAGGAGTGAGGGAGAAAAGATGAGAAGAAATGAAATTGGATAGAGAAGAAATTGTAATATACATCCCATTAATGAGTTACACGGTTTGGACACATAGTTTTACAACCGGTGCGCCAACCATGAATCTTACTCTACTTAGGAGACATACCACACATGATATGACTACATGGTTAAGAAAATGGTTTATAGGCTTTGCCTTTGGCACTGCCCAACTCCACACCTTGAATAGACTAGTAAAATAATTAGACAACCCATGCAAAACCTATGTAGGTAACCTCATTAATAGACTATATAGGTCTCATATTGTCATAATCCCCACCATTCACAGGTTAATAAACTATGTGAAAACCCCTATAGGGCTCCATTTTTTCTCCTAAGGAGATACATAGTTTAAGAAAACCTAGAACCCTTATCTATCTCTTCCATTGAGATAAACCCCAAAACTCATCCAAACACCCTAGGAAAAACATTTAGGCCTTACGAAATATCAAAAAACAAAATTTTCAAGTAATCAAATTATCAGATTTATATTATATTCCGTAATTATTTATTCAACCGATTAACCAATCAAAAAGAACAAATTCTTTTGAGAATTCAATCGGTCCAAAATCATGGAATGTTACAACCTCTACAAATTATAAATTCATGTCCCATAGAATCATTGGGATGCAAAATAACCTCAACTGACCTACTCGGGTTATAAAATTGCTTTAGAATGGCTTTATTTAATTTTTGAAATCGAAATATCATTTTAGTTTTTCTTTTCATCATATGGTACTTAATCAATTAAACTCAAAAGAATAATAAAATTAATAAATTAACCTTTGAGATACATCTTACTCAAGTCTACCTAACCAATTACACCATCACATTATTGTCTCTTATATCATCCAACCTATGGAACTCCCTACCATATGTTCTAGTTTTTAAATAGTGAGTTTCAAGTAATGGTTTTCCCACCATCATAATTTCATACTGAAACACATTTGTAGTGTTCTTACACTACATCAAAAGTTGATTCTCATGGCGGTTCTGGAAACCACCGCTAAACATTTTTTAAAAATGGTTTCCTGGAAGTTTATAATAAACTACCCTGAAACATGATTTTTTTTACAACACCGACCCTTCCACCCACCCTGACCGCACCCCGCGACCCCGCTTCCCCCGCGACCTCGGACCCCCGTGACCCTAGAGACCCCGCGAACCCGGCAACCCTGCTTCCTCCGGTGACCCTGGCCCCCCACGACCCCCGCGACACCGCTTCCCCCGGCCCCCAAGACCCCATCGACCTATACGAACTCTAAGGTTTGGAATAAGTTCTTTTGAATCTTCTTTAAACTCAATTTCATTTCCAAACTAGGTTGGGTTCTTGTAGAATCGAGTCATGATAGAGGAATTACATTTAATTACTAATGATATTTCGGATGTTTTATTGAAACAAGAGTAGTGGTGTTAGAGGTATTAGAGTTTAGCCTTATAGGATAGATAATCTAGTATATATTATGATAGTTGATTAATTCTTATATAAGGACACTAATTATATATTGTCTAACATTAGTAATTATATCATTAATTATAGAATACTATAGGATTAGTGAAAAAATTATTTAGTGATCAGGATTTGATTTATGTGCTTGTTTTCATGTGAAAATTGAATTACCACAGGATGGATAATCTTGGAATTCCTATGATATATTCTAAATTATTTTCATTATTATATTTTGACCCTATTGAGATTTTTTTCTTCTTTTGTATTTGATATTTTATTTTTTTGAAAACTTCTATGTGAATTTATAACCTGAACACGACTAGGTTTACACCTATATAAGTGCCACTCTGGATTCATCATGAAGATGATGAGAAATTTTTCTAGGTAAATGAGTATGAGGGGTTGCTACTTATTTCCAAGTTAAGAATTTATATCTATGTAGATTCAATTTCCAAGACATAGATGATAATTTAAGATTATTTTTTGGCACATCATCGTAATGAATTCATGTATTCTAAAACATTTCCTTATATAACAGTAGGTTTGTTAAATCACACTACCAACATTCCTATCGATCTATATTCATCAATTTTACTAGAAGGATATTTATTTTCCTACTCATTATAGTATAAAGATTTTAAGTGATGCCTTAATGATAAATAAATGTGATATTGAAAAAAGTGTTTCAATATTATATTGGAATGTTGTGACTTTTCGGGGATCACATGGAGATGTTTTGAGTTTTGAATATGGTTGTGACTTTTTTTGGGAAATTCTATTGTGAGATAGCTCAACTAGGATTATTTTGTATTTAAATTTTATTTGTATTTTCTTTCTCTATATGTTATCCAAAATAGATGATTTTCCATTAATGTGTATAGTCTTGGATGAAAGTAATCACTTTCATTGAATACATATCTTGGTATTTTTTAGTATTTTTTGAAATAGAAAACATATTTATTTATAAGGCCTACTTGACTATAATGAATTATGACACATAGGTATGGATTTCCCTATACTTTCGTTACTCGATCATGGATTCCATCAAACATGTCTTAATCAAGCATAGCATCCCTTTACATTGCATAAATTACTTTTGTGTGTTGAAGTGAATGATATTGAATTCATTCTAACTTATTGTAGTGGTTTGGGTGAATATAATTCTTCCATGTTACCGAATATAATGTTTAGTGAGAATTCCTTCTGGGATATATTTCCTCCTTTGTGATTCTGATTGTCTTATAATGTTGTCCTGGATGATAGTACCAACACCCCACATTTCATCTCAAAATTCCCAACATGATTCCACTATGAAACTCCAAACACCAAGCCCAGACACATCAACTATTATTCAAATTCCCTAGATTGATCCCCGAACCACATCATCTGTATCTTGAACGCCATTTCTGATGTGGTCTCTACCTTAAAACATCAATTCTTATGCAACAACACTAGTAAGTCCTTCTCTATATGAATTATACCAAAGGTGCTCAATCCCACCCACCAATGCGATATCATATTCCGAACTCGATGCCTTAAAACTGAAGGAATAACAAAAATTTTCAGTGCCCACACTGAAGTCTGAATATGACTCTTAGTTCAACTCCATAGTCAAATCCTCGATCTTCCCATTTAACCCTAATTCTCTACTCATGAGCACTAACACATATATGATCCAAATCAACCTCAAGTCACACCACCACTATTTTCTATGTGAATACCCCAAATAGAGGTCTAGGAATTCAATCCACACTAGGTTTGTAGAACCTCAAAACCAAATCTCACAAGTTATTTCATCATGTTTTTTCTTGAACACCACCACTTATCATGCCTCAAGACTACCATACCTCACATTGATCTTGTCACTCCAAATTTATAATGTGTTGCATTTTGTAAGAATCATATGGTTTATCCTAAACATTATTTATAATAGAATTATTCGATATTAGAGTTTTATATAAAGACTCTATTGAGAACTTATGGTGGGGATATTCCAAATTAACAATGTGCTTTGGTTTTCATGGAAAAGTAGATACCACGTTTTTAGCACACTGTTTCTCTTTACCAAAGAAAAATACCCTATCCCAAACACTAGAGGGTTCATATCTTACTCAGGTGCTCATATTTATTATATTATGTTTCTGTAATATTATACTATCATATATATGAATATTTTTCTCTACTTAGTAGTAAATATGTGTTTTATTTTTTTTATTGTGTTGGCACATTGTGATATACATGGATAACAGATGGATCACATTACTGAAGAATACACCTCAGTATGTTAAGGGATTGAATTTGTTTTTAGATTTTTTGATTTCTAATTGATCCATTAAAGGGAGGATAACATTTCCATGATCTAAATGTAAATTTAGATCATGGTTGAAGAGAGATGAAGTTTATGAACATTTAATACTGAATCAATTCCCTGGTCAATATTTGTGTTGGATTTGGTATGGAGAATAGAACATTACAGAAAGATTGAGCACTAATGTTAATCCATAGAATGAGGTCCCAAGTTCAGCGACATTGGAAAATTAAATGCAAAACCTCATAAATGATGCATTTGGCACTGCAAGACACCACTATCAGCATCAAAACAAATCAGATCAACCCAAAGAGGGTTATACAATTTGCAACGTGACAAGTGATGTTTTTGTGACTGTAACACAGGAAGATATAGATTGTAACATATCATTGGATCCTCCTCTTGATTCTGTGGAGCCAAATGTAAGAGAAAACATCACTGAGGAAAATGAGTTTCATAATTTAGTTGATGATGGAAATCAAGATTTGTATAGTGGGTGTTTGAAATATTCAATGCTTTCATTTCTGCTGAAGTTGTACCATATCAAATGTCTATGTAGAATTACAAATAAGGAAATTTCCATGATATTGGAATTGATTTGTGATGCATTTCCTGAAGAAAAAATCCCAGAATGTTTTTATGTTATGAAAAAAGTTGTTAACAAGCTTGGTCTGAATTATACAAAAAATACATGTGTGTCCCAATGATTGTATGCTTTATTGGGGAGAGGATTCAAGTAGACAGAATTTCAAGAAATGTTATTCTTCTAAATGGAAGGAAAAAGATGATATTGGATGTATGAATGAAGATAATTTTATAGAGAAGAAGAAAAGGAACGCACATGAAATGTTTTTTCATTACTTTCCATTGAAGCCTCGATTTTCAAGATTATTGATGTCATTGGAATCCACTGAATACATGAAATGACATTCTGTAGATAATAAAAATGATGGTTTAATGAGACATCCACGCGATTCCCAATAATTGAAGACATTTGATTCATTACATATATATTTCTTAGCTGATCCTAGGAATGTTCTATTGGGTTGGCTGCCAATGGATTCAACCCATTTGGGACTTTTAGTACCGGTTATAGCATTGGGCCAGTTGTTTTGATCCCTTATAATCTGCCTCTGTGGATGTGTATGAAAAAAACATCTTTTATCCTTTTGATGATTATTCCTTGAAAAGAGATGCCTAGATATGATATTGATGTATACTTACAACCTTTGATTGATGAATTGCAGGAGTTATGGAGCAATAGTGTTGAGACATTTAATGCTTCTTCTAAAAAATGTTCAAAATGCATGCTGCTTTATTGTGGACCATTAGTGACTTCCCTGGGCTTGGGAATTTATCTGGTTGAAACACTTACATGGGTTTGCCTTGTCCCATTTGTAACTTTTATTTTGAGCCCAAATGTCTAACTCAATGTAGAAAATGGTGTTTCTTGTGTGATCGAATATTTCTCGATGCATCTCATAGATTTCGGCTGAACATATCAAAATTTAATGGTTCAATTAATCGTAGACCACCTCTAAAGTTGTTAACTATTTCTAAAATATTGACACAGCTTGAAAATGTTGAAACAGAATTTGGGAAGGTTCATCATTTGAATGATACTGGAAAACAGGTCTGAAGTGCATCATATAGTGAAATAGGAACGCAAAAATGGAAGAAAAAATGTATACCCTTCAAACTTCCGTATTTGGAATTTAATTTTTTGCAGCATGATGTTGATGTGATGCATATTGAGAAAAATTTCTATGACAATTTGATTTTCACATTTCTTAATGAGCATGGAATGTCGAAGGATCAACTCAATTATCACAAAGACTTACAAGAAATGAACATAAAATGCGATCTCTGGCTAGATGAGAATGAAAAGTATCCTCCGACAATTTTTTCAATGGAAAATAGGGATAAAGATACATTCCTTCGAATTTTAACGAATTTTAAAGTATATGATGGGTATTCAAGTAACATCTCGAGGTCTTCTGACATGAAGAATCATAAGTTAAATGGATTGAAAAGTCACTATTCACATTTTTTGTTACAACAGTTACTACTATTGGCATTGCGTACATTATTGCATGAAAAAATTAATGTTGTTGAACACTAATTCTGTACATTTTTTAGACAACTATGTGAGAAATATCTACATCCATTTCAGCTTGACAACCTCCAGGAGAGGTTTGTATTGGCCCTTTGTGCAATGGAGATGATCTTTCCTCCGTTATTTTTTACTGTAATGATGCATTTAATTGTGAATTTGGTTGAGGAAGATAAATTAGGAGGCATCATTCATTATCAATGGATGTATCCAATTGAGAGGTACTTTATTTATATGTTTTTAGTTATGTAAAAAAATTAGTACTTAATTAAATGCATAATTATGTTTATTTTATTTCACAGATATCTTGGGAATTTGAAATCATACGTGAGAAATAAATCTCAACCCAAAGGCTCTATTACTGAAGGCTATTTGGCTGAGGAGTGTCTGATCCTTTGTTCTCGATACTTGGATGATATTGAGACAAGATGTAATCGAGTTGGACGTGTTGATGACACATCGACTCAATCTCAAATACAACAGAAATAAAAAATATTTCATGTTATTGGTCGATTAGTTGGGAGGACCTCAAATGTGACACTGACTGAATTGGTATTATTATAGGCACATAGATATATGATTATGAATAGTGAAATTGAAGATCCAATTATTGAAGAGTTGAGGATAAAAACAAAGAAATGAATGAGAGTCTAAACAAAAAAAATGAAAAATATATAACTAAAGATATTAATAAAGAGCTTGTAGATTGGTTTGCAAGATGTGTAAGTTCATAAATATTGAAATAAATATGAATATTAGTTTAACACATACATTTTTCATATCATATAAATTATATTTCATTTTTGAGATCATGAATACAGATACTCGAGCAGAAGTGTCAGAAGATTTAAAGTTTCTTGCAAGAGGTCCTCTAAAACAATTTATAAATTTCAACGCTTATAATGTGAGTGGATTTATATTTCGTACAGTCGATCGAGAAGTTGGTTTGAAAACCTAGAATAGTGGTATATTTACATTTGCTGAAGTGGAATACTATGGAAAGCTTTATTATATTATTGAATTAAACTACCATGGACATTTTTCTATTGTTTTATTCAAATGAGAATGGGTCCATAATATCAGAGGTGTTAAAATATATTCCTTGAAATTTAATTCTGTGAACTTCTCTCGCTTGATGGATGTTGGTGATTGTGAACTACATGATACATATATCTTAGCATCAAAAGAAAAATGGTATATTCTGTGAATGATGTTGTCAATTAATGGTGGAGCGTAGTTTCTCACATAATACAAAGATATTTGTATGATATTGGTGATGAGGTGAAAATTTTGACATCTGAAATTGAATTTAATAAAAAATAAGAATAATAATTATTTGTCTATCATGATATTGAAAATATTATTCTAGCAAGGATGAATGAAGTGGATGAAGAAATGGAGCAGAAAACTGACATGATTTAGGGGGAAATTTATTGTATGTACAATTATTTATTTATTCAACAACCACTTGTTTCTTTTTTGCAGTCATTCATTATCATGGTTATATATTTTTTGCCTGTTAGTACAGTGCATCTATTATCATTTTTAATTTTTTTTTCTGCATAAATTTTTTGAAATATATATTTTGAACATAATTTTATTTGATTAAATGAGAGGAATGCCAAGGAGGAAGCAGTACACTGTTTCATCTAGTTCTGCGACAGATGACGATCTATCTGGCTCCCTCCCCACGACATCTGAGGCACCAGCTGCCTACACCCCTACATCATCTCCCCCTGCACCTTCTCTTACACCATCTGTGGATGTCCCATTAGAGGATGATACATCAAATCCCCCTTCAGAAGCCTCAGTAGTGGAGCAGTGACACACCCGTTCCAGTTCATCACGGGCATACTGGAGTGTCACTTTCATAGTTACAAATTTCAATTAAATAAATTTATTACATTTTGTTTATACTAATTGTTTTCTCATTGAAGATTAAAAAAAATGAAACTGTGGAGAAAAACATAAAAATTTCTTGATTTTTGGAATATGAATTGTGAGAATATAGTCATTCCATTTGATTCTTATGGGGTCCCTACAGATGACGCTGCGGGGTTACATGGCCATATTTTAGGCCATCTTGCAGCGAAGCCCATTTCCCTTCCTCTATCATATGATGATTGGATACATATGCCACCAAGCTTGAAAAATGATGTTTTTTATTCTCAAATAAAGGTAAATTTATTACATTATGGTTTAATTGAATTTCTTGTTACTAATATGTTCAAAATGAATTTCTGTATACAGATGTTTTTCCACTTTACAGTTGTCGATGTGATAACATGGAAGTAGAAATTGAAAAATATAGGTAAGAAATGGAATGATTTCAAATATCGATTTTGTTGTCATGTCAACAATACATCATTTATTGTGCAACAAATGTATGAGAAGCAACCCAGTTGGGTTCCAAAGGAACAGTGGAATTGTTTTGGTGACAGACATCGTGATGAGAAGCGGATGGTATTGTAATATATATTATTACATTATCCTAATTTTAAATTTTTAAATTTATTAGAACATAAAATGACATTGAATACATTACTATTAAACTTCATTTTATTTATTTCAGGATCTCTCAAGACCGAATGCATCAAACCGGGATATGCAAGTCATCCCTCACACTGCGGGATCAAAAATCTTTTCTAGAAGCTGAACGACATTGGTAATCTTATAATTAGTTTAAATATTTATAAGAAAATATTATCTGTTTAATATATTGAATTTTGGATTTATCCTTTCTTAATGTATTCATAGAGTTTAGGGCACAAAGCATCCTGAACTGAATTGCGGTTGGATGTTAAAAAGGAATCAGATGGAAGTTTTGTTAACGAACCTGTTAAAGAATTGGGGGTATGTAGTCAATTTTTTATTATAATAACTTATTATCAGTTTTAACTATGTTAATATATATATTGATATTTGATTAATATGTAAAAATTTAAGAACTATGGGATGAAAATCCTACGCAGTCTTACTCAGTTTCCCAGGATGACCCAGTTGCTAAAGTCCATGGGAATGAGCATCCTAGTAAAGTGTGCGGGATGTGTTTGGGACCCGTACCATCTGAGGTTTTTAGCAGGCCACCAGGGATGGGAGTTTCATCTACTCCTGGCTTTAGCCAGCCCATAACTGGATATGCTCAGAAAGAAAATGTTTCCTTATGAAACATAGTTCACCAGTAGGGGGATCAGATATCTGCTTTGTAGAAATAGTTGACTGAAATACGTCAGTATAGGAGCAGATATTCCCCTGGTGGTAGTTCATCGACTGGTGGTATGAAGGTAAATCACAAAAATTCAAAATAATTTAGTTTTTTAACTTTCATTGGTTTTATGTTTTAATATAAATATGCAACCATATTAAATTTTCAATATAATCTTCTTACAGGTGACAATAGAAAGTGAAGATGAGGGTGGAGAGGGTGACGATGCATCATCGGACCGTGAGTAGTTGTATTGTTGATGTGATGAACCAATATGGGAACAATTGGTTTGTATATGTAACATTTGTGGCACATTGTTTCCACCAAACATTTTCATGGCCTAAAATTTCCTTGATTTCTCATGTTTCCTTTTAGGCATTTTATTGATTTATGATGTTTTTTGTCTTGATTTCTCGAGTGTGGTATACATCATTCCATTTAGACCTGTGTTTGAATTGGTAGTTGATATTTTGGATGACTAGGAGTTAAACACGTTGTTGATGTGTTGAAAAAATTGGGTCATTTCATAGTGATCAAGTGGATAGTGTTGTGGACACTTTGGTGAGGCCCTTGTAATATGTCTTACTGGGAGGCCCTTATGAGTGGTAATTCACCTGCATGATAGGTTTTGTGTTTTTAATGTGTCTAGGTGTGACCTGTGGGTCATGATAGTTTTGTGGGTATGAACTATGGACCTAGGATGACTGGTAGTGTTGTGTAACTTTGTATTATTTTAAGGATTTTGGTTGATGATATTTGTAAGGGTAGTTATTTTTTGTTGTATGTGTTAACCTCTTAGAGAAAGCTATGTTAGGGTGTGGAATGTTGTATGGGATGAGACATCACCTTAAGTGGGAGAATTATATTATGAGATATGGTTTTAGATGAGTTTTGTGATATAATGTAACAAATAACCTTTAGTGGATGTTAGAGTTGTGAGATGTAATACATTACTTGTTCTATGGCCCCATCCTAAGTGGAAAGGTATAGGTATGAGATTTAGTTTAACATATTTTATGTGAACTTACACTGAGTATGAAAATATTAGTATGAGACTTGATGTGAGATAATTATTTTGTATTAGAATGTACCATAAGTGAGACGGTAGAGGTTGAGACTCAGTTATGGGACCCTACACTCAGTTATAGGGTACCCGTTTGGGTTTGTATATTGGGTTTCCTTCTCTTTCAATATTGGACGATGAATGTGAGGTCTAGAATCTTTGTGTTTTAGTTAGCACACAATAACCAGAAGTGATTGTTTTCATGCGATATTTTGATGAAGAATTTATATTATAATACATGTATACAGTTTATAGGATGGTGATATGAGGTTCACTAGGTGATACCCAACTATGTTTTACGCTCACTCCCTATATAAGAATACAGACACACATGTAGATCTAATGTTTCATTTTCAAGTGACATATATTATGGGGGGTCAATAAAGATCAGCTAGATGTATGTTTGGAGATTAGTAAAATAATGGACCTATGTTTTTAGTTGATTCTAATGTATTTTTTTTTTCAATTTATTCTATAATGATTTCCTAGGTTCATGTTTCTTATTGTATGATGGTTTGTACAATATGGTTCATTCTTATATATCATGTCAATGTTTACTTATTTTTTCAATTTATTCTATACTGATTTCCTAGGTTGATGTTTCTTGTTGTCTGTTGGTATGTACAAAATTGTAGTTCTTTTTAGATTTTTTTATTAGGGTAGTGGTGCAGCGGAAGAAAAAAAGTTATTGGGCCTTTAATCACATCCAAAAACAGCTCCTTAAGATTTCACAATCCTTGGAATCCTGGTGTAAATCCTATTTTTTGAAACCACCCTTTATATGGGAACTCCAATTAAAATTCCCTAAGAAAGTAATTACCTCTAAATTTGTAGGTTATTAAAAACTCCCCATCATAATGATTCTCATCCCCGAGAAGCACCCAATAATGTATCATGGCTCCCAAACCATCAATTGGTCTATAATACCGCTCCTCATTCCCAATTTTGAACTAGATCAGATGAGTCTCCATCATCCATACACCATTCCCTAATACACTATAGTTTCTCCAAAACCCCATTTTATTCATTGAAACATAACTAAAATATCTAATATAACACACTTTATATGGTCTCTACATCATCGCATCTAGTAATATATAATATCACCATTCATTCCACCCTTAGATGACTTTTCCCAAAAATCGATCACCTAAAAACACTAATTCACCACCACATCCTGATCATAGTGCCTTAATTACCAGAGGCATCAAAGTATCATCTAAATTCCTACACTAATTTTTGAATCCAACACTTGGTGTGATTCCATGGTTGGGTCCTCAACCACCCACACCATCCATCGTACTCTCACCATGAGCACCGACACACCTCCTATCTAACTCGCTCTTAGATCACACCAAAATTTCATGATGATCCCAATGTCAACACTTAGACTCCACAACACTTCCTCAATGCAGCTATAACTAGTAAAATAATTCTCTACTGTATATGAATCCCAAGAATTTATTCACTAAAAAACTAGATAAAATAATATCTGCCTGTACACCAGTATCCCAGTTCCATATCAACAATCCACCAACTGGTCTCACCATACCCATGACCCTAACAACATTAGGGTCACACATCCATGGTTGATAAGATTATCTCTATAGTATAAGTATTCTTATCATCAACCTATTAAACCAAATCAATTGATATCTATTACTCGTATCGTTTCCATCACTGAATATAATGACTAGACATAATTTTCTAGATCATATCTGAGTGAAATCACAAAACACTGATCGCCACACATTCCCATCTCACTAGGTTTATCATATTTAAAATTCATCAAAATTAATTTACAATTAGGGTCACACCCTCCAATTTTCAATGGTGTGCTTCCCATTATATTAATTCTCTTAAACCCCTCCTTGAGTACAATGTCTAATAAGTTTCCACATCACACGCATGTCACTACTCTCAAGCCATACATATCACATCCCAAAAAACAAATTTCAAGGAACAATATTAAATCAATCATGACACCATACTCTAATCAATCATCAATTACACCTCTCACTATATTGGGACACCTCCAATTCTAATGTAAAACCTTGTTCCTCCATGCCTATAAGTAACTCATTAAACACCTCAGTCATGGAACTCCAAGGGTAACCCTATCCCCCCATAGAAACTTACTAAATTCCAAAAAATATCCTCTGATAAATCATTACTAAGGGGAACTCATCACCATGCCTTCACCACTAAACCTCTTGGATTCCCTTAGAACTCAGACAATTTGAAATGGACTACACATGACCCAATAACTAACCCACGAACCAAGAAGGTGCCACATGTAACTGGTACACACTTTCCCTTCTTCATCTAGGATTTTCCAAAAATCGATGCTAGACCTCACTATCCTAATACCAAGGAAAAGTGAACCTCTTTAAGAAACCTATCATCAGTTATTACCCACCATCCTTCCCAAACTCATCAACCTAATATGTGTACACTCTTATACAGCCCGATCTCACAACTAGACTTGTGATCCCGTGATTTACATCCCATTAAAGCTCAGCTCATATGCCTAAACCAGTGACCATGCTTCCCACACTTGTCAATCTCATCTAATTGAAAGAACCTAGTGCTTCCATTCCAATAGGCCTAGAGTATCTCACTCATGCCAAGTCCAACCACATGATCACCCGCCACCTAGGATTTGTTCCCAAAACCCAATGCATATAACCATGCTATACCCATCCTAGAACCAACCATATAGGATCTCTATCAACCATATCATCAGAAACTGCACCCAAAATCAATAATGTTGGGCATCCAACTGATCTTACCCTCTAAACCCAAACCTGATACCAAAATCACTAAGAGTTATTTATATCTCAAATGCACAAGACATTCTATATTACTTTCCTCTACCATCTCTAGAATATACAACATCCCATGGAAACATGTTCCCATACCAAAACATCTCTTAGAAATACCTTACATGTTTTGAACTATCCTCAAGGAATCTAATTCCTAAACCATTCCACCATGGGTTCCTCTACATCCCTTGCCTAAAGGTATTTTATATTCATCACTAAAGAGAATCTCATTTTAATATCCATATGAAATTATACTATAAAAATGCTACCAGGGTTTATCTAAGTATAAGTATACCAACTTTTTATATAGTACAAATTATATATTAGTTTTTATTAACATTTTATACAACCTAACCCTTGTCGTTAGTGAAATTAATCACAAACACATGTACAAGTGTCATGTGAATCCTAAATTCCAATTATGATTTATGTAAAAATTTATGTAATAAGTTCTTCTTAAATTTAGATATGGTAGCCATAGGTTGTAATAAGGTTGTTTTAAAATTTACCTCACTACAATACGGTATTTCTGGTTTGATTTTTTTTTTCAGGGCGGGGGTCCAGCGGAAGAATTTTTTTTCTAGTCAGATTTTAGCTGCGGTTTTAACCGCCGTGAAATGCACATTGGTGTCGATTTAAACCACCACTAAAGGGTTAAAACCTCATAGAAATGTAAATTTTTTTTACATTTCATGGAAGTTTTAACTGTCACTACATAGTCGCATCATAGCTGCGTCATTCAGCGACGGTTCTTGTGACTTCAGTGGCCGTAAAAAACAGCCACTAAGCTCAGTTAAACTGCCGTGAAATGAGGCAGATATGATGCTTTCCTTAAAACAATGAGAAATGGAAATAACCGCCGCTAATAGATTGGTGACGCTGTATTAGGTAGTGGTTTACCAAAATCTCCGCCAAACCATGTAGCGACAGTATAAACTGCTGCAACACGGAAAAATAACAGCTGCTAAACGATATTTCTCTTGTAGTGTTACGACCCACATAGCACATTTACCAAATTACATGTAATGAAACAAACCCATTTCCCAGATATGATCTAAATGATGAAACTTTTATGTAACAAGCTAAACTAGTATTGATTTATTTTTCTTTAAAATACACATTCATTATTTTATGTTGCACCCATATCATCCCGATTAGGTTCCTGATGTGATTCCATCACTAATCACTTCCAAAGGAATACAGACTATTGGTTGACTATTATGAAAAACACACAAGTTAAACTACTGAAACATATCTAGAGACAATTAAAAATACTTATCCAAAATCATACCGAGATTGTTCCACTCACATTCACCAAAACCTATACCCATCTTCTGATAATGTATCATGATCGAACCATCTTCTACTCAGAACCATCATAAAATAACACAAACACTCAAAAAATCTGATCTATCATCCATAGGTACTCATAAAATAATTCAATATTATTTCCCACATTTGGATTCCCCCCTAATCAATCATCAAAAATAAATAGATTTTTCAATTTATTCTAGTTGTATTGTTCATAATCTATTAATTTAAATATGAGTTCCAAAACAACCATCACATGACGAGTATCAAGGTCCCATGGCCCTTCAATCATATGGGTTTCTCGATAGTTACAAACATCCCACTCTCCACTTTATTAGCATCTTCCTCACCACATAAACAAAATGAAGTCTGGTTACCTCAGTGAATTACCAAACCAACATAGATATGACTATCTTGGAAAATAGTTTTCCCATAATTGAGTGATAAGTAAAATCTTCCATCACCAATTTCAACTTTACAATAACAATCCATAGGGAATTTCTTTGAAAAACAAACACATCGAGGTTCGTTGTCTTCCAATGACCATTAGTGTATTATAACCAATTTGGTTTATTATAAAACCACTCCTTGAGAACAATTCATATGATTTCCTTTTTTCAAACCATAATAGTTATTTAAACGGGTATCATGGTATATAGAAAATGAAATCTCAAAATACATAGAGTAATTTCAATATAATGTCAATGAAATCATATTTATTAATATCGCAAAAACATTTTGTTGATATGAATGTATAGTTTCTTTTGAGCCACAGTCACATAAACTAGTCCACACTAGTCATTTTCCACACTTGAAACTATATCTCCTGACTATGTATATCTAGGTCTATTATAGCTTAGTCCTACTCAAAGGATATTCTTTATATTTACCATAAGCCCTAGGTATTTATTACCAAAAGAATGAAATTAGAAACTATCAATCCTTGACTCGTACATGGCTTCTCACCGATGTTAAATTATAAATAATTTCTACACGTAATGCTAAAAAATGAATTATCATTTACAACAGTTGAACTATCATGTACCACCAAATTAAATACACAAACCCACGCTTTCTAGATTCATCATCCATGAAGTTCAAATAGATTATGGAATATGACATGCCAATTTCCATCAAGCTAGGGGTTCCCATGGCAATCCTCTTCAATATATAGAATCTTACGTGTACCATGATTTACCACATGACCACAAGCTTTATAGAATCATTTCAGGAAAAAAAATCAATTGTAAAACCACTACTTTTCAACTAGGATAGGAACCCAAAAAATACTACCCATTAATATTAGTTTTAATAAACAAGAACTCATTTTTATTTCATAATGTAAAGGTATCTCCACAGTCGAGTCAGTGTACCTAAAAACCATTCATGAATCTGTCATACAAAATTTCATAATGTAAATCTTTCCAAAAAATTAAAAATGCAGTCCCAAAACAACATCTTCCATAGTTTTTCATTAACATAACAACATTATTGACCTTCTAGGATCAAACTTAAGGTGAGTGTATCTAGGTCCATTAAACTAGTCCTAAGGACTCTAGAATAATAACCACATCCCATTTATGGTCATCATTTTCAAGGAATCTAATGTTCCCATAAAAACACTTTTAGAAGAGTTTAAACTGAAGTAGGTATAGAAACATCAACCTATAAGGTTTAGAATATATTGTTGTAGGAATAAGGATGTCACCTTTAAAAATTATACTAACATGACTTGATGATTATAAAGAATTTGACTACGGATTTCAAAAATAAGGTTTATAATACAGACATAAATGATAATGAGATTTTATTCAATGATATCCATATATGAGAATACCCCCTTGAACTCCAACTTATTGTAAAACCACTCATCTACACGAGTGTTTCCTATCATTGTTCAAGTGTCCTACCTGTCTCAACAATATCAAACAAGAAACACTTACTATTCTTATAAACACATCTCAGGGATCCACCGATTTCCATTCACCAAGGGAGCTACTAAATGTCTAACCCATCATTTTAACATAAGAATATTTTCTCAAATAAAAATAGATTCATTCCAAAAAATATCATTAGGAACTACCTCCTATTAAATATGTTTAAGAAAAAGTAAGTCAGATGGTCACTATGGATTATGGGAAACACTCATATTCTTGATAAAATTAATTATAATGATAACCATTACATAAGTGTTTATGTTGTACACACCTATATAAGGATTGGTTTTAATGATTTTGAATATTCTATTTTATTATTAAATTTTAATCACCTAATATAACATGAATTTCAAGTAATAGTTTTATAGACCGACTGTACTAAGTACTTTATTTAGATTATATTATATATAATTTTTGGAAAGTTGTTTTATAATTTCCTATTTGCCCATTTATTTAATTCAAGAGTTTTCAAAACTAGCTTTATTAAATAAATTATTAAATATAGGCTATAGAGTAAACAACCCTTTATTTTGTAATTTACATTTAAATTAACCATATCCTCCTAATAATAAAGATATAATGAAGAATAAATAGACTTTAATGATGTAATGGTGATTAGTTAAGTATAATACTAACATAAGTTTATATATAACACTATATAAAAGACTGATGACACATTAAACAACCATCCAATTAGTATAAGAATACCCCCATTGGGATTAATTACCATGAAATATAAAGATTATGGTTACCTACAAGGGTCCCATAATGTCAATTTGGGTTAATTGAATAATTCATGATGTTACACACCCTTAATGGGATTATCTTATATGAATCATGCCCTAACTGACATACTTGGGTCTAGTTGTTCTTTTAGGAACCTAGTCATACATGTCATCACACCCAAATAATAGGTATTAGCCTTCATAAAGTCAAACATTTTTAGTAATATATTCATATTATCATAAACATATAAACATCATGGTTCATATGAATGAATTACCATTCAAAATTTAGAACGATACTTTCCTTTATAGGTTACAAAATACAATAATGTAGCTATAACCATGTTTTAATCTTCAGGATCTAACTATAATAGTCTTTACATAGTGGATCAATTACATGGATTTCCATTGTCCAATTCATAAAGGCCGAAACACATTAAAACATAGACCATTTGGTCCCATTTAATTGCAAAGAATTTACAATATTTAATCTAAAAAATATACAAATTATATATTGGACGATTCGACTATATGGATCTTTATTTACAAATTTATAAGGAACCCATGAAATTTATAAATTACAAATCTTTCACCCATTTAATTGATACCATTAATGTTTCACCTCATGAAAATAATAGCCATAGATAAAACATATCTAAATTGATTAATTAAAAAGAATTACAAAATTAATATATGTGGGAATGTAACACCCCAATTTTTTATGATATATAATTTTTTTAAAAAATATAATTTCTTTGATAGCTTTTATTGCACGCCACATTGGTCTTAAAAAAATTGTGATATACTATTAAATATTATTATTATAACCTAGACATTAAATTGGAGGAATGGATAATATTTTCCAAATTTAGAAATTAATATATTAAATATTTAATTAAATGTTTCAATGTTAATCAAAAATTATTTTCATTCATAAGATAATATTGAATCCAATTTTGTGAAATAAAACTATATATTTCCATAAAATTTGATTTATTACCATTTAAAGGAGAAACTATTTTAAATCTAAATTTTGAAAGGTTTATGTACTAATTTTTTAAAAAATAAACTTATTATTATGTCCAATAATATAAAAAAAAATTGGTTGAATTTTATGTATTTTTCAGATATGTTTCATGTTTTGATTAATAATGATATAATATTTCATTTTAATTGAAAATTTCATTTTCAAGAAATTTATTTATGGTGTAAAATTATATATTTGAACAGTTTTAATGTATAATTGTATCCTATTTTTCTAATTTAATGAAATTTAGGTAATTGGAGTCAATTTCACTTTGAATTTGGATATAAAAACAAATCAATATTTTGAATGTTTTCACTTTAAAACTTGTATTCTCGTTGTATCAAGGAGATTAATTTTAAATTAATTTTAGATTTTTTTTTGTCTTTAATTTTGAAAAATATATTTGATATTTCTAATAATAATATCCAAATTTAGTAATTAGGTATCTTTTATTTAATTTTGACAATATGAATAGTAACATTAGTAATATCTTTTATTACCACAGTTGAGGGTAAATCGAGTAATTAAATGTAAAAAATATATAAAAAATATTATAAAACCCTTTTCCAAATTTAATTGGACATATTTTTTAAGGAAAAAAATCACCCTTGTTCCAAAATTACAACATTTGTAATACACCTGGGTAGAGTATGACATTTATAATATTATTTTCCAAGAAAAGTCAATTTTGTCACATTTTTTTAACCAGTAAAATATTTTTAAAATGGGAGGTTTTTATAGGATATTTTAGACTGTAAAAATTATCTAGAATGATAAAATTATTATCTACATCATAGTAATTTATTTTATATTTTTTGGTAATGAATAATTAAATTAAATCTTGTACACTGAAGATGCAATAATTTTTTAATTAAAGAGAATATCAATTAAATGATATTAAAAATACTAAAATAAATATATTTTGAGATGATTAATGTCATCCATGAATTTTTTAGAGTACATTAACATTTTATTGATGTTTTATATGGATTTTTCAAAATTTATTTCATTTTTATTATATTTTTAAAAAGGAAATTGTTGAATAAGGTCAAAATTTATATTAATTATATATTATATTAAATAATATTTTATGAAATGATATAGAATTCATAAAAATATAAATTTTGCCTAAATTATTGGTATAAGTATTAATATTTCATTGAGGACTAATTTAATGGTCTTTGGTAATCTTATATTAATTATATTATCCCTAAAAATATAACTGACATGATTTCACATACTAATAAAAAATGTTAAATTTGGTTTAATACAATATGATATGGATTAAAAAATATTAAAAACATATCTAATGTTTATTGGATGAATTTATATAGACCCATAATAACCCTCTCTTATAAATTTATAATTATGGATCCATTTTTAGTATAAAAGTTATTTATATTAAGTAAATATTATAAAGAATCCAAAAAGTGCCCATCCCCTCTCTTTTAAAAGGGCACAAATTTTTCACATTTAATCACACATAATAGAAAATTTGGATCAGCCAAAACAAAAAGAAATATTCTCCCAATATACCTACCCTAATCATAGATTCCTTACATTTGGATGAAATACATCCAAAAAATTCCTTTTGTGAAAATCAAAATGAGATACCCAAATAAGGGGTAACATTAATCAACGAACATTTTTTTATTTACTTCTTAAGCCCCTTAAATTATTTTTATTCAATTTTCATATAATAACAAAATTATAATAAATATAATGTGATTTTTAGATTAAAGGGTAAACCTACACATACACGCACTTCCATCTAATGGGTAACGAACATATCATTCTTCTGTATGGAAAACTACCACCTCATGAAATGATGTACTTCATTTTTTCCTTTACCACATATCAAGGTTGGTATTTTTGTGTGGCACTCTCTTTTTATATGATATATATGGTCTTTTTGATGTCTTTATTTTTCTTTAATTATTATATAACACTCACCTTCATGCATTGCATTTTCAGAAAATATGATAACTTCATTTGTGGACATGTAGACTACTACCTCCTCAAAACGATGTGATTCATTCACACTATACATGGAATGTATTAAGGATTATTTAATAAAATTATTTGAAATATATTAAATAAATATTATAATTTAATTATAATATACATTATTAAAATTTCATTCTTTAAACATGATAATGAATTGGATGTAGCATTCAGGCGTACGTATGGCCTACCATCTCCATGAATGGTGGATTTCATTTAACATTTCCATATTTTATTGCTTTTTTAAATAAATATATTGTAAATATATATGATATTTAACTCATGTTTTACACTATGGATATATTTAACTCATGATCTAATTAATTGGGTCAACAAGTAACAAGTAAAATCATACTCTAAAACCTATGAAACTAAAAATTAAAATATTGAAATTAATGAAAGATTGATAAAAAAGAGTAATGAGAAATTATAAATAGTTAATATATTTTTTTATAAAAATTAATATGGTTCATATAAATATGTATAAATCAACTTATATTTATTATATAGTAGTTTTGAACAATTATTGGGAAATCAGAAAAAGGTTTAGGGTTTTCTTGTCTCACTTTTACTTCTATGATATATATTCTTTGTTCAACAAATATTCATTTTGTGTGGTGTATATATTTACCTTTTGTATATCATATCCTTAATATCATCATTCTTATGATATTATTCATTTCATTTAATTTTATTCCATTATAGTAATTATGATTTCAATGTTTCAATGTTGTAAGATACACTCCAGAATGTTTAAAGATTATTTTTCTCAAGAATCATTCAATGGTACCTTTTGAAAGTATCTTCATCTATGTCACCATCCTTTGTTTAATATTTTACTTCCTTGGGATTTATATATTATGATACCATATACTATATGTTATTTAATTTCTTATGATTAGTTTTACTATGGATGTGATCCTCTGATATTATTCATGGGTTATGGTTAAGGTATTCACATTTAATAATATAGTTTTTCATTATGATGGTGTATGTTGTTTGACTTTCACCCTTTTCATACGAGGGATGTATTTTACTTAGTAAATGATGGGTGGGGCCCAATATATCACATCAATCTATCTGTAGGTTTCATGAGGAAAACTAGATAGGGACTTAGATAAGTCCATACACATTTATTTTCATATATGGATTTGGATAAGGCCGTAACCATTTATTTTCAGATTATTTTGATGAGGCCTCAATGATATGATTCAAATTTCCATCAATATACATTCCAATATAATGATATTGGATATTTATATTCATGTGATTATTCAACTAGTAATAAATCCATGTTTATGTTTCGCAGCTCATGAGATTATTTAATGGATTTTGATTTAGTTATTTAATTTACCATATTTGTTTGTGTAATATTAACTCATATATTACACTATATTCTTACCCTTACTATTCATTTGATCTCACCCCTTATGATTTATTTTTCACCAGGATACTAAGAAGTGTTTTGAGTTTGATATACAATGTTATAATAAAGCGATTAATGGCATGTTCGAATAGAATTCTATATAAATCTTATGTTTTAGATTGTAATGTTAAATTCATGTATATAAAATGGATTCTAAAACTACTTAATAACTTGTATTTTGGGATTAAAATATTTTATCTATGCCAATGTTATAAATTAAGGAACTAGCTCCGGACTACTAGGGTTGAGGTTGTTACAGCTGGTATCAGAGGTATTTTAGTATCACCCATAGAAACTGGAATTAGAATAGGTAAATTTGGGAACATAACCCTAATATTTAAATCAAGTATAATTATATAAAAATGTAATGATATGTGTTTTTAATCAGACAAAAATGTAATGGTTTTTATGTTTTTTCATTTACATTATGGGACACTTTTAAAATCGAGTTTGAGAACTAATTTTTTTGAGTTGTAATGCTTTAAAGTAATATTATTAGACTCAGGTGGAGGACTATGATGTTAAATAGGTGTCTCAAGAAGTTTTTGGAGCACCACACTGGGAAAACCATGTTTTGAAGGACCGTCATAAGGCACAGAGTGTGTTTGAAACATTACCTCCCACAGTAGGATACCATGTAACCTTATCCAGGTAAACATAGGCTATACACATGATTTGAAGGTTGTTTTTAAAATTGTTCACCTATCACTCATGTTTAGTTCCTAGGAAAATTACCTAATCACTATTAACCACACATTTGGTGCATGATTTAACAATTTTGCTGACATCCCATATGGGGAACCTCAGGTGCCTAGTAAAGGGTACCCAGATTTCTAAACTATTTGACCTAAATCATTCATAATTACTTATATTAAAATTTTTATTAATTAAAATTATAATAAAATTAAAACATAAATCTATGTAACACCTCCTTGTCCTCCTTAATCGATCGTGAAACACCCCATTTTCCCCTTGAAATGTATGAGCTCTACTCTTTAGCTCTATTTCATTTATCGATCCCATTTGAATTTCATGATATTTATCTATGATTATCCAATTTAAGCTTATCCCTCTCCTTATAATCTCTATTTCTAGACATATATCACTCTCCTTGTTGCCCGATGATGCTTTTTTGAAACCCCAGGGATAGGGGTTGACCAATATATTTTGTTTATTTTATTGTTATGTTTTGTGAAAGGTTTCTCGGGACTCCTTTGGTCGTATTACAACAACTGGTACCAAATGAGAACAAGTTTGGATTGATTTGGTTCTCCTCCATCAATTTATAGTAAGGTTTTTTTTATCTTCTATTTGGTTTCATTCAATTTATTTGGGGTCTTTCATGTTGTTTTCAGTCCCTAGAATTTTAATCGATAGTGAATTGGAAATTTTGGTGTGGGTGTGAACCACGAGAGGCCAATTCGATTCAACAGATATACCATGGTAGAAAAAATTATGTGTCAGATTCCATGATATATTTATATTCACCCATGGAATTTGATATATATATATATATAGGGCTAGGTGTTCTTATGTTTAATATGAAATTTCATATGTGTGTGTTTGTTAATGTGTATTTTCATATTTGAGAATGGGTAAGGACCCTATTGGATACATTTAGGTCTATGCGAATACGTGAAAATGGGATAGGTTTCCTTATATATAAACTAAGGTTTATATTCATGGAGGTGTGAGGAATAAGACTAGAGTGGTCATTATCTAAATTTTTGAGAGTCGTAGCATTCAACTTGTTTATCATCCATTGAGGTAGGATTCCATTACTTAACCTTTAATTTAAAGAATTCATTAATTACATATGTATTGATCCGTCGTTATATTTTAATTAATTTTGTATGGTATTTATATTTAATGACTCTTAAATGTGAATTGATTGTGTTTCATGATTTAAATGTCAAATATAATAAATGAATTGTTTAACGGAAAATGTCATGATTTAAAATAAAACCCATCCAATTTGAGGTGCACTATATTCTAAACTAAAATGTAGTGATAATAGTTTACATCATTCTTTATTTGGTTTGCGTTTTCTATATTCCTTAATTTTTGTGTTCCTTGGAGTTTCCATGTTACAGAAGAGTGATTATTTTCCATATGTGTTCTTTCCTTTATCAATGGATTATTGATCGGCTTCTAAACCTAGTGACTTTTGTTCAACGAGGCCTCATTATAGGCTAGTTCCTTTTTTATCTCATACAGGGATAGAACATAGTATATATAACCCTTATAGATTTCTTACTTTTCAATTTTGAGAGCTTTTTGACTTTTGTTAATATTTATGTACCATTTTCTTTGTAGGACTCTTGACTTCTCAATGATACCATTTTTCAAATGGGTGGTGATTTTATATTTGACCCTGGTAATGAGCAAAATCATCAACCAATGCTTAGTTTCAGTAGGTTAGACATTTCTCAAGCATTTTTGGCCACTTCAATGGTTGTTTGACCATTTCCTTTCCATAGTAATGGATGGCTCATTATGTCATCATCTTGGTTATTAGTCACATGTGGATATGTGATTATGTATTGGAACTCTAGTTCAGGCCATCCAATAATAGAATTCATAGGGATGATATGCCTATGATTATTATTTAGGATGTGTAACTTTCTTATATATCCTCGAGGTAGTATACATTGATATCCACGGTATTATTGAGTGTTAAATGTTGTAATGAATCAGTTGTGTTATGTTTTAATGTTGAGATATGTGATGTTCTGTATGGTCTCATTTCATTTCTATCATATATTGGCAGATCAGTAAAAGGAATAATGTTTTTTCCAATGCTCGGGAAGACTTTCATGAGTCTCATGTGTTTTGACATGTTGTCCGGTCTTTTTTTGAATTTCTATGAATTCTTTGACATTGTGATCATGGCTCAGAGGAGTGCCATCATTTCATTTAAGGTGATTTTGTTCTAGAAAGATTAACGAAGGATAGTTAATATTCTATATGATTAACTACTATATTCCTAATGTAGGGAGAATCATGTTGGTCTTGATAGTTTTGTGTCATTCAAAGTAGAAGTAACGGATCATTTGATAACCATTTATAAATGTTCTGTTTTTCATAAATGCCTCTGAGGATTCCAAATGTTAAATCATGTAAGTGCTAGCCTGGTAGTATGGATCTAGTCTGGTTGACCATTTAAAACATTCCATAAATTTTGTTGGTCTAGGATAAACTTCAATTGTTTAATGATGAGTGATCACATGATGCCTCAGGTGGTAAAGGCATGTTGTTGGTTAATTATGGTGCGTCAATGAGTGAAGCCGAGCCTTTTCCCTCATGTTAATCAGGTTTGATTGGACTATTACTCTTCATATTTTTTGCATATGATTGACTAGAAACCATTTAATTATAATTAGTATATTCTTCTGAGCAATGAGCATGTCCCATATATTGAAATCATCCCTGGTGAACTAAGAGAGTGTTGGTCTTACGTCTTTCTACTGCTTTAAATCCACTGGTCTTATTTCAATATATTTTTACTGTTACATTATGATTGTGATTTTCATTGATTTACGGTTAGTTTAGAGTGATAAATAGGTTCAATTTTAGGGAATTTTTGATCTGACTCTTGGACACCATCCATTTCTTTTGAATGGACCGCTTGGTGGATGCCTCTCTGGGTTTAGTCAATAATCAGATGTGGACATTATGTCCTTGAGTCATCATCTCACTTGTGTCTATGGAGTGTTTAAGTCCTTGTAATAGTCCCTTGGAATAAAGTTTAATGATTCTGAGGTTACTCTTGACTATTTATTGGGTTAGGAGGTAATGATTCAATGGGTAATGTATCTAGTGGTCTTGATCTGGGTTAAACCCTTGTTCGTGCTATGGTGAAAGAGTTCTAAAATGGTGAGGTGAAGGGTTGACCAAGGTATGTCATCATAAGTAGGCCTTGATATTTGATGAACATGGACACTATAAATAAATTTTCCTTGGTGGAAGTTATTATATTTCTATTTGAATTATTTCATCCATCTATGTCGGGATTCTTGAGAATGGTATGTTTTCCAGAGTGGCTCAACTCACAATCTATCATTCCACTATGTACAATCGGTGAAGGACTATTATTGGAATGACTTCAGATTTAGATGAGTGTTTTGTGTATCATCTATGTATTTTCATGAAAACTATTTCAACATTGGATTTAAGATTAATGGGTAATCAACCGTTGAACAATTTCAAAATCGCACATGGAGGATCAATATAACACTTAGAGGCATTATTGTAAGGAAATTCTAACATTGTTTTTGCCCTGGATAAGAATTGGCTACCTAATGTTAAAGCATATGGTGGGGAGTAACGTTTCCCAAATTTTTAAGGGGATGAATATTATATCATGTTTCTTGATAAATGAGTACGGGTAAGAGTCATCTCATTGTTTCTGTTGGAAAACAAGAACTGGCGTGAGTTTGATGGTCTATGTGACATGTGCATAAATGGTGCTTGAATATGAGTTCAGAATTTGGATACAAAAAACAACCTTTTTAATGAAGTGTCACATATCTTGTAAGCTAGGTAATCTGTTCCTTGTTCTCTAACACTTCATAGGGATTAGATGTTCTAATGTGGGAAGCTTGTAATGATTCGTGTTTTGAACTAGAAAAATGAAATGGTTTTTTAGTTTTTGTGTTTACTTGAGGAGATGTTTTTAAAAATGGGAATTAGAAATAAAATCGGAGTTTTGGCATGCTTCAAATTAAATTTATATGGACTCGATTGATGGCCTGAGAGGTTTCCTAGGTATCATGAGGTGTTTCGAGATCGCATAACCGGAAAAACCAATGTTTTGATGGACCTATAGAGGGCACACTGTTTGTCTGAAACCGTGCAGACAACAGAAAAAAACTGTACAACCTTTTGTAGGATAAATGAAGTTGTGTCCATGATTTTCCTAATTGTGGGACAAGCTCACATGGTTAGTGGATTTTGGTAGTACCAAAAGACTACTCGCCACATGGTTTACAAACTATGTGGCCAGCCTGTGCGGGGTGCCTCAATTACCAAGTAAAGGATTCATATTTAGTGCATGGCTTTCTAAACAATGTGACCTAAAAAATGTTTGAGACCTTATTTTGAATATTTAATTAATTATAATTAAAATAAAATTAAAACATAAACATAATTAAACCATTATCCGCCTCATTACTTGAATGCGACGCAACCCCTCCCCTCTTCCCGGCCGCATGTGAGTTCCCCTCTCCGTGTCTCTTCTATTCATTCATCCCATCTATATTTCTTGATATTTCTCTTCAACTCTCCAAGGAAATATTATCCTACTATTTTCCCCTCCATTTATAACCAGATTTATCTCTCCCTTTAATCTGGTGTGGCTCATATAAAACCCAAGTGGTAGGGGTTGATATATTTTTCTATTTTTTCAATTTTTATGTTCTGTGAAAGCCTTCTCAAGACTCCTTTTGTGTTATTCTACAAAACTCCACCGAAGGTGAAGCTGTTTGGTTTGAATTGGTTCACCACTATCGATTTATGGAATGTGATTTTATCTAATGTTTTGTTTACCCAAATTTATTTTTGTTATTTATAGTTTTTTTGATTCCCTTGTATTTTATTTCTATTGCATTGGACCATTTTGTATGGTTTGTAGTCACTAAAGTCAAAGGAGACTCACTGCGTATGAATATGTAAGAATATTTATATGTATGTTCCCCCATTACATGTACATTTACCCATGCTAGGTAATATATATATATATACATATATATATATATTTGTGTGTGTGTTTGTGTGTGTGTGTGTGAGTGTGTGTGTGTGTGTGAGTCTTGGTGTACTTACGTATAATATTAAGATACATATGTGCATGAGTTTTAATGGGTATATGAATATATGATCATGTCTGTAAGGATCCTATTTCACACATTTAGGGAAATGAAAATATTTTCATATGGCCTAGGTTTACATATGTATATGTGATGGTGTATACGCTCAGAGGTGGGAAGAAGAAACATCTAGTGGTCACCATTTAAAATTTCAAGAGATAAAGAGTTTATCTTGGTTCTCATACTTTGAGGTAGGATCCCTTTCCTTGCCATTAAATTTAAATAATTCATTAATCACTTACTTATCTCACCTTCATTAGATTTTAGTAAATGCAGTATGGTATTTGAATTTAATGACACTTAATTTTGAATTGAATATGTTTCATGATTGAAAAGTCAAATATGGTAAACAATAATTTTAAAGGTAAATGTCATGATTTTATAAAAAAACCCTCCAATTGAGGTGTGCTATCCTATAAACCAAATATTAGTGATAGTCTTTTATATCATGATTCATCTAGTTTGAGTTTTCTATATGAATTCTTGTTATTGTTCATTACATGGAATTTTATTATCTATCCCCCTTTTTACATGATAGTTAAATGTATCCCAAGACAGCTCATTAGATATGGAACTTCTAAAATAGAAAATTTCTAAGTAGGCATGCGACATATTTCCATGAAACATTTCTAGTCTTTTGAACATTATAAATGTAAATTCCTTGGTCAATGGTATTGTTCATGTGGGTTGGTTAAGAAATATGTGTATCCATTATTATGTCGAATCAATTGGTTTATGTGTATTTTAATATGGCTATTGATAAGATGAGAGGTCCTTACCCCATTAATTAAATTGTATATGTGAACCTTCCTCTAATAATGATTTAATTGAAATGCTTAAGATGTTTTTTCTTATGTACAATTTTGATAAATGAATATTCCTCTTATATAGATATGTATTGATAAGACCATGAGAGGTTTATGCCTCATTCCATTTGATATAAATGAAATGGACTAATGGGATGAATGAGAGGTTAATGCCTCGCACGTTATATTTTATGAATGATTGCACCATATGGGTTGAAGAGCCAAGGTGTCACGAACCAGCCCAGGTCGACCCTGAACCGGTCACCCGAGCCGGCCCGAGATATGGCCCAAGGGGAGTTCCTGATTCCCATAGGCTGTAAACCAGTTTTGGGCATCAAAGTTATAACGTTGGGAACGATTTAGCCCAAGATCAAAATATAACCTGATAAAACAAACTGACGATAACCAAAAGAAACTAGTAGGGGAAAGAACATAAACTCTACATACCTCCTTGTGACCCCTAGGTCACCACCCAACTCACAAACATGCTTCTCCAACATTGAGAAACTGAACCAGAAACCTGTACGAGGAACTTAACCTACAACTAGAAAGATATAATAGGCGTGAGCACCGAGATGATCAGTAGGGATGCCAAGAATAAACCACTGAATCAAACAATTCTCTTTTCCAAAGTAGTCCACTAACACAAGTTTGAGATAAAAATATAAAAGTATGGTTTAAACATTTTAAAATATGAAACATGTTGTTCTCATTTAAAAACCCAACACATGCTACACACCATTTCCAACATGATTTTCCATTTTATAAATGAAAATCGAAGCATAAAATACCAAAGCAGGACTAGAGTAAAACAAGTAAAATTGAAACTAAAAATAAACCAGAGAACTAAAATGTAAACACAGAATGTAAGTAATCCTGTAACCATGGGTGATGTTAAACATCCCTAGAAGACCCCTGGATGTACTCGGTTTTGGAAGCACCTTCCAGAGTATGGTGAAGATCCTATGTCTATAACAAATTGTCTAACCTAACTGACCAATCTAGTGGAAAAGCCCACCTGGCCTAACAACGAATCCAGGGTGTACCAACCCGTCTAATCGAGATTGATCAGCAACCGTCAGTCGATCATCTAAAAGATGTCCAGAAACCCATGGTGGTTATAGTAATACTGTGTAAGTAGGAAGTCCCTCACACATGTGACTCATCTCACTGCACTTGCCTACCCCAAACACGGACGCTTCCTATGTGCTCGCCCATAAAAGGTTACCCTAGATAGGAGTGACCCATATATTTATATACAAGAATACATGTCAAACATAAAAAGTGCCAACCAGGTTGTCTCATCACTCGGTTATCAAAACCACTTTATTAAACACTTGGAGTTTTAAATCGGGCCACTAGTTTTACCAAATCAATGCCTTTATGAAAACATTGCAAAAGCTCATCCAAAACAACCCTAAACACCACTTTTGTATATAAAGTGCCAAACGGGCCTTTAGGTTCCATGTTTCAAGGCATTGCAATGAAACTCTTTAATGATACCATATTCAATTTGTAAAAAAATACCAAGTGTTTCCTTACTCCATGCACTCAACAGAATATATACACCAAAAGCCAAACTAGCATATACTCATGGATTTCTTTTCAAACAACTTTAATGTACCACAAAAAGAGACCCAAATCATTTAGAAAACAAGATCCGCTTATAAAACATGGATTCGAGAAGAATACCAATACAAAGATACATGAAATCATTTCATCAAAAACATTAAGTTCCATAAAATCAACCAGCGCAGGACAAACAAGTTTCATAAAATGCTTCTACCAGAAAAAAAACCACTCAAAACGTCCAAATGTACCATTTACAGATAAAGGCAGTTAGTTCCAACCAAGTTATTAAGGCATAAACATGTGCATAAATATAGGAGCATCCAAAACCCCATTTTTAATCAAATATTTCAACAGTGAAACACTACCATAAGTCAGCTATAAACATACTAGAGGTGCGAAACATAATCTAAAATTTAATTAAGAAAACACAAGCATTTAATTGTTTAAAATTGGGATCAAATTCATGGGAGCACCTAAAAATATCCAAGGAACTATTTCAAAGTTTTTTTAAACACTTTTAACCGTAAAAAAAATACTGCAATAAATAAACTATCAGGATTACAAGGGTGAAAATAAAATTTATAAACTGAATGAAACCATGAAAGTGACTATGGAAAGCATTAGAAAGAGAGAAGGTATGGAAACCCATACCTCAAGGAAGAACCATGACATGTTGAACACTCTGGAACATGACCGAAAGGGCGGCGACCACTCGAAATCGGTCCACGCTCACACGGACATACCTATATATATATATACATATATCCCTAATCTAATTCACGTATTCCACGCGCCATGAGGGAATACGTACTTAGAGGAAATATATATATATATATATATTATATATACATACCTCTAGTGTATGCATATGCGTCCTCAGTCGTTGACCATAAATTCACTATAGGAACAAAAGATACCCAAAAATAAGGCGGCAAGGACAAACACATGACCAAAAGTACCAAGGACTCACATAAACCAAAAGAACACATCATAACACACAACCAAACCCCACCCAAAAGGATTTATATCCAAAACACACCCTGATGTAACCAACCATACCATTTTAAAAGAAAGTGTCAACTATTCAAGACCGAAAGGTAAAGAATTTACATGCGCATAAAATAACGACATAAAAAACCAATTGCGATCAATTCAACCAAAATGAAATCCATGATATAAATAACTAAGTGTATAATAAATGTTCGAAACATATTTTAAATACTAATTAATAAAAATCCAAGCATCAAATGGATTGGAATTGAAACGAAAGTCATGAAACACCTACCTCAACCCATGTGAACACAATGACACCTTGACGGAAGGAAGAAAAACTCTATTCGGACCAATTTCATACCTTAGACACCAAACAAAACATAACCAACATGACCAGAAGAATTAGAATTTGGCTAATTTGAAGAAAAACCCCAAAAAAGAAATGAAGAAAACAGACCGGAACAAGGAGTCTAAGGTAGGGGTTCGCGCCAAAGAATGAAAGATGGTTGTGAGCTAGAAGGGGTTGGATGCAGGTGCCGACGCGAATGCTGGACGCACGAGAGACGAGGTCTGGGCCAGGAGGGGGAGACCACACCGGGCGGAGGACATGACGGACGAAGCGGAAAAGCGGGCTGTACAGGGAGCCGAGGGCGAGTGATGGGCGACGGGGAAGGGCAGCGTTGGGAGAGGGCGACGGGAGGGCCGACGCTGGGCGAGGGCGACATGGAGGACTGGTGCGGTGGTGCGTAGCGAGGGAGATGGGAAAGGGGTGTGCAGGGGTGCGCAGCGAAGGAGACGGGAAAGTGGGTGGGAGCCGGGTAGTCTAGGGTTTCATATATATATATATTCGTTCTTATAATACTCATAATATAATTAATAATAGTAATAATTTAACAAAATTTAATAATAATAATTATTACACCCAAATAACAAACAATAATAATAATAATAATAATAATAATAATCAAATAAAAATTATAATAATAATTAGTTAGTTATAAGAATAATAATAATTATTATAGTCAAAACATTTATAATAATAAAACCATTTAAAAAAATATAAACACACGAATATATATATATATACATATATAGACATATATAACTATATATAAACATATATAAACATATATATATCTATACACATATAAACATATATACACAAATTAACATATATACACATATAAACATATATATATATATATACATAACGTTAAAAAATAAATATATATAAACCTATATACACATATATATTTATTTCTTTAGCTGCTAAACCAACTAATTTAATAACGTTAAAACTGGATGACCGTGCGGTATTCGCGCACCATACGGTACCCAAGCGGACTGCAAGCGGGCTGCACGTACCCAAGCGGAAAGCATGTGCCTTATAGGACTACGCATATTAAACGTACGGTGTTCACACACTAACCCAAACCATAAACTCATCCCAACATTAGAATTTTAAACCGGGACTCACCCGCACTTATGAAAAATCACCCGACGCCAAGAGAAATAAAATAAATAAAATGACTAGAAAACGGGTCTGACAATTCTCCCCACCAGAAACACTTTCTGCCCCCAAAAAGTCACCAAGCCAATAGTTAGCATAACTCGAGCCCGTACCCAGACAAAACCAGAAGAAACTGAGAGGCTCGAGGTGGCCATTACCATCACACAAGTCACACCCGACCAACTCAAGTACAATCATTATCCGAGGTTGAGGGGAGAACATGGGAGGGTTCACCCTACCCTATAAATTTACTAACACGGAGACCTTGAGACTCAAACACACCACCCCAGGGGGGAAACGCGAGAACTCCCCAAACTGAACTCAGTTAGTTTCTCCACATGGACCGAACAACACCCATTAATTTCACAGAACCGAATATCCCTATAACGTATATAGCTGAGACCAAACTCAAAATCAGAATAGGTGTGTTTATCCCTAGCCCTAACACCCATCAAGGAATGCGAATGATTTAGAAGTTGAACTAAGAGTAGTTGAGGCTGCTTGGATTACGGTAGAATGAGCTCATCATTCGACCACTACAAGGATGAGTTTACAACGACGACAATAATAGAACAATAAATCTTTGGATATTTTCCTTCAGAAAGCTGAAAACATACTCTGAAGCAAGGTTCTACACACCCTCGGTAACTCCTAACTGTTTTCGAGCGTCACCTCGAGACCTGTGGTTGGGGCATTGATGGATGAAGCATCCCTTTCATCACAGTCAGGCATTTGCATTCTCCAGTCCCCAACTTCTTCTTCTTCTCGATGATTCAAACGACCATAACAGTGATATGTTTTTTCAACGGAACAAAAGATAATGGCTTAGAATGCACGAATTTTCCATACTAGTGGCACACAAGAGGATGGTCAGACAAAAAGGGAGTTAGAACTGATGAAGATGGTGTCTTGGCGATAGGTTCCTCCAGCATGCACTTTTTTCCAGATGGGGAACCTTTGCTAGAGCCAATTACCATCAAACAGACCCCAATATTCAACGCTGGTGAGACATCAATCTTTACTAGTCCAAAACTGGACCCTCAAATAATCTTGAGATGGTATGAACCCTAATAACCCTGAGAGTTCCCAACAGCCTGAAGACCCACTCTAATTTCACAATTACACAACTGCCTCTAACGGACTTTGATTACTTTTATCGATAGGCAATATGCAAAAAGAAGTAAAAACTGGGCATGACTCATTAGCAACCTTATGGACCTTTCTGGGCGGCATACTCAGAACAACACGAAAAACCCAAAAGAAATTGGCATCTTGCCAAAACTCAATCAAAGAAACAGCCTAATCCAAGGGAAAAAAACTCATAAGTTAAACATACTAAACAGAAGTAAAAAAATTATTTTCCAAAAACTGTCATTTCTTTTAAATTTTAAAACTCACTTATGGCCCCTTTTGGACTATCACATGTGCGTTCACCCAATCCCGGATACATCGCTCACTATCATGTTCTCCCACACACTCTCTGCACATATCAATTCACATGTGGTCCTCCATAAGGAATACCAAGGTTATAACACTTCATTACCTCATCAAATCCAGACAAGAAATAAAACATTCCAAATCGAAACACTCCCACTTTATAAAACCAATTCACCAATTTCAAAACAATTTTAAAAGAAACAATTTTCCTTTTTAAAAAAACATCCATTTTTTTAACACACGCTCACATCGACCGAGATCAAAACGAAACACAATCAACAATAAACCACCAGAATGAGGAAGTAGTGCATATGCCTAACTCGGCGACATGGTGGTGAGCCATATCCCAAGAAAGGTATATCACTAAAAAGACCATGAACTGGACATTTATACACCACATGGGTCACCACCCCATGTGAGGCCACAACATGAACCAGTCCGCCTTTATTATCATCCCTCAAACCATAACTATAAAAGGCAAAAGACTCAAAACCCAGACAACCCCTGGTAACTCAGGTCTCATCACGGGTGGTGGTGATCAAGCACCGACCCGTAACCTACCTCTTGAGCCCCGAAAATCCTAATCTCCTTCTACCAGACATCCCAAATATTAAGGGCTTGCTCTGATAACATTTTTTCATGAACCGACCCGGGTCGACCCTGAACCGGTGACCTAAGCCGGCCCGAGACATGGCTCAAGGGGAGTTCATGATCCCCACGTGCTGGTAACCAGTGCCGGGCAACAAAGTTAAAACATTGGGAACGATTTGGCCCAAGAGAAAAAGATAACCAGAATAAACAAACTGATGATAACCAAAAGAAACTAGTGGTGGAAAGAACATAAACTATACAAACCTCTTTGTGACCCCTAGGTCACCACCCAACTCACAACCATGCTACTCCAACATTGAGGAACTAAAACAGAAACATGTACGAGGAACTTAACCTGTAACTGGAAAGATATAATAGGCATGAGCACCGAGATGCTCACTAGGGATGCGAAGAATAAACCACTGAATCCAAAAATTCACTTTTCCAAAGTAGTCCACTAACACAAGTTTGAGATACAAATATAAAAGTAGGGTTTAAACATTTTAAAATATGAAACATGTTGTTCTCATTTAAAAACCCAACACACACTACACACCATTTCCAAAATCATTTTCCATTTTATAAATGAAAATCGAAACATAAAATACCATTACATGACTACAGTAAAACAAGTAAAAGTGCAACTGAAAATAAACCAGGGAACTAAAAAGTAAACAAGAAATGTATGTAATCCAGTAACCATGGGTGATCCTAAACATCCCTAGAATTCCCCTAGACATACTCGGTTTCGGAACCACCTGCCGGTGTATGGTGAAGCTCCTAAGTCTATAACCAACTAGCCGCCCTAACTGACCAATCCAGTGGAAAAGACCACATGGCCTAACAACGAATCTAGGGGGTACCAACCCGTCTAATCGGGGTTGATTAGAAACTGTCACTCGATCATCTAAAAGAAGTCCAGGAACCCATTCTGGTATTAGTAATACTATGTAAGTAGGAAGGCCCTCACATGGGTGACTCATCTCACAACACTTGCCTACCCCAAACACGGACGCTTCTTATGCGTTCGACCATAAAGGGTTACCCTAGATAGGAGCGCCCCATATATTTATATACATGAATACATGTCAAACATACAAAGTTCCAACCGGGCCGTCACATCACTCGATTATCAAAACCACTGTATTAAACACATGGAGTTGTAAATCGGGCCTCTAGTTTTACATAATCAATGAGTTTATGAAAATATTGAAAAGCTCATCCAAAACAACCCTAAACACCACTTTTTTATTTAAAGATCCAAACGGGCCTTTAGGTTCCATGTTTCAAGGCATTTCAATGAATGTATTTAATGATACCATATTCAATTTGTAAAAACAAACCCAAGCGTTGCCTTACTCAATACACTCAACAAAATA
Source organism: Viscum album (assembly GCA_963277665.1). Classification (NCBI taxonomy): domain Eukaryota; kingdom Viridiplantae; phylum Streptophyta; class Magnoliopsida; order Santalales; family Viscaceae; genus Viscum; species Viscum album. Next base: position 836,469,196 of record OY728137.1, read on the forward strand.
TATACACCAAAAGCCAAACAGGCATATAAAAATGGATTTATTTTCAAAAAATTTTAAAGGACCATACAAAGAGACCCACATCATTTAGAAAACACGAACTGCTTATAAACCAATGATTCGAGAAGAATACCAATTCAAAGAGACGTGAGATCATTTCTTAAAAAACATTAAGTTCCATGAAATCAACCAGCGCAGGACAAAAACGTTTCATAAAATGTTTCTACCAGCAAAAACAACTCAAAACGTCCAACAGTACCATTTGCAGATAAAGGCAGTTAGTTTTCACCAAGTTGGCAAGGCATAATCATGTGCATAAATAGAGGATCATCCAAAAACCGATTTTTAATCAAATATTTCAACAGTGAAACACTACCATAAGTCAAAAATAAACATACTAGAGGTGAAAAACATAATCTAAAATTTAATAAAGAAAACACATGCATTTAGTTGTTTAAAATTGGGAGCAAAGTCATGGGAGCACCTAAACATAGCCAAGGAACTATTTCAAAGTTGTTTTAAACACTTTTAACCGTAAAAGAAATACTGAATTAAATAAACTATCAGGCTTATAAGGGTGAAAATAAAATTTATAAACTAAATGAAACCATGCAAGTGCCTATGGAAATCTTTGAAAAGAGAGAAGGGATGGAAATGCCTACCTCAAGGAAGAACCGGGTCATGTCGAAAACTCTAGAACTTTTCCGAAAGGGTGGAGGCCACTCAAAATCGGTCCGCGCTCGCACACACATACATATATATATACATATATCCATAATCCAATGCCTGTATTCCCCGTTCCATAAGGGAATATGTACTTGGAGGACATATATATATATATATATATATATATACTTCAGGTGTATGCGTGCATGTCCTCATTTGTTGACCATAAATTCACTATAAGAACAAAAGATACCCAACAATAATGCGACAAGGACCAACGCATGACCAAAAGTACCAAGGACTCACATAAACCAAAAGCACACGTCATAACACACTACCAAACTCCACCCAAAAGGATTTATATCCGAAACACACCCTGATATAACCAACCATACCATTTTAAAATAAAGTGACAATTATTCAAGACTGAATGGTAAGGCAATTACATGCGCATAAAAGAACGACATAAAAAAAACCAATTGCGATCAATTCAACCAAAATGAAATCCATGCTACAAATAACTATGTGTATAAAAAAAGTGAGAAACATATTTTAAATACTAATTAATAAAAATCCAAGCATCAAATGGATTGGAATTTAAACAAAAGGCAGGAAACACCTACCTCAACCCATGCGAACGCAACGACACCTTGACAGAAGGAAGAAAAACACTCTGCAGACCAATTTCTTACCTTAGACACCAAACAAAACGTAAGCAACATGACCAGAAGCATTAGAATTTGGCTAATTTGAAGAAAACCCCAAAAAAAGAAATGAAAAAAATAGACCAGAATAAGGGGGTCGAAAGCAGGGGTCCGCGCCGAATAAGTAAAGATGGTTGCGGGCTAGAAGGGGTCAGATGCAGTTGCCGGAACGAATGCTAGATGCACGGGAGGTGAGGGCCGATCCAGGAGGGGGAGACCGCACAGGGCGGAGGACATGACAGACGAAGCGAAAAGGCGGGCTGGACAAGGAGCCGAGGGCGAGTGGTGGGCGACGGGGAAGGTCAGCGCTGGGCGGCGGGGAAGGGCGGCGCTGGGCGAGGGCGACTGGGAGGGGTGGCACTGGGTGAGGGCAACATGGAGGACTCGTGCAGGGGTGTGTAGTGAGGGAGATGGGAAAGGGGGGTGCAGGGGTGCGCAACGAGGGAGACGGGAAAGGGGGTGGGAGTCGGGTAGTCTAGGGTTTCATATATATATATATTATAATAATCATAATATAATTAATAATAATAATAATAATTTAACGAACATTAATAATAATTATTATTACACCCAAATAACAAACAATAATAATAATAATAATAATAATAATAATAATCAAATAAAAATAAAAATAATAATTAGTTAATTATAATAATAATAATTATTATTATAGTCAAAACATTTATAATAATAAAACCATTTAAAAAAATATAAACACACATATATATATATATACATATATAGACATCTATACCTATTTATAAACACATATAAACATATATATATCAATAAACGTATAAAAATATATACACACATAAACCTAAATATATATACACATAACTATAAAACATAAACATATATAAACATATATATATATATATATATTTATCTTCTCAACCAACTAATTTGATAACATTAAAACTGGATGACCGTGCGGTATTCACGCACCATACGGTACCCAAGCGGACTACAAGTAGGCTGCACGTACCCAAGCGGAAAGCACGTGCCCAAGAAGACTGCACATCTTAAACGTACAGTGTTCGCGCACTAACCCAAACCATAAACTCATCCCTACATTAAAATTTTAAACCGGGACTCATCCGCACTTACACAAAATCACCCGACACCAAGAGAAATAAAATAAATAAAATGACTAAAAAAACAGGTGTGACATAAGGGACCATGAGAGCCCTGTAGAGGAATGTCTCTATGATAATTTCAGGTGGAGAAAAGGGATTGTGAGATACCTTGGGAGGGGAAACTATATGATATTTCCTACTGAAGTTAGGGGATAGACTGTGAGATCTCCCCTAGTGATGGATGAATGTGGGTTACAACCCTATCCTGCTATCACGTGTATACCAAGAGACTGTGAGGGAATTTATAGTTGGTACATGGGTTAGAGTATGATATATTCCCCAAGTATTTTATGGCTTTTAGTTATGACCCAATCCATCTCTCTATATATAAATATATGTATAGTGACTTTATCAGACTCTTATTCCGGCTATGAGCTGAAGATGGTATAGCCGTCAGGCATCCCTTAGGAACCTGGATAGGTATATATTTATTTATTTAGTGATTTTAATATTTCTATATACCTTTACACTACTTTTATATGTTTCACTATATGGATTGTGCTACATACTGTTGGTGTATTCATGCTGATATTTATATCTCACACCCTACTCGGGCGACCAATTCACCGATGCATCCGAGTAGATTTTTTTTTGAAGAACTATGGACCATGGTTGATTTATTGTTTCAATATTTTATTTGTATTGTTAGTTAGGAGAACAATAATTAGATTGAGCTCGAGATTCTCATAGATATCACCTTTTGGTTTTTAGTTCTTTTCTTTACTTAAGTCCTATATTGTTCTGAATTATAATGAATCTTAGGTGTTTATTATTTTTTGTTATGATTTATAAACTGTACATGTATAAGTTGTGTAAAATTAGGTTCTTACTTTTATAATAAATTGAATATTGTTATTCTTTTATTGTTTTGTCACTCCTTTTTATACTTGTTCTACTATTAACTATTATTTTTTAATTTATACAACCATTCTACTCTAATGTGAGGGTATAGTCTACACAATATCACATCCAAATACCTTTGATGCTATTTGTCATCCTCTTTAATATCAGGAGATACGCTTAAGGCCATGTGACCCACAGATTTAGCTATAAGTTTAATAGTAAGTCGGACTGGGTCATTACAAATAAAATACTAGAATATTCCTAATATAGATATTATGTAGGTATTTATTGTAATACATCCATGTCTAGATAATACAAGTGGATATGGTTCTGGAATAGATGTACCTAGGATTAGAAGCTCTGATAAGGATCATTGGGAATGACATAGCAGAACATGGTACATGAATATAGGCATTATTACTCACCTGGTATGACACACTCTTCAAATATTCTTTGGATAATTCACTTATTAATTAAAAATCATTTGGAATGATATAAAATTATATATTTTCCAAAATAAACAATGTTTATGATTATGATATTAGATATGAATAAATTTAAAAAAATTTATAAAGTATTTTACTAGTTCTGGGATTATACATTTTGTTTCATAATGATATAAACTAATTTAAAATATTTCTTAATTTAAAAATGTAACTTAGAAGAAGTAACGTGAACCTCACCAATGTACATCATCCATAGAGTAATAAAGATCTTCCATTTTATGGTCATAGTCCAATACTTCAATGGGAAATAGTCTCCCAATAATTCTAATCATAAGCGGACATAGTTTAACATGATTACAAGATTGTAAATGAATTTTCCATGTCCTATGGATTCGATGGAAGGAAAGAAAAGAAAAGTATGAAAGGTCAAAATATGATTAATGAGAATAAGGGAAAGAAGTATTTTTCCCACATGTGATAATTGTGGAAGGAAAAAATCCTAGTAATTATGTGAAGGGAATGTGAGTTTCTTATAACTATAGAGAAAAATTCCATCACGCTGATGATTGTTAAGAAATGAACAAAGATACCGATGTTCAATGTTACAATTGTAAAGGGATGATAAATTATGTAAATTATTATCCTATGTGTGAAAGAAATATAGATCATAAAAATAAAAGGGATCAAGGTCATTCATATGATTTCTCTATAGTTTAAGTGGAATAATTAATGTATTGGGTTTATTGATTCAAGAATTATATTTTGAAAATATAGTTATGAGAATTAAGAGATATATAAGGATTATATTATATTAGTTATTCATTAAGTATTTTTAAGAATGAATATATTCATTATGGTTTTAATGTGATCAAGGTATTCATATATTATGTATGTGATAATAAGAGAAACATTCTTCTTTTTTTGGAAAAATGTGATTTTAATTTGGGTTTGGAAATTTAGTGACCTTCCTCATAAATTTATAGAATGTGATTTAGAAAAAAATATTTTAGATGATTCTCATGGTTGATATGGATTAAGTTGATCATGGGATATTATTTATGGTTAAAGATTGATTTATTGGATAGTATGTGATAAACATTTTTGTATGAGTAAATATTTAAAGGCCTAAGGAATGAATCATGTATATTATGATTTATATAATTGAATTAGGCATGAACAATTCATCCTGACCATTCGCTTCTAGGTGTACTAAATGGAGTAAAATTATTTCAAAGAACTACCAAAGGATTTGATTATGCTGATGACATAGAAGGAATTCAATTAAGTACCTATCTTTATAGTAAAATAATCCTTCAACTGTTGGAAGAGTATTCTTAAAAATTATTATCCATTTATTTTTCATACTATTAAATAAATAGCCTCTTCAACCCATTAAAGATTTATGGTTTTGTGATAGCAGACTTTTAGATGACCATGTCATATATCACTCTCTATCAAAACTTTATAGGTTTATTTTTCTTTCATGTCCATATCTTCACTATTATTTTTCTAATTGAAAACACAATTTTGTGGTGACCTTTGAATTGCTATTTTTTCCTGTTAATGGGATGTTTTATTAATGCTATTTTCAATTTGGGTTTCTCGTAATGGATTTTCCAAGTATGAAACTTTGATTTTTTCATGTTCAATTTCAAATTTCAAAGAAATAATTAATTTATCTGGGGATAATACAACACACCACAATTTTTCGGTATTTATATTTTTAAATGAACATAAATTCTTTGATAGCTTACACTGCACACCACATTAGGATTAAATGAACTACGATATACTATTAAATAATATTATTCTAAAATTTCCATTAAATTGAAGGTAATTAATAGTATTAACAAAATTATGAAATTCAGATATTATATATTTAATCAAAAAAATTTACATTCGTCAAAATCATTTTATAGGCCTAAAATTAGAATGAATCCAAATTTATGCATTACAAACCTATATTTTTTTAAATGTATTTTTACCGCATTTTAGTGGAGAAAAATTTTAAATAGATTTTTTAAACTTTTTTATAGAATATTTTATAAAATAAACATCTTTTTATAATAAAAACATATAATTTTACTTTTGTTCAATTTTTTTATTTTTCTAATAGGTTTCATGTTTAGTTGAATAGTGATAAAGTATTGCATTTCAATTGAAAACATCATTTTCATCAAATTTATATATAGTGCTAAATTATATAGTTGAATTATTTTAATGTATAATTAGATAAAAAATTTATCATTTAATCCAATTTAGGCCATTTTAATCAATTTCAATTTGAATTTGGATATAAAAAAAATACAGTCTTTTGAACGTTTTCACATGAAAAAAAACATCTCACTTATTCAATGAGACTAATTTTAAATTAATTTTTGAAAATAATGTGTTTTCAATTTTCAAAAATAGATTCCATATTTTTAATTATAAGGTCAAAATTTAGAAAATAGGCCCCTTTTATTTTTGGACAATATTAAAAGTGGCTTTAATAATATCTTTTATTACCATTATTAAGGGTACATATCATGATTAAAGGTAAAAGTTATATTAAATATATTATAAAATTACCATATAAATATTCCTAATTTCATTATAGGAGATTGTTTCAATACAAATAATTATTTTTATGAAAGAATATTCTTTTAAAACCACTTGGGAATGATTATTACATTTATAATATTATATTCATATAGAAGTCAGTTTTTCCTTTTTTTTGTTTTTAACAAGTAAAATATTTTTAACATGAAGTTATATAAGGAATTTGTTAAAATATAAATAGTATTTATAAATATGAAATTATTATCTACATCATGTTAATTTATATTAAATTTTTAGAGAAGTAATAATTATATTAATTTCCTTTATAATAACGAAGCACTAATTGTTTTATTAAAGGAAATATCGAATATATGATACTAAAAATACTAAAATAAATATATTTTGACATTATTTTATAAATATTATAATTTTATATATTTACTTAACATGTTGGTGGATTTTTATAATTATTTGATCAAATTTATCTTGTCTTTGTGATAATATTTAAATGTTAAGTGATGAATAATGTCCAAATTGCCATTAATGATATATTAAAATAAATAATAATTTCTTAAATGATATAAAATTAATAAAAATATATAATTAGACTAAATTATATGGATAAGCCTCAAAATTTAATCAATTTTTCATTTAATGTTCTTTTGTAATTTTATACTTATTATATTATCCCTCAAATTTCATATTACATTTTATCACGAAAAAAATAAAAATGGATAAATAAGGATTCAAGAAAAATGATAGGGATGAAAAAATAGTCTAAAAATGTAATTTTTATTGAATAAATGTTTTTCAACCCAAAATAATCCTATATTCAAAAATAATATTTTTTGATCCACTTTCGTTATACAGTTAATTTATATTAATCTAATATTTTGAGGGCTTCCAAGAGTGACCCTCCCCTCTCTTATAAAAGGGAACCACTTATTATCATTTGATAATAATTAATAACAAATTTTTTTTAACATAACAAGAAAAAAAATTCTCCAAACATCCATCATGTTATCCTTGATTCATTACATTGGGTAGAAATCAAAGCAAAGAAGTCATTTTGTGAAAATAAAAAGCAGATACCCAAAGAAGTGGTAACATTAATCAATGAAGGTTATTGTTTTAATTACTTAGAAATCCACTAAAATTAATTTTATTTAATGATTATATGAAAACAAAATTATCCTAAATAATTTTTTTATGTTATGTTTTTTTCTTACACTTACACACACTTCCATTTAATGGATAGCGAATTTACTATTCTTGTGTACAACGAACTACTATCCCATGAAAAGATGTTATTATTTATTCCTTTAAAACCTCTCATGGTTGGTAATAATGATGTATAATCTCTTTTTATTTGATTTATATGGTATTAATGATTTATTTATATTATTATTATTATTATATAACACACACATTCATGTTATCCATTTTTTTGTAAATATGATAACTTAGTTTGTGAAAACGTGGACTTCTGCCTCCTCATAATGTTGTGATTCATTTACACTATACATGGAATGTATTAAATATTATTTTAATAAAAATATTTGAAATATATTAAGTAAATATTATATTTTGTTTATAATATACATAATTTATGTTTCATTGTAACGCCTCAACCCCAGTTACCCAGAGTCGGTGCATTATTATATAACATTGTCATGATCATAAGGAAATCATGTCTCGAAAGACCGATCAGTTTTATATTATCGGAAACAAGATTCAAGCATAAGTTTAACTATACAGCTTGAAAAGAAATACAACAAAAATATATTTCATTAGAAACATCCAAGACACCTAGATTATGCCTACTGGTCACTCATAACTAACTTCTTCATATCCTAGGAAAATGAAACATAAGAAAGTGCTGAGATCAAATGCTCAGTAAGGGTAAGTAATACATAAGAAAATGACATAAATATTAAGCATGGTAAATAATTGAAACCACATGCCTTTACCAATAATAAACATGAATACTTTTATGGAAGGAATATGAGCTGAGTAAATAATTCCATAATGAAAAATAATCATGGGTATTCAACTAGTTGAATCACCACATGAACCGTCAATATTATTTCCATAATGAGAGAATGTATAATGTCGTACATTCTGAAACATTTTTTCAAGGCCTCGACCAAGACGTCTAAAAATGATTAAGGCCTCGGCCAAAACCATAAATCCAATTATGAAAGGGCCTCTGCCAATTCCACGTCTAGTTGTCTCATGGGACCTACATATTCATCGAGGAGCTATAGTGGGCTCCACTCGTCACTTACTAAGTCCAAAACATTTCTCATATTAAAAGGTTTAAACATATCATAAACATTCATATTAAAACTACCATACGAAATGTCAATAATTTAACCATAATTCAAGAATGGTGTAAAAATAGAACATCCACAAACAAACATATCAAAAAACTTTCAATATAATATGGAAGTTTTGTATCATAATAAATGTACTCCAAATAAACTTAAAATCCATCAAAGGATGTTGACATATATGAAATCAAAACCCTTTTAGAGAAATATTTCTTTCTATTTTGAAATCATTTAAGAGTCACATAATTTTAAAATAAAACATTTAATTTGAAAATATTCTTATAATCTTGTAAGGGAAGCTTCAAAAAGTTTATAATGGTAGAAAATATCCGCACCCTCTGTATAAGTTAAAAAAAGACATTCTTACCTTAATTTTGTTGATAAGGTTAAAAATGACCTTATTTGGAAAATGACGGAAATATTCCTTTATAAAAATCTTATAAAAAGTTAATAAGTGTATAAATGAATTTAAAAGATAGTCTATAAAATATTAAGAATGTTTTTAAATAAATTTTTAAGAACCATATAGGTGGATGATAAAGAGGTCCTAGTAGATAATTACGTACAAACAACCTCAAATATTGAAATGATATTGAAATAAACCCATACCTTGTACATTTCCTTGGTTGAGGGTAGGTTAACCTCTTGTATAATGGTGAAATTATTTATACTAAATTAAACAAGAATCATATACATTAATATGATATCATATATGATCTTTTAACAACGATTTGTTAATAATATCTTAGTATTAGCATCATTTCTGGTGTTAACAGATACATCTTTCTTTATATTCATTGTTGTGTAAGCCATATTTTTAATGGATGGGATGTATATTATTCATATATAGAATGATATCATGTCCTTAAACATTATTTTTAATCATCAAATGATAATTAGATTTGAATTGATACGATGGGGAATTAATCTCATCGCGTTCGTGGAGACAGTAGTCCGTACGTATGCACGAGCGACAATATCATTATTTTGATATTAAAATAATATATAATTGGATGTTATATAATATATAAAGAATAATTATCATGTTATATTTATTATTTACATTAATTATAAATCATTATTATACCCATCCAAATAATAATGTTTTGAATAACAATTACACCATGACGTGGACACGGTAAGCCGTACGTACACATGTATGTTGACATGTCATTCAAAGGATTGATAGAATACTGAATATGATTGTACCATATTTATAATAAAATCACAGTATATAGATGATACGGTAGGTATTATTTTAGAATGTTAATAACAAAGAATGAAAATGTTGAAGAAGCAAAGAACTTCAAAGAGGGTGGTGAAAACATTACCTCTTAATCAGGTTCTTCCTTTTGATTTGATCAAAAGAGATCCTTAGGTTGGATTTCTGATCAAACTATGGCCTCTATGTCTAAGTGAGAGATGTTGAGAGAATATTTGTGTAGTTTTTGGCCGAGACAAAAGGCTTTTATGAAGTAAATAAGAGAGAAGGGATAGTTCCCTTTTATAAGAGGGGTGAGGGGCACCTTTGGAAATGCTAGAAAAAATATATTATAATTAATTCATATTCAGTTTCTAATGTATCCAAAGTGTATTATTTAATGTTTAAGGTTGGGATGAGCCTAACTTCGTTCAACCACTATATTTTAGACAGATTTGGGTTACTATATTAACCTTATCATTTATATTTAACTCTTAGTTAAATAGTTTGACATTTACCACGTCTCTTTTCAATTTTATATTATATAGTTAATAAAAATTTATATACATCCAAGAGACCCCAAAGTGATCAATTAATGAAACACATATCATTATATAAGACCTTTGGTCGATCCTTTTATATTCAGTATTATAATATCAATTAATAATATAATATTTGTTTTAAAAACTCTTTTATGTCAATTTTGACAATATTGGGTTTTTTTTGATAATTTCATAACAGCATTATTAATTCAAATAACGTTTATATAACCTGTCCTGATTTGTCATATTAACTTATAAAATTAGTGTAATTCATAAAAAGTCTCAAATTACATTTATTTTTATATTAATAGTATCAATTATTTTAATATTTCTCTAATATGGTAATTAATGCATCATCATTGTGTTATAAATAAATTAAATTATTTAATGTATAAAAATTGTAAATAAAATACCATTATGTAAGAAATCTATTAATCTTTCTAATGAATATTTATAATCAAACCTATCTTATGTATAACCCTATATTAAAAATGTTTTAGTTATTAAACTTTGATATTAACTCTTTTAACTCTTCTTTGAATTAAATAAGAATAAATGTCCTAATCTAATCCAAGTAGACCTAAATGATAATATTTTATTCCTAAGGTTCTTTTTGGTCGAGATAAACCTATCAAATAGAATTAGAACATGTGTTAGAGTAATATTAATATCATTTTTACCCTTAATTACCCTATTTACTTTTAACCATGGTAAATAAAAGTAAAAAGTTACTACTCACCAAAAATTATTATTATCTTATTGAACCACATTTTACTCCTTGATATTAACCGTGTCTCTCGGATTTTTGAAATTCCACTCTCAGAAGCTGTTTAATTATGTTTTATGTGACTTTTTAAATTCTCCTAAAAGGTGGGTAAAAGACGGTGAAAAGTTCAACAAAATTTTTATATATCTAAAATTATTCTAATCTGACTCCAATGAATTACATTGAAAATACATAGGTATTATGTATCTATTTTGACCTTAATTAAATTTAAATAAAACAAATAATTATTTAAATAAAAATTCGATTTTAAACTATAACTCATTGTTTTTTCACTATTCATAAAAAATTTAATGTTTTTACAAAAATACAAAATATTCACCCTAATCATATTTTGATATTCTGAATCCAAAAATGAATTCCATTTTGAATGATAAAATTTATAAAATTTCAAAAAGTTGGTATTACTATTCATAACGGCTAGTTTGATTGGTTGTGGTGTGTGTTAGAACTCGAAGTTGCGTACAACACACGCAACTGTATTATTCTAAGAGAAGTGTACCATGGAAGCTTGGGGTGTTACATTCTCCCATCCTTCAAATAATTTAATCCTAGAAATTTCTAGAATATTATTGAATAAAAATAATCGGGTGGTTCTTCATCATAAGTTCCTCGGGTTCCCATGTTGCCTCTTCCATTTTATGGTTTCTCAATAGAACTTTTACCAGATGAGTCGTCCGGTTTCTCAGCACTTGTTCTCTTGTATCAAGAATCCTATCAAGCTCTTCGCAATAAGACAGACCAAGTTCCAGTTCTAATTCATCGTAAGTGAGTACATGCGTTGGGTAAGGTATGTATTTTCTCAACAGTGATACATGGAACACATTGTAGACTTTAGAGAGACATGGAGGTATTGATAAACGGTAAGTTACAACCCCAATTCGTTCTAGAATTTCAAACGGTCTGATATACCAGGTACTCATTTTACGCTTATTATCGAAACTTATAACTCCCTTCCATGAAGATACCTTCAAGAAAACATGATCTCCTACTTGAAATTCCAAATCTTTCCTTCAGTTATCAGCATAGCTCTTCTGCCTACTTTTATCTTCTTTGATGTGGTTTGGGATTAACTTCACCTTTTCCATCGTTTCCTCCACCAGTTCTGGGCCAACGTGTTTTCTCCCACCAACTTCATCCCAACAGGTTGGTGTGCGACATCTCTTTCTGTATAATGCTTCATATGGTTTCATATGAATACTTGAATGGAAGTTGTTGTTATAGGAAAATTCCACCAGAGGTAAATATTGATCCCACATACCCTGAAAGTCAAGTGAGCATGATCTCACCTTGTCTTCTAAGGTTTGATTAGTCTGCTCTAATTGTCCATCTGGTTGAGGGTAGTAGGCAGTGCTCAATCAAAGTTCAGTTTCTAAGGCCTTCTGAAGACTCTTCCAGATTCTTGAAGTAAAACTAGGATCATGATCGGAAACAATCAATAGGGGTACTCCATGAAGTCTCACAACTTCATTAATATAAAGTATTTCTAGACGTTTAAGTGGTAGATCTTCTCTTACAGTAAGAAAATGTGCTGACATGGAAAGACGATCAACAATGACCCATATTGCATCGTGTTTTCAATGATCCTTTGGTAGTCCCATGATAATTTCCATCGTAATATTTTTCCATTTCCACTCCGGTATGGGAAGATGTTGCATTAATCATCTAGGCTGTTGCATTCCAGCTTTCACTTGTTGACAAACCATACATCTTGACATAAAATCAGCAATCTCCCTCTTCATGTTGCCCCACAAAAAATGTTCCTTCAAATCTCTATAGATTTTGTTTCTCCCAGGGTGTATAGAGAAATTGGATATATGGTCATCATCTAACAATTCCCTTTTCAGATCAGGTATATCCGGAACACAAAGTCTCTTCCCAAATTTCAAAATTCTTTCTGCATTCACAATGTCTCTCAATCTCCCATCATTCATAGCTTTAATCTTCTTTTGAAACTCTTCATCACTGGTCTGAGAACTCTTTATCTTCTCTAGTATGGATGGTTTGGCAACAATTTGAAAAAGTATCGATGTTTCACCTTCCATTGTAATTATCATATCCATATTCACTAGATCCATGAAAATAGGATCCCTTTCAATTCTCATCATGTTCAAAACTCCATGATACTTTCTTCTCAAATCTTCTTCACCTTATTTTCCTTCCCCGGGTGGTATTTTATCGTACAATCATAATCCTTGAGTAGTTCAAGACAACTCATTTTCCTCATGTTGGGTTCTTTCTATGAGAAAATATACTTCAAACTCGTATGATCAGTATAAATGTCACATTTTTTACCATAGAGATAATGTCTCCATATCTTCAAAGAAGATATTATAGCAGCTAACCCAAGATCTTGTGTAGGATAGTTTTTCTCCTGAATTTTTAGTTGTCGTGATGCATAGGCAATAACTCTATCATTCTTCATAAGGATACAACCATGTCCATTCTTCGATTCATCACTATAAAAAACCAACCCATCATTCCCTGATGGTAAATTCAATATATGAGCATTAACTAATATTATCTTCAGTTCTTCAAAAAATTATTCACACTCTTTTGTCCAAACAAGTTTAACCCCTTTACGGGTGATCTTTGTTAATGGGTTAGCCAATCAGGAAAAGTTCTGGACAAAACGTCGATAATAACCTAATAAACCAATATAACTGTGTACCTTAGTTATTCTCGTCAGTGCGGGCCTTTATTGGATTTCTCTTGTCTTAGAAGGATCAACAGAGATTCCATACTTAGAGACAATATGTCCATGAAAATAAATCTCCCGAAGACAGAAATCACACTTACTAAACATCCCATATAATTCATGTATTTGAAAAGTCTTCAGGATAATGCAAAAGTGATTTTCATGAACCTAGTATCTTTTGGAGTATAAAAAGATATCATCAATAAATACCACCAAAAAATCATCGAGATATTCCTTGAAAACTCTATTCATTAGATCCATGAATACAGAGGGTGAATTTGTCAATCCAAAAGGCATTACTGTAAACTCGTAATGCACGTACCTGGTTTGAAATTCTGTATTCGGAATGTCTTCCTTCTTCACACACAACTGATGGTCTCCAGATCGAAGGTCAATCATTGAAAAGTATTGAGCTACATGCAGTTAATCAAATAAATCATCAATGCGAGGTAGGGGATACTAGTTCGTTATTGTTATGGTTTTGATTTCCCTATAGTCGATACATAACCTCATAGATCCATCTTTCTTATTAACAAAAAGGATAGGGGCTCCCCATGGAGAAACACTAGGGAAAATAAATCCATTATTACTCAATTCCTCTAATTGTTTCATTAGTTCCACTAATTCCACAATGGCCATTCTATAAGGGGTTTTTGATATAGAACTTGAACGTGGATTTAAATCAATGGAAAACTCAATTCTTCATTCTAGAGGATATCTGGGTAAATCTTTCAGAAACACATCAACATATTCTCTCACAATATTTACATCCTCTATTTGAACATTCCTTTCCTCACCCACAGTTATTTCATTCTCTTCCTCCCCGATAATTGAATTTAGTTGAGCTACTGGGGGTGGATCTAGGAAAGATTTGGGGGTTACGATTCCACTCTAAGGATAAGGTGTTCCTTATCATTATCATCAAAAATAGTAACCTCCTTCTTCTTACAATAAATTTTTCCATCATGGTCCGAAATCAATTCCATACCGAGGATTATATAAAATTCAATAATAGGTATGATGATGATATCTATAGAAAACGAACATCTATGCGCTCTAATGGGGACCGATTCACAAAACATTGTTGTAAGGATACTTCGCTTAGGAGTTTTTACTGACAACTACCTTGTTAAATCAAATTGGAAATTTCTAATTTTCTTAGAAAACTGGGAACATATGAAACAATGCGATGATCCATAATCAAATAAATAATTTTCTAAACTTGAGGAAACCATTAAATTACCTGCCACCATGTCTTTTAGGGCTTAAACCTCAGCTGTAGTGATTTCATAATCTTAGCCTTGGTTCCTAGTACTTTTTTGAGGTAATTTTCCCTGACGATTAGGACATTAATTTTCATAATGTCCCATATCCCTGCAATTCTATAATTGAACCTTGGTAGAGTCTTTCTTTCCTTTACAATCACTATCTAGATGACCTTTCTGTACACACTTTTAGCATACCATTTTCCTTTTAGACAGGCACCAGGGTGCTTCCTTCTACAAGTATCACAAGGTGGAAGTTCAATTCTTTCCTTCTTCCTTGTTTCCGTATTTCCTTTCCCAGAGTGTTTAGTAGATCTATTATTCTCTTTCTTTTATTTAAAGTCATAAGACTTAGAGAATTATTTTTCTGTAATGATAACACATGAGAAAATATCTTCATATGACGAGAAGGATTCTTAGACCAATGATCAATGGAGAAATGGTTTTAACCCATCAAAGAAATGATCAATCTTACTTCTTGGGTTACATATATAATATGAAGCATAACTTTATAACCTTGTAATGTTAGCCTCATACTTTGTGACATTCTCATCCTCCTTTTGTCCTAGACTCAGAAATTACCTTTCCATATTTACTCAATGGTCGCGAGGAAAGTATTGTTCTAAAAACAGATCTTTGAACTCCATCCATCCCATATTTGATATGACCTAATCTTACTTCGTGTTTTGAATCAATGCCCACCATTGATCAACATCTATAGTGAGGCGGTAAACTGCCATGACAACTTTTTCCCTTTCACTACTCCCCAAAGCAGGGAATATTTTCTCTAAAGAATTTATCCATTGCTCAGCTACTAAGGGATTTGTACTCCCATTTAATTTTTGTGGTTGTTTCCTTATGAAGCGATCTAACATTTATCCTCCATGCTATGGATCTGGGTGCTCCATATGGGTGAGGTTATTATTCAAAACCAGGGTGAGTTGTCCCAGTATGGTGATTAGTTGTTCAGAACCAGTTGCATCACTAGATCCACTATAATTATCTTGAGCATGAGGGAAATCCCTACATGGAGTGCATGCATTGATACAGTTTCCATTACATCCACTAGCTTCCATTTATAAACAATGGCATAAACTAGATTAGTTTATGAATCGAAATATAAAATTCCAAACGTCTAAAACACTTAACATAATTTCCACAGTTTATGGACATAACCTATTATCATAAAAAAATGTTTTCTTTGAGGACGCATATACTCATAAACCCTTCATAATGGTTAGTAAAGAAAATGAGAATTATCCTAAGCATATCCTCTGGGAGTGTTGTAACCAAGAGTGCAGCAAGGCCCATTGTCGTGCACCAGTTCCCATTCGAGTCTATCTTAAAGAGGTGTTTTCGGGTTTTACCCCTAGGTACATTTGTGCCAGAGCCACATCTATTTACTCATATATAGATAGGGATGTATTTCTTGAAAAACTCACAAATTATCTACAATTCCAAAATTTTGGGATGTTCTTCTATACTAATCCTCAAAGTCTATCTTAGGGCTATTTGCTCTAATCAGTGTTTATATAAATCTAGCTTCCAAGGTTTTTACTAAACATCCTCTGATAGAAACTCTAACGCTCGAACCCAGTTACCCAGAGTTGGTGCATTATTACATAACATGTTCATGATCATAAGGAAATCATGTCTCGAAAGACCGATTGGATTAGTATTATTGGAATCAATATTCATACATAAGTATAACTTTACAACTTGAAATGAAATAAAAGAAAAATATATTTCATTAGAAACATCCAAGCCTCCTAGATTATGCCTTTTGATCACTCCTAACTAACTTCATCATATCCTGGGAAAATGAAACATAAGAAAGGTGTGAGCTCAAACACTTAGTAAGGGTAAGTAATACAGCGGAAAATGAAATAAATATTAAGCTTGTTAAATAATTGAAACCACATGCCTTTACCAATAATAAACATGAATACTTTTATGGAAAGAATATGAGGAGAGTAAATAATTCCATAATAAAACATAATCATGAGTATTCTACTAGTAAAATGACCATATGAACCATCTATATTATTTCCATAATGAGTGAATGCATAATGCCGAACATTCTGAAACATTTTTTCAAGGCCTCGGCCAAGATGTCTAAAAATTATTAACGACTTGGCCCAAACCATAAATCAAATTGAGAAAGGGCCTCAGCCAATTCAACATCTAGTTTTCTCATGAGACCTACCGATGCATCGAGGAGCTATAGTGGGCCCCACCCATCACTTACTAAGTCCAATACATTCCTCATATGAAAAGGTTTAAACATATCCTAAACATTTGTATTAAAACTAGCATACGAAATGTAAATACTTTAACCATAAACCATGAATGGTGTAAAAATAGCACATCCATAGTCAAACAGATCAAAAAACCTTCAATATAATATGGAAGTTTGGTATCATAATAAATCAACTCCAAATAAACTTAAAATCCATCAAAGGATGTTGACATAGATGAAATCAAAACCCTTTTTAGATAAAAATTTCTTTCTATTTTGAAATCATTTTAGAGTCACATAATTATAAAATAAAACATATAATTTGAAACAATTCTTATAAGCTTGTAAGGGAAGCTTCAACAAGTTTATAATGGTAGAAAATAGCCTCACCCACCATATAAGTTAAAAAAATACATTCTTACCGAAATTCGGTCGAAAAGTTTAAAAATGACCTTGTTTGGAAAACGACAGAAATATTCATTTATAAACATATTATAAAAAGTTAACAAGGGTATAAATGACATTGAACCATAGTCTATAAAATAGTAATAATTTTTTGAAATACATTTGTAAGAAACATGGAGGTGGATGATAAAGATGTCCCAGTAGATAATTACGTATAAACAACCTCGGATAATGAAGAGATTATGAAATAAACCCTTACCTTGTACTTTTACTTGGTTGAGGGTAGTTTAACTAACTGTATAATGGTGAAATAATTGTTACTAAATTAAACAATAATCGTATACATTAATATGATATAATATATGATCTTTTAACATTTATTTTTTAATAATATCTTGGTATTATCATCGTTTCGGGTGTTGACGGATTCGTCTTTATTTATTTTCTTTGTTATGTGAGACATATTTGTTATGGATGGGATGTATATAATTAATATCTAGAATTATATCAAGTCCTTAAACATTATTTTTAATCATCTTATGAGAATTAAACTTGAATGGATACGATGGGGAAAAAATCTCATCGCGTTCATGGAGACGGTAGTCCGTACATACGCACGAGCGACAATATCATTATTTTGATATTAAAATAATATATAATTGGATGGTATATCATATATACAGAATAATTATCATGTTATATTTATTATTTACATGAATTATACATCATTATTATACCCATCCAAATAATAATGTTTTGAATAAAAATTACACCACAATGAGGAGACGGTAAGTTGTACGTATGCACATATAATGACATGTCATTCAAAGGTTGGACAGAATACTAAATATGGTTGTAACATATTTATTATAAAATAAAATTATATAAAATATACTGGAGTTAGAATTTTATAATGGGAATAACAAAGAACAGAAAAGTTGAAGAAGAAAGGAACTTGAAAGAGGGTGGGGAAAACATTACATCTTAATCGGGTTCTTCCTTTTTATTTGATCAAAAGGGCTCCTTATGTTGGCGTATGATCAAATTAATAACTCTAGGTCGAAGTGAGGTATGTTGAGAGAATACTTGGTCGGGGTTTGGCCGAGCCAAAATGCTTTTATGGTGTAAATTAGAGAGAAGTCGGAGTTCCCTTTTATAAAAGGGGTGATGGGAACCTTTGGAAAAGAAAGAAATATTATTTTATAATAAATTCATATTCAGATTATAATGGCTCAAAAATGGATTATATAAAGGTTGAGGTGGGTTTGGGTCGAAATCCTTTCAACCAATAGATTTTATATAGGTTTGGGTCACTATATTAACCTTATCATTTATATTTAACTCTTTGTTAAATAGTTTGTCATTTTCCATGTCTCTTTTCAATTTTATATTATATAGTTAATTAACATACTATATACATCCAAGAGACCCCCAAGTGATCCATTAATGTTAAAACTATCCTGATATAAGTAATTTGGCTGATCCATATAATTTTAGGAATAAAATATCAATTAATAATATAATATTTGTTTTAAAAACTCTTTTATGTTTATTTTGACACTATTCGGTATTTTGTTTTTGATAATTTTATAATAGAATTATTACTTAGAATAAAATTTATATATCCAATACTACTATGTAATTTGAGCCTATAAAATTATTTTTATTCATAATAAGTCTCAAATTACATTTATTTTTATATTTATAATATCAATTATGTTAATATTTCACTAATAAGGTAATTACGGCATCATCATTGTGTCATAAATAAATTAAATTATTTAATGTCTAAAAATTATAAATAAAATACCATTATGTATGAAATATTTTAATGTTTATAATTAATATTTATAATATACTTTATCTTATTTATAACACTATATTAAAAAAAATTAGTTATTAAACATTGATTTTAACTCTTTTAACTCTTTTTTGAATTAAACAATAATAAATGTCATAATATAATCCAAGTGGATCTAAATTATAATATATTATTCCTAAGTTTTTTTTCGGCCGATATGAACTTGTCCAATAGTATTAGGACATGTGTTAGGGTAATATTCATATCATTGTTACCCTTAATTACCGTATTTACTTTTAACCGTGGTAAACAAAAGTAAAAAGTTACTATTCCCCAAAAAATATTTTTATCTTATTGAACAACATTTTACTCCTTGATATTAAACTTTTCTCTTGGATTTTATAAATTCCACTCACAGAAGTTGTAAAATTACTTTTTATGTGAATTTTTAAATTCTCCTAGGAGGTGGGTAGAAGACGGTGAAAAGTTCAATACAATTTTTATATATCTAAAATTATTATAAATTAACTCTAATGAATTAAATTGAACTTATATAGGTATTATGTATCTATTTTGACCTTAATTAAATTTAAATAAAATAAATTATTATTTAAATAAAAATTCGGTTTTAAATTATAACTTAGTCTTTTTTTCACTATTCATCAATAATTGAATGTTTTCAAAAAATACCAAAAGTTCACACTAATCTATTTTCGATATTTTGAATCTATGAATGAAGTCCATTTTAAAAGATAAAATTTATAAAATTTTAAAATGTGGGTATTACTATTCATAACGACTAGTTTGATTGGTTGTGGTGTGTGTCAGAACATGAAGTTGCAATCAACACACGCTACTGTATTATTCAAAGAGAAGTGTACCATGGAATATTGGGGTGTAACATTCATTGTTGAAATATAAAAAATAAATGGAAGCAGCGTTCATGGATACATACAACAAACCGTCTCCATAAATAGTGTATTTCATTTTTTATCTCCAAATTTTATGTATTATTCCAAATACATATGTAATAAATATATATGATATTTAAATGATGTTTTAAATTATATATATAATTAAATCATGATCTAATTAATTGGAACAACCAGAAACAAGTGAAAACGCACTCAAAAAGCAAGGCAATTAACACCCCAAATAGTGAAAAAAACATAAGATTGGTAAGTAATGGGTAATGAATAATTATAAGAAGTAAATATATGGCTTATAGAAATGAATATGGTTCTTGGAAATAATTATAATAAAAAAATATTTATTATATAGGTGTTTCGATCATGTATGAATGAAATTGGACCCAAGTTAAGGGTTTTCTCATCTCACTTTTATTTCTATGTGATAAATGCCTTGCCCAACACTTATTGCGGATGTGCGGTGTTTGTAACACCCATTTATATATAATTTAATGAATTAAATTATTCTAATTATATTATAAGATATATTTAATTTAATGCATTGATATTTATTATGATTTAAATGTTTCAGAATGGTATGGGAAACATTGGAATGTTTAATAATTATTTTACTTAGGAACTTTTCAATGGACTCATTTAAAAGTATCTACATATATGTCCACATCTATTTGTAATGTTTTAATTCATTGGGTTTTATCTATTATTACACCATCTTCCATATTTAATTGAAG
Source organism: Viscum album (assembly GCA_963277665.1). NCBI lineage: Eukaryota > Viridiplantae > Streptophyta > Magnoliopsida > Santalales > Viscaceae > Viscum > Viscum album. The sequence continues at coordinate 836,490,460 of OY728137.1, forward strand.
TGTTTACAAACATTTTGAATGTGGATGTGATACTTTGATACGATTCATGGATTATGGTTAATGTATTCCAATTTCATATTCTAGTTTTTCAATATAAATGTTTATATTGTTTAGGTTTTACCCTATATATATGAGGAATCAATTAATATAATTATGGGATGCGTGTTTCCCTCTATACACCCTCTATTCATCTTAATTTTTCAAAAGACTATACATATATGGACTTTTTGAGGCCTTGGCAATTTATTTTAAAATATGGATTTGTATTTGGCCTTAACCATTAATTTTCAAACGCCTTGGTCGAGGTTTTGACAGTATGTTTCAGATGAAAAAAATTATACATTCTAGTATTATGAGATTAGTTATTGATATACCCTGTGATTATTATACTAGTATAGTTTACATGGTCTAGTGTCCTTGATCGTGTGATTATTTAAATGTCTTATTATTTAGTTATTTACCTTTTCCTAAGGTTTATACAATATTTACTCATAGTTTTTATTGTACACTTATCCTTACTGAGCATATGTGCTCACCCCTTTCTTATGTTTTATTTTTACAAAGGATATGAAGATGTGTTTTGTGTTTGATATGAATGGTTACAGAAAGGGTATTAATGGATTTCTTGAAGAAAATTCTTGGGTATTTTATGTTTTAGATTATAATGTGATGTTTATGTATGTAATTTGGTTTCCATGTCTACTAAACTAATCGTTCCTTTTGGTTTTGAATATTGTATATATGGAAGTGTTCTAAAATAAGGAACTAGCTACAGGCTATGAGATTCGAGTTCATTATAGGGAAAAAACATTTATGTTGATGGTGACACTTTTTTCTCACCGACTATATTTCATATTTATAAGAAGGCATGGTGTTAGTGGAAGTAAATACATGTAATCAACCATACAAGACATACAAACAAATAACCTGATAATTTAGGCATCATATTATATAAGATAGTTTTCTTAAAAATCACATAATAAATTCACACTGTTAAGAATTCTATATAATTACCTAATAAGGGTATACAAATCATCATTCACCTTGAAATATATGATTCAACCTGTATGGAATGGGATATGCATGAAATGTGAATTCACTGTGCCTATAAAGATGTATGTAGAAACACTTACTTTCTATACTAGGAAAATGGTAAATTTCATTAATCAAACATCAATATTCAGTGGAAGTACAAAAAATAATTTGGTAAAATAAAAACCATCTATAATATAGAATAACATGAACAATAGTTCAATCCCTGAAAATATGATATTTACCTCATGCGTGGGTTGGTCAAACCCGGTCACAAACTAATTAACATGTGTAGAAACATACTAGTTTCATCCCAACCATCCCTGAAACTATACGACAAAAGAAGAAAACTACTAATTCCATCTGTGGCATCTCAACCTGATAGCCACTATATTGGTTCAACAAGTCATTTGGCCACTAGGCCACAAGCATAACTCCCTATATGCCAAACGATACTGACTAGAAATGAGGGTCTAATGGAGGAACATTTGGGAGAATATACTATATGGATCATTAATAAGTACATTGGGAGAAATTATAAATAAAGGAAACTGAATATCAACAACTGATCATAAATAATAAATGAATGGGTGATCATGCAAGGGTATTCCATAATTTTCAACAATATAAATACATCAAGAGAAGTTAAATGATATATAGATAAAATAAAAATTACTAAAGGATATCTCCATGAGCATCCTGAGCTATGGTCTAATCATTTTCTCATATGTTTCTGAGTATATGTATAACATCATATGTGAAAACTATGAACCTGAACCTGCAACCCTGAGGTTTTTTGGGGTACACCAGTGCAATGATTTCCCTAATAGTGTGGGAGATATACCTAGTAGGCCATCACCAATGGTGTCTAAATATATCCAGTCTATAAATATAAAATAAGTAATGAGTAGGTATATCATGTAATGTGGTAAAAAAATAGCATGTCCTCCTTAGGTTCGTCAAAGACACATATATGACCATAAAAGTTTTTTTTCTATGATATAAACTCTCTACACACCTAACATAATATACATATACACACAAAAAAATATAATAAAATTATTTTCAAAGATATACATGAACCGGAAAGGACCCGATGTTTACTTCCTAGGGTGTCCACATGAGAGGAACACATTTTAAAAAAGGGAATACATTCACATGGTGTTATACTCATAATCAAAATATAAGGGACTATATGGTAAAATGTAATCCTCAAAATGGATATAAGGAGTAACTGAGTTATCATTGAACATACGGGGTTGATCCAACTCATAATATTAATTAATATAGTCTAGAATTAGAGGTCTACATGTAATCGAAGTTATACACCTAAGGAATTACCTTGAAATAATGTGTAACATAGTGTATAGATAATTAATAAAGTAAATCCTAGGTTATTCATTATTGGGGAATGATGGTAGAATCAAAGGTTCATAATTTCCAAAGACATCAGTTGAATATAATCAGTGTGTCCAAGGAATTCTAAAATTTGGAAATGTCCTAGGTGATTCATCTACACCACGCCGAGGCATTGAAGTATAATAAGCTATTAAAAAAATTCCACGATAAATATCGCCCTTGGAAACTAACCCAATTAGTTGGGGGTGGCTTTAATTGATTTATCAAGGAATTTACTTAATAATCCATATATGGATCAAGCCTAAACACTCCTATAATAAGAAAAAGTTTCATAATAGCATTAATCACATTATATATACTGGATCATAAATATCCCTGGAAAACATCCATTCAATTTTTCCATTCGATTACATTAATTCCATGTATAATATAATTTCTTTAAATTTATACTTCTATTAAATAGTTCTAAGAAAGTAAACACACAATTATAAACAAGAATCAAACCATATATTTTATAATAAAACATGAATTCCATGGGAAAACTATACCAACAGACCACATCCATTCAATATAATTCATGTTCTCACCATTTTTAATTGGAAAATTTTTACAGGGGTTAAATTACTCTAATAATTATACTATAATATATTTTAAAATAAAATGTTAAGGACATGAGATCTAATCATTCCTTAATAGACTTTAAATGAATTTTACATATATGATTCTTATAATTTATTGAACTATACACCACTAAGGAGGTACTATTCGAAAATTAATATTTGGTTGTCAAGAAAAAATTTTAAATCCTGATTAGTCAACTTCTTCAGGTGGAATAAATAATTACACCATAAGGAAAATTTAAAGAGCACACAAAAGGTTGAAATAATCATAAGTAAATGAAAATATAAACTAACATTATGAGAACCCACATTAGGATATGGTTTCAGTTGAGGTCGTCGAACCTCCAACCACTTAAGGATTTTATAACATGTCTCAATAATGTCGAGATGATTAAATTTGAGGGATTTATTATTTTTGGAGAAGTTTATGGAATTTCAATGTGCAGGAAAATGGAAATCAATTATAAATGAAAAATACTTTAGGGAAATGAAACTAGACCAACTAACCCATACATGGGATGGTGAACACATATAATATCAGTCTATGATTCTATCTTAAATGGATGAAATCAAAATATTAATTAAAGTATCTAAAAATAGAGAAAAATAAATCACATTGATTTAGAATTCAATATAGTGAGACAAACAATGAAAAAAATGGATTCGAGAGATTACTGATGTTGTTCCAATGCACATAATGACGTCTGAATTAGATGTCATGTGAGGGAGAAACATGGATTCATAAAGAAGTTTCATATAATAGGTTGAGATGATTTAGGTTTTTTGGAGGATTGAGGGAGAAAAGATGATAAGAACAGAGGCTGGAAGGGAAAACTATAATTTTTCGATAATTAATGAACCAAATAGTTTTGCCTCCCGGTTCAACGAACTGTGTTCCAACCATAATATCTCCTTTTCCTGTGGGACATAACTTGCATGGTCTTTGTAAATAGTTGATAGAATCATGGGAGAACCATTCTTTTGGCCCTATCTGACTCTACACCCCATAAAGGTTAGGTGTACGATTACACAAATCATTTCCAAGCTTTGCATAAAACTTCATCAATAAACTACGGATGTATCACATGGACATGAACCCTATCATTGATGGGTTAATAAACAATTTTCACCACTTATATGTCTTCATGATGTATATTGAGGGGTCTAATAGTTTAAAAAAATTATATTCCATTATTTTTCTCTCTTAGAATGTGATTTCCTTGTTCCAGACTCCAAAGGATCTCATCTAAACTCATGATATATATTTCAAACCTTAATCCACAAAAAAACACGTTCAATTGTTCCGATGCTTGGATTTACATTCCGAGTATCAATTAAATTTTCATCCCATTTAAAAATAGAAAAATTCTAATTATTTTTAGAGTTCAACAGGTCTAAAAACATAGTATGTTACAACCATTATTTCATGGTTTTATGCATGGTACAACATACACAATATAATAATTCACAACTTTGAATCTATCTTATACCTATGTAATTGTTTTCTGTTTTATCATCATACATTGATTCTTTAAGGAGTTTAAATCGATACATATGTTAATTAACGGTAAACTAATTGGTCAGGATGATGAGACATGAGTTTAATATGATTGTATTTTATATATCATTTATTAAACATTTTAATTTGATAACTTAATGATTCAGAAATGATTTGTCTTCATGGAATTTACAAGTATGGATATATAAAACCAATCATAGTTTATATATTGTGATACATTTTAATAATATATTAATGGTATGAGAACTCCTAAATTGAAATATCTATTTAAATATTATTTTTATTAAATCATTTAAGAAAATCTTCAAGAAGGCCATGTACAAAATAAAATATTTCCCTAATGTTTAGAGATTCAAAAAAATCATATATACCCTTGGAGAAAATATTCAATTTGGTAATTTTTATTGATAAATATAAATATTATTTATAGGATATTTTGTTAACCAATTGATCAATGAAAAAGGTAATAATCATTCATTTATATTTAGTAAAATTAACTATATGGATGGATCTTGTTGAAAAACATTGTTTGGTTGATTATTTTTACTAAGGATTTAAAATTTTTATCCCATTTAAACTTATATAGTCATATCAAATTCAATTCCATTTCAATTTGATTTATGTTTTAGATAGATAAATAAATTTTAAGAAATTGTTTTTCTGAATAAATTTTAAGAATGAGTTTATATTGAGCACATAAAGAGATGAACCAGAAGAGAAAATTTTAATTTATTGAAATAACCACAGGCGAAGAAAAATTATTGGTTTTAATTTAGAAATATAAATAATTTCCACTATTGAGACATAAACATAAAAAATCTAGAATATGGTTGAGATTGTTAAATAAACCCTAACATAATGTTTGAATTCCTTCACGTGTTTCTGAACCCCTAGTATTAAAAATAGTTATTTATTATAAGTATATTAGAAAAACCTAATCATATATATCATACCATATATTATTTTCTTATAATCGTTTTATCACCCTTTTGTTAACAATTCTTTTTAAAATCATTGTTCCGGGTAATAATTTCATCATTTTTATTTTTTATTTGGGATAAGAAGTTTTTGTTCTTTTACATTAATCATATTTCCATCATCTATAGATTTATTAATATGATAAAAATATAATATACATTCAATATATATTTATATAATGTCTTCCATAAATTATATAGATATAAAAATGAAATGCATTTCTCAAGGAGATGGTAGGTCGTACGTACATATTAACACTGTTTTCCATTTCTGACAGATGGAATGGAAGAAATTTAAAAAATTAATTAATCACTAAAAAATAATTACTATAATATATAAATAATATATATTTATGAATTATATAATTATTACTATCCATGTAAAAAATAAATGAAAAAATAATTACATTGCTTTGTAGAGGTGGTAGTTCACCCTTATGCACAAGAAACATTATCATTTTCTAATGGATTGTAATGTAGTAAGGTAGATATGATATTATAGATAAAAACATAACTTTTTCATAAATATAATATAAAAATTTTAATTTCATAATTATACCCATCCATAAAATATTGTGATGAAAAATCAGTTGTGTCCCTATGTGGAGATGGAAAGTTGTACATGTGCACACACAATTATTTCACTTTACATTTAATGGAAAAGAGGGAGGATAATTTCTGTTTCATAATAGTAATAATATTTATGTATTTTTTGGGAACAAAATTTATTATTTTATGATAAATAAAACATATTTTAAGATGAAAAATAATGAATAAATTAAAATATATCTCTTTCGAGATACCACCTTTTGATCATTTATTATGAAAAAATGAGGTCTGTATTCTAAAGAGAAAAGAACCAATATAAAATGTGTTAGAATTTTTATAAAATTAATGGAAATGTATTTTTAGAGAAGGTTTTCTCATAGTAATGTAAAGAAGTGAATGAAGTGGCATCCTTTTATTAGAGAAAAATGGCACAAATGGAATTTTTAAAAATATTGAAATTTGACTAAGTCATTATTAAAAACAAATCTTCCAAATGGACATATATTAGATGATATGGTAGGGTATAGATGGAATATCATCAAAAAATAAAATTTGGATAGGGTTATGTGATATTTCTATCCTTCTCTATTCATTTAACCCCTTAGTTAACAGATTTTAACCTAAACCACATTAACTCTTTTTTCCATTTTAAGGGGTTAAAATTTTACTTATAAGGTGAAAAATATATCATTAAATGAAAATGGATGATATTTTAAACCATATAATTTATCCCTTGTCATATTTAAAAATTTGAAATATTTTTAAATATTTTAATAAAATAATATTTTCATAAAATATCATTATTGTCAATTTTGACACTATTCATTTAAATTGACTTAAAATATGTAATTAGAAATTTTAATTTAATTATAAAACATTAAAATATTCCTAATATATTATATTTATCTAAAAATTAATGTATCACAAAAACTCTCCCAAATTGGAATATTTTTAGTATTTTTAAATTATTAATTATATTTATTTTCTAAATTCTAAAAATAACGAGTCAGCATTGTGTAAGAATTTTGGGTAATTATATAATATCAAAAAATAGAAACAATTATCATCATGAAAATTATTTTATTAGTATAAAAATAGTAAACTACATTCATTAACTACTGACTTTTTCCCTATTTTAATGCTTAACAGATATTTAAAAGTAACAGGGCGACATTTTTTATTTTTATTTTATTTAAATATGACATAGGTTAATTTCACAGACAATTAAAAATTAAAGTTTCAATACTATTATGATAAGGGTTGAATATAATTCATCCAATATGATCTTAGATGAAAACTTTTGACCTTAACAGTCAGTTTTAACCTAGATTAATCTGACATATCAATTACTAAGGGGATAAATTTTTCCATGGTTACAATTCATAATGGCTTAAAATAAATGGGACCCATCAACGAAATATTAACATACTCATTTAATATAGAGAATACATTTTATCAAATTCAATACCTAAAAGTATAATAAATTAATTTTATAATATGTCCTCAAAATATGATGAAAATGCTTTACATAAAAATTCATTTTTAAGAATAAAACAAGATTAATTCCTTTCTCATTCCTATTAAAAATATTATATTAATGTTAAAAAAATTATTGAAAATAAAACATAAAAAAATCAGTATAATTATAAACTAATAGTGATTAATTTAATTTATTAATATAAAAACAGGTTGTGCGCATATTTATTTTCATAAAAACCTTTCCTTCACTTTTAAATGATATTTATTTTAATTTGTTATCAATTAATACTCAATGAATTTTTTTTACCGTAGTTTTTCATTATTTATTCATTCATATTCATTCCTTCTAAATTAACAGCTAGTTTATAATGGTATACAATATTATAGTTCATTCAAACTTGGGATTTCATGTACTGTAAGCTATCAATTTGTATTTTAATTTGGAGAGGAATATATTCAAAAAAATATTTGGTTGTTACATTTATTATGGATAATACTGTAAAGTATTTAAATAAGTAAATGTAATGTTTTCATTCTATGAAAGTAGTTTCAAACAAGAGAAAATAAATCATTGTTTATATGAAAAATTGATTTTGTTTGTTTTTAAATGAAAAATTATTATTATTATTGATATTAAAAAAATTAACTTTTACAAATCAATGGGTAATTTTAATCATTCAAAAATAAATTGGATGATGTGATCTAGTTTTATATAGGATTTAAATGACTAAATTATTTATAAATATTTTTTAAATTTTCCATAGTAATTGCTAATATAAAATTAATTGTATTTAAATTAATAATAAATTGTCATGTTTGTTTAATTTTTTTATATAAATAAACAATATTTAATTATAAATATTTTATAAATTTTTATTTATTAAATATCTATAAATATTTGTCTTATATCTAATTTTATGAAATTTTAATTTATCTGGTTTTTTTCAACAGTATTTTTAATGAATAAATTTTTATAATTTATGAACAGATGTATAATTCTATTTAAATTGTTAAACTACGTCTTATGAAAAACATACAATTAATATAAGTAGTTACATGCATGATATTATATAATATTTTGATACATTCAAATTTTAAAATTACTTTTTTATAAGTTATAAACTTGACTACAGAGTTAGATTCTGATTTATACATCTTATATGTTAGGATTGAGGTTTATCTTGATTATTGAACTATGGATAGTGGGAATTTTGGATGGATTTTTCCTTAGATTGAGGTACAATAATATATCTAGAATATTGTGATATTTATACCTATCAAACCATTCATAAAAATGTGATGATTTTTATTGTATATCATTTTAACGATTTATAATAATGACATGAATTTACCATATCCATGTGATAAAGTTATTTTTTTGATATAATTGGATTTTATTTTCTGTAATAACAACACAAATTAAGAGTTTTGTAAAGAGTTTTGTATTAGTATATTTTTAACGTATACATTTTGTTAATTAAATATGTTATAAAGAGATATCATTAAAACAAGATATGCATAATATGAAAAAATATTATTAGAAGGTAATATTTAAAATCTCTAAGAAATAATAAGTGTTAGATTCCTTCGAATGTGACCACTTGTGAAGACATCAATTTGTAAACCAAGTAGTATCATGTTAAAAATTGGAGAACAAATATGTGTATAGAATATTGAATATGGTGAACCCTAATGGTTAAAAAACCAAATCCATAATTGTTATTTGGGTGAAACATTGTAGGGAAATTCTAAAAGCGAGGATATCTAAGGAATAATGATGACATAATTTTTATGATGGTTCTAGGAAAGGAGTTGTTTTCAAATGTTACCAAAGAGTAATATATGATATGATTAACCTGATAGTCTATATAAGTATATATTTTTTTCAGAGGAACAATATTGTAGACTCAGTACTTATTGAAATATGGATCTTAGACCACTATTAAATATAATATTAATATAAGTAATCATTTTAGTAATAGTATATTTAATAAAATTCCTTACTTATGTTTCCAAAGGTGATTAATTAAATTTTTAATCAATTATGTTGTAAAAATAATAAATTTAAAGGATGTAAGTGCGGGGTGATGTACCACAGATCCACAAAATATAGGAAAAAGGGTTGTTTCCCATACACTATGGGTAAAAAATTATGAAGAGATGGCTATCATTGAATACCAGGAAGGATGGATTCAAGTTGAAATCCCCTAAAATAACTTAGTTTCAATAATTAAACATCATGGAAGAACCGGACATGTTATCAAGGGGGAGTTCATGTGTCTTGTATAATAGTTTGTTTTAGAATGAGTGTTGGCTATAGTGAATAGTTGCAATAGATTTTATAAATAGTGTTTAATGGCTAACTGGTTAGAGTTTGAAGTCCCATGAGTCGGGAGTAGGACACATTTCTATGTTGCTACATATGATTACTGAAGACCATGATGAAAGACATGGTAGAAGGAAAAACTATAGAACATGATATATAAATAATCCAATATGATAGTTTTCATATGTTGTAAATTCCTTACGCATAATTTTGAAGTATTGAGTAAGATTCAAAAATTTTATACGGTATATTGATGAGTTTATGAATGGATGAGACAAGGAGGAGTCAAACTAAATTTGGATCAATTACAATAGGAATAAAATACAGAAAAATGGATATGTTCATATTCCTCCTATGTGAATTCTTATGTAGGGTAATTGTGGTGTTAAATATCAACATCATTGGGGTCACCATGTTTACAAAATGTTGTTTATGTGAAGATCCATGTATTAAAATGTAGTGACATAAATGAATGACCCACATATGAAAATATAAATATCCATTTCATATACATATCCAAATAGGATAATGTCATATAAAAATGATGTTATGCATAACCAAATGATATGACATTGTCGAATTCCAGATGTAAGGGATTTTCAATGCTTAACAGAGTCTGCATGGCTAAAGGATTCTCTAAATCTGAATTTAGATCTATATACACAAATAAAGAATCCATTTGGTGAATTGGAATAAGAGAATCATGTTTCAAAATTATAATTCTTCAATCACTATATAAGGGATTGGTCTTATATAAGAATATGTTTAGACATAATAGAAATCCATATATCTGAATTTCCCATATGTTTTGGGGGAAAATTGATGAATTATAGATTTAAATAATCTATAGAAGAAAACACTTTTTATGATGCAAGAACAATTCAATCATGATTTAAACATCACAAACTCTATGAATTTTGTGTGATTTAATATTTGATAAGAAATAAAATTTGATCTTCATCCATCGTCAAAGGAATATCTAGGTGAGATAAGAATGTAATTTCTTGAAATATTGATTTTTGAGGAAATATAAATCAATTGATGTGGAAGATATTTTATCAAGTTTATAATATAATTAATATTATAGAATCCATGATTCAAACGTGTTTTGAGAAATAATGAATGAGTATAACCAATGAATTTACTTCTTAAATAATAAATTGAATTTAGAATGTTTTAAAGAATAATGTCGATGATGTTCCATTGAACAGAGAGAAGCTGCTAATCAAAGCCTACATTCATTTCAACTGATGCTATTTGACTGTTCGTGAGTATCTATGAATGATTTTTGGGAATTATCACATGGCGTGAGACATGAGAAAAGATTATATATTTTATAAATATGAAAATGAATATGAGTTCATAAGTGAATCTGGGTTTTGTTTAATGAAGAAACTTATTGAAATTTTATGTGTGGATTTTAAGAGGAGATATTTTTAGAAATAATAAACTGATTTCTCGATACAGATTTTTTTAATATATTATTGTTTCATGTTTCAAATAACAATAGAATAAATAGGGGACTTCATGGAATACTATATATGTTGAAATAAAAGTTAATGAAAATATATAGATACCTAAAAGGTGGTATTATAATATTTTTCATTTTAGAAGGATACTTCTTTTTTCCCTCAACATAGAATTTATAGGAATTAAAATTTAAGGAATCTTTAAATTTTTCATCCCATGTATGTGATATGGGTTGAAGCTAAAGGGGGAAGAAATATAAAAACAAGACACAACCATTTTTTTATGTGTGATAGAAATCTAAGAACTAAGAGTTTTGGAACTATGTGAGGTTAATTAACCTCTCAAACAAGGGAATAGGAATCCTCTACATTTATTAGTGAATATGATAGATAAGTCACAAAAAAATTATGGGAATATTTTGATAGTAACAAAGTGGTTTAATGAAGGATATCATGTGACATCCTTTATTTGTCGAAGAATTCTGAGGAGCTACTACATTTGAATATCAGAAGAGATCATTAAGAGAGGTTTCCAGGGGAATAGACATAGAAGTTCTGTGAAGCTGAGTTGTGAGTGGTGACACAGTTATTGAGAATTCATGAAGTCCTACTAGAAATTGATGAAGATTATTTATGAATATGAAGATCAATATTATTAATGTAGATATATCCTGAACATAGAAATTAATCTAATTCAAAAGAATAATCAAATGGAAAAACTATAAATTCATTGCATGACTTTATGGAAGCTATTTGTCATAGGGTATGAAAGGATAACACAATGTTTCTCAGGGAATTCCATGTGATGTTAAAAAAATGTTTTGTGGAAAGAAATAAAAATAAGTCATGTTAGATTCAAACACGTGGCTGGTGAAACTCTTGTTGGGATAAGGTCATTGATGCCTAGATTTTCACTAGTGGAAAAAAGAAACAACAAATTCGATTTTTTAGAGTTTAACAGCTGTTAATAAATGAAGTTAACATAGGAAATTTTGGAAGTATTATTCTCCAAGATAGTCTTTATAAAATGGAATTTAAAACGCTTCTAGTTGGGGAACTGTAGAGGACTTTCAAAAGACATTATTTATAAAAATAATGATAAAATATTCCAAGGTGGAATTTTGACATCAATTTCATATAAATGCTATATCAAAAGCCTATTAGGTATCATTCTAACATGTTTTTATAAAAATATGATGTCAAAATCTCATTTTTATTCAATGGTATTTCAATTTCGGTTTTTTTTAAAAAAAAGAAATCAAAATCATTCACGAGGTCTTTAAATGACTTTTTTTTTATAAAATTGACATTGATAGTTATTTTTTACAATATTTAAAATTACATAACCCTAAAACTTAAAGCACAGATTAAAAAAAATAAAGGACATACAACAACTGAAAAAAAATTAGTAAAATTAATATAGAACCGTCATAAATTTTTTTATAAACTTACGACTTAATGAAACTAAATATCAATACTAGGTACACTTAGAAATAATTGTGAAAATAAATTTTGATGTTTTTTCTAGATGTTTTATTTATATAAAGAAACATTTTAATAACCTAAAACAATATAGTTTTATGAATTAAGAAATTATATATTTATTTGAATTACAATTATAATATTGAATCATACCTTTTTGAAATCTATTGGCTTTTAATGATGACTTTCTCCAAAATGAATCTTAAAAAATAATATACAAATTTAAAATTCACTTATTGAAGTGGAAACTACCTTTATGAAACCATATTATATAAAAAACATTTTACATATTATAAAAATAATGTATTCAATTATATAAAAGTTATTTACCTAAAAATTCACATATGAATTTTTTTTGGATCGACAATTGAAAAGAAATCTTTATGTAATACAATTCATAAAATTTTATTATTTAGAATATAAATTATAAAAAAAAATTAAATTCAAAAAATTAATATTAGAGAACTAAAATAATGTAACAAGAATTAATTATTTAACATTTTGCTAAATTTTTCTTTTAAAACCACCCAATAAAGATAAAAACCATTATGATTTCCTTTATTTTGGGAGAAATATACATAAAATATAATTTCCACTAAAAATAAAATATTCATCATTAATAATAGTAAAATTAAAAGTTATTCATTATTACTAATTTTTACTTACATATCAAGGAATGTAAAAAATAAACATGAGAAGTCTATATTTTTTATTGTTTTAGATATATAATAAATTTTAGTTTATAAATTCAAATAATTCAATTATGTTGATATGTATTATGTATTGATAAATCCATAAATAGAGGAGAAGTAATTTTGGATGTAAAGATAGTGGAGGTAAATTATTAAAAAATAATATATTTATTTTAATATAAAATTGGTTTACTTATTGAAAATAAATTAATAAATTAAATTTATTTATATAGAAAAAATGAACCACAGGTATAGTGAGATGATCACCATATACTACATTCATGATGTCAATTTAAAAACTATTTAATGACTAATTTCATCCACATATGTCAGTACTCATATGAAATTTATAATAATTATCTAATAGAGAAAAAAATCTTTTTATAACATTGTTACCCCATCAACATCCAGAGGAATATCTAAAGGTAGTGGAATATGATATTTTCCTTTCATTTGCAGTAATTCCTTCGATATTAAATACTACTATATAATGTTACTTCAGAAAAAATTATTAGTAATTATGAATTTAATTTCAAATAAAAAATAAAAAATTACCATTCCATCAAATGTCATCGAATGGAATTGTTCATCTTTAAAAATTAAAAAAAATCACTAATACTCTATTCATATATGGAAACCACCTTAGTAGTCAGTGACACTAAAATTTTTGGATCAATAAACCTGTGTGTTGTTTCTATTGACCTATCCATAAATATATAAGATGATGACGTATGTAATATCCCATATGATGTGGAATTATGTATGATATAATACATACATGGGGATCACAAACAAGAAACTCACAATACATATTCGATTCTGAATGTGGAGGTGCTAGATATGGGTAGGTATGTAGAACCGACTATTCTGGATTCTTCTGAATCATTGATTCTCTAAGTATAGTTGAATAAAATTATTTAATATTATCCTCGATCATCTCATTCATCGGTTGAACATTTGTTTTAAAAGAATCTATTTAACCTCTATATTCCACCTCCGTTAATGTCATTATTTGTGTATGGCTGACTACTTATTTAAATTAAATATCTTACATACACCCTTTGACAGGGATATGGTGTTATGGATTTACTACAGAAAAAAATATCCTTCCCACCATCAGGGATAAAGGACCCCTATGTAAATTTTCTTAAGGGAATCCTGGAATAATATTTTCAAATTAAAAATTAATAAGATAAAACTACTAAATTTTAATTTTATAGAAAATTGTAATAGATTAATTAAGTTTTTATCGTACACTTCCATTATTGGATTTATAATATACTCCCCATTTATTGACAATCTCAATCTATTCCACTTTCTATTATTAGTAAAAGGATATGGATGGTTTATTGGAACCTATTTAGAGATGATACATGACATGGATCTTAATACGCTGTGTTTTTTAGCAATAATTTTTTATTATAATAACGGATACACTCCACCAGAAAATGTGAGATTATAAATTGTGAAACTGTATCTCATGTTGAGTTTCTAGGATTAAAATTGAATGAGAAAAAATAAAAAAGTTATAATGTAATGAAAATTATTAAAACAACTAAAATTTTCAAATAATAAAAACATACTATAAAAGAATCCTCATGTTGACTGGAGACAAACATCAACCATGTATCTATATCTGTAAACTCATAAATAAGGCATGGATATTTTTATTCTTTATTTCCCAAAATATGTGTTAATGTCAAATTTGTCTTTAAATCACTCTACCTTGTTTCCAAAATTGATTCACACTATTTTCAATTACTTTTGTTTGATGAAAGTAAGGACGTAATATTTAATTGAATTATAAAATATTAGAAACTGTATAATATATAATCCATTTGAAAAATAAATATATATATGTTTATAAAATTTACTAAGAGATATCCTATAGAATATGTTTCCTTAATTTTTCAATGTTTCTCAAAATTAGGTTGTTAAATACTCATCCTACAATGAAACTATACATTGAATTAACTATTGAAGAGTATTGAATTGGGGTAGTTGGGATGTCCTTATCATCAAAGATAATTAAAAAATATTTCTCTTCACATTCTACTGAATGTTTTCATAAATGTGATATAACATGCCTATTATCTATAGGTATCGTCCTTTCTAGAGAATAATAAGAGATACAAATAATATTAATAAATACTATTTTTATTTCATTAAATTATATAATTAAATAGATATATATTTAAAAGAAATACATACATACCTCAGTGTCATCCATTTTCGAAAGATGTATGATTCCTAAAAAATCATGTTTAACAATATTTTATTAAATTATAATAACATTAATAACTGATAACTAATCTAGCTGAAAAGCATAAAATTTTTGGATGTAAATAGATCTGAATTCCATTATACAGATAGAGAGGTGGTGGGAAATAGGGAGAATGTTTCATGCTTTAAAAGAAACATATAAAAAATTATAAAAATATATATTTTAAACATGATTAAAATTTTAATATATATTTTTTATAATAAAAAATTTAAAACAAGTTAATTTTTTTAATAAAAAGTAATTATAACATCAGAAAAAGATAATAAAAGAAAAAAATTGAAGAACACAATATAACATACTAAATTTGGAGGTCGATAATGAAACATAGATTATAAATATTTACCTTAACAATTAGGAGAGTAATTTGGTGTTTTCTCGTATTCTCTTAGCATGATCATTTCATTCGACATGGACAATGTCCATATTATATTCATTGTTATCCTATGGAATGTGTTAAATAGGAAAAGAAGCCACATATTAATTTATAACATCATCTACATCCTCATTACCCAAATTATTTTTCCCCTAAAAATGATTGAACACTAATCATTCGATAGATCGATAAAATAAAATGTTTTCTTTACAGATGTATCAATGACAAATGGTTCCTAATTGAATCTAAATAATTTCAAAAAATTCACATTTATTCCATATTTATCATGTTTCAAACAACCATTACTATCAACCCTATTACACATAAACAATGTTAATGAAAATTTAGTATAAAAAGTCACATATATACCCATGTAGTCCAATATATGTTTTTCAATAAATTGGGTTTTTATCTTTTGTAATTAAAAAATGTAGTCCCTCAATGATGACCATTAGCCCACTATTGTGTACAGTACTCTTTTCATCCCTATTTTTTTGTGTGTAAAATGTTTCAATGTTTTTATAATAACAAGAAAATGTGTTTATATTATAAAAAAGATCCCCTACCAACAATTTCAATGATTCTAATTCAAATATATCTTCATTGAGTTTCACTTTAAACTGTGAAAAAATATCATTATGATAAATCATCGACCAATTTTCATTTCTATTCAAATATCAGAACATTAATACTGTAAAATGGGATGATATATATAGTTGAACCACATTTGTTTTGTTGAATATGTGTAAATGTGCCTATATTAATTAATTATTTGGAATATACATTGTCATTAAGCTGTGAATCCCTCTACTTTCACTATAAACATTTTAATGTCAATATATAGGGAGACCAATATGATTCACTTCATAAAAATAATCATTAATGAACTCAATCACCTCTTCTTATCTATTTTTTTGAATAATAGATGCCTCTAATGGATATTTATTTTTAACATTTCCAATCAATTTTCTAAATAGAATTCAAAATGTTACATCCAATGTAAATAAATTTTTTCACATTTTATTATACCACAAAAAAATAAATCACAAGATGAACCATTATATGAAAAAATGTAGGTGGTAAATGCATTTATAATTTAAATCATATGATCAAAACATTATTCTCTAACACATCAAAAAAATTTGGATCAAATAATTTTCTACAAATTGAATTGATAAAATAACATAACCTGATGATAATTATTCTAAAAGGTATCAAAAATATTCTATACCGAGCGATTGATATTATTTGTTGTATAAATTTATAAAAGTAATTACATTTAATACCTTTTAATTTAATGCCCTTCAATGACACCAAATTCATCGCATTTCAAGAATGTCTATCAGGATATTTAATTACCTATAGACAGAAAAATAAACTGTCTTCACGCCCTTTCATAATGTGTGATAAGAAAAACCTAAATATTTTTTTCACATTCATAGTGGGAGTTAACTCGAAAAGTACTCCCATTGAAATCAATTACAGTATAGCGTAAAAACAATAGTTCTTTCATTCCTTTTATGTCTAAAAAAGTTATAATAAAATAGAATCATTTTTTTAAAACATTTATAATGTCAATGTAATGTTTTATCTCTAGAAATATTCAATTAGGTAGTTAAAATATGATATTCTATTTCTTTCAGTATATTACTCTAATGACCAGAATAACCATTCTTTATAATTGTGAAATCAATGTTTTTCACCTTATTGTTATATTCTTCACCTAAAAGTGGTTGTGAGGGGGATTTTATATTCCTATAAACCATTTTTTTATTTTTTCAATATACGATAAGGATAAAAATATGTTAAATATATTTTATGTCCCTTAGATATTATATTTCTCCAATTATGCAATTTATCTTATGATTTCACTTCTCTACCAATTGGACATGCTTTATGTCACTTAATACTATACCCAGATAAGTTTCCCAATATGGGAAAATTATTTATATTGAATACGATCATAACATGAAAAAGAAAATAATCTATCTTGTATGTATCAAAAAATATAACACATATCTCTCATTGATGTTTCAAATCATCTATCAACGGTGAAGGATTCACATCAATATTTCTTTATGACTATTTTGGTCCAAAAATCATCAATATTAGAATATCATATATTTTAATCATACAAAATTATGTGGAAATAGTCTAAAAAAAATCCAAAAACTATGATGGCCACTGTGTCTCTAATTTTTTTCATTCTATATCCACATATTCCCATTATATAATTTCTAACTTCACTACAAAAATTAGTAATTCTTTTTATCAAATTTATTTCACTATAAAGAATCTGTAGGGTGATGTAATTTACTATTTTAGATACTCTCATATTTATTCAATATTAACCATTATACATAATTTAAATTTAAAAATATGTTTTTAAAATTAGGAATTATTAGAAGGAACCAAATTTATTATCCATAACATTTGAAGTCAATACTTTAGAATTAATCACAGTCTAATTTTTCATTAATACTATATCATGATTTCCAATATTTGGGAAATTTTTATAATAATAAATATTCAATCAAATAAAAAAATCATTGGGGGAAAGTATGCATATTTAAATACCGTACTCCCATTGAAAAAATATTTTATTTTCATCATAATTGTAATATAGAAGCATGTTTCCATCCGGAAGTAGCTACTTTAAACCTTTAAGAAATTTAGTAAAATATTTATCACTCCGCTATTTTTTCCATGTATACTAATATATGAATTAGTGATCACACTTGAAATTTAGTGCAACCTTAGAATAATTTTTTCTCAGAATCTATAGAAAATCATTCATCAATTTTTGTTTTCTTATGGGTTTGACACCTATATCATGAATCAATTATTCAATGTTATCCTATTTCTCATTATTATAATTTTCATAAATAATAGATGTTTAATATTTTTCCTTCATCGTGATAGATTCAACTTGTAATATTTTATCCCAAACCATTAAAAATGATATGATCCTTGATTTATATGGAATTAAACATTGTTATATTTAAACTAAACTTTCTTGAAAAAAAATATTTGGTTTTCTGATTCCATTTAGAAAATTCAATGAAACAATTAACTAACTTTTCATAATTAGTAGTGGTTATTAATAAATTTATCTGATTAAAATCCATTATTTACCTAATATCACAATATAAAAGTTGAATATAATAAAACCTGATAAAATTAATATATATATATATATTAAATATAAAAGAATTAAATAATAACAATGAATTTTTTAAAACAAGTTGATGTTAATAGAAAATAATACAAAATGAAACTGTTATTTAGTTATAACATCCTTAAAAAATAAAAATCTATGGAACATAAATTAAAAAGAAAAAAACCATAAAATAAGTTCTTTCTACAATCCCATTTTTTATTTGGATGACTTCTAGTATTTTTTGTGGAATGAAATATCATACCAAACACATGAATACATGAACATTTGAGAATGACATTATTGATATATAATTTATATTTTTACTCATTATTCCGCCAAATAAAATCTATATAGAACATATATTGTTACATCACACTAAAAACACAATACTGGCTCTAGTTGGCTATAATGGGGAAATTTTAACTGAAGTATCATATAAATCTAAAATTAAAAAATATAATCCATCACAAATCATCAAACATAGTAAAAACTGAAATTTAAGTATAAGTGTAAATTTTATAAATAATGTAAAATATGTCATATTAATGAATCTATTTTTATAATTACATGAATCCTATATAAACTATATTACTATCAATGGTTTAAAAATATAAATAAACAAAAATATAAATAAATTACAGAAAATATATTGGAAAAAAATTTATAATCATAAAAATTCCATAAGATTAATAAATTTTTATAAAAACAAATTCATAATGGATAAAAAAAATTTCATACAAAAAATTATTAAATAAAATTTATAACAACAAAATAAATATTTAGAATTCAAAAATAAAAATAAAAACATAAAAATTTTGGATGTCAATAATGAAAAATAGCTCTAGAATTATGATAAACCCAGTCGAGTTCAGTGGAAATTGATCGAAGGCTCCAATATTGAATAAAAAATGGGAAAAAATGAAGAAAAATAATGAACCAATATAAACCATAAGAAATGGTTTCAAATCATCTAGAATAGATCATAGATCACAGAATGGATGATTGATAGAAAATTAATGATAAAAAATAAGAAAAGTAGAAGAAAATATACTATAAGAGATGACTGGTCATCATTGAGGGTCTTAGGATGTCATCAGGTGTGGGTGTATTTTGAGATAGGATATCAAAAGGAAAAAACATAGGTTTTTAGGCAATAAAAATAATTTTTTATGAGCCTTTGACATTTTTTTTCAAAAAAACTGACAATTATGTTTTTTAAATTTCATTCAAATTCAGTTTTTGTAAAACATTAGTTAAAAGTAAAAATACATTTAACATTGGTTTTATAAAAAATCAGAGTTAAATGATTCCGTCATAACTTTTCATATCTTCATTTAACTGATGTTGAACCCCTGATCCCAATGCATATATTTCTACCAGTATTGGTTATGGTGTGTTATGTAACACCGTATTACCTTTCTATAAGGGTTCTTTTACATTTTTTAATTTTTCATTGGTTGAATAAAGTTAAAAAGTAATTGGGAAGAAACCTATTATGGGAAAGTCAAGGATTTTTTGAAATTTTAATCTTGATCATATTGTTTCCACATTATCCTAGGTGATTATACATCATGTAAATTAGTTACATGCAATGTGATATTCACCATATGATGTTGTGAAATAGATTCACATTATGATACGTTTCACACTCGGTACATCTTAAATACGTTTTAAATACTAAAGATCATATTTTTAATAAAAAGAAAATGTTTTTCTCGGTGTATCTAAGCTTCATCAAATACACGACATGTAAAAGACTTACAAACTATTGAATAGTAATGAATTTGGGTTTTTTAGTTATTCAAAAGTGATTTATTATTTTAATTTATTTCATCCCTCATCCCTATTGGAAAAATATTTTCACTAAGAGATTTTGGTTGAATCCATCACCTCCATATCACTTAATTCTGTGATTAATTTCTATTGTTATTTTATTGCTTCTCCCTGAGTTTGTAATCTTAGTAGATTTTCATCATCTTTCATTGAACTAAATGTATGGGAAGTGGTTTGATAAAATTTTGGATCAGATAGGGTTTTTTATCGATTCATAATAGTTTATTAGTGGTCATAGTCTTTCAAAGTCCCTTCTCTCAATTTATAATTACCATTGTCGATGGTGACTAGATTTCAATCATGTTATGATAGGTTTTTCTATAAAATATGTTAAATTGATGAATTACATGTTATTTTTGATAAAATAATATTGTTTTTTTATATGATGCAATATGTGGTTTTAAAAAGGATTCATTAAAAGAAAAATGTTTTTCAAAAGGGATTTTTTTTAAAATGGATTTTCTTGAATTGGAAATGGGTTTTCAAACTCCAATGTGGATTTTCTTGTATTTTGAAAATATTCAAATAAATTGAGAGCATGTTTAGAAAATTTATTGGAAAATTTCTGAACAGTAACCTTGGGTGTGTTGGGATAGAGATACCAATATCCTTAGCGAGGGTATTATACCACTATGAGGTATCCTTTTATAGTATCCACTAGTATAAGTCAATATCTATTCGATCCAATGTATGTCTTTTTATGATTTTAAGTTTTTAGTACATATTATCCTATAGTCTAAGATGCCATGTCAAAGTTTTTTTTTCATTTTTTTTGTTATTTATCATTTTATTATTTAATCATTAAGAATTTATAAAATATTATTTATGACGTTATAATGCGTAGATTCACATGATACGAGATTTCACAGATATATTCTTACATTCATACCTTTGGAGTCATTATATTATTTCCTTTTTTACAACTTATACATATTCAATTAATTGTATGAGAATGTGAAAGTAATTTTTATTAAAATAAAATGTAAAAAGATTTATAAATGTTTATTATTTATGAATATTTTTTTTAGAATTATTTGTTTCAAATGATATAATTATTTTTTTTCATTATTTTAGATGTTATATATAAACAATGGTGGTATACTACAGGTATTTAGCTCACACCCTACATGTTCTTTTGTATTTTTATCGATATTTTATTTAAGGATTCATGTAAAGGGAGTAACATACTACAGTATTCTAGCTTATTCTTTTGTTACCCTCTTTATTTCATTTTGGTCCTAAGGTGGCTATAGGTCACATGGGATTTTGGTATATATTTTGGATTAGCATGTATGGCTTGGATTATATGGTTTTTGTGATATCTCGTTGTTTTTGCTTTGTAATTTTGTATTTTTTTTGTGTTTTTATTATATACAAGAAAATATTTTATTTTGTCGTCATAAATATATATGATGATGGGATGACTCGAAAGGCTCTTCTAGTTGAAATGGGATGGTTCGTTTTAATTTTGTATCAAAGGAGGTCACTCTGAATAATTTGTGTTAACACTTCCAGAATATGGTTCTATTTTATGGGAAGACCAGAGTAATGACCATTGTATTTTGTACTCTATGGGTAAAAGGGGGGCCTTTCCAACTCACTGTCTTGACTGAAACTGAGTTACCATGGGTTTTCAAGGACAATTAACTAGATTGAGACTTTGATTTTGGGTTAATTTTAATATAGTATATGGGAATGATTTTTAAATTGACATGTATCTTTTTAATTAAGGGTTTTTATGGGGGCTTAATATTCTTAATGTTTTAAATATCTGATATCAATACCTTTTTTTGGTCCTTCCTTTTTTGAATTTTGTAATAACTTATTGGTTTTTTTCATAGACAATGTCTCAGAGAAGAGATCTTATGAATCCAATTGAGTAAGTTGTGAGACATGTTTTATGGGTGAATCCTCTAGTGTACCGTTCAATAGTAGATTCAATTATTTGTACCATTAAGAATATGGGTCAAATGGGTGTTAGGAAACTAGGATTTATAGTGTTTCATGGGTGAAAATTTACCAAGAAACATAAACCCATTTTATTGGTGAAAAAGTACACTAGGAATCAGAGGAATATCATCCGTGGATAGAGAGGATATTTAACACCTTGATGACTCTTAATGGATCTATGGTGGTTTTTTACACATGTATGCTCGATGGACCTTGAAGGATATGGTAGGGATCTATTATACAAGGTAGGCTACATGATCATCATACCTTGGATTATTTTAATAAAATATTTAAAAAAAATTCTACCCTAATAAACTATGTGTGGAAAAGTAATAATAATTTTTGTCCTTGAAGAACAGAGAACAAACTGTTCTTGAGTACTCTAATGTTTTCTCAGAGTTAGTGATTCTAGCACCATAGATTGTCACTAATGAGTACCTAAAGGCACAAAGGATTGAGTTAGGACTGCGACTAGATATTTATTCGATGATGATACTCATGTGGCTTCTAAACATTGTGGAGGTAATTAAAAGAACATCTTTTGTTGAGGTAAACATGGATGGAAATACAAGTTTTTGTGGAGCATCAGTTGGTTCATGTGTAAGCCAAGGTGCATCTTATAGTAATAAAATGAAGT
Source organism: Viscum album (assembly GCA_963277665.1). NCBI lineage: Eukaryota > Viridiplantae > Streptophyta > Magnoliopsida > Santalales > Viscaceae > Viscum > Viscum album. The sequence continues at coordinate 836,514,201 of OY728137.1, forward strand.
GTATGAGTGGTCATTTTTTATGGAGTCTAATTTATGAGGTTTTATAAGGAAGAAATATATTTTTTGCTACTAGTGTGGGAGTCATGGTCATATATGTCCTAACTATATAGAGGCTCATATGACATTCAATATTTATATACGATCAAGCCATCTTTAGTTTTTTGTGACAATTTTTCTCAAGGAAGTATGGAAGGATCCACTCTACCCCATGGTTCATAGGTTAGTGTAGATTCATCCAATGGTGGTGGGTTTAATCCTCAATCCAAGGGAGATGTTCATGTGGATAAGCCTGTATGACTTTATGAAGTAAAATATATGCTAGAGGAATCTGAAATAGGTCCAGTTAATGTTATATATATAATGTTTATTTCTTACTATATGGTTATAGATTTTTTTGATATGTGTGATACTCATTATTTTATTTCATTACTTTTATTTTACAGGTTGTGTTTGTTTTTTGAACTTATTACATTCTGATTAGATATTTCCATGCATTTGACAAAGAGGCCTAAACAAGGCTTCATATTCCCCACATGTCGGGTGATGATAGCCAAGATTGACTTTATGTGGGAATTTTTAGTGATTGATCATCCCATTGTAGACTTGATTATTAGATTGGATTGTAATATTAGTGTCATGAACCAGATTGAATCATACTACAGTCATGTTCAATTCTTATCTGTCGATAGTACCACTCTTTTTTTCAGGGTGTGTGGGACTATATTTTATAAGGGTAAGACCTATTTTTCCTTATTCTCGGATTATCTAGTGTTGGGTTTATGAGTTTTTTCTTGATTCAGTTTACCATTTTTGGCCAGTCAACATTTTTTAGTGGTGGGATTGTACCCCAATGTCTTTTGGGGTGATTTTTCTAGTTTTACTCTATGGAGATAGGTTGAGTTTACTGTAGACCTTCTCCTTAGTAGTATTACCATTTCAATGATATCTTATCAAATGAAACCTATATAGTGTTGTATTTGGTTACCTAGAACCAACTTATGGGTACTTTACGATAGCTTATATTCATAGTTTTGAATATTAATAAACTTTTTATCACATCATGATTTTTATTCTGCGTAACATTGTATGTGATAATGTCGTAAAAGTAGCTATCACACTAAAATGTCATAGCAATACACCACTATGATGGGAACTCTTATGTGCTATGACACTATTCTTAAATATATGATCAATAGTTGAATGATATTATTTTAAAGACATAATTGATACAGGCAATCAGGGGTGGAGAGTCATAGGACATTGAGGAACCTTCTCATAGTGTACACCCCTGGTAATATCCAGAAGGATATTCTGAGAATGAGACCAAAAAATATGACCTCTACATTAATATGTGTTATTTTATGTTCTTATCTAGGAATGAATGTAATGATCATTGTAATTTATTATTATTATTAATGAGTACTATGAGTCAGTTACATTGACGTATTGATGAAAACTATGATGATCGATGTTCACAGTGAGGTATGATATGTTAGGTGTGTAGTGACTAATATTTCATTAATGATTAATTATATAAAGGATTTTTACCTTTTGTTCAATAATTGAAGTTGATATCTCATTCCCTTTGATGAAAATGCTATATCCTAAATAATTCAATGGACATGGTGTCTTAGGGTTAAGTTAAATTTCCTATATGTCAAAGAAACAGACATCGAGTTCATAAGTTGATGACAAAAACATGCAACCATCTTGATTAGAGATATCACAATAAAGGGATTATATTACACACGAAGCATTTGTATAAGGAATTATGTCATTGAATCATTGACATGTTTCACTGTGGGTTCCTTGGAATGTTTCTAGATTCTATCATTAGACATTAGGCTACTTTAACTAATTCCAATAAGAAAGAGGCCTAGAGGGTCACACAATAAGTGTATCAAGCCTATCAATTACATAATAATATTATGATTTATTGTCTATCAAGTTGAATAAATATTATCCCCAAATGAGGATTAATAGTTATTCATATTTACATGAATTTATAAATTAGGTCACTATTTATTAGAGAGAATATAATGAGTGGAATATGTAATAACTATTTATTTTATATTTAGTAAATATGATATTTATTTACATATTAGAAAATATTGTAGTAATATTTATTTAAAAAAAATTGTCATTATTCAAGGACAGATAAATATTTTGGAGGAATGGCGGACTTTATTTAATGGTTGAATGTGAAATAAAAAATTATAAATATTTTTTGATTAAATAATGTATAGACCAAAGATCGGGAAAAGCCGTATTATGAAAAAAAGAAAAAGAATATACTAGAAGGAAATAAATATGGGGTCATACAAGCATAATTCCATCATGCCAAGAAATAATAAAGTAGATCAAATATCATATTCAAACTCATATGAATCATCATAATCACCATATTAGTCAGAATCAAATTCTTCGTGAATGTGAGACCTGGTGACCATAGTTGGATTCAAATAGCAATAATTTGTCTTACTTGTGGCTTTCCTCAGAGGAGTTGATTGAACTCATCATCATCCAAAATGAATTTTTTTCCATTTTTACAAAAATTGACTATAGGATGGTTTTTTCAAGGAGTCATATTCAATATCATCCCACATTCCATGGGATCCTTGAGTTTCCCTAAATTTATTAATTTCCTCATGTATCTTTGAAGGATTATCTTCGTCAATCAGGTTTTTGTGCCCCTCTACAAGGCCTACCTTATCTTCTTGAGCACTCTCTCCATGTTCGGGCACTATCATCAGTGCCATTTTCTCTGGCTCATGCGTCTTCGGTGTCTTCCTAACCAACTGTGATGAACCATCTCTAACCTTCACATTGCATTTGTTCAGAGTGAGTTTTCGCGCGTTATTATCTGAAGTTTTTTCCTCATTTTCTTCCAACATAAGGACTCATTATGCACATTTGAAGAACAGAATGTGAAAACCAAATTTCGTTGACATTTCGTCTTGCAATGACCAATAACTTGGAACTCTGAACCAAATTCAGGAAGTCTGTCATATTATATTTTTAGTGGAATATCATCATCCAATGGTGACAAAACAACATTGTGAATTAAGAAAGAGCACAAATCATCCTCCATAAGTACCCAATCAAAGTTACCAAATTTGGAAACCTCAGTATTCCTATCCATTTTATTTGACATGGGGTTCCAAATGGATTAAATAAATAATAAAGGAAACTTGTAAAATTATTATATTTTAACCCTAGAGACATATAAACACAATTATATTATTTTCTCATTAAGAAAATTTATTGGTTTGGTTGTTCACAAATAATATATAGAATTAAAAGATGCATTAAAGAGTTCACTTCTCTATGAACTCTCACATGAAAAGAGAGATATCTTCCTACACATACCACTCCCATGTTAAAAGAGATCAAGGAGAATTCTTTGGATGTAGTTCTTGAGAAAATCAATGCTGGATGACGTAAGAAATAGCATATTTCATGAAATCACCAAAATATTCCTATGAAAATGTTAAAACTTTTGTGTAACAGGTGTAGATTACTGCTAGTGAGAAACATCTTTGATTCCTAAAATGAAACAACCACACAATGATGACCTGTTTTTTAATTTATCAATGAATAAATAATTACATCAAGGTTATTGTTTTGTTAATTAAATTAATTATAAATAATATGTGATGATCCTCTCTCTGGTTTTGTATTTCAATACCTTGTCTATTTTCATTGATTCAATTCCATAGATCACAACATTTATTGTTATTTGCAACTCATATTGATCATTAATCATCAAAAAAATTAAAGTTGAGCATGACCCACAACACACTAACTCTACACCCAGAACCATAAAGTGTTATTAGCGCAGTCAAATAATTATTTATAGTTATTTAATGATCATTTATTGATTTATACATTTTTAATTTATTTTAAAATCCATGTTTAGTTATACTATTAGTCTGAATTGTGAGATATGCTTTTTGGCACCATAATTTCTCATAGATCAAATAAATAAAAAATTAATTTATGAGTTAAAAAATCAAGGAACTCATCTGGAGGTGAAAATGATTCTAGATAGGTAACATAAGAGTACACATCATGTAACTAGTGTTACAAACCATGTAATTGGCGTTACATACCATGCCCTAGTATTCAATGCATCAAGAATTAATTTGAATATTAATTCAAATTGTGTGAATTGATGAAACACAGTGCATTTATTTCTTACATATCATCTTGATCAGGCTATCCAAGCTCATGGTTATCTCGAGTACATACTTTGTAGAGGATATAAATGGAATTTATTCCCATTGAGTCAGAGATGGTCCATATATTACCATACATGGCCTACCTAACCGGTGACCATGTAACTCGAAGACCACATGTTATGTAGTCTATTATACATGTCATGTACTTCAATTTTCCAAGGCATGATTTTCACGCTAAGTCACAAGTCATGTTCCTCAGATAAATGGTTTGAGACATACACATAGTGTAGCTCCATGTAAATTCCATGTACATATACCAAATTATTCAAATTTGATATTTATTTATTATACCTTTCAATCCTTAGCAACACGCACTTGTGTCTATTCATTATGTTCATAAGAAACACCATTCGATGGGATTATATATCTCTCTCTGTGTGTGTGTGTCTTTGTGTGTGTGTGTTTGATTAATATATGTGTAATGTTCATATCTTTATATCATGTATGACTCATATTATAGCTGTTACATATAGGCATTGAATCATAACACCTCTCTGGAAATTCATGCAATCATTAAATTGATCATTCACATCATGAAAGTACATGGTATGTCGCATATTTCCTATACCACAAGAGTAAATAGTGTATGAGAATAATACATGATGGTTATAATTGGATGGGTATTCACTGTATTGCCTCAAAGGCACATTTATGTACAAGGTTGATTTTAAATAAATTTATTTTATTTGTTTAAAATTATGATGGACGGGAATATCAAAGAAATTTATATAAGAATTAAGTAAAATAATTGATTAATCAAATAAGATAATTAATTTATTCTATTTCTATTTAACTTAAATATGAATAAATATAATTTTAATGATACTTTTAGTAAATTCATAATTTTATTCATGCATGTGGATGATCACGAGCATAGAACATACCTCTGTATATGATTGGTTTCATTTAATTTTATTGTTAAATTATATTATTTCCCCACCTTCCTTATCTCCTCTTATAATGGAATTTCCTATATACCCGTGGTTTCTTTTATGTAAATCCCTTTTTTCCCTCACCTTCATGTGAGTAAAATCATATGTAATGGATAGTTCTCCAAAGCAAGTGTAGGTGATTCCAGTTTTCAGTTGAGGTGAAACCAATCCAAGTGAGATACATATGTGGATAAGTGGAAAGATGTAACAAAAACCCAAATTGGTTTATGGTGTTTTACCCTGGGATAACAGTTAGTTTATCAACTTCAAGATAGACTAACCATTAGTAAAGTATCATGATCATACCCTATTATTATTTTATTTCTATTAGGGTTAGTGGTTATTTCATTATGGTTATTTTTTATCGCATGAATTAATGAAATTAATGATCATGCAAGATAAAACTTAAATAATTTGGATTAAATATAAATATATAAAAGATATGGTTAACCACTTAAGTAAATCCAGTTAATATTAACAAGTACGTGATAAAGAAAATAATTTTAAATTTACGCAAAAAGGATAAAATCCGTCATTTATATATATTATGTCAGTATAGCCTTCCACTACATTAGTTAATATTGTCAAATAGTTGAACGTGCATGTCTTTACAATGTTCGGATGCTTTCAGTTGTCAGGGAATTATAACATGAGTTTTTAAGTTGAATATCTTTATTTTACATCATGTTTTTATTTCCAAATAAAGAATTTGTGTGACTAAGTAGAAATACTTGAGGAAATTCAATTTATGGATTTTTGGATTGGGGAGTCCACTAAACATATTCATGATACCACGAGTTAATGTAGTTTGAATTTGGAATGCCTACCCAAAACCATTCATGTTTCTTGACCAGCCAAATTTTGGGTACTAAAAAGGGGAATATAGATCCTTTCCTCTAGAAATTCCAATATACAGAACATTCTGAAGCTAATGGTTATGTATGTTGGGTTTTGATAAAATAGATGAAGTCTAAAAAAATATAAGATTTAATTATTTAAATGTGTTAATTTTTTCTAATAATGTATTAAAAATTTTCCCTTCTTATTTATAGAAAAAACATTAAAATGATGTCAAACATATCTCTAGGATCCATACCTGATAAGGATAATCTTATCACAATCATAAATTTCTAAGAGTAGAAAAGGTGCTTACATGTTATCCTTCTCCATGAAAAGAAATTATATGTTCTATAATACATTATTCATGATGCACCTATTAATGAGAAAAGTTATTATGATTTATCACTCTGTGAGAAACATTTTAATGATTCCACCGATGTTCAGTGATTCATACTATTATCCATGACCTATGATATTTGGAAGAAACATGAGCACAAGGATACATATAATATGATGCCTCATTTTTGGTATCTCTATCATGAAAAGTAGAGAAAAGAGAGGTATGAGATCTCTAATTATTTATTTATAACTAATCTTAGGGAGTCTGTTCTAGTTGAACCTCATGTATTTAGTATTATTTGATACATTGAATGCTTTGAAAAATTAGGGATTATATTATAGATTCATTTTTGTACATATCTCATACTTTTATCACTACCCCAGACCTTCTCCAATTTTATTACTAATTATAATATTAAAAATAATGGGAATGGAATTTCATAACTCCATAGATTGATTTCCCATGTGGCTATGGACATGGGGCATGATAAACTAATGTTATTGACGGTGAAAAAGAAAATTAAGAATAATGAAAAGGGGCCTGTGTATCATAATAAGTCTAGAGGTCCTTAGCAACATCCTTCCAAGAAGAGGAACATCTAGAGGTTGGGTAAGGAAAAGGTATTAGTATGTTTTGTTTTTTGTATGCCAATCTATTGGAAGAGGCACGACACCTAGAATTAAGTGGATTCTTAATGTGAATTTTTTATGGAGTTTAATATTTCAATATATACATATTGGGTATTAGATATTAATTTTCATGCTCATAAATTTATAAAAATATAAGAACCATGTAGATTCCAAAATATTATTAGCTGAGTGGTGGATCTTAGAGATTCTAATGTTGTGAGGAAGGTTTCACAAGTTATTGGTTAATACCACGTTTCAATAACAATGATGAATTAGGTTTTAAAATATTTTTATTATGTTTCTATATTTATCAAGAAAATAATTTCTCTATCAGTCCTATATGTAGATGGTTTTATTTTCAATTTTGTAAATAAAATTTAATTATTTTATAAGGACAACTGATGATATGGTATGATACATTTAAATATTTGTATTTGTGTATAAAATTAGGCAAACCATGTAATGTAAATTGATATTGAACCATTTTCATAGGTGTCATATAACACCGAGTGATGGCATCACCATCTTGGTCATGTAAACAGTAATAATTTTGAAAATCTCTATAAAGATAGTTATTTAGACTCTTTTGAGCTAATAATAATTGTAATATGTCATTATAGTTCACAAGGAAAAATGTATAAACACCATTTGGTGGAAATGGTGAAATTTCTATAGAGCTTCTAGGATAGGTACACACTGATGTGTGTGCACCATTTCCTGTATAATTTAGTGGTGGTAATTATTAATTCAAAACCATTACTAATGAGTTGATTAGATATGGATATATCTACATGATTAGGTATAAGTCTGAGTCATTTGAGAAATTCAAAGAATTCATAATTGAAGAATCGTCTTGGAAAGAAGATAAATAATATTTGACAAAATTGAGGTGGTGAATATCATAACTAAGAGTTTATTAACTTCTTATAAGAGTTTTATATTTTATCTAAACTCACTCCACCTTATACACTATAGTTTAATGGTGTTAGTGAACGGTGGAGTTGTACTTTGTGAGACATGGTATGGTCATTGATGGGTCATGACGATCTTCCATTGTCATTCAGGGGATATAAATTATAATCTCTGGAATTTCCATTAAACAAAGTTCCAACTAAAGAGAAAAACATAACTCCCTTCGAGTGATAGAGTGTAAGGATAACCTTTTTGTCTCATAATTGTTTGTGGGGTAGTGAGGGGTCTGTTATGGAATTCTCAAGAAACAAATATCAGCATAAGGAATAAATTGTATCTTTATAGGATATACCAAGGAAATAAAGGCATACTACCGATAAAACATCTTATAAAAGAAAGAAATTGTTTCTAGATAAGTAATCATTCTTGAGAGGGAGCATGTCCTCGAAATGGATAATGTGAGTAATATTAACATTGATGATGTTAATGCTCAAGATACATAAGAGTTAGTGAAGTAATAGGTTCCATAGATCCCAATGGAAACAAGTAGTTCCTAAGACACTAGTACATTATAGGAACACAATAGAGGTAAGAAAACCATATAGATATGGTTTTATATTCACGGATGATGGTAACTCGTTATTAGTTTACAATGATGAACCCATCTACTATAAAAAGGAATTAGAGACCTCAAAAGCTACAATATGGAAATAATCCCGGAATTATGAAATGGATTCTATGTATCATAAACATGATTGTGTTTTGGTTGATGCACTAGTTTATGTAAATATCATTGTGTGAAAATGATTATTCAAGAGAAAACAACACATGTAAGGTAATTTAGATAAATAAAAAGAAGGGATAGTGGATAAAGGGTTTAAACCACATCAAGGAATTGACTATGTTGAATCCTTTTCACTATTTTCCATGTTTTAATCCATAAGAATTATACATTCTCTAGTATCTTAACATGGCTATGAAATTTTTCATATGGATGTCAATAATTTATTCCATAAAGGGAACCATTAGAAATATGTTGATATGTCACAAGCCAGAAGGGATTGTGACTCCATGTGAAGAAAAAATTTATTTTCAAGTTGTAGAGATCCTTTTATGGATTGAAGAATATATACCAGCCACAGAGCATTAGATTCAATGAATCTATAAAATAACATGGTTTAGTTATGAATTAATATGAGAAATGTGTTTACAGGCGGTTTGGTGGAAATGAATTTTTTATCCTAGTAGTATATGTTGATGAGATATTACTAATTGAAAATGACATAACATTCTTACAAGTTGTTAAGGATTGGTTAAAAAAGTGTTACTCTTTGAAAGAGATAGGTAAAGTATCCTAATTTATATGGATAAAGATCTTTCCTGATTGTTTTAAGAGGATTCTTAGACTATGTCAACATACATATGTTGACCAGATACTAAAGATATTTGGTATAGAACAATCCAATAGGGGATTGGTTCCAAGGTCATGTGGTTTATATCTTTCTAACAAAATGGTTCCTTAATAACAATAACAGAAGTAGAGAATGAATAATATCCCATAAGTTTAAATGATAGGATCAACCATTTATGACATGTTATGTACTAGGGTTTTTTGTTCTAATATACTAATAATGGTAGGTAGATATCAAGAAGATGAAGGAGAATAACATTGTTCTATTGCTAAGTCTATATTTATGTATCTGGGAATAAATATGGAAGTGTTCCAAGTGTATGGAGGAGAAAAGGAGCTGACCATCATGGGTTATATTGATTATAGTTTTTTGATTGATTATAATGATCTAATTTCATAGTCATGATATGTTTTATATCTCAATAGATGATCTGTGAGATCAAAGAGTTCAATACAGCTGGTTATCGCTAATTCTATAACGGATTCCAAATATATTGTAGCTTCTGATGAATCTGTGGAATCCATTTGGATATGAATCATTGTTCATGAGCTTGATGGGGTACAAATTAGTAAATATTGTATCACATTGTATTGTGATAATACTACAGTGGTGGCTCTTGAAAAAGATCAATGGTAATTCCAATGGAAAAAATACATACTCCGAATGTATCATTGCTTTAGGGATTTTTATCAGATCAGTGAAGCTTCAGTAAGATGATTACCCATGTAAGAGAAAAGTGGGGAACCCTTGACTAGAGGAATATATTATCATAAGAATGAGTATCATCTAAAAGCGAGTATATTGAAGGTAGTTAGCAACTAGCTCTAGTGATGGTGGAGTCTATTGGAGCTAGTGCACTAGAAAAAACGTCTGTGTACTAAATGATAATCTTTATTCACATTTTTCATTAATAATAAACTTATTATCATATAATTATTTTTAATCTATGTAACATTGTATGTGATAATGTCATAAAAGTAGTTTTTATACTAAAAGGGCATTTTAGTTCCCCACTATGATGAGAACCCATAAGTGATGTGGCACTATTATTAAATATATGTTTTATAGTCACATGATAGTATTTGATAGAAAAAAATTATACAGTCTATTAGGGGAGAAGAATAATAAGATATTAAGGATCTTTCTCAATTTATACACCCTAGGAAATATCTAGTAAGATATTATGCGAATGAGGCCCTCTAGTAGGAAATACACATTTTTATATTGAGTTTGATATAACATTTTTCGTATGTGTGTATTTATCCATAGATTTTATGGTTTTTATTAATGAGTACTGTGAGTTATGTATTCTGATGTATTTAAGAAAAGTGTGATGGAAGATGTTCACAGAGTGGTAGGAAACTTTGGCTGCGTCTTGATTAATATTGCATGAATGAATAATGTGAGAAATTATGTGTCCATACAGTTTATTAATATAAGATGATCTCTCAGGACCCTTTATGGATATTATATATCATAAATGTTGGGGAAAATCCCTCAAGGTAACATTGCAGCATTTTTTGGTTGGTTGTGATTTTTGACAATGAAAGTTTCCATGGAGAATTTACGAGTACCATAGAAGTTATTAACAATCTATGTTTACAAAAAACCATGAAAAATAAATCGATGAACTAGAGTAGGTACCAAAGAACAGATACAAGGTGGCACCATTTTCTAGTGTTTGCCAAATCTATGGGGTCAAAAATTTAGGATTTGAGGGGAATCACAAAAAGAGAATTTCATTGATGATCTTATCAAAATATGGAAAAGGGAAGGGTTTTGTGAATACATGCTTCAGGAATTTTTTTTTCAAAGACTTGAAGGATGATGATGGTGATCTTCACAATTACGATGAGCTTCATGAATAGTAGATAATAAGATCTTTGTAAAAGAGAATTGTGGTTGTTAAGAGCATTGCGAGTGGAGAATCGCAGTGATGCAAAGGTTTTTTTTGGAATTATTTTCAATTACAAAGATATTTGTGGATATAGAAAATGGTCATTGTGGTTCATGAAACAGATTGAATTTGTGTGGTAATTTTAGAGCTCTGCAATTTGGTACTGATGTGGTGATGATGTGGCGGGAAGGTTCTAGAGTTGGTGGAAATTACCTATAAATAGACCTCGACCCCCTCGAGAGAAGTAGAGAGTTTTCCAAGAAACATTTTTAGCCCTCAAATCTTATATAAGGTTCATGGATGAAGAGTGCTTCAGGAAATGTAAGAGATTTTTTGCGGCAAATCTGACTCCGCAAAAGAGGTTTGTTTCACATTGGATCAGTGAGCGTTGCAAATAAAGTCATTTTCAATGGATTGATCTCGGCGATGGCATAATATTTGCGAAGTCTTGAGCTTTGTAAAGTGTTGAGAATTGTGAAAAAGTGTGTTCTGCGAAGCAGTGAGCTATGCTAAGCTGTGTGATTTGCAAAAAGGATGGGACTTCGTGAAGACTTGTTTGAGCTTTGCAAAATTGGGAGCCTCGAAATGTAGGGATATTTGAAATGGTATTACCAGAGGTTGTTTCCAAATAATATTTGGAAAATGAATATTCATCAATGGATGAAATTTGAATTTAAACAGTGCATCTACATACAAAATAGGATGAATTCATTAGAGATAATGGATAGAACTCTATGTCTATAAACTATGATTGGATATTCTAAAGAAGCAGTGAGATCACATCAGTTGATAGAGAAGTGCGTTCTCAAATTGTGATTGGTTGTAAACCAGGAGGGACAGTGAGTCCTCATCGAACATATAAACAAAAATGTTCTTATAGAGTATTTGGTACATCAACACATCATCTGTGTATTCTCTATTGATGTAGCCCAGTGAGGGTGAAGAATGTTAAATTTATGTTTCATGTTCAAGCAATATGATTCTTTCATACTATGAAACATGAAGGTGAAAGATAATTGAGTTTTTTCTAACAAAAAACATGATCAAAAGAGGCAGATATTATAATATTTCATACCTTGATTCACCCTCACTCCCCTCTTAGGGTATCTAGAAACGCAGACAAAACAATGGGTATTAGAGGGAAAAGTTGATGTATGTTTTTCTCTCTCAAATGGAGGTCACCAATCACCAAGTGATTCTGATATTTGACAGGAACAATTTTCATCTATGGAAGAATCGGATGCGACAATACTTCTAATATTGGGTAATTGATGTGTTTAAAATAGCATTGCAAGGTATAATAGCTGATATTACTAGTGGTTCATTATCAAAATCCAAGAAAAGATAATTGGATGCTGCCACCAGGGGAACTAATGATTTAGGGGAATCCATATCCAATGTTATCTAGACAATGGTTATGTCATTTATAACAACACATGACATGTCGGAAAAGCTATTGAAAATATATGAAGGAGATAAAAAGTTAAGTGAGGAAAAGATTCAAGTTCTATGGAACAAATATGAAGATCTGAAAATGAACCCAAATGAGTCTGTTGACACATTATTTGATAGGTTATACATTTTTGTGGAAGATATGTGAGGTCCTGGAAAAGTCATTAATGACATAATGACTGTGATGCACACCGTGAGGAAACATACATCTTGGTTCAATCCAAAAGTTTTACCACTGGAAGATAACGATCAGAACGAACTGACACTGGACAATTTTCATAGTAACTTTTTTTCATATGAAATGTGGAATGATGATAATGAGGCTATGGAAAAGGGGAAATCCAAATAGTTGGTATTCAAGGCAATGAAGAAGCACATCATTGTAGATACTCAAGAAAAAGAAGAGATGGATGCGGTTATGTCATTCCTTTATTCAAATCTGGAAACATGAAAAAGAATGTTTAAATGGAAACTTCCACTAGCATGATTTAGATGTGGAATGGGTTGTCATCTTGCGGAAGGGTTCCCCAAAATGTTCCAAGATTATGATGATGATGATGATGATGTTGAAATTCCCAAAAAAATTCTTCAGCCTATATGAACGGGAATAAACATTTCTAGATAAATTTCGTCAAAAGGAAGAATATTATTTGAAAATAATTTTACATTTCAGATTATTGTGAGGATGAAGAGGTTAAAGAGATTGGAAACTAAAAATATCATGGAGAAAATTCATTGGTGGCTATTGTCTGCAGTGCTCAAAAAATGGAAAAAATCCAATATTGATGAAGAAGAATAATTTTAAGGAATGATATATATTCAAGTTGAGTAATAAGCCACACTTTAAGAGATATATGTTTGGAGAGCCAGAAAAAATGAATAAAAAAATGTTTTCCATGACACCAAACTCTACTTGGAGCAGAAAAAAGAATAAAATCTTGGGATAATGATGTAAATTGAGAAACTCAATTCATCAGCAACAATGAACTCAGAATCAGTATGTGAGTATAACATCATGGTTGTAGAGAAGTGGAGGGAGATTGATGGATTGAATAACACAATGAAAGTTCATGCAAATAATATCAAGCATCTTGAAGAGTAAATTTTTTGTCTAAAAAAACATTAAGGACCAAGAAATTTTTTTTATTCCAAACATGTTTTTGGGAATGCAGATCATTCATAAGACTAAAAAGATGAAAGAGGAGCCTTGAAGTTCGCCTCAATCTAGCTCAGATGTTACGGATTATTTGGGAATGATAAAAAATAGAAAGTATTCACGGATGAATTCAAACCGCAAGTGCCTATTACAAGGATGAATAATTGATCTTGGTACAAAGAAGAATTAATAAATTCAAAGAACAAAAGGGCTAACTAGAATCACAGTAGTGACACAGTTGAATTTACCTTTCATTAGGTGTTGTTTCTATTAAATTATGGGACAGTCATAGAATGTGTGTTCTATATCTACGAGATACTGAGAACAATTACCTGGAAAATATTTTGAATTACATTATTTTTGCTTTAGATTATTTGAGAACATGGATAGATACTTCATAATGACCACATGGAGGAATTTCAAAAAGCAGAATCAAAATTTTCACAAGTATCAGGCCAATGAACAAATAGGGGAGTTGAAAATTAAAAATAGATTTCCATCTTTTCAAGATGAAGTCATTCAATCATAATTTGAGAAAGATTAGAAGTCTTAGTCTAGGCTGAGTGTGAAGACAAAAATATGGACTAAGAAGAAGAGAACAAAGAAGGCATTGATTACAGAAATTTCCCTTAAAGGATTAGACCATTATTTTGTATGGATACCTGATAGTGGTTTCACATCTTACATGAAAGGCAACAATGATCTGGTTATAGGCATAGAATATGAGAAATAAGGAGTTTTCTAGATTGGAAATGTTTAAGGACTAAAGATAATTTTATCGGGAAAGGCTAGGTTTTGGGGAAAAGAAATAATATGTGTTGATGTCTTAGTTGTAGAAGGCCTCAATCACAATTTTCTTACTATCAGTCAACTATGTGACTTAGGGAACTCAATAAATTTTAACTAGAAGACATGTTTCATCAAGTGAAAAGATGATACAGTGATCATATATGGAAAAAAACAATATATAATCTCTACCTAGTAAGTGGAGAAGAAGATATGTGTTTTTTTATCTAGAGAGGGAGAAAAAAAGTTGTGGCATAAATGACTTGTTCATTATTCCAGCCATCCCCATAAGAATTGTTAAAGTGCGATGTATCTAGTGACATCCCTAAGCTATCATGGGATCATACTCGTATGTGCGATGCATTCCAACAAGGGACGCTCATCAGGATGGTGTATAAGAAAAATGAAAACAATTCAACAAGAGTTCTTGAAATGGGGCATGATGATGTTTTTGGGCCTATCACACCAAGATAAATTGATGTAAAGAGGTACTATATTCTTTTCTTTGATGACTATAGTAGAATGGAAGGGGTATTTATTATTTCCCTTAACTCTAATGTGTTTAGATTTTAAAGTCATACTAGAGGGAGTGTGTAAGTATTATTGGATGGAAAATTATGATGTTTCATTCTGATAATGGTATTAAATTCACAAAGAATCAGGTGGAAGACTGTCGAGACAAACCTAGGATAAGGAATCACGTTTCCTCAGTGAGAACTCCCCAATAAAATGGATTACTTGAATGCAGAAATTAGATCATCAAAAACATGGCCAGAATGATGCTTATAGAAAAAGACATACTAGAGAAGTTATGGAATGAAGTAGTGTTGAAATCGGTCACCATTTTTAATAGAGCTAAGTTGTGTCTAAAAGAAGGAAAGACTTATTATGTAATGTGGTGTGGAAAGAATACAAAATTGAAATACACTCAAATATTTAAAAGTAAGTGACTTATCCATAACATGGAGAATCATTAGAAATTTGATTCATGTGGAGATTAGGGGATATTCTTTGGCTACTACAAAAAAGTAAAATCATACAAATTATTTAACAAGAGGTTGGGAAAAGTAGTTGAGAGCAATGATGTCACTATTGTGGAAAATGAATAGAATACTCAACAACACAGTAAAAAATTTATTGATTAAAGTGATGAAAAGGAATGTAACAAAAGAAGAGAAGAAGTGGCTAATGATGATTCAAAAGAAGATACTGATGATGAGAATGTGCAAGTAAAATTCATATCTGCATAGAAGCCAAGGAGTCAAGCTGAAATTGACAAGTAGAATATCATTGGTGATTAGTGGCTCCAGTTTAGACAAGTAGAATGAAATCACTGCAGCATAAAAATTTCCAATCGGAGGTAGATCCTAAATGATTTTTTTCTATAGTTGAAGATGAAAACTGGGTTCATGCTATGAATGAAGAGCTAGATCAAATTGAGAAGAACTAGATGCGGGAGATTGATTTATGGCCATGAAATAATAATGTCATTTAGACTATGTATATATTAAGAAGATGAATGAACATGGAAAAGTGATTCTAAAAAAATCATGAATAGTGTGAAAATGTTAATCCAAAATATAAGGAATAGATGTTGATGAGACATTTTCACTGATCGCAAAACTCGAGACAATCAAATTATTCCTAGCCATTATACTGCAATGGAAGTTCAAAGTGTTCAACATGGATGTAGAATCTTCATTCTTGAATGGGATTCTGGAGGAATAAGTGTATGTTGAGAAGCCAGAATGTTTTCACATTCATGATGATGAGAACATGGTTTTTTGGATGGAGAAGGATTTATATAGTCGAAAACAAGAACCAAGAGCATCGTACTCGAGGCTTTATGAGTATTTGAAGAATCTTGGTTTCTAGTATGGTGAAGTTGATTACAATATTTATTTCAACAAAGGCAATAATCAAAGGATGAAGGTTCAAGTTTATGTAGATGACGTAATATTTGAAGGATCAAATGAATCATAGTGTAGATAGTTTTATGAATGACTGAAAAGTGAGTTTGAAATGTCAATGATTGGAAAGATGTCATTTTTCTTGGGATTACAAGTGCCACAAGGATGGAATATAACTTTCATTTATCATTGTAAATATTCCATAAAGGTTCTTGGAAGATTTTCAATGAAAAATTCCAAGGAGACAAACTATTTGATTGCTACCTTGATGAAATAATCAAAAGATGATGATATAAAGGTAGTTAATAACATAGAATACAGGCAGATTATTGAATTTTTACTATACCTAACACCAATGAGACCTGATATTGTTTTCTCCACATGCCAAGAAACGTGATATCAAAGTAATCCCAAGGAAATACACTTGCTTTAAGCAATAAGGTTAATTTAATATATCAATGGAAAGATAGATTTTGGTTTGATTTGTAATGAAAAATCATAGCAGAAGTTGTTGGGATATACAGATGCAGATTGGGTCGGTTCAGTAGATGACAGGAAATCAATGTCAGGATGTGCTTTGTATCGTGGGGGGGAGGGGCTTGTGTATTTATTGGCTAAGCGAGAAGAAATATTTCATTTCCTTGAGAACCAAAGAAGATGAGTATATTTCTGCCACTCTAGCATGCACACAGTTTTTGTGGATGAACCATAAGATTGATGATATTGGAGTTGAAGTGAATTTTCCGATTGCAATTTAGTGCATTAAATCAAGTGATATAAATATCAGAAATAATTTCTTCCATCATTATAGGACAAAGAACATTGAGATAAAGTATCATTTTATCAAGGAGAAGGTTGAACAGCGAATTGTGAAGATGTAGTATGTGCCTACCAAACTATAGATTTCAGACAGTATAACAAAGGCCATACCCAAGGAAGATTTTTTGAGGCATCAACTGGATATGGTTGTTCAGTCGACTCCCCGAACTTAAACTAGTGTAGATGTGGGACCCCCCCCCCCTCTAGGTATGGTGAATTTTTACTTAATGTGTTGAAACATGTTGTCTTCTCTGTTGTAGATCACAAAGGAGTGACCTCTTGGTTCATTGACCAAGGGGGAGAAATATTTCATTAAGGGGGAGAAAATGAGGATAAATAAGGGAGAAAATGTCTTAGTAAATGACACGGGGAGAAGATGATAGGTGGAGCAACGAGATCTGGGGAGAGAAATAAAATAGGGGGAGTATGAGTTTTACATATGATGATGATTGAAGTGATAGATTAAAGACTAGATATCATGATAGCTGACGTTCGTGATGAAATCAGTTTATTGTTATCTGTATGGTATCAACAATTAGTTTTAGAAATGATGTTACTCATTGAAGAACTTTTCATAATACTCTTTTTTCTCACGTCGAGGATTGCTCATGCGAACTACAGGTATTTAGTGAGTGAATCATTCGTCGCTATCTGAATCACAAGAGGTGAATGGTGGTAGAATATGGAAGGAGATTTAGTGAGGTATTAAAGTACAAATAATGGTTATGAGAAGAGTTTTCAAGAAACCCAAAGGGGGATATTCTTGGGAAAAGTCCCTCAAGGTAACATTGAAGCATTTTTGGGTTGGTTGTGTTTGTGTACAATGTAGGTTTCCATGGTGAATTCATGAGTTCTTGAGAATTTGTTATCAAACTATGTTGAAAAAGAACCATGGAAAATAAATGGATGATCTAGGGGAGGTACAAAAGAACAGATACAAGGTGGTACGATTTTCCATTGTTTTCCTAATCTTTGCTGTCCAAAATTTGGGATTTAGTGAGCATCGTGAATAGTATATTTCCTTGAAGATCTAATCAACATATGGAAAAGGCATGAGTTTTGCGAAAATTTGATTCATGAATTGTATTTCAAAAAGACCTGAAGGATGTTAATGGTGAGCTCTACAATTACGATGTGCTTCGCTAATGGAAGAGGAGAATAGCATTGCAAGAGATCATTGAGGCGACAAAGAGCATTGTGAGTGGAGAATCATGGTGATGAAATTTTTTTGATAGTATTATTCACGATTACGATGAGATATCAGATCTAGAAATTGGGAATGGTGCTTTGCGAAACAGAGTGAAATTTGGCATTAATTTTGGAGCGATGCAATTTGGTTCTGACATGGTGCTGATGTGGATTGAAGGTTCTATATTATTTTGAAATCATCTATTAATAGACCTTGACCCCATCGAAAGATGAAGAGTGTTTTCCAAGAAAAAATTGTAGCTCTCAAATCACATAGGAGGTTCATAGATGCATCGTGCTTCAAGAAAGGTAGGTTCTCCATATTTATAATCTAGCTCTTCCAAATAGGTGTTTTATGTAACACCCCATGCTTCCATGGTATGTTTCCCTTTGAATAACGCAATAGCTTGCATTGTACACAACTTCGAGATTCTAACACACCATGACCATTCAAACTAGACATTATGAATTATAACACCCACTTTTTGAAATTTTATAAATTTTATCCTTCAAAACGGACTTCATTTTTTGATTCAGAATATCAAAATTAGCTTAGGGTGAAATTTTTCTATTTTTATGAAAACAATCAATTTTTTATGAATAGTGAAAAAAACTATGTAATTATTTAAAACCAACATTTTATTTAAATAATTATCTTTTTATTTAAATTTATTTTAGTTCACAATAGATACATAATACCTATATAAGTTCACTATAATTAATTTGAGTTGTTTTATAATGAGTTTAGATCTATAAAAAAGTTTATCGAACTTTTTACCGTCTTTTACCCACCTCCTAGGAGAATTTCCAAATTTGTATAAAACATAATATTAACAATTCTATGAGTTGAATTTCAAAAATCCAAGATATACGGTTTATATTAGTAAGTAAAATTTGGTTCAATAAGATGAAAATAATTTTTGGTGAATAGTAACTTTTTACTTTTAATTATCACGGTTAAAAGTAAATAGTGTAATTGAGGGTTAAAATGATATTATTATTACCATAAAAAAGTCCTAATTTTATTGGATAAGTATAATTCGACCAAAAAATACCTTAGGAATAAAATATGAACCTCTTTGGTCCACATGGAATAGATTTGGACATTTATTACTAATTTATTTAAAGAAGAGTTAAAAGAGGTAAATTCAAAGTTCAATAACTAAACCATTTTTAATATAGAGTTACACACAATATAAATTCGACTATAAATATTCATTAGAAAGATAAAAATATTTCATACATAATATTCTTTTATTCATTATTTTTATACATTAAATAATTAAATTTATTTTTGACACAATGATGATGTAATAATTACCATATTAATGAATAATTAAAATAGTTGATATTATAAATATCCAAATAAATATAATTTGAGTCTTTTAATGAATTCCAATAATTTTATAGGTTAATATGGCATGTTAGTGTTGATTAAATGTATTAATTTCGAAGTAATAATGTTTTTAGGAATTTAGAAAAAATCAATTATTAAATAATGTCAAAATTTACATAAATGAGTTTTTAAAACAAATACAATATTTTTGGACGATATAATAATCATAAAAATCAAATTATCAGGAAAAAGACATATATAATGATAATTGTATCATTAAATAACAACTTGGAGTTTTCTGAGAAGCATATAGTATGTTTATTAACCATATAATATAAAAATACAAAGAGACATGATAAATGTCAATCTATTTAACTTAGAGTTGAATCTTTAGATAAGGTTATTATAGTGACTGAAATCAGTCTAAAACCTATTGGTTCAGAGGTTTTAACCGATAACCAACTAAGACATTATATAATTCATTTTGGAGCCATTAGAAACCGAAAATAATTTTATTATAAAATAATATTTCAATCTTTTCCTAAGGTGCCCCTCGCCCCTCTTATAAAAGGGAACATCCCATTCTCTCAAATTCACTCCATCAAGGCCATTTGGATCATCCAACCCCTACCCTAATATCCTCTCCACTATCCTCCATTCATCTTAGTGGCATTCCTTTAGTAAGAACGTCATCTTAAGGAGACCTTTTGATCAAATCCAAAGGAAGAACCTAATGAAGAGGTAAATATTTCATCAACTCTTTCATGTTCTTTTCTTCTTCCACTTCCTCGTTCTTTGTTGTTTTCATTATAAAATAATAATTTTACTATCATCTATATACTGTGATGTTATTATAACAATTTCACAACCATTTTTATTATTCTATCCATCCTATAAATGACAAATTTACCATACGTTCTTACGTACGGATTACCATATCCATGTCGTGGTGTAGTTTGTTATTCAAACACTTCATCATTTGGAAGGGTATATAATGAGTATAAATTATGTAAATAATAAATATAATATTATAATTATTCTTTATTGGTGATATAGAATCCAATTATTTATGATTTTAATATCAAAAGAAATATATTGTCGCTTGGGCATACGTACAGATTACCGTCTCCACGAACGTGATGAGATTCATTCCCCATCATATCCATTCAAAAATAATTTTAATTTGATGATTAAAAATAACTTTTAAAGAATTAATATCATTCTAAATATGACTATGATACATCATATCCATAACAATCATTATACATAACCAGTCATATAATGGAAAATGAATCAATTAACACTCGAAACGATGATACTACTGAAATATCATTAACAAAGCAATATTAGAAGATCATATGTGATATAATATTTATCTATATAGTTATTTTAAAATTTAATAACAAATCTTTAAATATTATACTGCAGTTTATCTTAACCTTGACCAAGGAATATTACAAGGTAAGGGTTAATTTCACAATCTTTTTATTTTCCGAGATTGTTTTTATGTATGTATCTACTGGGAACTCTTTATCATTCACATACATGTTTCTTAATCAAGTAGTCAAAAATATTTTTACTATTTTCTAGAAAATGGGTTAAAGTAATTTATAACCTTATTTGACCTTATATGTTTTGAAAGGAATCTTTACGTTGTTTTCCAAACAAGGTACTTTATGAACTTTTCGAAAAAATTAAGATAAGAATGTTTTTTAACATATACGGTAGGTGTGGCTATTTTATGCAATTATAATATCATCGAAGCATCCCTTACAAGATTATAAAAAAAAATCAAAATAAATTTTTTCTTTATAATTATCAGACTCTTAAATTATTTCAAAATAAAAATAGATATTTCTCTAAAAAATGTATTGATTTTAATCTATGTCAACATCCTTTGATGGATTTTAGGCTTAATTGATGTTGATTTATTATGATACAATATATCCATATTGAATTGAAGGTTTTGTGATATTTTTGACTGTGAATGTGTTATTTTTACACCATTCTTGGTTTATAGAGAAATATTTTACATTTCATATGCTAGTTTTAATACAAAGTTTTATGTTATGTTTGAACATTTTCATATGAGGAATGCATTGGACTTAGTAAGTGATGGGTGGAGCCTGTTATAGCTTCTCGATGCATCGATAGGTCTCATGAGACAATGTAGTGTCTTGAAATAAGGCCTTGACAAAATCTTATTCGTTGTCTTGGACCAAGGCTTTGAACATGTGGTTATGAAGTCTGGTATTATGCATTCCATCATTATGAAAGTGGATATTGATATTTCATGTAATTATTCGACTAGTAGAATATCAATGTGAATATGTAAAGGTAATTATTTGATTTTATCTTATCCATAATATTCTGAAGAACATGTTTCAAAGGCTTTTATTTTATTCTTAAATTTCCATAATTGTTGATGCATATTTATGAAAGTTTCTGCTATATTGTTATCTTTACTGAGCATCTAAGCTCACTCCTTTCTATGTTTTATTTTTCCCAGGATGCGAAGATGTATATAATGACTGACCAGTAGGGATAGTCTAAGGGATATGATTCAGGAATATGGAGACTATATTGTTTTAGTTTTTAATTTTATAGTGTAATGTAAGACTTATGAATATATCTAGTATTTCCAAGGCTACTAAACTGATCGGTCTTTCAGGATATGATCACTTGTGATCAAGAAAATGTTATGTAATAAGGAATCGACTCTAGGTCACTAGGGTTGGGGCGTTAGATGTTCCATGTTGGCTCAGTAGGCTTCGCGATGGAAGTCACTTAGTGATAGCTTGATCTCGGTGAAAACCTAAGATTTGTGAAGGCTTGAGCTCTGCGAAGGCTTGAGCTCTGTGAAGCATTGTGCTATATAAAGCAGTGAGCTCTGCGAAGGATTGTTCTTTGTGAAATTTTAGGAAATTTGTGAAGGCTTTCTTGAGTTTTGCGAAATAGGAAGATTTGTAATGTAGGGAGCTTTGTGAAATTATTACCAAATGTTTTGGCACAGTAATTTGTGGAAATGGGGTATTCATAATTGGAAGAAAATTATACTTCAATAATGCATCAACATATATTATAGGATGAATTCATTAGAGATAATAAAGATACCTTCAGGTCTAGAAACTGTTATTGGATATTTTGATGAAGAAGTGAGCTCACTTCAGTTGAGAGAGCCGTGAGTTCTCAAATTCTAAGTGTTTATAAACCAAGAGGGATAGTGATTCCACTTCCATATTTTAAAAGGTAGTGTTCTTATAGTGTAATTGATACATCAACACATCGCTGAGTTATGTTCGTTTTATGTAGCCTATTGGGGGTGAACCAAGTTAAATTGTTGTTTCTGTTCATGATTTAAGATTCATTTATACTCTGAAATAGGAAGGAGAGAGAGAAGTGAGTTTTGCTTAACAACAATACTAGATCAAAATGAGTGGTTATTTTTGTATTTTATATCATGATTCAGCGCCCCCCCCCTCAGGTTATCTATCCTAGTGGACCTAACACTAAATAAATACATGGACATTATTTTCTATAAGATAGTTCAATTTAAAGGAAGCAATATAATGAGACATCGAGCACATTGGTTGATGAAAACCACAAGAAAACTACTTGATTATAGATATCATTATAATGGGATTATATTACACAGTATGTTTTGTAACACCCCAGGTAAATAAAGAATATGGCATCTTTATATTTATCCATATTTGTGAATAAAATATTAATATGACTTTAAAGGGGACTCTATGCTCGATGGTGTACCCAACACGCAACAACGAGTTTGTTGGGAAACTTACGTTGCACTCTAATAATAAAATAATATTATTCTAAATGGTAGTTAACATGTAGCCGTTGTATTGGCGGGAATGGATAGAAATAACTAAAATATGATTATATATGTTTTTAAATGTTTTAACATTATCCAATAAAAGATAAAGGCATAAAATACGGAAATAATTCAATTTTAGGCGTATATGCCCTAGTTTTCAAAAAAGGTTCACTTATCGCCTTTTGATGGAGAACCATCATTAAATATAGTTTTGTTCACTCTTATACATAATTTTGGACCAAATTAAACTCTTCTTAAGAATTGGGACATCAAAATTTACTTAGTGTAAATTTTTGGTATCTTTCTGATAAAGTTCATTTTTTAATGAATAGTGTAAAATGTTGCATTTTAATTTAAAACCTCTTTTTAATCTAATTTATTTATATGATTAGATTATCTTTTGAATTGGGTTTAAAGTGAAATTAGAATATATTTTTACCATTAAATCCAATAGTGGTCATTGGAATTAATTTCACTTTGAAATCAGACATAAACTAGAGTAAATCTTTTGATACTTATTGTTTCATAAAAACACGCTATTTGCTCTGACAGCGGGAATTAATTATTAAATAAATTAATGTGACTTATATGATTTTAATTTTGTAAAATAGACTTCATTTTTTAATTCAGAATATCAAATATATCTTACGGTGAATTTTTGGGATTTTTTCTGAAAAACTTCAATTTTTGATGAATAGTGAAACCACTAAGTGGTACTTATAAAAAACTGATTTTTCCGTTTAAATGAAAGTTTACCAGTAATGTGTATTGAATTTTGAAAATCTGGAATACATGGTTGTCATTAGTATGTAAAATTTGGTTCAATGGGATGAAAATAATTTTTTGGTGAATAGTACCTTTTTTTATTAATCGCGATTAGAGGTAATTAGTGTAATTTAATGTAAAAATGATATTATAAAAACGTGAAAACACCATGAAACTTGTCCTACCCCTATTGGATGAGTCATGGCCGACCAAGACAACCCATGGGTCGATTTAGGGGACCCTATGGAGCCTTTTGTGTGGGATAATGACTTTAATGCCTTTTTTTAAAATAAAGGTGAAAATGACACTAACATAAATTGTTTTACTAAAAAAATTTTTAGAAGGGGTTATACTAATCATAATTTTGTCTATAAATACTCTTTGGAAAGATAAAAATATTTCCTACATCAGGATAGTTTTTTTATAATTTTTAGACATTATATAAATTAATTTAATTATGACATCGTGATGATGCAACGATGACCTCATTAATGAACAGATTAAATAAAATGAAACGATAATATAAAATCTAAGACCTACACTTGTCCAAAAACTATTGGATGGGAATATATAAAAGCCTTATCATCTTATCTTCGAAATATATCAATGTGGGACCTTATAAATTCGAACAACTTTTGAAAATAAAATAATAGTTTCATGATTTCCAAAAGTACCCCTCCTCTCCTCTTATAAAAGGCCCCCACCTCTACCCCATTTCACACACTCCTCAAGCCTTTGGCTCGGACATCCCCTGCCCATTTACTCTCTCCACATCCCTCTCCTCATCCTAGAGGATTCCCTTTGGGCATAATCCTTTCAAATTAATCATTTAGGCTCAAATCAAAAGGAGTTACACTTTTAAAGGAATATAAAGAAACAAACAATACAAGTTGGACTTGAGGTAAGGGATCTACTCCTCTCTTTCTTTTTAAGTACACTCTTTTATGTCATTACATCTAAGATTATCTTTCTTGTTATTGGGATGCTATTTTATATTACTCTTACTGTAATTTTTATGTTCATATGATGATATACCCTATTCTCTCTCATCAATCCATTTTTGGAAGTTTTAAGTGGCGCCGTTAGGCTGCCGAGTTTTAGTAAGGGATTTTTCATCTCACTTTTATTCTTGTGAGATTTATCCTACATTTTCCACAATTTCCTTTGAGTGGTGTATGTACTGAACATTATTTTACTCATTGTGTAATATTCTTTCATTTATGAGTATTTACATCAATGTTGTATTGTCTTTCTTTCACGGGTCGTATGTTTTGAAAGATACCCATGTCGGTAAGGGAAACTTTCACCCTACTCTTTTTGAAAGACATATTTTTTTATGTCGTTTAATTCACATAATATTATTTTGGGATATGTTATTCTATATCCTTATTGATGTGAATTTTATGTCCAAGTGATGAGATACCCTTTTTATCTCTTATCAACTCTTTTTCTGGATTTTGAAGTGACGCCGTTAGGCTGTCTAATTATTGCAAGGGAACTTCTTAACCCAATTTCGATTCGTTGGGATAAACTTGTAAACCTTGAATATGTCGTTCTATGATTATGTGTGAATTTCTTCTTATTGTTTTACACATAATACCCACTTATATTTTGTGTATTCGTTTCTCACACATAGTTATGTAACTGATTTATCCTTAATCCAAGGATACCGTCTTTGTATGGGACTTTGTCTCAATCTACTTTCATTGAGGCATATTTTGTTTTATACACAACCTTCATTTATACGGTGTATAAACCCCTTTGACTTTTATGTTTATCCAAAAGGAATCTTTTTATACGAAGCATTTTACTAAATGACAAAAGGGAATGTTTTTGTCGTGCGTATGCGGCGACAACGACTTCTCCGCCGCCGTGACCATTATTTGAGTTTCGGCTTCGTCTACAAGACATACCTGCTTTTTAAAAGAAAAATAAATACCATGTTTTACTTTTCTTTTATTTTGGTATCGAAAGTGGTTTTCATAATGTTTTTATATCAATGTGTTGTATTGATATCTTGTGATTGAAAGGTGGGAATGTTATGTTTCCTTTATGCATGTTTTATGTGATATGATTATGTTGAGGTTCTTGGGCATTATTATGAAAATGGGTGGTTCCGTGATAAACTAAGGGCGGGTGAGCCCGATATAGCTCTCCAATGCATTGGGTAACACGAAGGAGTGAAACGTTAAGGTTTCTCCGAAGAGATTTAGGGAATATACTGTGATGGGTATTCCAAACATAACCAAGAGGGTTACTCCCTACGTAAGAATGTTATGAATGTCTCAAGTTACCTTTATGTCTTATGATTTCTATGATTTATTCATGGTTTGATGAGGTATGTTAAAGTGCCTAAGTTTTATGGGTAAAGTATGATTTCATTATTATGTATATATGGACTCGTGTTTCCTTTCCATATTTTTATATCCCTTACTGAGCTTTTTTATGCTTATCCCAAGTTTTTAAAATGTTTTTCACAGGTCAAGGGAATGGTACGTGATGTGATGATATTGTCAAGGATGTGTCATGAAAGAATCCAAGTTTTATTTTAAATATGTTTCTGTTGATGGGAAGAATGAATCCTATCTTTTATGTAACCACTTTGTTTAAATGTGGAATGTGATGCAAGATTTATGATCTAATTCTCTAAAACTCTAAACCTCAAAAGATCCTCAATGTGTAATCTTGTATTAACTCAAGATTAAGTAAGGTTTAAGGCTTGGGCCTTTAGTTGGTATCAATGGTCGGTTTAGATAACTTTAGATGTTAGGGTATTCTTTAAGCATAAGTGGCTTTACCATAATGGTTAGGATTTCAGAAAGAGTCCTAGTTTTAGATAAAGTGAATGAGTAAGTATATATTAGTGTTTATCTTCCTCATTAGTACATGATAGTTTTTTTGATATACTCACACTGACCTTTTTGGTTTTAGTAAATGGCTGGATCTAGCATGCACCAAAGTAATAGTGGATGTGAAGGAAACTGTGACAGTTTTTTGAGCAAGCAACTGAATGATATGGAAGCTGCAATGAGAACTATTGTGATTATCCTCAACCAACTATCTGGAGTCATGATTGACCACCTAAACCTTGGTGATTTCTCTAAGTAATCATATATGCGAGAAACAAAACCCTACGGAAGTACAGGAAATAATCATAAAGGTAAGTGTGTTCAAAAACCTATGTGTCAAAGATGTGGAAAGAAACACCTAGGAAAATGTTTCAAAAGGACAGAAATATGCTATAGATATGGAAATGAAGGTCATAAAGTAATAACCTGCCATGGAAAAAGGAAGCATCCAGTTGACTCGAGGAAAGGGAAAGAAGTTCTTTCTGAGGGATCAATTGAATGTTTTAAATGTGGGGTGCATGGTCATTATGAAAACACATTTCCTATGAAGAAGTTTTGTGAATGGGGTCACCAAGAGCGTAAAAATGTTTGTTTACCAATACCTAATGCCATTCCGATTGAGGGTGAAGAAACTGACAATGACCAATCAAAGGTATGTATTATTTCATGACTATTGCTTTCAGATTTTGGAATCTTAGGATATGATTCATGATTTTGTTTGTAGGAAAGAGGTATTTCGAAATAAGTTGGAAAGGAATGGTTAATGGATCATGAAGAATGTTGAATGAGTAATATGTCAACATATAAGGTCTTCAAGAGTTATGGTGAAATTATTAAGAGTATTAAGCCTCTTTTGATGATGAGGATACATTAGAAGACTTTTTATATTATGTGTAACCCTGATGTTTAATATATGAAAATTTTATTCAAGGAATAGTTATCTGTTCTTTAGTGGACATAGTTATAAAGAAACATTTGGGTTTATATGATCCTTACTTTTGAGGTAATTATGGGTTACTATATGTTATGATGGAAGTGAAAGGCATGAGATAAAATTGAGGTTAAATTATGTTATGGTTATTTTTCATGATTTTGTCACTTTTTGGGGAATGATTTGAGAATTATATAGTCTTGGAAAAAGGGACAACACGCAGACCATGTGACAACCCGTCGCGTCAGACAAAGCTGCGAGAATCGAACCCACAACAAAAGTGCAACTGGTATTTATCGCCTACCACTGGACTACGTGAAGTCCCTGGTTAGTTTGACTGATTCTTTTTAGTTAGATGATTTTATGAATTAAGAGTAATTTGATTTTGGGTTATCTATGAAAACTTATTAACCTATCATGGAGGATATGTGATTAGGTTAATTACTATTCAATACGAGACTTTAAGAGCAACTGATGTTGTTTGGATATAAATGTTGTGATTTAACTTGGAAGACTATGTGACTAAAACCTTCAAATATTTGGGTTTCAATATTAGTTTGGTTTACTTTGAAGGATTTTATGGAAAAATTGTTTATCGAATGGTTCTTGTTGAACTTTGGGTTTTGTTGGACAAATTTTGGAGATTAAGAATAGATTTTCTTTTTATAAAGGGTTTTCCTTTTCTGGATTATCTGATCATGTACTAACCATTTGGTTTTGGTTTTGGTTAGAGTCTAAAGACATGGGAAGTATATAGTTCTCTATTGTCTATTAGGTGATTCTCTAGAAGTTGATTATAGTACTCTTAATGCGAACAAGTCTCCCTAAATACTCGTCTTTTGGAAAAAAATATGAGTTTGATTAAGGAATCATGTAAAAGTTGAAAGTCAACATGATAAGTGATTATGTTTCCTTATGAATAAATTCCTCAATAAAAAGTAACTTTACACAAAAATGTTGTCTATTAACTTTTCCTACTGGGGAATCGAATACAATTTAACCCATCACAAGTTTGTGATTTTCTTATGGTTAACTTTCTCCTAAACATGTTTTCTATCACTCTCCATCAGAACATGACCCTTTTTTTCCTCCATGTCCATATTTTCATACTTGGAATCCTGGTATGGGTTAACTCGGGTGACATTTGTACTTCTCTCCCATTCTTTTAAAGTGATTGTTTTACCGACTCTTGTTCCGATGTGGGACTTTCAAGGATGTTTCAAGGCCCAATTTTAAAATTGCGAGGACGCAATTCCCAAAAAGGGGGGAAGGATGTAACACCCCAGGTAAATAAAGAATATGAAATCTTTATATTTATCCATATTTTTTAATAAAATATTAATATGACTTTAAAGGGGACGCTATGCTCGATGGCCTACCCAACACGCAACAACGAGTTTCTTGGGAAACATACGTTGCACTCTAATAATAAAATAATATTATTTTAAATGGTAGTTAACATGTAGCCGTTGTATTGGCGGTAATGGATAGAAATAACTAAAATATGATTATATATGTTTTTAAATGTTTTTACATTTATCCAATAAAATATAAAGGCATAAAATACGGAAATAATTCAATTTTAGGCGTATATGCCCTAGTTTTCACTAAAGGTTCACTTATCGCCTTTAGATGGAGAACCGTAATTAAATATAGTTTTGTTCACTCTTATACATCCTTTTGGACCAAATAAAACTCTTCTTAAGAATTGGGACATCAAAATTTACTTTGTGTAAATTTTTGGTATCTTTCTGATAAAGTTCATTTTTTTAATGAATAGTGTAAAATGTTGTATTTTAATTCAAAACCTCTTTTTAATATAATTTATTTATATTATTAGATTATCTTTTGAATTAGGTTTAAAGTTAAATTAGAATATATTTTTACCATTAAATCCAATAGTGTTCGTTGGAATTAATTTCACTTTGAAATCAGACTTAAACTAGTGTCAATCTTTAGATACTTATTGTTTTATAAAAACACGTTATTTGCTCTGACAGCGGGAATTAATTATTAAATAAATTAATGTGACTTATATGATTTGAATTTTTTAAAATAGACTTCATTTTTGATTTTAGAATATCAAATATAGCATAGGGTGAATTTTTTGGATTTTTCTGAAAAACATCAATTTTTGATGAATAGTGAAACCACTAAGTGGTACTTATAAAAAAACTAGTTTTTCCGTTTAAATTAATGTATACCACTAATGTGTATTGAATTTTGAAAATCCGACATACATGGTTGTAATTAGTATGTAAAATGTGGTTCAATGGGATGAAAATAATTTTTTGGTGAATAGTAACTTTTTTTCATTAATCGCGATTAGAGGTAATTAGTGTAATTTAAGGTAAAATGATATTATAAAAATGTGAAAAAACCATTAAACTTGTCCTACCCCTAATGGATGAGTCATGGCCGACCAAGATAACCCATGGGTCGATTTAGGGGACCCTATGGTGCCTCTTGGGTGGGATAATGACTTTAATGCCTTTTTTTTAAATAAAGGTGAAAATGACAGTAACATAAATTGTTTTACTAACACAATTTTTAGAAGGGGTTATAATAATAATAATTTTTTCTATAAATACTCTTTGGAAAGATAAAAAGATTTCCTACATCAGGATATATTTTTTTATAATTTTTAGACATTAAATAAATTAATTAATATATGACATCGTGATGATGCAACGATGACCTCATTAATGAACAGTTTAAATAAAATGAAACGATAATATAAAATCTCAGACCTACAATTGTCCAAAAACTATTGGATGGGAATATTTCGAAGCCTTATCATCTTATATTCAAAATATATCAATTTGGAACCTTAGAAATTCGAAACACTTTTGAAAATAAAATAATAGTTTCATGATTTCCAAAAGTGCCCCTTCTCTCCTCTTATAAAAGGCCCCCACCTCTACCTCATTTCACACACTCCTCAAGCCTTTGGCTCGGCCATCCCCTTCCCATTTACTCTCTCCACATCCCTCTCCTAATCCTAGAGGATTCCCTTTGGGCATAATCATTTCAATGGAAGCCTTTATGCTCAAATCAAAAGAAGTTACACTTTTAAAGGAATATAAAGAAACGAACAAGACAAGTTAGACTTGAGGTAAGGGATATACTCCTCTCTTTCTTTTTAAGTACACTCTTTTATGTCATTCCTTATAAGCTCATCTTTATTTTTATTGGAATGTTATTTTATATTACTCTTACTGTAATTTTTATGTTCATATGATAAGAGACCCTATTCTCTCTCATCAATCCATTTTTGGAAGTTTTAAGTGGCGCCGTTAGGCTGCCGAGTTTTCGTAAGGGATTTTTCATCTCACTTTTATTCCCGTGAGATTTATCCTACATTTTCCACAATTTCCTTTGAGTGTTGTATGTACTGATCATTATTTTACTCATTGTGTAATATTCTTTCATTTATGAGTATTTACATCAATGTTGTATTGTCCTTCTTTCAAGGGGCGTATGTTTCGAAAGATACCCATGTCGGTAAGGGAACCTTTCACCCTTCTATTTTTAAAAGACTTATTTTGTTATGTCTTTTAATTCACATAATATTATTTTGGGATATGTTCTTCTATATCCTTATTGATGTGAATTTTATGTCCAAGTGATGAGATACCCTTTTTATCTCTCATCAAATCTTTTTCTGGATTTTGAAGTGACGTCGTTATGCTGTCTAATTATTGCAAGGGGACTTCTTAACCCAATTTCGAATCATTGGGATAAACTAGTACAACTTGAATATTTATTTCTATGATTATGTGTGCATGTCCTCTGATTGTTTTACACTTAATACCCACTTATATTTTGTGTATTCGTTTGTCACACATAGTTATGTTACTGATTTATCCTTAATCCAAGGATATCGTCTTTGTATGGGACTTCGTCTCAATATCCTTTCATTGAGGCATATTTTGTTTTATACACAACCTTCATTTATATGGTGTATAAACCCCTTTGACTTTTATGTTTATCCAAAAGGAATCTTTTTATACGAAGCGTTTTACTAAATGACAAAAGGGAATGTTTTTGTCGTACGTATGCGGCGACAACGACTTCTCCGCCGTCATGACCATTATTTGAGTTTCAGCTTCCTCTACAAGCCATACCTTCTTTTTAAAAGAAAAATAAATACCATGTTTTACTTTTCTTTTATTTTGGTATCGAAAATGGTTCTCATAATGTTTTTATATCAATGTGTTGTATTGATATCTTGTGATTGAAAGGTGGGAATGTTATGTTTCCTTTTTGCATGTTATATGTGATATGATTATGTTGAGGATCTTGGGCATTATTATGAAAACAGGTGGTTCCGTGATAAACTAAGGGCGGGTGAGCCCGATATAGCTCTCCAATGCATTGGGTAACACGAAGGAGTGAAACTTTAAGGTTTCTCTGAAGAGATTTGGGGAATATACTATGATGGGTATTCCAAACGTAACCAAGAGGGTTACTCCCTACGTAAGAATGTTATGAATGCCTCAAGTTACCTTTATGTATTTTGATTTCTATGATTTATTCATGGTTTGATGAGGTATGTTAAAGTGCCTATGTTTTATGGGTAAAGTATGATTTCATTCTTATGTATATATGAACTCATGTTTCCTTTCCATATTTTTATATCACTTACTGAGCTTTTTTTATGCTCATCCCACGTTTTTAAAATGATTTTCACATGTCAAGGGAAAGGTACATGATGTGATGATAGTGTCAAGGATGTGTCAAGAAAGAATCCAAGTTTTATTTTAAATATGTTTCTGTTGATGGGAAGAATGAATCCTATCTTTTATGTAACCACTTTGTTTAAATGTGGAATGTAATGCATGTTTTATGATCTAATTCACTAAAAATCTAAACCTGAAAAGATCCTCAATGTGTAATCTTGTATTAACTCAAGATTAAGTAAGGTTTAAGGCCGGGGCCTTATATGTATAACACCCCAAACTTCCACGATATGCTCCTCTTTGAATAATAAATTAGTGTGTGTTATACGCAACTTCGAATTCTAACACACCACAACCAATCTAACTAGCCATTATCAATAGTAATACCAACATTTTGAAATTATATGAATTTTATCATTTTAAATTGAATTATTTTTGGATTCTGAATATCAAAATTATCTTAGGGTTAAATTTAGGTATTTTTTGGATAACTTTCAATTTTTGATGAATAGTGAAAACACTGAGTTATAGTTTAAAACCAAATTTTTATTTAAATAATTATTTATTTTATTTAAATTTATTTTAGGTCAATGTAGATACATAATTCCTATATAAGTTAAATGTAATTCATTGGAGTGAGTTAATAATAATTTTAGATATATAAAATATTTATCGAACTTTTCACCCACTTTTACCCAACTCCTAGAAGAATTTATAAATTAACATAAAACATAATTTTACCACTTCTGTGAGTGGAATTTTGAAAATACGAGAGACATGGTCAATATCAAGGAGTAAAATGTGGTACAATACGATAAATATTTTTTTTGAATACTTACTTTTTACTTTTATTTACCACTGTTAAAAGTAAATAGGGTAATTAAGGGTAAAAATGATATTATTATTACCCTAAAACTTGTCCTAATTCTATTGGCTAAGTATAATTCGACAAAAAACAAACTTAGGAATAAAATATGAACCTCTTTGGTTCACTTGGATTAGATTTGGACATTTATTATTATTTAATCCAAAGAAGAGTTAAAAGAGATAAAATCAAATTTAAATAACTAAAACATTTTTTATATAGAGTTATACATAAGATAAATTATATTATAAATAATAACTAGAAAGTTAAAAATATTTCATTCATTATGATATTTTATTTATAATTTTTAGACATTATACAATTTAAGTTATTTATGACACAATGGTGAAGCAGTAATTACCTAATTAATGAAATATTAAAATTATTGATATTATAAATATCAAAAAATTTGTAATTTGAGACTTTTTATGAATTCCACTAATTTTATTAGGTTAAAATAACATATTAGGGTTGGTTAGATGAATTTTTTAAGTAATAATGCTGGTATGAATTTAGAAAAAACAAAATACCAAATAGTGTCAAAATTGACATAAAAGATTTTTTAAAACAAATATTATATTATTAATTCAAATTATATTCCTAAAAATATAATTTTCAGAGAAAGAACTTATATAATGATAGGTTTATCCTTAATTAACCACTTGGGCATCTCTTGGAAGTATATAGTACGTTTATTAACCATATAATATAAATATACAAAGAGACATGGTAAATGTTAAACTATTTAACTAAGAGTTAAATATAAATGATATGGTTAATATAGTGACAAAAACATGTCTATAATCTATTGGTTGAAATTATTTCGACCCATCCCCACCATATCCTTGAAAGAAGTCAATTTGGATCCATTATATGCTGAATATGAATTTATTATAAAATAATATGTTGTGTTTTTTCTAAGGTTCCCCTCACCCATCTTATAAAAGGGAACTCCCCCTTCTCTCAAATTCATACCTTAAAAGCCTTTTGACTCAGCCAAACCCTGCCCAAATATTATATCCGCTTCCCTCACTTCTACCTATAGGGAATAGATTTATCAGAAATCCAACCTAAGGAGCCCTTTTTATCATATCAAAAGGAAGAACCTGAAGAAGAGGTAATGTTTTCAACACCCTCTTTCAAGTTCCTTTCTTCTTCCACTTATTCGTTATTTTTTATTTACATTCTTAAATAATAACTCTAGTATCTTCTATATAATGTGATGTTATTATAAATATTTCACACCTATATTCATTATTCTACCCATCTTATGAATGATAATGTCACCATGCGTGCGTACGTACGGCATATCGTCTCCACGTCTTGGTGTAATTTTTTATTACACACTATGTTATTTGAATGGATATAATGATGAGTAATATGTATATAAATAACGAAAATAACATGATAATGTCTTTGTAAAATTAGTTTACCATACAATTCCACCCCTTTAAGGAAATGATATGGTCGCTCGTGCATACATACGGATTACCGTCTCCACAATGGAATGAGATTTATTTCCACATTCACCATTCATCGACAATTATAAAAATATGTAATACTAATATGATTGTATTATATGACATAATAATTATGCTAGATGTATATATATATATATATATGTGTGTGTGTGTGTGTGTACTTTCATATATTTTATTCACTTAGTTCCGTTCAATAGGTTATGAAAATGGAAATAGTGTTTATGCATATATATGGACTACCATATCTATAAATGGTGTTTTAAATTTCATATATATGTCTATTATAAATATTTTTATTCTAAATATATATGATATATAAATAATATTTTATAATCTGGAAGTATTTAAATCATGATCTATGAGATAGAATTAAGAGTAAAACGTTACAACACATACGGCAATGAAAGTGATTATTACCCGAAATGTTAATTTAAAATGAAAATTATTATTAAATGGGTAGTATAAAGTCATAAAAAAATAAAGTATTATATCATAAATATTAATATGGTTCTGGTATTATTTAATAACATACTACGGTATTCATACAAGAGGATAAATGTACCCTCAACTAACGGAAACTACAAGGTAAGGGGTTTTCATATCACTCCTTATTCCCGTGAGATTCGTGCCATATTGCCACTATTAACTTTTGTGTGGTGTATTTACTACCCATAATTGTATTCATTGTGTAATACACATTAATTTATGTGTATTTACATATTTATTGTATGATACCTCTTTCATGGGGTGCATGTTTCGTAAGTTACCTAATTGGTAAGGGTTTATTTCACAATCTCTTCATTATCCAAGGTTGTTTATACGTAATTATCTACTGGAACCTCTTTCTCATCCACATGCATGTTTCTTAAAAATGTATTTCAAATAATTCTTATTATTTTATAGACTATGGGTTAAAGTCAGTTATACCCTTGTTGACTTTTTATAATATGTTTATAAAGGAATCGTTCCGTCGTTTTCCAAACAAGGTCCTTTTTAACCTTTTCGACAAAATTAAGGTAAGAATGTTTTCTTAAATTTTACGGCGGGTGTGGCTATTTTCAACTATTATAAAATTGTTGAAGCTTCCCTTATATATTATAAAAATATTTTCAAATTAAATGTTTTATTTTATAATTATGTGGCATTTAAATTATTTCAAAAGAAGATATATTTCTATCAAATAGTTTTGATTTCATCTATGTCAACATCCTTTGATGGATTTTAACCTTATTTGATGTTGATTTATTATGATACAGAACTTCCATATAGTATTTAAGGTTTTGTGATATGTTTGATTGTGGATGTGTTATTTTTATACAATTCATGGTTTATGGAGAAAGTATTGACATTTCGTATGTTAGTTTTAATACTAATGATTATGTTATATTTAAACATATTCATATGAGGAATGCATTGGACTTAAAACGTGATGGGTGGAGCCCTCTATAGCTCCTCAATGCATCGGTAGGTCTCATGAGACAAACTAGTTTCTTGGAACAAGGCCTTGAAAAAATCTTATTTGTAGTCTTGGCACAAGGCCTTGACTATGTGGTTATGATATTCTTGCATTATGAATTCCATCATTATGAAAGTGGTGGGTGATATTGCATGTCATTATTCTATTATTTGAATATCCATTTAAATAATTAAATGGAATTACATAATTTTATTTTTTTCATATTATGCTGAAGTTCATGTTTAAAATGCTTTTGTTTTGTTTATACATTTCCTTAAATGTTTGTTCTTATTTATGAATGTTTCTGTTGTATTGTTATCCTTACTTATCATCTGAGCTCACCCCTTTCTATGTTTTATTTTTCCCCAGATTCCAAGAAGTGTATTGTGATTGATATTCAGGGTTAAGCAAAGGGAATAATGGCGTTCATAAAGGATTTATTATGTTGTTTTGTATGTTATAAATTGTAATGTAATGTTCATGTATGTAATCTATTTTCCAAGACTGGTAAACCGATCAGTCTTTCGGGACTTGATTCCTTGAAATCATGACAATGTAATAAAATAATGCATCGACTCTGGGTAACTGGGGTCGAGGCATTACTGTAAGCATAATTATGTGTTATTATGTCATTACAACACTAACTTATTTTTATATGGGTGCCCTGGAGTGTTTCTAGATTTTAACCTTGGACTTTAGGCTACTTCGAAAAAAGCCACGAAGAATGTGTACTAGAGGGTCACACACAATGTGTACCAAGAAAATCAATTTAATATTATTATTTTTTTTAATAAGTTGAATAAGAATTATTCAAACTCGTGGTTTAATAATTATTCATGTCTATTTGATTACATATATTCCATCAGTAGTTATTCTAGAGAATATAATGTCAGTAGAATATTTAATAAATATTTAATTTCTATTTAGTGAATATAATATTTATATATTTATTAGATAATAATGAAATTATATTTATTTAATAAAGAAATAGTCATTATTTAAGGATTAATTAATATTGTGGAGGAATGGAGGACTGATATTAATGATCCGGAGAGAAATAATAAATATGGAATATTATTTTATTAAACAATATTGAATTTATTTCTAAATTTAATCAATTATTGAGAATTATTATTATTATTATTATTATTATTATTATTTCAAACGGGGTTCCAAAAAATTGAATAAATAATAAAACTCACTTTTTCAGTTATTCTATTTCTACCCTAGTGATATATAAACCATATTATATTATTCTCTCATTAATCATATTTGTTGGTTTGTTTGTGAAAAATGGGTTTGGAGAATTATCAAAATCCCTTGAGAGCTCCCTTCTCCAATAACACTTCCATGAATGAAGATATATCTCCCTCCACCTCACTCTCTCCTGTAAAAAAAAGTGATCAAGGAGAATTATTAGGCAGCGTTTCTCGAGGTGATCCCAAGAAGATGACACAGTTGATAATATCTAATATGCTAGCACCCAAGTAATTATATGAAAATGTTTGATGATTTGTGGAACACATGTGGATCATTGGAAAACTGATTCTTCTTTGATTCCTACAACACAATGACCAAACTGTGCAGATTTCTTTTCATATCCATAAATGATGAAAGTATTCCGTCAAGGCAATTATTTAATTAATTAAATTAATTAAAAATAAAATGAACCTATCTCAGGTTCAGTCATTATATCACCTATCTGTTTTCACGGATTCAATTATATAGATCATGATATTTATCATTGTGTGAATATCTAATTTATCATCGACCATGACAAAAATAAATGTTTGGCAGAACCCATGAAGGAGGTGTATTGTGCCTGAAAACTTCACTAAGTTAGTCAAACATAAGGTCCATATAGAGGACCTAGAGGAAAAAGGATTTAATCATACTAGAATATTACCATGGGATTCACCTGTCCACTTTTCTAAGAAGTCATACATGAGCCCCATATATTTTATTGAATATAGAATGTTGAATTGGGTGACAATTAAGATCGAATATCCCTTTCCAAGGATTGATGATCTCTTTCATAAACTTAAATGGTCTTTTGGTATCCAAGGGTTGACCTATGGTCAGGGACCACCAGTTGAGAGTCCTAATGGGGATATAAAAATACAATGTTTAGTAGTTGATATTGGAATTTTGAGTTTTTGATTATGCCTTGTAGTCTCACTAGTGGTCCCATAGTGTTTATGTATTTGATGAACCAAACATTAAATTTGTTTTGGGACATTTTTTTTGGGTTCAAGAATGATATTTTGTTATACAACATGTTATCAAAATAAAAATGAACCTTTTGTATATCATTATTCAAACATTGAAAGAACATCATCTATAGGGAAATCTTTCCAAATAATAGTTTTGGATATAGGAATTGATGTTAATGGGGAATGAAATCTCAAAAATAGGCATCTTAGTGGATCTAGAATGAATCTTCGATTTATGTATAAGAATAGCCTATAAATGTATTTGATATGAGGAGATTTTTGGTTTTTTATGGTTAATATAAACAGTTGGATTAGGATTTGTTCAAGCTCTCATATTTAATTACAACTTAAACCTGTAAGGGTGTAAGGTTTGCATGGAATGACATGTGTATGAGATCTATTGGGGAGCTAATGGTGACGTTGAAATCAACACATGTTTTGATTCTTTAGAGTGAGGATGAGGTTGTAATGTTTTATGTGATGATTTGCATATGGGTGTGGGATGTGACTTGATGTTGGGGAAGTAGGTTGTGGCCTATGTCTCATCCTAGTTACTCTATCTTAAGGCGAACTACCTAACCATTATCATGAGTTAGAAATAGAAATGAATGCACTCAAAATTTTGCATTAATATCTATTTCGGGAGCATTTCATGGTAAATTATGATCATAAGAGCATAAAATAAATTTTCATAGAGGGGTATGAATTTTTGATAGAGATGTTTAGTAGAGTATCTTCAGAATTTTTATTTCATTAATGCATATAATCCTAGGAAATGAAATGTGGTTTCTGATTCATCGACAAACAAATTACCAAAGAAATACTTGAAGTAATCTATTGAGGAGAGGAATTTGATAATTTTTATTACTAGTATGAGATTGGGATTTAATTATGTTGGAGGGAAGGTGTTCTTTTCTTCAACAAAATATGTATTATTTTTTATGAGAGATTTCAATTCAAGTAGGTGATAGATTCTGAGGGCAAACATTTTGGGTAAAAGCCTTTATAGTGGGGCGATACTGGGTGGGTGGTCTCAGTCTCCTAGTAGAGCTTTTTTCTTTTCTTACAGGTTGGTTTTTCAATTTTCCCTAAATCAAGATTTTATAGATAGTGTGAATCATTATAGTTTGTCTAGGAACCCAGGTACCACCACGATGTATCATGATTTGGGATGTTGGTATTTTTGGTAGGGGATGAGATGGTCGATTGTGTGTTTTGTATCACAATATCACACTAGTAAAATAATTAATGTGGAACAATAATGTCATGTAGGTTTTTTGAATCCCTTACCCATTCTTATATGTAAGTGGGTTGAGATTTCATTGGACTGCATTTTTGATTTTCCATTAATCCTAGTTCTAAGGATTCAATATTGGTGATCATCGGCAGAATCCTGAAATCAGTGCATTTATTACCAATCATGGAGATGACGAAAGTGGAAATACTTGGGAACTTATATGTCTAAGTGGTTTTAAAACTTCATGTGGTTCTTTTTGGAGTTTTTTTACAAGGACATGAGGTTCACATCCATTTTATAAAATGTTTTATATGAGGTTATTGGTTCCCAGATTAAATTAATCATTGATTATCATTAGTGTATTGATAAATAGATATGGAGGGGTATCGGGGTTCTAGAGGATATTCTCTGATCTTGTCTACCTGATTTTGAAGGATTATGGGAAGAGAAATTTCCTTTGGTTGAATTTTCCGATAAAATTTTTCATTCTGATTGCATAAATAAGATGCCCTTAGTATTTGTATGGGTGGCCATGTAGATCTACATTTTTATTGGGAAGATATGTTAAGTAGGTACTTGGAAGGGATGAGTCTCTTTTGAGAGATAAAGAAGATGGTGTAGTTGATCAAAATTAGATCTATTATGAAACAGTGTCATACAAAATTCTATCTAGGCCACCGTCATAAACCATATGAGTTTGAGGTTAGCGATTAGGTGTTTCTCATAGCTTCACCTCACATGGGACATCATTGGTCATGTAAGAATGGTAATTTGGTGCCATGTTTTGTGGGACCCTTTGAGATCATTTCATGACTTTGGAGGGTGGAGTACTAGGTAGAATTTTAATCTTCAATAAAATGCATTCATGATGTGTTTTATGTTTCCCAGATGGAGGGGTATACACCAGATCCTTCCAATTTGATTACATGGCAGGATATTGATCATGAGACCGATATCAAATTAGTTGAGAAGCCAGTTCAGATTATGGATCACCAGGATAAGGAACTATGTGGTATAATGATCCACCTAGTCTAGGTACAACAACAGTGTAGATAGGATATCTAGTTGATGTAGGAGACAGATTCATTGAGGAGGAAATAATGACATTCTATTTTGTAGATCCATGATCTTGATGGATTTTAGGGTAGTATGATTATATGGTTAGGGTATTGTAATGTCCTATTACCCTTCTGTTAGGTATTGTTTTAACCTTATTTTTTTCATTTTTCATTGGCTTAGTAAATATGAAATGAAATTTGGAGGAACCCTATAACAGTGATGTTTTGGATTTTCATGAATTTTTAGTTTGAACTTAAGGTTTCAACAGCCAGCTGGGAGATTAAACACGACGTAAATTTGTTACATTAAGTGTAATATTAGTCAGGTAGGTGAAGTGAAATGGATAAATTGTATAAAAGGTTACACACTATGTACGTCTTACACACCATGTAAATATTAATAATCTTATTTTTATTAAAAATGAATAATGATTTTCATCTTATCTATGATTTATTAAATACATGACATGTAATGGGATTACATTTCATGTAAGAGTTTCAAATTGATTTGTAAGGGTTCTTCACACGTGATTTCTTATTTTCATTCATTACATCCCTCATCCCTCTTAGACGGAGATTTTCCTAATGTGATTTTGGGTGAATGATTCACCTCAGTATCACTTCATTCAGTAGTTAGTCAACTTTGCGATTGGATTTTATATCCTTGAGTTCGAAATAAATCTGATTTTTCATTATCATTAGTTTCACTAGTGTTTTATTAATTGGTTATTTATATATGTTATCATATATATTTTTTATCAATCCTTTTTAAATTTTTAGCATGCCTTGTATTTCAGGTTTTTTTCTCTCTTTTTCTAGTCACCGTTGTAAAAGGAGGCTGAGTTTCTACCTTGTTGAGGTAGGTGTTTCTATAAATTGATTTAAAGTGATGAATTGCATGTTATTATTGATAAATTAATTTGGTTTTTTCATTGATGTGGATTTATAAGTGGTTTTATAATGGTTTATCGTAAAAGAAAAATGTTTTTAAAATGGATTTTCTTTTGAAATGGATTTCCTTGATTTGAAACTCATATTT
Source organism: Viscum album (assembly GCA_963277665.1). NCBI lineage: Eukaryota > Viridiplantae > Streptophyta > Magnoliopsida > Santalales > Viscaceae > Viscum > Viscum album. The sequence goes on from OY728137.1 coordinate 836,556,462, forward strand.
CCAACTATGAAGCAGATTCTATTGGATTTGAAAATGTATTATAAAATATTAACCATGTTATGAAAATTTATTGGATAGTTTCACTTTAAGAACTGTGGGTGTGTGAGGATAAGGATAGAGGTATCCATAGAGGGTTTATTACACCACTAGGAGGTATCCATTTTTGGTATCGACTAAAATGAGTCAATTTCAATTGGATCCATTTTATTTATTTTTATTCATATGACTGTCTAGTTTTTCTTTTACCATATTATTGATCCCAATTCAGAGTTATTTTTTTATTTTATGGGTTTTTTATAGCATGATTTTTTTATCATGGATTTTTTGTTACATAATTTTTTTGAGGTTGTATTACATAACATTTCATGGTAGGTGATTTCATGGATATGTGTTAACTTGATTAATTATATATGCATGTAATAATTTTCAATTTTTATCACTTATACTTTTCATATATCAAGTTCAAGAATATGAAAGTCATTTTTGTGAAAACCAAAATGGAAATGATTTAAAAATTATTTGTATTTATGTATATACATTGTACAGGTATAGAAACTGTGGTGCTATCCACATGGGAATTGGCACGTATTTTTAATATTTTTTTTAAAAAAAATTGAAATTTGTTTTCATGTCTTCTTCCACACAAGGACCATTCATATTTGAGCCAAATTGTGAAAATAATTTTTATTAATTATATAGAAAGTATGTACTTTACCACCATTTTAACAAATAAATTTTTTAAATCATATTTTTAGGCTTCCAATTTTATTTTCAAAGAAAAGTATTTTCTAAATGTTTTTTAATGTTTTATTTTTAACCATTTATTTTCAAAATGAAAAGCATATTTTTCTAATGAAAATTTAAAATAACTTTCTATTGTATCTCTATTCATCAACGAAAATTAAAATTTATATTACTTATAATATAGTGGGGATATTTTTTTGATACCATATTAATTCTTTCTATAGATATTTTAAGATCATTTCAACCATTTAATTTATTTACATTCATTTATTTGAATATTTTTTTAGTCATTAATTTTCCCTTGAAATCATCACATTAATGTGATCATTGGACATTAAATTTTCCCTAAATATACATATTATTTATTATGGATATAAATATTACATACACCATATATAATATCTATATTTGTTATTTTACATTGAAATATATATGATTGAGTTGGGATGTTATTTTTAGATGTATTCTTTACACGATATGGGAATTTTTTAATAATACATATTATTGATGAATTAAATCAATTCATTGATATACGAGGAATTATTTGGACATGAATATATAGGTGGATCACAATTATAGATAGACCCTGAAGGCATTCGTATTCCCTTGAGAAGCATTAGTTGGTTATACTTTGTTGAATGGGGTTATAGTGAATACATAGCCATTAGTTTTAAATTATATTTTTAAAGGTATTTACAATTGAGGTATCGTAATTCTTGAAATCATGACATCAAATAATTAATAATTTCATTCAAATAGAATTTAGTTATTTTAATCCATTGTATTTTTTATAGATTTCATCTCCAGATGAATTTGATTCTTGGTTAATTGATTAAATAACATGTGTTTTCATTTATATACCTTTCTATATTAATATTGTGTTATCTAATCCTCATAGTCATGTTATTTATTAAATGGGATTTTTGTATTGTTTTTTACGTTGACATATTGATTATGCCTTATCTAATCATGATAGTCAAGTTGTTTATTAAATTAAATGTGTGTTTAGTTATTAACCTTTGTATGTTGATTATACTTATTGATTCATGATAGTTTCCATTATGCATAACCCTTAATAATAATTTAAGCTCACCCTAACTTTTCTTCCATCCCTGTAAATATAATAAGTGTACAAATAATTAAATTCAAGGATATTATAGAGGGAATAATGATATACTCGAAAAAAATATATTGTAATTTTTGTTTTAATATTTAATATGGGAATTATGTTTTTATCTAGTTTACTAAGACTATTATACCATTTAATCCTTTGAGATGTGATTACATGCATCTAGTGCCAAAGTAATTAAGAAGAAACCAGCTTTAGGTTACTAAGGTAGGGGTCATTACAGTTGGTATCAGATGTCTTTTTAGGAGAGACCTTGGGATCTATATTTATGAAAACATTGATTAGGAAACAATGCCTTTTTATATATTTTGAGGACATGTATATAAGAAAATACTATGGTTTTTATATTTAATAAATTATGTTGTTTATCTTATAAATACATCCTTATCTTATTTCTACAAGTAGACATGGGTCTTATAGTGACCCAAACCTATCATACAAAGATATTACATCATTTTAGTTGAATATTCAATCCATTATAAAAACAAATTCCTAAAGAATGTAATATTTTAGGTTCTTTGGAGATTAATAACATAGTCATATAATTTTAAGAATGTTCTTAAAAATATCCAATAAATATACTCCCCTTTACTACTCATTATAAACATAATCTACTTAAGAAAATTCATCCTAACTTGGGGAAATGAAAAATAAAAAAATGGTGACCTCAAATGAACAGTAACATTAAACTATGGAGATACATAAGCATAATATGAATGTAACGGTATGAAAACATGAGAATAATATTTCAAAATCATACCTTCCTTATCAAATATCATAATATTGATTCATGGAATAAATATGTAAGGTCAAGATATGAATCATAAGGTAATATAATTTCAAGAGGGATGATAACATAACATTGGAATATGACATTGTTTTATGGAATACACATCAGCTTATAACATTGTGAACATGTATAATTGGAGACACGTCCAGTCATTAAGTTATGATAACATTGTGAACATGTATAAAAGGAGAGAATTCCACTCATTAAGATATAGAAATGAATTTCGTATCTCACATAAACTTAGGGGAATGAAACTATGTCCACCCATAATATTATGGATATTAAAGAAAGGTCGACACATAACACTATAAACATGTAATCATGTTCATTCATAATATTGTGAACATGTAATTAGGTTCATGTATAACATTATGATAATTTAATAAAGATCATGAATAACATTGTGAACATGTAATCAGGTTTACACGTAAAATTATGATCATGTAATTAGTTTGATGCATAAAACATTTACACATGAGTTATCCATATTAACCAAATGAATTTCAGGGAGATATAGGTCCCACAGTCCACATAATGACAACCATACATATGTGTGCCATAAGACCATAAAATATCAACATATGATACCACATAAATTTAAGTGGTACTCATAAAAATTTCATCATATCATAAGCTATAAAAAATATACATGTTTCATAATCATTTCATCATTTTATGATAGTATAGCCTGTGTAAAATGAAGTCGGTTTCATAAGAATTTTATCATAGTATATCCCATGGAAGAGAAACAGGATCCATTAATGTATTTTCAGGATAAAACATTAAGATAATGAATATGAATGGTATCATTGGTTTATTTCCAATGAAAAACATAAGTTACGTCAAAGTATATCATCTTATAAGGAGAATGATTTTGAAATATCACTGGGAAAATTTCTTGAGGAAAATAACGTTTCTGGAAATCAATTTCTAAAACTAAAAATTACAAAACATTTTGGAAAATTCTTTTCCATTGAAAATAACATTGAATTCAAATAAACTAAATTTAAATGAAAATAATGGTTAGGATTGATGAATATATTTTCTATGCCATAATTGTTAAAATAATAATTCTGGACTCATTTTTGATAAAATCTAAAACAACATTTTTTTTTGAAAATGAAATGAAAATTTTTTTAAAAACATTTTTTTAAAATTCAAAATAAGAAAACTTGTGTTTATAAATTAGTTTATGAAAATTAAAAAAATTATTTTTTTTGTAAACGTGATTTTGGAAAAAAAGGGTACTCGACCAAAGAGAGAAATCAAGAATTTTTTTCTTAAAAACATTTTTTTGAACACTTCAGTACATAAAGAGAGTAAAATGAAGGGAAAATGTCTTGTCATTAAATAGATATATTATTTGAAACATAATGTGATTTAGGGGAGATTGATCATAAAAATTCATTGTTAGAAGCATAATCATTAGCATTCCAAACATATAATGAGATTGTAATTTAAAACCCTTACCACTTTGGTAACATTGAATATTAAGCCCCTATTGAAAGAATAACAATAATTGAAATAGAAATTATTATTAGAATAAATAAATAAATGATATTACATATATATGTGACTGTATATAAATCTTATAAAATTATAATGGTGTATAACATAACATACATCTTAAATAATGAAAAATGAGACACAAATATCTTACAGCTTTTGTAACTATTGAATACTAATCCTCATTAAAGATAGATACTAAAATGGACATGTAAATACAAATTAAATTATGGATAATCATCATAAAATAAATTCATGGGATGTATATTCACCACAGAAAAGAAACCCAAGGTGAATATGTCCTCTATCTCATGGAAAATTAAAGTGAGAGAAAAATATTTTACCTTATGTATTGACTTCCATCATACATGTGCGCACCTCCTGAATAATAAATTTATGTTTACTATAAATATATTATAAAGTCATAATAATATATTTTTTACCATATATTATTTACATATTAGCATTTATTAACTTTTTATTCCTAGTTATTTTTTAAAATCATATTCTGGGTAATGACGTCTTTGTTTTTCATATATGTTTTGAGTTTTTATCTTTGATCCAAATAATTTTAGTATAGTTAACTAATTTCTAGAATAATAATCATGATATAGTAGACATATTTTTAATTAAATTATACAAGTAAGGCCGTTATTTTAACATGATTTCTGATAAATGGTGTAAATTACAATCATAGAGATAGTAGTCCATATGTACATATGAGTAACATTTCAATTTTTCAAAGATCATTATGGAAATGAGGTATGGAATATTTTATATTCAAAAATTTTCAAAATATCATAAATAAAATATTTTTCCTTTAAATACAGTTATACATATTATACATGTGGTACGGTGATGAAAGGGGAGTCACATCGCTTTGTGAAGGCGGTTGTTTATACGCACAAAAATGATGTTATCATATTTCAATGAGTGAAAAGGTATAAAATAAAATGATATGTTATATTTTTATAATGATAAATAAGTCATTAATATAATATTTATGTCTTTTATATAACATATATTAGTTATGATTATCCTCATAACATTCCATGTAAAGTGTTAGTGAAAAATGAATCATGTCTCTTTGTGAGTTCGTATTCCATCATACACACGAGTGACATTATCATATCCCTTAATAAATGGAATGTAAAAAATGTATATATTATGTAATGAATCCATAGATATAATTATTTTTTTAATATCACATATATAATTAATATCCATCATTATACTCAATCATGAAAGTTGGTAATAGAAAAACAAATGACATTGGTTTGTGAGGCGGTTGTCAGCCATACACACGAATAGTAATTTTTTAAAACATGTTATTAAAGTAAGAATGGTTATAGATAATGACCTTAACAAATAAAAATTCTTACTATATAGAATATACTAATTTTATTATATCATCAGGGAAAAATAATTATTTAAGGGGGAGGAGTACGAAATTATATAAATAACTCATTGAATAAAATTAACTATTTTTTGTGTAACCTCCTTAGGCTTGAACCAAAAGGCATCCTAGGTTGTTAATTACCTCACTAAAACCCACATAGTCAAAAGGGATGACAAAAATTAATTTTAAAAAATATAAAGGGAAGTTCCAATGTCTCAAGAAAATTACTTAATAGTTTTTCAAATAGAATAATATATGTAGAATGTGAAAACATAGACATATAATACAAAACTAACACCTAAATACAGATGGAGAGTGATATAAAACATGATCAGGAGGAATTTTATTACCAAAAATCCATAAACCAATGAAGCGTGAAAAAGAAAATTAATATCATCAATATTGGTTGTATTAAGATTATTTTTCATGATCCTTTTCTTAATGTTGGAGAATTTTTATGATAACATGAAATCATTTGATATCATTCCATTACCTAAGAAAAATATCATCCTTTGGTATTCCCTTAATAAAATTTCACGTCATATCTTACAGTAAGAGATGAATTTTTTCATTTTTGAATCTCTAAATAAGATCCATAATTGAATGATAAGTCATTATTTCTATATATAGTTAAAAAAAATTTATCACTGAATATCTAAAATTGATCAGTTCACATATGGTTTTGTAATATGTTAATCTTAAAAACCACATCAAACATTCAACATAAACAATTCCAATAATGGTTAATCTTATAACTCTTCACAAATTCTAAATTTAAAAATAATTTTTCTAAATTTCTGAAATTCAACAAAACATTAATCCCCCATATATTAATAATAGGTCATAATTATCACACACTAAACGTGTGAGTAAATTCTTCATGTATTCTCTTGATACACAGTAATAAAATGAATTAACATAAAAACTTATACATTCTTCTTCATTCCTTACATAAAACATAGATGATTGGATATATTTCTTAAATCAAAAAATAAAATAAACCCCTACTATTATTGTATAAATCAATTTTTCAGCAAATCATTAATCAGTTCCAAGGTAATCAATACTATCCAATTAACTTATTAAAATACAAAATCTCTTTATGTTAACATCATTATCTCATCCTTAGGAACACATTAAGGATTATATTAACTAAATTAAAATACCACCTTACCATTAAATCAATTTTATAGTTCATTGGTACCATTTAACATATTTTTTCAAATCTATAGTTAAAAACATATACTAAACATTTCATAAATATTTCATGATTCATATACCAAAATATTTTAATTCTAATAAATTAATAATTCATTCGTCCCATTTCTATATCATATTATTTACAAGGATTCATCATGTTATTCCTTAATACCTATTTCCTTTTATAATTCATTTATAGTCTCTGTATCATCAATAGGAAAACCATTACTCATAAAACCTTTCATATTAACTTCATGAGATTTCCCCTTTGGACATTCATTTTAATAATGACCATTCTGTCCATTTTTAAAAAATTCCATATTTAATGACACCTTTTGGAGACCATTATTATAGTATTTTGTGTTAGTTAAACTCCTCATTTTTCCATTACAGTTACTCTCTTTGTTTCCTTATTTTCCCTACCCAAAACATATTCTCATTTCTTTGATACATTCCCTTGAGTGATTCTTCCCAGATTCTCGACATATAGGAAGCTGAATCTTATATCCTCCATGGTCTACATACATTAACTCTTAGTAAACTCAATATTTCTCATATTTTGTGATTCCAAGATTCAGTTAATGTTAATTTGGTTAATAAAAAGTCACTATAAGTTATTAGGTATAATTTTAATATCCTTTACTCGAGTCATCATCCCATTTTCCTGATCATAAGAAAATTTTCTATACTATTCATTATTAACCCCATTCCATATGGTTCTATCCATTTACAAAAACCCAAATGTATACTGTCATCAAAACTAATCATTGTGTAAATCCACATTATCCTGAAAAAAATTACATATTGTATATCAAAATCATGATGCCTTGTTTTTAATAAATGAAACCTTGAATTATCCTAGGTTATTAATAGTAATCATCTAGTTAAATAATTCATGATAATTCATAATGAGTTTTTGAATTTCCAAAATATATCCACTATGTGTTTCAAACTAGTTGTGCAACATGGCCTATTATCATGAACCAAGTGATGACCGAGTGCATCTCAATTCACCATATTCAGAGTTATCACCCTTAGGTACCTCTATGTTGGAGCCACATACACTTGTATAATCTCGATAGGGATGTAATATCATGGAAACCAATTTCTCCATCCTTTTCAAAAATTCCAAGACATTCTCATATACATTATCTCATCCTTTAAAATATCCTTAGAGACACCACACATCATTTCCTTATAAATATCCCTAGATATATTAATAAAGGTTTTTTATTTTCATTTCCAAAGGATAGATAAATAATTCATCAGATACCAACTATAGTGTCCCATGCTTCTCAGACATAAATATTACATATTTTATAGGAATATCAATTCATTACTTAAAAAAATTCTTGAGGACCGTAATCATTTAGTGCCCATGGATATTAGGTACACAATCATTTATTTATGTGAATGATCTAAAAATTTATCATTATGACCTTCTTCTTTAGTAATATTTACTAACATACCCTATGTAAAACCATTATTCATATCTAATGGAAAGGAAAAAATAAAGAATATTGATCTCACATGCACAATAAGGGTAACCACGGGTGATATTTAAGAATAACATCAATATATGGGTATGAGGTCATGTGCATAATAATTTAAAACTATACCATACATAACAGAGATCATAATATGGAGTAATAGAATAAATATTAGAATTTCATAAGGCATGAATCATAAGTTAATCCATAAAAATAATCCAAGAGAGTATAACATTGGAAAAGACATAAACTTATGGAATAAACATCATCTTATATCATTTTGAACTTGTTTAAATAATGATAGGTTCACTAATTTTGTTAACGACATGAAATAAATCCCTCACATATACTTATGTACATGAAAATAGGTCAGCACAAAACATTATAGACATGAAATATAGGTCGGTGCATACCACTATAAACATGTAATTTGTTTCACGCATAACATTGTGAAAATGTAGTCAGGTTCATGAAAATTAATGCAATCATGTAATTAGTTTCATGCAGAAAATTGTGAACATGTAATCTGGTTAATGCATAACATTGGGAACAAGTAATATATTTTACACATTACATATTTACTCTGGATTTATCCATCTTTACCCAGTGAATTAGAGGATATATATGTCCCACCTATCACATAAATGAAAATCATATGAATGTGTTCAAAAAGATCATAAAACATTCATATCATAACCTATGAAATTAAATGGGTTTCATAAATATTTTATCATATCATAATCTATAGAAAATAGAAGGGTTTAATAATTATTTAATCATTTAATCATCGCATAACCCATAGAACAAGAAGCTAGTTTCATAATAATTTTATCGATGTATAACTGGTGGAAGAGAATTTGGTTTTATAATCATCTTGTAATTATAAAACATTCAATAAAAGAGTATGAATGGTGTCCATGATTTACATACCAATAAATGATGAGTTACATCAATTTATATCATTTTAGATGAAGACTCATGTTGAAATATCACATGGAACATTTATTGTGGAAAATAAATTTTGGTGAATCTTATTTTTTAAAAATAAAAATTCTAATAAAAATTTCAAAAATTATTTTCGTAAAAAAAATCCAAAACATAAAAATAAATCAAAAAATAAAATAATAGTCACCATGGGAAAAAATTTTATTTCATTCAATACATGTTAAAACAAATATTCCGTTAACATTTTCTGTAAAATCCAAATTGGCATTATTTGTGTAAAAACCCATGTATTTATAGAATAATAATTTTTGATTTATATTAATAAATATTAATAAGATATTAATTTTAGGTTAAATGGGAAATTTTTTGGTAGCTTATTCGAAAATAAAAAAGGGTTTTCTCCAAAATCTTATGTTGCATACACCATGGAGATATACCAAAAAATAATACATTATTAATATTGTTATTTTAAATGGTACTTAATGCCTAGCCATTAGAATAGAAGGAATTAATAATCTCAACTGAATTTTTAAATATTTTTTACACATGTTTAAATAATGATTCATTGGTTAACAAATTTATTAGAAATGGTAATAAAGCCAATTCAATATAATGGATATGTTTTTTTAAAAACTATTTAAAATAGAATAATTGTGTTTTAATATCATTCATTATGTATTTATTTTAATGAAAAATATATTATATATATTCTATGTAATTTTTTAAATTCATCTCATATTTTTTCTAGATATGATATAAAAACAAATTTGTTTTTTCAGATAAAAGAAGTATTTTTTTAAATGCACTTTTACCACCTTTAAATGAAGATCCCTTTTTAAATCTAGTTTTTCAAACTTTTATATATTATTTTTTACAAAATAAAATTTTTCTATAGAGTCAGGATATTAAAATTTACTTTGGATAATTTTCGGATAATTTTTTGTTAAAGTTCATTTTTTAAGGAATAGTGCAAAATACCGCATTTTATGTCAAAACCATCTTTTTAACTAATTTATTTATATAATTAGATTGTAATTTTAATTGTGTATACATTTTAATAGGACTATTTTTTACAATTATTTCTAATTTGGGTCACTGGAAATATTTTCTCTTTGAAATTGGATATAAACACATGGAAATCTTTTGATTGTTATTACTTCTTAAAAACTCATTATTTAGTTTTGAAAATGGGAATTAATTTTAAATTAATTTCTGCAATTATGTGATTTGAATTTAGAAATATGGATTAAATATTTGAAATCAGGAGGTCCAAATTGTGTAAATAGATACCTTTTATTTAGACTTTATGAATTACAACTTAAGCAATTATTTTATTACCATGGTTAAAGGGTAAATACGATAAACAAGGGTACAAAATAATATTATAAAAAATTTAAACTACCATAAAACATGTCCTAATCTTATTTGATGATATATTTACGACCCTTGGAATCCATAGGTGGATTTTGGGACCACATGGAGCCACATGGAGGTGAAAATGACATTTTATAAGAATTAATTTAAGGTAAAGAAAAATGTAACATAAACAGGTATCTTTTGGTAAAGAAATTTTTATATCGGGTTATATAAGTTATCCATTCGATTATGAATATTAATTAGAAATAAAAATATATTTCTTAAATCATGGAATTTTATTTATATTTTTTAGATATTATATAAATAAATTTATTTATGATGAAATGATGATGTAGTGATTACCTTATTAATGAATGATTTAAATGAATGAAATTAAAAATAATAAAATAAATTTATTTTGAATATTTTTAGACCATACACGAATTTTAGGGATTATTATGACTTTTTTTAATATAATTAATGATATTTTTTCAAAAAAATAAAGTTATTATGGATTTTTTAAAAAGTCATGATTTGAATAGTATAAAAATTGACATAAATGAGTATTTGAAAACAAGAATATTTTATTAAATGATATAATAGTCCTAAAAATCTATGATTAGGAAAAATGATGTATATAATGTTTAAAATATCATTAATTAACCACTTTAGGTTCTATTGTAATTCTATTGTAACTATACTAACCATATTGTATGAATATACAAGAATACAAGGTAAGAGTCAAATTAGATAACTAAGGGTTAAAGCTAAAAGATAAGGTTATATTATTGACCTAAAATTTTATAAAAAATGTTGGTTGAGAGTTTTTGGACCCAAAGGAATCTCATATTTTAAATAAATGTCTTTGGGAGCGTTTAAAACCGAAATTCATTGTATAATAAAATAATATTTCAATACCTTCATAATGTGCCCCTCATCCCTCTTATAAAAGAGAATCGCCTCTACCTATTTAATCAGACCTATCAATCCCTTTGACTCTTCCAAACTCTTCAAAAATAATCACCCAAAGTCCATCTCTTCATACTATAATCCTTACATTAGGAATAAGGAAATTCAAGAAATCCTTTTGCCTCAAATCGAAGGGAGTTACATGTTTTAAGAGGTAGCATCTTCTCTGAAGTTCCATTCCATTATTTTACTTATTAAATACCTATTATATTCTTATTACTTGATTATGTAACAACATCAATATTTTAAATATACTAGTAATTTTTTATGATATGTATTCAAAGTACACTTACAAACACCTCCATCTAATAGATATGAACATATTGTTACTGTATACAACGAGCTACTGCTTCATGAAATGATGATTGTTCGATTTTCTTCTACCTCCGATCACGGTGGATATTATGATGGAACTCTATGTATATATAATTTGTATATTATATTTATATTGTATCTATGATTCTATAATTTTTATTTATATAATACCTTTATTCTTTCTATAATGGGTAAATACGATAATTGTATTGGAGGAAGTGTGGACTACCACCCCTTCAAAGTGATATGACTCGTTCATGCCATACATGGAACATATAATGGATGGTTTTAAAGAAATTATGTAAAATATTTAAAATATTATATTATAATGTAATTATAATATACCTAGGTATCATTTAGTTTTCATTCATTTAATATAGAAAATAAATGAAAGTAGCATTCATGCGTATGTACGACCAATCATCTCCATGAATGGTACATTACATTAATTATCTCAAAATGTTATAGAATATTATGAATAAATATATATTGGATATACATATAATTTAAATCATGAATATCATTCTAGAGATAATGGATTTCTGTCCTCATGTACAATTTATATCAAAACAAGTTCATTTTCGATTTATGTACCAAATGTTGACAAAACGACGGATATTAACATAAATAATTGTGTAATTTTTATAAAAGATATAAAAGTAATAATAAAATTTAAAATGTTTCTTAAGAAATTAAAAATTTACTTATGTTTATTATTCAAGAAGAAGAAGGAACATACGTGATGAATCGAAGGAAAGGTAAGGGAACATTTGACCCTCCTCTTTTAGTCAAATAATTATTTTATGTTATGTATTCTAATTTCCATTTTCTTAGGTTGGGATATGTTCTTATATATCATTGTTACAATAAATTTTATGTCTAATTTATTAAAGTCCTTTTACCTCCCATCAAATATTTTTCTGAATTTTTATGTGACGTTGTTAGGCTGCCGAATTTTTATAATGGAACATCTTAACACAATTTTCATTCTTTGGGTTAATATTCTATTTCAAGATTATGTCATGATAGAATATGTGTGAATGTCCTATGAGTGTCTTACAATTAATATACACATATATTGGGTGTATTTATATTTTTCAAACATAATTATTTCATTGATTTATCCTTAATCTGATGATAAGATATTTGTAAGGGACTTTGTCTCAATCTCCATTCATAGAGGCATATTTTGATAATATACAACTTCTTATTTTATACAGGGTATAATAAAACCATTTGAGTTTAAATTTCTTTTAAAGGAAATATTTTTTGTCACATAGATGACTTATTTTGATGTTAAATTTCATTTATTTTCCTTTAATTCTTTGTTTTGGATGGTTTCCAGAGGTTTTATGGAGAAATAGATGAGTTTTAATGAATTGGGCCAAACCGTGAGCCCAATTCTAGATTTAAAAATAAATTTTGTTTCCTTTATATGTTTTTCATTTTTTAATATTTTTCATTCATTCCAACTCCTAAATGTCCTAACCTGATATATTAACACAACATATAAATTTGGAGCCTTTATAAATCCATAATCATGGTGGATATGGGTTATAATTTTAGATATTGGGCCTGCCCGAAGGCTCATTTCCTGTATTAAAAATAATTATTATGTTTTTTATATCTCCTTCAATATTTGCGTTTGTTCGGTGATTCCACCTCCCCCTCGACCCTAAGAAACCGAGGCCTGCTCCCATTGCCTTTCCTCCCTCCTTGGAGATCTTTGAAATCTAGAATTGGGGATGATATTCATAGCGTGTCTCAAATCGTCCAGAATTGAAGAGGTAACTTCATCCCTTATTAACTCTCTCAATTCTTACTCTATTCCCACCATTACAGTTAATAAATTACCTCCTAAATCTTGTTCGAACAATCCTTAAATTTTGGCTGTTTTCAATTTCAGAAACTATTGTTTTTGGAGTGATTAATTCAGGATACTTCAAGTAGGAGAGTCTATTTCTTTCCTCTTTCAAATTGCTTAGGGTTTCTTCCCTAATTCGTGAATTATAAAAATTCCAGAAGTTAGGGCTCATGCCTAGGTTCTAAATTACTGTATTTTGGGTGAAATATTGAGGTTTTAGGTTTCTTTTAACTTCTTTGAGGTGCGGCGGTCATTCGGTTGATGTTTCGCCCCAATATTTGAGGGTTTCGACACATTCGGTAGGTGATTCCATGGGTAACCATTTAATGATGATTTATTTTGCTTGATTAAATAATTTTACATGTTCCTTATGTGTTTTTCATTATGATAAACCCATTTTTAATAGTAATAGTAAATCATTTGTTTTTAAAGATACATTTCTGCTTGAAGTGTGTATTTTTCAAATGTATTTCATGTGTTATCTCTTGTGGTAGTTTTGTAAAATGTGGAAGTGATTTATTAGTTGTTGAAAGGGGTTTCCAATTATGGTTGGGTAATGATATAGTTCCATGTGGGCCTAAAAAGGGGGTGTATTTGAATGTTTTTATTTGTATAGCCTTGTTATACTCCTTGAAAGTGTTTTATGGATTTGCGTGTTCTCATGGGTATCTTTTGTGATATTATTCAAGGTGATTATATAACATTTGATAGTGGATTATTAGATGTTTATTGGGCTGCCAATTCTGTTTTGGTAGGGTCTTGGTGTGCTTTTGGCTTAAAAAGAGGTTTTTGAAATGGATTTTATGTGCAAAGTTTGGGTATACTCATTATAATTGTTTTATGAAAGTTTTGAATGGTTTATTTGGTTGTGTAATAGGTGAAACTATATCAGAAAACTGTTTTGGTAGGAGTATATTTTTAAAAGGTCCATTTCATTTGTGAAAAGGCTGTTATGTGATATTTATCATCTTGGAAATATTTTATTAATTTTTTGAAGGAGATATTGAGGAGTGATATTGATGTGAATGTGATGTAGAGTGTTTTGTGTGAGTGTGATGTGAAAAATTGAATTTTTGATTATGAAAGAAGTGTTATATTCCATGTGTGTGGGCAGTTATATGAGTATAAATATCTTATAATTGTTTTATAAAATTTTTTAATGGTTTTGTGGAAGTGTTGAAGAAATGTGAAATGTGTTGCGGGCTATTTTGGTGTGATTCGGATTTCAAAATCATTTTGAATGAAAAATGGATTTTTGTGACTTGTTTGGTATACATATTTGCTATTTGGTGAATTTGTGATGTGGAAATGATATTTTCATGTTCAATGTATATTTCATGACTTGTTGAACTTGTTTGAGCACAAGGGAAAAACCTGGGTATCTAGGTGGGTGGACGTGTACAGGTATGCAAGTGAATCCGTGGGGTTTGGCCTCAGTTTCACATAGCAAGATTGATGCTTACAACTCTAACTAAACTATGATGATGATGATTGGGGACCACTAGGTTATGGGTATGTTCCCTACTAGTGGCTCGTGCATGAGAATGGATATTTTTGATGGTTACTCTCACCGAGATACGAGGTACCTGGGACCCACAGCTAGCTAGTGCCTAGGGGTTATTTCCTACTTATTGTGCTCATTATTTACTTCGTACTTACCGTCGGCATACGGTATAGTTGGCTGGAAAATTCACTTGTGTTGACATTCTTTTTAAAAGTGTTGATTCTTAATGATAAACCACTTGAAAACTGTTTTTATTCAAAGTTGCATCTTATAGAAATTGTAACTAGCTTTTCATGTTTTTGAAAACATGCATGCTTTTCATATTTAAATGTTTATCACATGGAATCTCTTAGTGGTGGTATCCTAATGGTCATTGGCTCACACCCTACTTACACGCATGGGTGTAAGTAGACTTGGTTATTTTTGTTGTCGCAAGTTGGGTATAGTTTTTTGTTCCAGTTGTTCGGGTTTCTAATAGGTCCTTGGTGGTGAATTCTTATGGAGGTGGTTTGAGGGCGGTGCCCCATGCCATGAGGGTTCTTGGGATATCCTTATTTGGTTTTGTAACTTTGTTATAGAACTTTTGAGTTGTTTTAAGCTATGTAATTCAGTTCTGAATTTTTGTAAAAGATTGTTTGGTTTGAAAAATCCAGATTTGTTTCGTTGGATTTTTTTGTTGTTTTATGTTTATAAACTCGGGTTAATCGTTCTCAATTTTCATTTTATGATACCCGGGCACTTGTGCCAGCCCGTGGGGATCGGGAACGCCCTTCGGACCTTGCCACGGGCTGGGTTTGGTGCCATTTTTGGTGGCTATCGATTCGGTTCGTGACAAAATGGTATCAGAGGAGGTTCTGGTTAACTCTTTGGGTCACGTTATTTAGGGAACAGTTGGGATAGTATAAATTTATGATTGTTGGGACTTGGTAGTTCGGTTATGGGTAGTGTGCCGGATCACCACACCTCATGAATGGATTCGAGTCGCCAGGGGAAGTCGGGATTTATCTAATTCCTTTGGTTTTCTTGGTTTGATGATTATTAGGGGAAATGAAAAGAGAGTTGGGTTAATGGTCTCAGTGAGCTCGCAGAGCCTGGAAAGCCATGTGAAGCCAGGGATATTCCCTAGATCACTCTCTGTGATAGTGAAGTGATTGGAATATGGCCGCCAACCATATTTCCTAGTCACCCACTGAAACTAGTTTCCTCTCGCATTGTTTTGTGCTTTAGTTTTGAAATCTTGGCACTTTGGTTTTAAGGTGACTTGGTTTTAAGAAGCGTAAAGTTTTTATGAAATGATTTTCAAATAAAGAGGCAATGTTTTGGTTTATGAAATGGCAGAACTGAATTTTCAAAATTGTTTTGAAATGTAAAATGGTGGGCTTACACCTCTTTGAAAGCAGGAACTATATTGAAGTTGGTTTTGAAAAGTTTTCCCAATAGAGTTTTCTAAACAATCAGAGTGTGTTTTAATGGGATGAGATGCTTTGAAATTGATGTGAATATCTTGAAAGTGAGTTATTTTCTAAATGGTTGTGACTTTCTGAAATTTTTTGTAATATGTGAGTTGGGATTTTGATCTCGTGGTTAGCGGTTTTGAGAAAAAAAGATGTGTTGGTTGACCGTTTTGATTTTGAAAACTAGAAAGAATTATTGTTTTAACCTTTGGTATTTTCGTGAGCAACCACATGCATGGGTTTGTATGGGAAGATGGATGGTTGATGACATGACTAGATGAGTGTCGAGATGGATATGAGGAGGGTTCCCGTTGTGGCACAGAAACATGCATGTGTAAGGCCCATGGGGTACCATTGATGGATGAGCTAACCGCTGAACCATTTGTTTTCAAAGAAATGTTTTTAAAGAGAAACACGAAGACTTGATGAATTGTTTGGAATGGTTTATATTATGTGTTTTTGGAAAATTTTGATGTTGTGGGATGTTTTGAGTCCATGAACCCCTCCTGTTTTAATTGTGTTTTGGGTTTGTGTTTGGTCGGTAAGCTGTGTTGTAGGGACAGTTAGTGGTCTCTTCTGAAAAACGTTTTGGGATGCCTTTACGGTGGTTCCCTTCATGTGTTTGGAGCTGGTTTATGGCTTGTTTTGACCAATAGACTAGATTTGTTGGGTCCTTGGGTTCTGTCATTGGATATGGTACGCCCCCATTAAAGGTTAATTCATAACTAAAGCGCAACCCAGATTGTTTCTCCATTGGAAAATCCTCCAGTTGATCAATATAAGGAATCTATTTCTTGAGCTTTTTAGATTGAGTATACACCCTTTTCTTTTATTGGTTTTGTGTATCCTCTTGTAGTGGGCGATTGATTATGGATGGTTGAAAGTGACCTTATCCTCTTAAGATTCCTAATTTTTCGAAGGTGGAAGTGTTATTGGGTTTTTAGCATGGATGAGTATTTGGATAGTGTCTAAGAGGAACTCTCGGTCCTTCATAGTCTCTTCAAAGAAGGAGTTCATGTTAAACTACTAGTGTGGGAAATCTGGTCATGAGCGGATATTATGGCCACTTTCTTGAATTGTGTGTTGTTGGGGGATGTTGTACAAGTTCCCTCTCTATTCATTGTTTATATCAGTCGCAATGGTCATGTTCGGTGATTCCTTGTGATGTCATGTGCTCGATTGACTGTAAAGGTGAAAGTTGGGGAATCATCTGAGAGTCTCAATTATTTTGGGAGAATGTCTCCCTTGAAAAAAAAACATAAAAAAAATATTCCATTTTAGAGGAAGGTGAGTATAGGTGTTCTTTACTTCTATTGTTTCTCACCCGAACAAACAATGTGTGATGTGTGTACATCTTCTAATCCCTTGTTTCAGTGAAATATCGAGTTAGGGTAAAGTGAGTTTGGAATGTGTTATGTCTTCGAAAAACTTATCGGGGATTGTGGGGTACTTGTTGTTTGCAACAAAAGAAGAATTCTCATTCAGGTGGTTTCCAAAGCCTAACTGCGAGGCCGAAGATGCTTCAATATTTTGAGCTCCAGCCATAGGTCCCGGAGAGATGCTGGCGCATAGTCAGGGGAAACCCCAGTGTCATTAAAACCCTTGTGCAAAGTTCTATCCTCAATATGAAAGACAAGAAGAGTTTAAACATATGGTGTCATCATATTTCTTATATTGTTCATGTCAGGTTGAAATAGGTGAAGGTCCTTGTACACATGTCATCGCCCAATGTTATTCCCTCCCCCTTTGGTTTCCATTTAGTCTTTAGAGAAAGGTATGAAGTTTGGCTAGACAGGTTGACCACACGGTTTGCACTTGGTTAGTAGTGACCATGCCCCCGAAAAAAACCTTGTAGTTAGAAGAATCTCCACTATTAGTTCATGGTTTCCCAAACCATGTAGACTAACCATGTGGTCGTCCCAACACTTTATATTTTGGGGTCTTTCTGTACCGGCCCATGCTGGTCGATTAAGATTGTTGGTTCTTATGGTGGGGAGCCTATTTTTTCCCCCGTACCAATAACTTAGACTTATCCATGGTCAAGGATTGGTGGTATGTAGTCTCATTCGGATCTATCAAGCTACCTAAATCTTTCTTGTGTAACCATTGAGATTGGAGAGTTCCCAATAGTTTAGTTATAGCAAGGTATGTGTCACATTGTTCGATGTTGTTGTTCGTTTGAGTGAATTGTTTGAGTCTTGTTCGGATAGTGTTTGAGGAGTTTTCCATTGGGATAAATCCTGAATGTGATTGATTGTTTCAGGAAAGTGGTGTATGATTTTGTTGTGAAGTATTCCTTCCTTAATTGATCAATGGAGGTGTTTTGGTGTTTGGGGGTGAAACCTGGAAAGCGAGTACATCTTGATTTATCAGTTGGGTTTGGCTTTCGTATATGGCCTTTCTGTAGCTTTCTGGGGACGGAAATTTTTCATGGTGGGGAGAATTGTCATATAAATGACTTATTTTGAAGTTAAATGTCATTTATTTTCCTTTGATTCTTTGTTTTGGATGGTTTCCAAAGGTTTTGTGGAGAAATAGATGAGTTTTAATGAATTGGGCCAAACCGTGAGCCCAATTCCAAATTTAAAAATAAATTTTGTTTCCTTTATAAATTTTTCATTTTTTTAAAATTTTTCATTCATTACAACTCCTAAATGTCCTAACCTGATATATTAACACAAAATATAAATTTGGAGCCTTTATAAATCCATAATCATGGTGGATATGGGTTTTTAATTTAGATATTGGGCCTGCCCGAAGGCCCATTTCGTGTATTAAAAATAATGATTAAGTTTTTTATATCTCCTTAAATATTTGCGTTTTTCCGGTGATTCTACCTCCCCCTCGACCCAAAGAAACCCATGCCCTCTCCCATTGCCTTTTCCCCCTCCTTGGAGCACTTTGAAATCGCGAATTAGCGATGATCTTCATAGAGTGTCTCAAATCGTCCATAATTGAAGAGGTAACTTCATCCCTTCTTAACTCTCTCAATTTTTACTCTTTTCCCACCATTCCAGTTCCTAAATTACCTCCTAAATCTTGTTCGAACAATCCCTGAATTTTGGCTATTTTCAATTTCAGAAACTATTGTTTTTGGAGTGATTAATTCAGGATACTTCAAGTAGGTGAGTCTATTTCTTTCCACTTTCAAATTGCTTAGGGGTTCTTCCCTAATTCTTGAATTATAAAAATTCCAGAAGTTAGGGTTCGTGCGTAGGTTCTAAATTACTGTATTTTGGGTTAAATATTGTGGTTTTAGGTTTCTTTTAACTTCTTTTAGGTGCGGCGGTCATGCGGTTCATGTTTCTCCCCAATATTTGAGGGTTTCGACACATTCGGTAGGTGATTCCATGGGTAACCATATAATGATGAGTTAGTTTGCTTGATTAAATAATTTTACATGTTCCTTATGTGTTGTGCATTATGATAAAACCATTTTTGGTAGAAATAGTAAAGCATTTGTTTTTAAAGTTACATTTTTTCTTGAAGTGTGTATTTTTAAAATGTATTTCATGTGTTATCTCTTGTGGTAGTTTTGTAAAATGTGGAAGTGATTTATTAGTTATTGAAAGGGGTTGCCAATTATGGTTGGGTAATGATATAGTTCCATGAGGTCCTAAAAAGGGGGTGTATTTGAATGGTTTTATTTGTATAACCTTGTTATACTCCTTGAAAGTGTTTTATGGATTTGTGTGTTCTCATGGGTATCCTTTGTGATATTATTCAAGGTGATTATATAACATTTGAAAGTGGATTATTACATGTTGATTGGGCTGCCAATTCTTTTTTGGTAGGGTCTTGGTGTGCTTTTGGCTTAAAAAGAGGTTTTTGAAATGGATTTTATGTGCAATGTTTTGGTATACTCTTTATAATTGGTTTATGAAAGTTTTGAATTGTTTATTGGGTTGTGTAATAGGTGAAACTATATCAGAAAACTGTTTTGGTAGGAGTATATTTTTAAAAGGTCAATTTCATTTGTGAAAAGGTTGTTATGTGATATTTATCATCTTGGAAATATTTTATTAAATTGTTTTAAGGAGATATTGAGGAGTGAAAGTGTTGTGAATGTGATGTAGAGTGTTTTGTGTGAGTGTGATGTGAAAAATTGAATTTTTGATTATGAAAGAAGTGTTATTTTCCATGTGTGTGGTCTGTTATATGAGTTTAAATATCTTATAATTGTTTTATAAATTTTTTTTAGGGTTTTGTGGAAGTGTTGAAGAAATGTGAAATGTGTTGTGGGCTATTTTGGTGTGATTCGGATTTCAAAATCATTTTGAATGAAAAATGGATTTTTGTGACTTGTGTGGTATACATATGGGCTGTTTGGTGAATTTGTGATGTTGAAATGATATTTTCATGTTCAATGTATATTTCTTGACTTGTTGAACTTGTTTGATCACAAGGGAGAAACCTGGGTATCTAGGTGGGTGGACGTGTACTTGTATGCTAGTAAATCCTTGGGGTTTGGCCTCAGTTTCACTTAGCATGATTGACTCTTACAACTATAACTAAACTATGATGATGATGATTGGGGACCACTAGGTTATGGGTATGTTCCCTACTAGTGGCTCGTGCATGAGAATGGATATTTGTGATGGTTACTCTCACCGAGATACGAGGTACCTGGGACCCACAGCTACCTAGTGCCTAGGGGTTATTTCCTACTTCTTGTGCTCATTATTTAATTTGTACTTACCGTCGGCATACGGTATGGTTTTCTGGAAAATTCACTAGTGTTGAAATTATTTTTAAAAGTGTTTATTCATAATGATATCCCACTTGAAAACTGTTTTTATTCAAATTTTCATCTTTTAGAAATTGTAACTAGCTTTTCATGTTTTTGAAAACATGCATGATTTTCTTCTTTAAATTTTTATCACATAGAATCACTTAGTGGTGGTATCCTACTGAGAATTGGCTCACACCATACTTACACCCTTGGGTTGTAGTAGACGTGGTTATTTTTTTTGTCGCAGGTTGGGTACATTTTTTAGTTCCAGTGGTTTGGGTTTCTAGTAGGTCCTTGGTGGTGAAGTCTTGTGGAGGTGGCTTGAGGGCGGTGCCCCTTGCCATGAGGGTTCATGGGCTGTCCTTATTTGGTTTTGTACCTTTGGTATAGAACTTTTTAGTTGTTTTAAGCTATGTAATTCAGTTCTGATTTTTTGTAAAAGATTGTTTGGTTTGAAATATCTAGATTTGTTTCATTGGATTCTTTTGGTGTTTTATGTTTATAAACTTGGGTAAATCATTCCCAATTTTCATTTTACGATACTCGGGCACTTGTGCTAGCCCGTGGGGATCGGGAACGCCCTTCAGGGACTTATCACGGGCTCGGTTTGGTGCCATTTTAGGTGGCGATCGATTCAGTTCGTGACATTTTTTCAACGAATTGTTTTACTAAACGACGAGAGAAATGTTTTTAACATATGCGGTGATTACGACCTCTTTGTCGCCATAATCGTTATTTGATATTTGGATTCCTTTATAAGATGTAATATTTTTAAAATTAATTGAAATACCTTAAACTCTTTTTTTGTTATTTTGGAAGTGAAAATTGTTTTTGAAATGGATTGAGTCTTTCAATATCATGAAATGATTTCTTGTGATTTCAAATGAAATGTTATTAGTGAAAAGTTGATATTTGAAATTTTTTCTTTGTTATGATTATATAATGTTACTTAGAAATTTGAAGGGTGGTTATATAATAAAACAATCACGGGTAGTTATGTGATAAGACAAATGATTGGTGGTTCCATGATAAACCAATGATAGGTGGTTTCGTTACAACCTCCAATGCATTGGTTATGGAAGGCAGTCTTATGGATATTCCATTATGTGATATGCATAGAAGATGACTATATAGTTATTCCATATATATATATATATATATTTTTGTGTCCCAAGTTGAATTTATATGTGATATGTTGCTTTTAATGGTATTTATGCTAATATTTTTGTTACAAAAAATGGTATGAAAAGAGATTATATTTGGGGAAGAGTTTTTTATAATTCTTATAGGTCAAAAGTAATACTTTAAAATAATGTTTTCATGGTTTAAATATTTTTTTAAAGGTTAATTGTTTTCATTGATTATGTGTCCCTTACTAAGATTTTTACGCTCATCCCATGTTTTGAAATTTTTTTCATTGTACATAATGAAGAATAGAGTCAAGGATGGGATGGCAGAAAAGTTATGCTGTTAAAACAAGAAACGATGTCTTATTTCTTTTTAAAGAGTTTTTGTTTTAGAAAATTAAAAGGATAGTGAGTAGAACTATGTACTTGTAATATTCACGATGTTATGTATAAGTTTTTAACAAATTCTCTAATACTCTAAATAATTTTTGTGAATTATGGTCAAATTATCAACTTATCAATAGATTATGTAATATGTAAGTTTGGGGCCTTATAGTTGGTATTAAAGGTTAGTTTAGATAACTTTTTAGGTAAAAGTGTTATTTACGCATAAGTGACATAACCAAAATGGTTAGCATATTATAAAGAGTAATATTTATTTAAGATTAATTTAATGAGTTTTAGATAACATGAATAAGTATATCTTAGTGTTTACCTTCCTCATAAGATTGTATTTGTTGATTTTAATAATATACTCACACTTACATTTTTGGATTTAGTAAATGGTTGGATCTAGCAGGCACCAAATTAACAATGGATGTGAACAAAACTGTGATGGTTTTCTGAATAAGAAACCAAATGAAATTGGATCTAAAATGAGAACTCTTTTGTTTATTCTTAACCAACTATTTGGATTCATAATTGGCCACTTGAACCATGGTGATTTTTCTAATGCATTGTGTATGTGAGAAATGGAAGCCTATGGAAGTTCAGGTAATAATCATTAAGGTAAGTATATTAAAAAACCTATGTTTTAGGTATGTGGAATGAAACACCTTGGAAAATTGTCCAGAGGGATGGGAAGATGATATAGTATTTTAATTAAGGTCATAAACCAATAAAATTTCATGGAAAAATGAAATGTTTAGTTGACTCTAGGAAAGGGAAAGAAGTTCATTCCAAGGGATCAATTGAATGTTTTAAATGTTGTGTGCATGGTCATTACAGAAATACATGTCCTAATAAGATATTTCAAGAATGGGATCATCATGACCAAGATAATATATGTTTACAAATACCTAATTTCATTCAAATTGAAGATGAGGAAATTGAAAATGACCTATGAAATGTATTGATTATTACATAGCTCACATTTTTACATTATTGAATCTTAGGAAATTATGCATGATTTTTTTGTAGGAAGGAAGTATAAAAGAATAATATGTATAAACATGGATAAAGGATCCTAAAGTAATGATTGATGATTAGGATGTCTACATTTTAGAAATTGATGAGTTATGTTGGATCTATGTATGATAATATGTTTAAATGTATTATTGATGGGATTAGTTTGGAAGACTTTTATTACTTTTAACGCTTAAGTTTATATATAAAAATATAAATTGAGGGAAAATTATCTTTTATTTTGTGGATATTGTTATAAAGAACCATTAGGGTTTATATGATCATTTAATTTGAGGCAATTATGGGTTATTACTTTTTGTGATGAAAAATGCGAAGTATGAGATAACCATTGTGGTTAAAATATGTTATGGTTATTTTTAAGGAATTTATCACATTTTTTTAAATTTTATAAGATTATATAGTTTTTGAAAAAGTACAACACGTATTCCATGTGATAACCCGTCATGTCAGTCAAAGCAACGGGAATTGAACCCACAACCAAATTGAGACTTGGAATTATCACCTACCACCAGACTACATGAAGTCCCTGGTTAGTATGACTAATTATTTTTTGTGAAATGATTTTATAGATCTAGAATTCATTGATTTTGGGAACTTATATTTTATCAAATGGATATCCTTAGTATAGGAAAATGTTTTGGTGAATAAGTGATAAATTTTAATTTGGAAGACATTCACTTTTTTTAGGACACCATATTCCAAAGGAAATTATAATAATATGGGATTTCAATTGAGTAGTAATGGTGGAATTTTATTTTGGGAGAATCTATGTTTTAAATCTAGACTTATATTGACTTGTGTTATTTATGTAAATGATTAACCTATCATAGATAATATGTGATTAGGTTAATTACTTTTCAGTATGAGACTTTAAGAGTAGCCGATGTTATTTTAAAATAAATGTTATGAATTTTTTGTGAAATACTATGTGATGAAATTAAAATAAATTTTTGGTTTCAAACATACTTTGAATTATTTTGAATTGTTTGAAGGCCATTGTTTTTTTAATGATATTTATTGTACTTTGAGTATTGTTTGTTGAATTTTGGAGATTATGTGTATCATAAAGGATTATCCTTTTTGGGGATTATCTAATCATGTACTAAACATTTTGGTTTGGGTTAATGTCTAAAGATATGTTAAATATATAGTTCACATTTTTTTGAATATGTGATTCTCTTGAAGTTGATTCTTGAACTTCAGATGTCACCAAGTCAGCTTGAATACTAATCATTTGGAGAAAAGATGAGTTTGTGGTAGATATTTATTAAAGGTTCAAACTATACTAGAAATGTAAGTATATTTCCACATGTTCTTAGTCAATATCATAGATACATTTCTCAACATTATGAAAAGTAACTTAAAAAAATAACTTTGTCCATTTTATTTTCCTTCTAAGGTATCAAATACCTTTTAACCCATCACTTTTTGATGGTTACTAGTAGTTAAATTTCTCTTGATCATGTTTTCTATCACTCTCCATCAGAACATGATGGTTAGTTTCTCTTCCATATCCTTGTATTCATACTTGGAATCCTATTATATGTTATCTTGGTATTCCTTTGATATTTTCTTTCATTATTTTAAACTGATATTTTTATTGACTCTTTTTCTTATGTGGTACATTCAATGAATTATTGGATCCCAATTTTAAAATTCCTAGGACACAATTTCTAAAAGGTGGAAGGATGTAAGGACCTAGGAATTTTTAGAATAATAATTTTTTATTTCTATTAATACTTATGAATAAGATATTATTTTCATGTTAAAGGGGACGTTTTTTGATAGTGTACTCGAAACGCAACAAGGGGTTTCTCCAAAATCTTACGTTGCACAAAACTTTAAAATATACCAAAAAAATAATACATTAATAATAATATTATTTTAAATTCTAGTTAATGACAATTCGTTGGAAAGGAAGGAAGGAATAATATCAACTAAATTTTTAAATATGTTTTACAAATGTTTAAATAATTATTTATTGGTTACTGAATTTATATGAAATGTAAATAAAAACCAAGTGAATATAAAAGATATGTTTTTATTACAACCTCCTTAAAAGTAATAATTGTGTTTTATTATCACTATTTATGGATTATTATTTGATGAAAAATATATTATATATATTCAGAGTATTGTTTTAAATTCATATTATTTGTTTTCTAGATATGATATAAGAACAAATTCATTTTCCAGAAAACAAATAAGTATTTTTCTAAATATAAAGTTTTACCTCCTTTTGATGGAGAACCAATTTTAAATCTAGTTTTTTCACTTTTATATGTTATATTTGAAAAAAATAAACATCTTCAATATAATTAAGTCAAAAAAAATACTTTGGATAAATTATGGGTAAATTTCTGAAAAAGATAATTTTTTTAATGAATAGTGTATAATACCGCATTTTAAGTCAAAACAGTATTTTCATCTAATTTATTTATATAGGTATATTGTAATTTTAACTGGTTTTAATGTGTAATTGGAATATATTTTTTTCATTTAATCTAAATCTGGTTGTTCGATGTAATTTCACTTTGAAAGTTGACATAATCACATGTAAATATTTTGATAGTTACTACTTCTTAAAAACCCACATTTTGGTTTTGACAACAAGAAATAATTTTAAATTAATTTTTTCCAATTCTGTTTTTTGGATTTGGAAAAATGGATTCCATATTTGGAATCAGGGGGTTATAATTGTGTAAATAGGGACCTTTTATTTTTAGACATAATGAATAGTAAGTTGAGTAATTATTTTATTTACACTGGTTAAAGGGTAATTCTGATAAAATAAGGGTAATGAATAATATTATAATAATATTAAATGGCCCTAACACATTTTATAATCTTATTATATGTGATATTTCAAACCATGGAAGTCCTTGGGTTGATTTTGGGACCCCATGGAGCTACTTGGATGTGAAAATCACATTTTATATGAATAAATTTAAAGTAAAGAAAAATGTAACAGAAACATATTACTTTTTGTAAAAGAATTTTTTATAGGGTCATATAAGTTATTGTTTTGACTATAAATAGTCATTATAAATATATAATTAATTAGTACATCATGGTATTTTATATATATTTTTATACACAAAATAAATCAATTTATTTAGGACACAATGATGATATAGTGATTACCTTATTAATGAATGATATATATAAATAATATTAAAAATATTAAAATAAATTTATTTTGCATATTTTTATAACATAAACTAATTTTAGGGATGATTATGTCTTGTTATCTTTGAATTAATGATGATTTTTTGAAAGAATCGGGTTATTATAGATTTTTAAAAAAGTCATGATATTAATAGTATAAAAATTGACAAAAATGATTTATTAATACAAATACTATTTTATTAAATGATATAATAGTCTTAAAAATTGACAAACCACTTGAGGTCCTATTTTCATTTTATAGTAACTATAATAACAGTATAGTATGAATATACAAGAAGACATGGTAAGCATCAAATTTGTTAACTAAGGGTTAAAGAAATAAAGATAAGGTTAAATTTGTGACCTAGACTTGTCTAAAACCTATTTTTGAGAGTTTTTAGACCCAAAATATTCTTATATTTGAAATAAATTACCCTTATAACATTTTAAACCTAAAATCATTTTGTAATAATATAATATTTTAGTACCTTCCTAAAGTGCCCATCCTCCCTCTTATAAAAGCGAATCACCTCTACTCATTTAGTAACACCTTTCATGCCCTTTGGCTCGTCCAAACTATGAACAAATAATATCCAAAAATACCTATATTTATCTGAGAATCCTTACATTAGGAAGAAGGAAATTCAAGAAATCAATTTGGATCAAATCAATTAGAGTTACACGTTTTGAGAGGTAGCATCTTCTCTAAAGTAACGTTCCATTATTTTATTTCATAACTCTCTATTATATTATTATTATTTTAATACATAACAACACCATTATTATAAATATATAGGATGTTTTATGAAATTTATTCTAACTACACTTGGACACACCTCCCTCTAATGAATACAAACATATTGTTTCTATGTACAAAGAACTACTTCCTCACGAAACGATGATTGTTCGATTTTCTCCTACCACCTATCATGGTGGAAATTTTAATGGAAATATATTTATATATAATGTATATGTTATATTTATATTTTCCATAGGATTTTTTAATTCTTATTTACATAATACAATAATGATTTCCAGAATGTGTAAATATGATATTTTCATTTGAGGAAGTGTGGACTAGAGCCCCCTCAAAGTGATATGACTTGTTCATGCCATACACGGAATGTATAAATAATTGAATTAATGAACATATAAAACATATATAACATATGATATTATAATGTAATAATAATATACCTATGTATCATATAGTTTTCATCCCAATATTATGACAAATAAATAAAAGTTGCGTTCATCCGTACGTACGGCCTACCGTCTACATGAAAGGAACATTTCAATAATTATATCCAAATGTTATGGAATATTATATATGCATATATTCTATATTTATATGATATTTAAATCATGAATATCATTATGGAGATAATGTACTTTTGACCACCTGTACAATTTATATCAAAACACGTTCATTTTTGACTCAAGTACCGAATATCGATGAAAAGACAGATCTTAACATAAATAATTTTGTAATTTATGTAACAGATATAAAAGGAATGAAAAAAAATGAAAAAATTTGTGATGAAACTAGAAATTAAATTAATTTTATTATTTGTGAATAAGAAAGAACATACGTGACGAATCCAACGCAAGGTAACAGAACCTTTCACCCACCTCTTTTAGCCAAAGACTTCTTTTATGATATTTATTTTAATTTCCATTTTATCATGTTGGAATATGTTTTTATATATCATTATTGATGTAAATATTATGTCCATTGATTATATAACCTTTTCTCTCCCATCAACTAAATTTCAGAATTTTTAAGTATTGTCGTTAAGCTTTAGAATATTTGTAAGGGTACTTCTTAACCCAATTTCTATTCTTTGGTTTTATCTTCTACTTATTTATTATGTCATGATATGAATATGTGTAAATGGCCTATTATTTTCTTACACATAATATTTAAAAATATTGTGGCTATCTATATTTTTCACAGATAATTATTTCATTGAATCATCACTCATCTAATGATACGATCATTGTAAGGGACTTTTTCTCAATCTCCTTTCACTGAGACATATTTTGATAATATACACCTCATTATTTTATACTATGTGTAACAAAATGATTTGACTTTTAATTTCATTCATTGGGAATCTTTTTTCAATGATGATTTTTACTAAATGGAAAAATAAATGTTTTTAACATATGCGTCAACAACGACCTCTCTGCCACAGTAATCGTTATTTTATATTTGGATTACTCTCTAAGACTTTTTTTTAAATGAAAATGAAATCACTTATTTCATTTTTGGTTGTTTTGGTATTTAAAATGGTTTTTAAATGGATTTAGTATTTTCATATCATGAAATTATTTCTTGTGATTGAAAATGAATTGTTATTAGTGAAATGTTGATATTTGTAATTTTTTATGTGTTATGATTATATAAGGGTACTTGGACATTTGAAGGGAGATTATGTGATAAAACAATGATTGGTGGTTACTTGAAAAACTATATGATAGATGGTTCAATGATAAGACAAGGTTCGATGGTTATGTTATAACCTTAAATGCATTGGGTGTGGAATTCGGATGTATAGCTATTCCATTCAGTAATATGTGTGGATTCAGACCATATGGTTATCCCATTTAAGTATGTTTTTTGCATGTTACCTTTATATGTTATATGTTTCTTTATATGGGATTTATGACAAAATTTTGTTTACAAAAAGGTTAAGCAATGATCTTATATTCAGGGAAGTGTTTTTTCTACTTCTTAAAGGAGAAAAGTATTACATTATGATAAATGATTCATGGTTTACATGT
The DNA here is from genome assembly GCA_963277665.1 of Viscum album. NCBI lineage: Eukaryota > Viridiplantae > Streptophyta > Magnoliopsida > Santalales > Viscaceae > Viscum > Viscum album. The sequence goes on from OY728137.1 coordinate 836,586,366, forward strand.
TTTTGAAAGACTAATAGTTTTCTTATATTGTGTATCCCTTACTGAGATTTTTATGCTCATCCCTAGTTTTGAAATTTTCTCACAGTAAATAATGAATAATATAATCAAGGATGGGGTCAAGGACAAGTTATGCTATTAAAACATGAAATGATTTCATATTTTGTTTTAAGGAGTTTTTGTTTTATAAAATAAAAAGGATAGTGTGTATAAGTGTCTACTTTTAATATTCAAGATGTTATGTGTAATTTATGACCTAATTCTCTAAATCTACAAACATAAAAGGAATCTCTATGTGAATTAATGTCAAATTATCGACTTATATCTAGATTAAGTAATGTTTAAGGCTGGGGCCTTATAGTTTAAAAAACAACCTAAAGATGTCATTAAAAATATTATAAAAATTTAAATATCAGTATAACTTTATTTATTAAAACATTTTAAAAATGTTAAAAAATATATTTTTTTTTCGAAAACATGGTTTTGGAAGAAAATTTGTTTTCGACTAAAGAGAGATATAAAGATTATTTTTCTTAAAAACATTCTTTTAAACTCTTGAGTAAATAATTGGAGGAAAACAAATGAAAAAATTAATTCTCATGAGATAACCGAAGAAGGGTAAAATAAATGTGTTTCTTTATATATAGATCATTATATTTCATTATTAGAAGAATAATCAGGTGAAATCTGAACAAATAATCATATAGTATAACAAGAATCTGACCACTTTGGTAACTTTGAATCAAAAGACCCAATAAAAGAATAACATTGAATAGAAAATAAAATATCATGAGAGTAAATAAATTCTTGATATTAAATATCAATGTTACTTTATATTTACCTCAAAAAATAAAATAGGTGAATAATATCACATATGTCTCAGTGAAGGAAAAATGAGACAAAAAAGCATAAAGCTTTGGTAAATTTTGAACCGTAATCCCTAAAAAAGTGATATACCAAAAATGTTTTTTAAATTAAAAAAAATTAAATATAATCATCATAAAATAAATTTCGGTCAGTATATACACCATGAAAAATAAACACATGGTGAATATGACTTATGACTCACAGAAAATAAAAGTGAGATATAAATAACATACTAAATGTTTTGAATTCCTTTATACACATTTAAACTTCTTATATAATAAATATAATCATTTTCATAATATGTTACAGAACTATATGTTTTGAAATATTATTCCATATAGGATTTAATAATTACCATTTATTACCAATTTATTACTAATTCCTTGTTAAAATAATTTTTTGTGTAATAATATGTTTGTTTTTCATACATGTATTGATTTATTCTTATCACCACACTTACTTTGATCCTAGTTATAATCTTCTTAATGAAAACCATGAAATAATGTTATATTTATAAATAAATGTTTCTTTTACGACCAATAAATATATATGGTTTTGATAAATGAAGAATTTTATGATCGTGGAGATGGTAGGTCACGAGTACACATGAGTAACATTTCAATTTTTCAATGATCATTATGGAAATGAGGTCATAAATATTTTATACATCCAAAATTATAATAAAAACATAAATATAAAATTATTATTTATATTAAATTATAAATATCTTCGATGTAGTGTGGTGATGAAATGAGAGAGTCACATCGCTCCTTGAATGTGATTTCCCATACATACACGAATGATGTTATCATATTTTAGTGAGTGAAAATTTAATAAGAAAAAAATATATTATATTTTCATATTGATAAATATTAAATTTAAATAATAATAATGTCATTTATATCACATATAATTATTGAATCCATCATTATTAACTTCCATGTAAAGCGTTAGTGAAAAATGGATTGCCTCACTCCATGAGGTGGTAGTCCTCCGTACCCACGAGAAATGTTATTGTATCTTCTACTAAAAAGAAATTAAAATTTTACATAATATATAATGACACTAGAGGTATAATTCAGTAATAAATATAATATATATACATTATATCAATCATCATGACTAATCACAGGTAGTGGTAATTATACAACAAATGGCATTATTTCGAGAGGTGATAATCTGTCGTATACACAAATGATGATTTCTTAACATGTTTAATGGAATTGGGGATGATAATAGTTTAATAAATTTACATAACAACATCTATTTTTATGTCATGTACTTATTTATTATATCATCAAGGTTAAATAATATTTTAACGAGGTGGATGGAGAAATTAAATTAAAACACTCATTGAAGAACATTAATTCTTTTTTGGGAAAACTCTTTAAGATTGCATCAAAAGCCTTCCTAGTTTGAATTTACTCTAAAAATAAATTCTATATGATGAGTGGATGTATTTTGGGATTTTATTTGGGTATTTATTATCTGAAAAAAATTGATGGTTTTAATAGGATAGGAGAAGGGGTGACCTTTTATAAGTGAGGCGAGGAGCACACTTGTAATTTTTGAAAAGAAAAAGGTGTAACAATGTTTTAAGCATACCAAAAGTGTAAAAAATGTAGTATTTCAAGGACCAATACCTAAATAGAAAAACTATTTTCATAAAAAATATTTTATGAAAGTGTTTAGATGATTTTAACAGTTATCTTTTCAGTTTAACTCCACCCAATAATCCCATTTTTACCTTTACCGTGAAAAATAATGTTTACTATTTTGACAATTCATTTTGGTTAAAAAATTAACTATAACATAACAGATAATATAAATTATCCAATTCAAAATTTGGAATCAATTTTTAAAAATTCAATTCATAGAAGTGAAATAATTAAATTTAAAATTATTCTGGAAAACCTGAGGAGAAAATTAGTTTTTAAAAAGAAAATAATTAGTATTTTAGAAGGTTTTCATAACAAAATTCAATATAAAAATTATTCAAATAACCTAAATATTATTAATATGTACATAATTAATCTATTTTTAACTTAAAAACAAATCCAAATATAATTTTAATTTATAAAAAATGTAATTTAAAAAGTCAATTAAAAATCAGTATTTTCACTATTGATAAAAAATTAATCTTTTCAGAATATTCTAAAAAATTCCCCCTGTGATAAATTTGAAATAATGATTTATAAAATTATCTTTATTTTTTCAAATAAATTTTGTTATATTTTGAATTTTTTTTAAATATGCTCTAAAATGGTGATAAAAATTATTTTAAGAGACATAATGTGTTTTGAATAAATTAGATTTTCTCTTTTCTATTTTCAAGAAAACCCATCAGATGAATGTTAAATGTTTTATTTAATATAGACTATATCGATTTCATTTAATTAATTTACCAAAATTATAATTTTTAATTTATTTTTGTAAACCATGTTTTTCTATATAAAAATTGTTTTTAGAGAAATATATCTTTCTTTTCTTATAGATTTTTTTTAATTTACAAATAATTAGCCTCAAAAAAATTACTATTATCTACATATGTAAAAGATTTATTTTTAAAATTTAGGTAATCTTATTCATATTCAATGTTTTAATGGATATGTTATCACTATAATTTACTAACATTTAAATAACATGACACATTTCATTTATTTTTATGGTTGTTTGTAACATTAGCTAAAATCATTTTTACATGCAACAAAAAATATAAAAAAGATTAAATTTATTTGAAAAAATATATTTCAAAAACTTATGGTGGGTTATAGTTCAATCATAGATTTACCAATGGGTAACATCTCTAAAAAATAAATGTCGGGGTTCTATTGAGAGTTAATTAGTGCATAAAAATAGGCCTTACTGCAAACCTATCTTAACAATCCTGGGGGATATGTTTTGGACGATTCAAAATTTATTTAAAAATAATTATGGTGGATTTGATTAGATTTTGATAATTATTGTCAGAGGTTAATCATAATGTTTCATATATTAAAAATAGGGTTCCATAATTTACACATTCTATAATTTATTATATAGTTCTCCACATATGATTATTGTTTCTCACACAATGCCTTTTGGTTTTAGTGAATGGATAGAACCCGAAAGAATCATGTTGACATTTCCTATGAATGAAAATGTAGTGATTATGATAAAAAAATGTGATAGTCACTGAATTTGAAGATATCATGATTATTCCAAATTATTTATCCAGATATATGATTAAAAACATATACCTTAAACAACTCTGCAACTCACAAAAGAAGGTAATAATTGAGTTCTATAAGAGATTGAATGTTGGATTCCATGAAGAAAATAAATATTGATTTTTTTCATGTTAGAAATGGGGAAATATATTCCCTATAAAGTGTCTCAGTGGAATATAAAGGATTTATATGTTTAAAATAAGGAAATTAAGAAACAAATAGCAGATGAAAAAATGGAGAATGTGATGGAAGAAAATAAAATTCACTTTAAGGGTCCATTTATAGTGTTATTTAAATGAAGTGAACTTCAAAATTATTTTATTCAGTGACCACTTTTAAAAGTACAATTCTAGAATAGGGAAGGAGATATTTTGAAATACAATGGTTGAGCTATTTATTGGGTTCCATAATTATATTGTAAAAGTTATTTTACCGGTGGTATTTTGGTTATATGAATTATGAAACCTCCAAGTATTTTATTAATTCTAGAAGCATATATGTATTTATTAGCATAAAATTTTTGGATATCATCATGGGTTTATGAGTTTAATATTGAACATAATTTAAAAGTCCTAAAAACCAGTTTTTAGGTTTTATGTGAAGATATTCTACTAAGAATAAGGATATTGTGTGGATCATTTAGGGAAATAAAATACAATGGTTTATTATATATTTTCATAAAAAACATATTAATGAAATAATTACCATAAATTTTGGGGTCATATGTTTAAAGGTAATAATAACTGTTAGGGATTATCTTAAATTAATGTGGATGTAACTATGCTTCATTATCCAACCAAATCCATGGGGTCGAGCCGTGATAACCCCAAGATCGCCTCCATAGGCTAGGAGTGGTGACCAGTTCCAAAGGAATATATAACATGGGGAGTAATATTCCTAAGTACTCGTATACATCCATCTCGATGTAAAAGTGTATAGGGAACTATTAAAATATGAAACAGATGTAGAAAGAAAACAAAAAATGCATATCCTCTTTGGTGTACAAGAGTATGACATTACAAAATGAAAAGTAAAGGTGAAAAAGTACACTCCCAGCCTCATATTTTCCCCAACCTATAAAAAATGATTAAGTAAATTGTTAAGATTCTACTCCCCAAGATGTGACCATTGTAGGCGGTCCTATGTACCATGTATTCCTATGTTCCTCTGAAGTCACCATCAACCTGTCCGTCATATGCATACGACATGACAGGTGCGGGAAAATCCCATGTATGGGTGAGTATATAAATATCCATTATTTTTTCCTGAATGATGAAGGGGTGGAAATAAGAGATACAAATGAAACAAAAATATATTAGATGAAATATGAAATACCTAAGAATATCTCAATGCATACCGAGAGAGAGTATCCTCATCTATGCACAAGAGTTTATACATGGTAAGTAGATGAACTAGACGTCGAATCTTTATTACATATAGTAGGATAGAATACTCATCCCAAATTGAGAAGCTAGACATATAATGCATTTGGAATACATCATGCATATTCTATGCTCATGGAAAGAGAGTAACTAAATCTAAGGGTGTGGATATAGAAGAATATATATATGCTCTGTCAAAATAACTCCAAAAGAGAGGTAATGTGATCTCCATATCACAGATCTTACAATGTTGAAGAGTATCCAAAAATTCCAAAAGTACATCAACAATTCCCCACATCTCATGAATCTCCCCAGAAGTAACTTTCCATGTCAATCCAAGCCTCGTCATTGTACCACAAAGTTGAGGGGGAACAAACTAGAAGTAGAGGACTCGTACTCTAGTACATCAGGTTGGTTACCCAATATAAGTATACATTGATGACATGGTCCCATGCCGATAGGTGTTGGGGGTCTACTCTAGTTTCATGAGGACACATTTTGTATGCTGATAGGGGGTTCCAATTGGTAGGTAGAAGAACAACACCCATGCTGATGGGGGGGGGGGGGGGGTTCCACTCTATAAGTCAAGGACCCACTCTGTGGTGTGATCAGGGGTTACACTCTAGTCACCAAGGACCCTCTCTCTAGTACATAAGGTGTATCCATTCACTGGGATGGATTATAAGTCTCATTCTCATACATATGGGGGGTTCTACTCAATAAAAATCCTCTAGTGATCCTTCATGATCACTCATGTCTTTGGGTGTCACCTTAATAAACGGCGTGCCAGGAACATTTTCACATCGTATCTCGAACTCCACAACAAAAGGACCCATCATAATCTAAGTTGAAAAAAACATAGGATTGGATACTTGTGACCCAATATCTGAGTCCAAATGAAGGGGATACAAAAAAATTTTGTTTCCATAAAAAAATAAGGGGTATATGACGTGTGTGGGGACCCACATGGCATTTGATCCTACTCCACCACCTAGTCATATACATGTCTTGTACACAGCTCCAATCCCTTGATATATTACACACATTGTAGGTCAACTACACAACAAGTCCAAGCTATTAGGGACTAGGTCATATCCTTCTATCTATATCTTTTAATATGAACATGTTTCCGTGTACATGACCCCATTTCCATGTACAGACCATGTGTCTATGTACATGGTACATAGTGTGTTTCTTGACATGGGGTTCCACCCATGTGCCCGGAAATGTCTGTTTACGTCATTACATATCTATTTCCCTCATCGTGTACTCCCAAACATAGTGATTCCTATGTGATCCATCACATAACTCATCCACCTAAGGATGAGGTACATGACATGTAGGATCGCTACACTCCATGTGATACTTATGGTATCCAAAAACCCTAGTCAATGAACATAAATGGATCTATGTAATGTGCTCTTCCTTGTATGAGGCATGTAGTCAGTCTTTTCAGTGAATCTCATATATACTTTTTGAGCATCAAATCTGGTATTTCTCCTGAGAATATGATCCATTCTCTATCTAAATATAATTTATTTGGCAAAGGATCATGGTTTATGGGATCCATTTGTCAGATATCATATTATGTAATTCCTCAAGTGTTCCTTAATGATTTTTGCAATCCCATGATAATTTCATTATCTATTAATCAAGATCAGATCATCCAAACAATCATCCTTGTCCTGAAATGATCCTTGATAAATGCTCGCCTCAATGGTCCAATCCTCGATCTACATATCACTATTGTTCTGGGGGTCCAATCGATCTCAGTACCACTTGAAAATGTTGTACCGGGACTGTGGGGTCCTACTGATTTTGAACACAAAGAAAACATTGGTAAAAGGAACCATAAAAAGGATTAACTATCCTTGCCCAAGAGTTACTAGCGAAAGATCATGAAAAATGATACTACAGTTAGAAACCAATGAAACAACTCAATTTAAACTGGTATATATGGGAATGTTTAGGTAATAGTTGGCTCAAACCTATAGAAGGGATAGATCTTCTCAAATAATTTAATAAATAAGAGCATAAACCAAATATTGATGATTCCAACCAAGATATTAGTTCATTAATCATTGAATAATGTTCTCAACGATGATTGAAGTACATCATCGAGTTCTTTTCATCCAAATATACTCTGGTTTTTAGTTTTGTTTTAATCTGAGGTGAATCACAAGAAAAATATAACTAAGAACCATTTGAATTCTCATAGGGTTTTTGGGGAGAGCCCTAGATTATTTTCTTTGGTACTGTAGTTATAACCATTTTTATGGGTAAATATTAATGAATAAATTAGTTAATTTATCCTCTAAACAAACAAAAAATGATCAAGATGTATGATCTCCCAATGACAACCAATTTTAGGACATGCCTTGGGTAAACAATGCATTCAGTTTTCAACTGTGGTCTCAAATTTCATATATGAGCTACCTTTTAATATTTACCCCATTTTAATTATGAATATGAAATCATGAAATATATTTTTTTAATATTTTTACATAATTAATACTTGGAACATTGGGACTCAAAATCTCATTCCATATCAGTGCATAGATCCGGAAATATATATATATATATATATATATATATTAATGTGTTAAAAAGAATAAAATATGACTCAACATCATTCCTTCTTTAAAAATTTTCATCCTTGAAAATAAAAGATAACGAAACAACTATATATTCTGAGCCCTCATTTAAATGTCCCACTATGAGGAACTCTCCAACAAATTTCCATGCTACCACAACATGAAATCCAAGGGGATGGTCCCCCCCAAGAAATGTCCTCTCCTATCAATCCATTATCGCCACTGATTTCTCCACAAATTTGGCACTATAATCGATGTCCAGTTCACCTGAGTTGATGACATGCATATGTTCATTCATATATCCCTTCAGCTCTGTCACGTGGAAGAATTCATTAACCCTCTTTAGTTGTGGGGTTAGGTAGAGGTGGTAAAAAACCTCTCCAACCCTTTTAGAAATATATAATGACCCTAATAACTGTTGGTAATTTTTCCCACTCTTGCAGAACCTCTAAAATATTCATTGTGGGGATAGTCTTGAGAAAATTTAGCCTCCCTACTTGAACTCTAAGGGTCTATGATAATGATTTTTGTATGATTTATATCTTCTATGGTACATCCAAATCTGCTTGTGGATGACCTAGACTTTCTCCACTATCACTTTAACCATCTGTAGTCCCACAAGAGATATCTCCTCAATATATGTCTAGCACAAGGTTGACATGAAGGATCTCCTATAGATGGAATCAAAAGGTTTCATGATGACAGTAGAGTGTTATCTTTTTTTGAATGAAAACTCTACCAATGGAATGAGATCCCCCCAAAACTGGACAAAGTCTTACACACAAGCCCCCATTATACCCTCCAACACCATACTAGTGTGCTTGGTCTTCCCATCAATATGGGGGTGAAAGTTTGTACTTATCCTCATTTGGGTCATGAATGAATTTTGGAGGACTCTCCAAAATCATGAAGTAAACCACATATCATGACCGGAGAAAATCATCAAGGGCACCCCATGATGGAAATTGATCTCCCACACATACAGCTGCCCCAAACCCTCCAATAAACTCTTACCCTAATATAAAATAAGTTCCAATACTTCATAAATATTTTAGTTATAACCTAGATGGAATCATGGATATTAACTATGTGTGGAAGCCCAATCTAAAATTCCATGGATATATCATCCCTCTTCCACTGTAATATCTCATCGAGCTACAAAAACCTTCTAGATCTTGGAGTTCATTCTTTACCTGCTCACAAGTGAGGATCCGAGAGTGAAAATCAGCTATGATTTATCTCGGTTCAGATAACCAAAACTGCTACTGAAGGTCTCTATATATATTACCCACACCAGCATGTACAAATAGGGAAAATGTGTTGAACTATTACATCACATCCTCTCACATCAAGACTTGAACACCAATCCATCCCTGTAAAAATATGATATGGTTCCCTCCCTAAAAATATTTTTCTGGTGAGTCCCTTGTGGATATATGTCCACGTAAGACCTCACAGTCAATGTCTCTAAGCTAGGACACTTTCACACACTTGATATGTAGAGGAGTCAACATCATCCGCTAAAGAAAATATATACGCACCTGGTCCACAAAGGTCAGTTGTATGATGTCCAATTTCTATAAAGCCTCGTGAACCATGATTGAATGGGACTTACTTTTATGGGAAACTACTACTATGTTTCTCTTCTTCAAACAATAGACTATCTCAAATTCATAGACATATTGGAACACCAACAAGCATCAGTGTATTTGGTTAAAGTACATATATGTGAAGACGTACCTGAGACTCTTGTGGTATGAGTAAACCACAAAGTGCTCTCCATAAATTTAGTTCTACCACATACTAAGGGAAAATACTACCAATGCAATATATAGGTCACGATTCATGTATTTTTGGTCCATGGTTCTCAATTAACTCATCTCGTATATGATTACTACTTTCCACTACATCAATAGGTCATCGAGCCTACCTTCTAAGGTGTCATAATACACTACATAATCCATGACCTTATGTGGTAGTATCAATAAATGATCACTCATCATCCTCAACCTCAACTCCAAAATGGACCTCTAAAACTTCTCATTACAGATAAATGGTTACCCTTCACACATCAAGGTGGTCAATGGGTATGCAACTGTAGAGAATTCTTCAAAAACCTCATATAGTATCCCTCCAAACCAAGAATGATTATCACTTATGACCTGCTCTTGGGTGGATCCCAAGAAAGCACTCAATCAATATTTTCTCGGTTCATTGATAAACCATGATCATAAATGGCATGAACCAGATTGTGAACCACCTCAATCTAGAACATGATATATGATAGATTTACATAAATATGGTTCCTCAAATAAAATATTGAACAATCCTGAAGTGATCTTATTGTTTTTACACTAATGCATAGAAGATGAGTATGTCTTCGATGAAGACAAAAACAAATTATTCCATGTACATCAAGAAAACCAGGTCCATCGAATCCTTAAACATAGAGGGTCATTTTTACCCTAAAGGGAATGTCTATAAACACATTGATTCTATATCGACATTAGATTTCTAGATTAGGTATATTATTCTTGTGAACACTCAACTGGTTGTAGCCTAACCTGATATCAATCATTTAGAACCATAACAAACCTTACAACTGGTAAAAGATGTTTTAAATCCTCAACAAGGGTTGATTGATCTTTTCCATGGCCTATTTTAGGTGACAACAATCTACACAAATCTATGAACACCCATCTGACTTTTTCATAAACAACATCAGAGCCACCTAATGGGAGGCACTGGTTCTGATGAAACCCTTCTCTTGAAGGTCCTCAAACTACAACTATAATTATTTGATCACTATATGGGATATATGATATTCCATAGAAGATATCATATTTTTCATGGTAGGATGTTTGATGAAAATCTCCATCTACCACCTTAGAAGTAATCCCAAAATTTCCTTTGGGAACTAGAACATATAATCCTCCAAAACTAAAGGAATAAGGATTCTTGAAGAGCCTAATATACCTAGAGATACACTCAATAACTAATTAGTTATGGGATGAAACCTCTTGTTTGAAATGTTTTCCTTGTGTACCATTAGATGTACTTATCCAAAAAAGAGAATCTTGTACCATAAGTGCAAAGGAATATGACACGACTGTGATGATATTCAATATGGCCTAGACCACGGAAAACAAATACATAACCATGGTGATACCATAGGGTTCTATTGGGATGACCACAATGTCCCATTCGAACCTCTCTCCTCTAAGTGATATCCCTCAGTACCACTATATAAAAGATACTTATGAAGCAAAACATGTGTGAACCTCATGACGAAATAGATGGGATAGTGCTTATATTGGGAGCTATATCACTCAAAATAGGAGTATAGAGATAAATTAATTCTAGGAATATATGTCTACTAAAATGTAACACCCCAAGCGTCCACAGTACGCTTCTCTTTAAATAATATAGTAGCGTGTGTTGTACGCAACTTTGAGTTCTAACAAACACCACAACCAATCAAAGTAGCCGTAAGGAATTGTATTAACCAATTTTTTAAATTTTATAAATTTTACCTCTCAAAATGAACTTTATTTTTGGATTCAGAATATAAATTTTTTCCTAGGGTCAAATTTTGGTACTTTCGGATAACTTTTATATTTTGATGAATAGTGAAAATTACTAAATTTTAATTAAAAACAACTTCTTTAATAAAAATAATAATTAGTGCTAAATTATGAATTTTAGTAGTTTTAAAGTATATTTAGAATATATTTTTACCATTTAATACAATTTTGGTCATTATATAGAATTTCACAATTAAACCGGACATAAACAAGTGTCAATCTTTTGATAGTTATTATTTCTTAAAAACACGCTCTTTGTTTTGCCAGCGGGAATTAATTTTAAATTAATTTATGCCACTTATGTGTTTTAATTTTGGAAAAATGGATTCCATATTTGGAATCAGGATGTTAAAAATGTGTAAATAGATAAATTTTATTTTTAGAGATTTTGATTAATTATTTCAGTGAATATTTTATTTACCATGGTTAAAGGGTAAATCCGGTAAATAAGGGTAAACAATAATATTATAATAATATTAAATTACCCTAAAACATGTCCTAACCTTATTGGTGGATAAATGTCCGATCATGGGAATCATTGGGACTATTTTGGGACCCCATGGAGCCACTTGTAGGTGATAGGGACACTTTATATTAATTAAGATAATGTAAATACAAAAATGACAAAAGCATATATCTTTTAGAAAAACAATTATTACATAGGGATATATATGTTATATTTTAGACTATAAATATTCATTATAAAGAAAAATATATTTAATAAATAATGGTATTTTATTTATAATTTTTAGACATTTAGTAATTAAATTTATTTATGACACAATAATGATGCAGTATTTTCCTTATTACTGAATGAATCAAATAATTGATATTATAAATATCGAAATAAATGTAAATTTAACTTTTTCTGAATTCCAATAATTTTATAGGTTTATATGACATATTAGTATTGGTTATATGAATTTGTTTAGAAGTAATAATTTTGTTATTAATTTATCAAAAACAAAATACCCAATATTATCAAAATTGACATAAAAGAGTTTTTAAAACGAATATTATATTATTAATTGATATTCGATTCATAAAAATTCAAGGTTATGCCAAAGTACTTATATAATGATAGGTGTATCATTAATGGACCACTTGGGGGTCTATTGGATGTATATAGTATGTTTATTAACAATATAATATAAAAATACAAAGTGACATGGTAAATGTCAATTTAATTAACTAAGAGTTAAAACTAAAAGATAAGGTTAATATAATGACCAAAAACTATCTACAATCTATTGGTTGAAAGTATTTAGAACCATACCAACCTTATACTTTGAATAATTCACTTTGGAGCAATTTGAAACCGAATATGATTTTATTATATAATAATACTTTATGTTTTTCTAAAGAGCACCTCCTCTCCCTTATAAAAGCACACCAATTATAACCGATTCATAACACCTTAAAAGCCATTTGGTTCGGACAAATCCTACCCAAATATTCTTTAAACTTCCCTCACTTCAACCTAGATTCCTTAGTTTGATCAGAAATCCAACCGAAGGAGCCCTTTTGATCAAAACAAAAGGAAGAACCAGATTAAGAGGTAATGTTTTCACCACCCACTTTCATGTTCCTTTCTTCTTCAAATTCTACTTTCTTTGTTATTAACATTCTAATATAATAACTCCGGAATCTTATATATACTGTGATGTTATTAAAAATATGGTACAACCATATTCAGTATTCTATCCATCCATTAAATGACATTTCACTATATGTGTGTACGTACGACTTACCGTCTCTACATTGTGGAGTAATTGTTATTAAAAACATTATTATTTGGATGGGTATAATAATGATGTGTAATTAATTTAAATAACAAATATAAAGTAATAATGATTCAGTATATATGATATACCATCCAATTATATATTATTTTAATATCAAAATAATGATATTGTCACACGTGCGTACGTACGGACTACAGTCTCCACGAACGAGATGAGATTCATTCCCCATCGTATCCATTCAAGTCTAATTCTCATTTTATGATTTAAATTAATGTTTAAAGACTTGATATCATTCTGGATATGAATTATATAAATCCCATACATAAAAAATATGGCTCACATAATAAGGAATATAAAGAAAGACGAATCCGTTAAGAACTGAATTGATGATAATACTAAAATATTATTAAAAAATCAATGATAAAAGATCATATATGATATCATATTAATGTATATGATTCTTGTAAAATTTAGTAACAATTATTTCACCATTATACAAGAGGTTAACCTACCCTCAACCAAGTAAAAGTACAAGGTAAGAGTTTATTTTACAATCTATTCATTATCCGAGGTTGTTTATACATAATTATCTACTGGGACCTCTTTATCATCCACATCCATGTTTCTTAAAAATGTATTTCAAAGAATTCTTACTATTTTACTGAATATGGGTTAAAGTCATTTATACCCTTTTTAATTTTTATAAGATGTTTATAAAGGAATCTTTTCGTCATTTTCCAACCAAGGTACTTTTTATCCTTTTAGACAAAATTATTGTAAGAATGCCTTTTTCTAACATATACGGCAGGTGCGACTATTTTATACCATTATAAACTCGTTTAAGCTTCCATTACAAGATTTAAGAATATTTTCATAGTAAATTATTTATTTTATAATTATGCGACTCTTAAATGATTTCATAATAGAAATATATATTTCTCCAAAAATAGTTTTGATTTCATCTATGTCAACATCCTTTGATGTATTTTAAGTTTATTTGGAGTTGATTTATTATGAAACAAAACATCAATATTGTATTGAAGTTTTTTTCATATGTTTGATGGTGGATGTTCTATTTTTATACCATTCATGATTTATTGTTAATGTATTGACATTTTGTATTCTAGTTTTAATACGAATGTTTTTTATATTTTTAAACCTTTTCATATGAGGAATGTATTGGACCTCGTAAGTGACGGGTGGAGCCCGCAATAGCTCCTCGGTGTATCGATATGTCTCATGAGAAAACTAGATGTGGAATTGGACAACTCCCTTTCCCAACATGATTTATGGTTTTGGTCGAGGCCTTGATCATTTTTATATGTCTTGGTCGAGGCCTTGAAAAAATGTTTCAGAATGTTTGACATTATACATTCTCTCATTATGGAAATAATATTGATGGTTCATATGGTAATTCAACTAGTATAATACCCATGATTATGTTTTATTATGGAATTATTTACTCAGCTCATATTTTTTCCATAAAAGTATTCATGTTTATTATTTGTAAAGGCATGTGGTTTCAATTATTTACCATGCATAATATTTATCTCATTTTCCACTTTATTACTTACCCTTACTGTGTGTTTGAACTCACCCCTTCCATATGTTGAATTTTCCCATGATATGAAGAAGTTAGTTATGAGTGACCTGCATGTATAATCTAGGTGGCTTGGATGTTTTTAATGAAATATATTTGTGTTGTATTTCTCTTCAAGCTATAAAGTTGAACTTTTGTATGAATATTGTTTCCAATAATACTAAACTGTTCGGTCTTTCGAGACATTATTTCCTTGTGATCATGCCAATGCTATGTAATAATGCAACGACTCATGGTAACTAGGGTCGAGGCGTTACAGTTGGTATCAGAGTAAGAATTTTACAAACCTTGGAAACTAGATTTAGATAAACTATGATTAGGGCACATAGACCTAATATGGACTTTGAGGATTAGTATAGAAGAAATTCCTAAAATTTTGGTATTGTAGAGATTTAGTGAGTTTTCCAAGAAATACATCCCCGTCTGGATACGAGAAGGTAGAGGCGGCTCTGGTACAGATGTACCTAGGTGTAAAACCCAAAAATACTGCTTTGAGCTAGACTCGAATGGGAACTGGTGCACAAAGACAGGCGTTGTTGTACTCTTGGTTACAACACTCCTGATGGATATGATTAGGATAATTCTCATTTTGTTTATAAACCATTATTAAGGTTTTATGAGTATATACTTCCTCAAAGAAATTTTTTTTATGATTATGGATTATATCCATAAATTGTTCAATTTATGTTAAGTGTTTTACAAGTATGTAATTATGTCTTTTGATTTATATACTGATATATTTTATGTCATTTTTTATAAATGGTGCCTATTGGAAGAAATGGAAACCCTATCAATGCACGCACTCCATGTAGGGATTTCCCTTCTGCTTAATATAATTATAGTGGTGTTGGTGATACAACTGGTGCTGATCAGCTAATCACTATACTAGGAAAACTCACTCAGGTTATGAATAATAACCTTACCTGTATGGAGCACCATGATCTGTAGAGTGGGGGATCAATGTTAGATCACTTCATGTGGCAACAACCACCAACATTCAATGGGATTACAAATCTCTTAGTAGCTGAGAAATGGATAAATTCTTTAGAGAAAATATTCCATGCCTTGGGGGGTAGTGAAAGAGAAAAAGATATCATGGCAGTTTACCGCCTCACTATAGATTTTGATCAATGGTGGTCATTGATTCAAAACAAAAAGGGAGATGATGAATTATCAAATATAGAATGGAGGGATTTCAAAGCTCTGTTTTTAGAAAAATACTTTCTTCGTGACCATCGCGCAGATATGGAAAGGCAATTTCTGAGTCTGAGATAAAAAGAGGATGAGAATGTCACAAATTCTAAGGCTAATATTACAAGGTTTGAAAGGTATGCTGCAGATTATATACATAACCCATTAAATAAGGTTGATCGTTTATTTTATGGGTTAAAACCGTTTCTCCGTCGAGCATTATCTAACAATCTTTCTCGTCATATTAAGATATTGTCTCATGTTCTATCAAGGAAAAAAAGGAATTCTATAAGTCTTATGACATTAAATAAAAGCAAGAGGAGAATATATATGTTGAACACTATGGGAAAGGAAATAAAGAAATATGGAAGAAGGGAAGAATTGAATTTTCACCCTGTGATAATTGCAGAAGGAAGTACCCTGATTCCTGCCTAAAAGGAAAAGGAGTATGCTACAAGTGTGGATAGAAAGGCCATTTAGCCAGTGATTGTAAAGGATAGAAAGATTCTACCAATGTTCAATGCTACAATTTCATGGATATGGTACATTATAGAAATTAATGTCCTAAGCATCAGGGAATCTATTCTCAGAAAAGGCCTAGGGACCAAGGCTAAGCTTATTCTATCACTACTGTTGAGGTAGAAGCTCCGAAATACGTGGTGGCAGGTAATTTCATGGTTTACTCATGTTTAGAAAATTATTTATTTGATTCTAAATCATCTCATTATTTCATATCTTCCCAGTTTTCTAAGAAAATTAGAAATTTCCAATATGATTTAACAAGGTATTTTTCAGTCAAAGCACCTAAGGGAAGTATCATTGCAACAAAGTTTTGTGAATCAGTCCCTATTAGAGAACATAAATGTTCTTTATCTGAAGATATCATCATCATACCTATGATTGAATTTGATATAATACTTGGTATGGATTGGATTTCTGACCATGATGCGAAGATTTATTGTAATAAGAAGGAGGTTATAATTTTTGATGGTGATGATAAAGAACACCTTATGTTTAGAGCAGAATCGTCACCACCTAATTCTTATCTTGATCCACCCCCACTAGCTCAACTAAATTCAATTATTGGGGAGGAAGAGAATGAAATAACTGTGGGTGAGGAATGGAATATTCAAATAGAGGATGTACCTATTGTGATAGAATATGTTGATGTGTTTCTAGAATATTTACCTGGACATCCTCCCGAATGAGAATGTGTGTTTTTTATTGATTTAATTCCTGGTTCAAGGCCTATATCAAATACCCCTTATAGAATGGCCACTTTGGAGTTAGTTGAACTAAAGAAACAAGTAGAGGAATTGAGTAATAAGGTATTTATTCACCCTAGTGTTTCTCCATGGGGATCGCTTGTCATTTTTGTTAAGAAGAAAGATAGATCTATGAGGTTTTGTATCGACTACATGGAAATCAATGCCATAACAATAATGAACAAGTATCCCATACCTCGCATTGGTGATTTATTTGATCAAATGCATGGAGATAAATACTTTTCAAAGATTGACCTTTGATCTGGATACCAGTAGTTGTGTGTGAAGAAGGAAGATATTCTAAAGACAACATTTCGAACCATGTACGAGCATTACATATTTACAGAAATTCCTTTTAAATTGACTAATGCACCCTCTGTATTCATGGATCTAATGAATAGAGTTTTCAGTGAATATCTCGATGATTTTTTGGTGGTATTTATTGATGATATCTTGGTATACTCCAAAATATATGAGGATCATGAAAATCACATGCGCATTATCGCAAAGACTCTTAGAAGGCATGAATTATATGGGAAGTTTAGTAAGTGTGAATTCTGGCATCATGAGATTTATTTTCTTGGCCATATTATCTCTAAGGATAGAATATATGTTGATCCTTCTAAGAAAAGAGCAACCAATGAATGTCTAGCACCGACGATTATAATTGAGAAACATAGTTTTATTGGTTTAGCAGGTTATTATCGACGTTTCATCCAGAACTTTTCCCGATTGGCTAACCCATTAACGAAGATCACACATAAAGGGGATAAATTTTTTTGAAAAAAAGAGTGTGAAGAATGTTTTGAAGAACTGAAGGGAAGATTAGTCAATGATCCTATATTGACTCTACTATCAGGTAATGATGGGTTTGTTGTTTATAGTGCTGCATCAAAGAAAGGACTTGGTTGTGTCCTTATGCAGAATTATAGGGTTATTTCCTATGCATCACGATAGTTGAAAATTCCTGAGTAAAACTATCCTACTCATAATCTAAAGTTTTTAGTTGTGATATTTTATTTGATGATATGGACACACTATATCTATGGAGGAAAATATGGGATTTATACTGATCATAAGAGTTTGAAGTACATTTTCTCATAGAAAGAACTCAACATGAGGCAAAAGTGATGGATTGAACTACTCAAGGATTAGGATTTAACTATACACTACCACTTGGGGAAGGAAAATAAGGTGGCAGATGCTTTGAGTAGAAATGATCATGGAGTTTTGAACAAGATGAGAGTTGAAAAGGATCCTATATATATGGATCTAGTAAAGATGGATATGGGAATCACCATGGTAGGTGAAACATCAATACTTTTTCAAATGGTTTTCAAACAATCATTACTAGAATGGATAAAGAGTTATTAGACCGATGATGAAGAATTTGAAAAGAAGATTACAGCTGTGAATGATGGTAGATTGAGTGACATTGTGTATGAAGATGGAATATTGAGATTTGGGAAAAGACTTTGTGTTCCCGATATACCTGATCTGAAATGGGAATTGTTAGATGATGCTCAAAGTTCCAATTTCTCTATACACCATGGGAGCAACAAAATGTATAGAGATTTAAAGGAACATTTTTGGTGGGATAACATGAAGTGGTAGATTTCTGATTTTGTGTCACGATGTATGGTTTGTCAACAAGTAAAAGCTGGAAGGCAACTTCTTGTAGGACTCATGCAACCTTTTCCCATACCGGAGTGAAAATGGACCAATATTACGATGGACTTTGTCATGGGGCTACCAAAGACTATTAGAAGGAACGATTCAATATGGGTTATTATTGATCGTATTACCAAGTCAGCACATTTTCTTTCTATAAGAGAATATTTACCACTGGAACGTCTAGAAAGACTATATATTAATGAAGTTGTGAGACTTCATGGAGTACCCCTATCGATTGTTTCTGATCATGATCCACATTTTACTTCAATATTATAGAATATTCTTCAGAAGGCCTTGGATACTAAACTTCATTTGAGAACTGCCTACCACCCTCAAATAGATGGACAATCAAAACAGACTATTAAAATCTTATAAGAAATGTTGAGATATTTCTCACTTGACTTTCAGGGTATGTGGGATCAATAATTACCTCTGGTAGTATTTTACTATAGCAATAGATTCCATTCAAGTATTTAGATGGCACCATATGAAGCATTATACAGAAAGAGATGTCACAGAGTAACTTGTTGGGATGAAGTTGGTGAAAGAAAACTTGTAGGCCCAGAATTGGTGGAGGAAACGATGTAAAAGGTAAAGGTAATCCAAAACCACATCAAAGCAGCTCAAAGTAGGCAGAAACGCTATGCCGATAAATGAAGGAAGGATTTGTAATTTCAGGTAGGAGATCATGTTTTCTGAAAGGTATCTATATGGAAGGGTGTTATACGTTTTGGTAAGTAGGAAAAATTGAGTCCTAGGTACATCAGACCATTCGAAATTCTAGAACGAATTGGGGATGTAACATACCATTTGGAAATGCCGCCAAGTCTCTCCAAAGTTCATGATGTGTTCTACATATCACTGTTGAGAAAATAAATGCCAAACCCGATGCATGTACTCACCTTTGAGGAATTAGAACTAAAACCTGATCTGTCTTATTTCGAAGCGCCCGTCAAGATTCTTGATACAAGAGAACAGGTGGTGAGAAATCGGATGAATTGTCTGGTAAATGTGCTATGGAGAAACCATAAGATGGAAGATGCAACATGGGAACTCGAGGAACATATGATGAAGAACCACCAAAGTCTTTTCTTGTGGTAGAATTCTAGAAACTTAGAGGTCAAAATTATTTGATGTAGGGGATAATGAAACACCACAATCTTTCACAATATGCTTCTCTTTGAATAATACAGTAGCATGTGTTGTACGCAATTTCGAGTTCTAACACACACCACAACCAATCACAGTAGCCGTTCTGAATACTAATACCCACTTTTTGAAATTTTTTATATTTTATCTCTCAAAATGGACTTCATTTTTGGATTTGAAATATCGAATTTAGCCTAGGGTGAAATTTTGGTACTTTTCAGAAAAAGTTTATATTTTGATAAATAGTGAATATTAGTAATTTTTTTTTAAAAACAACTTTTTTAATAAAAATAATTAATAGTGATAAATTATGAATTTGAGTGGTTTTAAAATACATTTAGAATATATTATTACCATTTAATACAATTTCGGTCATTGGACATAATTTCACAATAAAACTGAACATAAACAAGTGTCAATCTTTTGATAGATATTATTTCTTAAAAACAATCTTTTTGTTTTGACAACGGGAATTAATTTTAAATTATTTTTTGAAACTTCTATGTTCTGAATTTTGAAAAATGGATTCAATATTTTGAATCAGGATGTCCAAATTGTGTAAATAGGTAACTTTTATTTTTAGACATTTTGAATAATTACTTCGTTAAATATTTTATTTACCATGGTTAAATGGTAAATTCGGTAAATAAGGGTAAAAAATAATATTATAATAATAATAAATTACCCTAAAACGTGCCCTAACCTTATTGGGTGTTACATGTCCGACCATGGTCATCTTTGGGTCTATTTTGGGACCCCATGGATCCACTTGTAGGTGATAGAGACACATTATATTAATTAAGTTAAAGTAAATACAAAAATGACATAAGCATATATCTTTTATAATTTTTTTACATATGGTTATATATGTTATATTTTCGACTATATATATTCATTATAAAGTTAAAAAGATTTACTACATAATGGTATTTTATTTATAATTTTTAGACATTTAATATTTAAATTTATTTTTGACCCAATAATGATGCAGTATTTTCCTTATTAATCAAAGAATCAAATAATTGATATTATAAATATCAAAATAAAATTAATTGGAAACTTTTTATGAATTACACTAATTTTATAGGTTAATATGACATATTAGGACTGTTTATTTGAATTTGGTTCGAAGTAATTATGCTGTTATGAGTTTATCAAAAACAAGATACCCAATAGTGTCAAAATTGACATAAAAGTGTTTTTAAAATAAATATTATATTCTTAATTGATATTATATTCCTAAAAATCTAAGGATTTTCCAAAGGACTTATATAATGATAGGTGTATTATTAGTGGATCACTTTGGGGTCTATTGGATGTATAGAGTATGTTTATTAACTATATAATATAAAAATACAAAGTGAAATGGTAAATGTCAATCTAATTAACTAAGAGTTAAAACTGAAAGATTAGGTTAATATAATGACCAAAACCTATCAAACATCTATTAGTTGAAATTATTTCGACCCATACCCACCTTATACTTTGAATAGTCAACTTTTTATCCATTAAAAACCAAATATGATTTTATTATAAAATAATACTTTAAGTTTTCCAAAAGAGCCCCTCCCCCCCTTATAAAAGGACACCACTTATAACCAATTATTCACACCTTCAAAGCCTTTTGGTTCGGCCAACACCTGCCCAAATATTCTATAAACATCCCTCAATTCATCCTAGAGGCCTTATTGTGAGCAGAAAGCCAACCTAATGATCCCTTTTGATCAAATCAAATTGCAGAACCCGATTAAGAGGTAATGTTTTCCCCACCCTCTTTCAAGTTCCTTTTTCTTCAACTTCTTATTTCATTGTTATTCCGATTATAAAATAATAAATCCTGTATATTTTAAATAATTTGGCGTTATTATAAATATTGTTCAACCATATTCAGTATTCTATCCATCCTTTTAATGACATGTCACCATACGTGCGTACGTACGGCTTACCATCTCCACGTCGTGGTATAATTGTTATTCAAAACATTATTATTTTGATGGGTATAATAATGATGTGTAATTAATGTAAATAATAAATATAACATGATAATTATTCTATATAATGATATACCATCCAATTGTATATTATTTTAATATTAAAATAATGATATTGTTGATCGTTCATACGTACGGACTACCGTCTCCACGAATGTGATGAGATTCATTACTCATCGTATACATTCATGTATAATTCTCATTTGATGATTAAAAACAATGTTTAAGGACTTGATATCATTATGGATATGAATAATATACATCCCATCCATACGAAATATGTCTCACATAATAAATAATATAAAGAAAGACGAATCTGTTAACACCCGAAAAGATAATAATACTAAGATATTATTAACAAATCATTGTTAGAAGATCATATATGATATCATATTAAAGTATATGATTATTGTATAATTTATTAACAATTATTTCACCATTATATAGGAGGTTAACCTATCCTCAACCAAGGAAAAGTACAAGGTAAGGGTTCATTTCACAATCTCTTCATTATCTGAGGTTTTTATACGTAATTATCTTCTGGGACCTCTTTATCATCAACATCCATGATTCTTAAAAATTTATTTCAAAACATTCTTACTATTTTACAGAATATGGGTTAAAGTAATTTATACCCTTGTTTTACATTTTATAATATGATTATAAAGGAATTTTTCCGTCGTTCCCCAAAAAATGTCCTTTTTAACCTTTTCGACAAAATTAAGGTAAGAATGTCTTTTTTTAACTTATATAGCAGGTGAACCTATTTTATACTATTATAAACATGTAGAAGCTTCCCTTACAAGCTTATAAGAATATTTTCAATGTAAATTTTTTATTTTATAATTTTGTGACTCTTAAATGATTTCAAAATAGAAATAGATATTTATCTAAAAAGAGTTTTGATTTCATCTATGTCAACATCCTTTGATGGATTTTCATTTTATTTGGAGTTGATTTATTATGATACAAAACTTCCATATTGTATTGATGGTTTTGTGATATGTTTGACTATGGATGTGATATTTTTATACCCTTCATGATTTATGGTTAAAGTATTTACATTTCATATGCTATTTTTAATATGAATGTTTATGATATGTTTAATCCTTTTCATATGAGGAATGCGTTGGACTTAGTATGTGACGGGTGGAGCCCACTATAGTTCCTCGATGCATCGGTTGGTCTAATGAGACAACTAGAGGTGGAATTGGCCGAGTCTCTTTCCCAATTTGATTTATGGTTTTGGTGGAGGCCTTAATCATTTTTAGACGTCTTGGATGAGGCCTTGAAAAAATGTTTTAGAATGTCCGGCATTATAGATTCCCTCATTATGGAAATAATATTGATGGTTCATGTGGTCATTAGACTAGTAGAATACCCCTGATTATGATTTATTGTGGCATTATTTACTCATCTCATATTATTTCCATGAAATTATTCATGTTTGTTATTTGTAAAGGCATGTGGTGTCAATTATTTACCATGCTTAATATTTATGCCATTTTCTGCTGCATTACTTACCCTTACTGAGCATTTCATCTCACCCTTTCTTATGTTTAATTTTCTCAGGATATGAAGAAGTTAGTTATGAGTGACTTGGAGGCATAATCTAGGATTCTTGGATGTTTTTAATGAAATATATTTGTGTTTTATTTCATTTCAAGCTGTAAAGTTGAACTTATGTAGGAATCTTGTTTCCAATAATACTAAATTGATCGGTCTTTCGAGACATGATTTCCTTGAGATCATGCCAATTTTATGTAATAATGCACCGACTCTGGGTAACTAGTGTCGGGGCATTACATAAAACATAAGAAATCGTATAGTAAACATATATCGTACCCTAGATCATCTCGTGTGTTGGGGGGTTATAAGCCTCCATAGCCAATATTTATTCACGGACACAGCTGCTAGATGCCTCAGCCTCATATGGGATGTTCGGTGGTGGTGGTGAAATGATCTCATAATTTTGGTCACTACACATATCTTTTTTTCTCGTCTTTTAGATATGCCTCCTTAGGGACCATCTTTCCCTCTCCTAGGGGGTCCCTGATCATGGTGATGCATATACTAATGGATGGTTTTCATCTATCTTCTGAAACATTTCATCACGTATGGTTGAGCAGTCTCACGCTATGTGACATACCCATCATGAGTGAAGAATCACCCCTATCAAGACTACCCTATTCCTATGAACTTCCCCTGACCACTTTCATCTATTATGTCAAAGTTAGGTATCCTACTTAGTAATTCTAGTACATGGAATCTACTAGCTGATATAGATGGCCCATCTTTTTAATGTAAATTTCTATATCTATATGTCTGGTGTCCCTATAATAGAAATTTATCTATCATTAGTTCCCTCTTCAGCACCCTAGAATTGGTAGTAATTAACAAGGAAACCACAATAAAATGAATCTCTAAGTGGGGTCCCTACCTAATCTTCTATACTCAAAAGAAGCCATATTGGATCATGTTTAGGGAGTACCGCATATTGAATATCAACCTCATTGTGTACTAAGCCACCTCCATCCCCCCATTATATAGCTACATAATATCTCAAATACAAAATAAGAACATTTATGATAGGTGTTACTTCTCAGGGAATAGATCTTTGAAGGAATTCCATGAGAGTGTCGACTCATCATCCATCTATGTAACAAGGCTCTTCCAGTGCACAACTATGTCGTGGAAAAGGATAACTTTCTCTGAAACAACCTGATCTATTGTGGTTTGAACAAGAATGAGGACACATACCACCAACTGTTTCCAATCCTCTTTTTCCTAAGGATATGCCTTTCAATATAGTCTCATCTATCTCTAACACTGGAACACGCAGAGTGAACTAAGTATGCATGAATCCTCATCTAACATTACTATGAAAATATACTACACGATAGGTGGTGGTGTTGCTACCTTCCCACCTAGATTAAGGGGTCATGGGATAGACCTAGAACTGTGGCCTCATCACTCATTGAATAGTCATCACAATCCACAGATGGTATCCTATCTAGAAGTCATCATAGAGAAGACATGAAATTTAATCATGATATTCCACTATTAGATTAGTATATATATATATATATGTACCAATGGTGATATGACTCAAGAAGAAAAGTCAAAGACTCAATACTATATGATGCATTTACCATTGATCCATGCAACAAATGTATCTATATTTTAATTCAACAAGTCAATAGAAATGGACTTGTTGAATGGATACATTTTCTACCCATACCATCATAAGATTACCTGATCTGACAGAGAAATTAAAAACACTTTGACATTGCTGAACTAACTGAAACAAATCCTCATAAGGGGACCAGTCTAAAAAACATCTAAAGGAATGAACAATCTCTGAAACAAATATTTCATGAACAAACCCAATATGGGGCACAATCCATGATCACCCCATGCTCACCTCCATAGGACAAGGGTGGAGACTAGTTATAGAGGTAAATCTAACATTGGGAGGAATATTCTTATGTACATCTGTGAACACATAAAAACATCTTGATGCAAATGTTCCGAGGGGAATAATTAAAGATGCAACATAGTTAGAAATTATACCATGCATGCATAACATCTAGGGTTTAAATGATTATGAAACTATAAAATGAAAAGTAAATGGTGAAAATACACACCAGAATAAAAATATTTCCCAACCCGATAGAACTAGAAAATTAAACTACTGATATCCTTCCCTCCAAACCATGACCACTATATGTTGTGTAATATACCCAGTATCCCTATGCTCTTGTTCCATCACTATCGACCCATCCATCATCTACATAAGAAATGAAACATGCGTTAAAAAACAATATATGGTTTCGTATATACATACCATATAGGATGACCTAAAATATAGAGGGAGAGTAGTATGAGATAAAATGGGAATATTATGATAGTATGTTCAAGATAAAAAAAGAGAAAAGATCATCACAAACCAACAGATAGTGACCTCATTCAATCATAAGGGGATTAACATGGTGATTATATGAACAACACGTCGAGTCTTTTCCACTTATAGTAGGATAGTGGACTCATCCAACCGTGAGAAGATAGAACAAGAAACCATGTGGCATACCTCATGCATCTTCACCTCTAATAGAAATATAGTAACCATATCCAAGGGTATGGATTAATAATAATATATTTATTCTTCATCAAAATAATACCAAATGATAATTTAAGGGGATCACCATATCACAACATAGGATATGATGAAGAGTATCCAATAGTTCCAATAGTACATCAGTGATTCCCAACATCTCACACATCTTCACAAAAGATACCCTATAACTCAAGTCATGTCTCATCATTGTGACACACTATCAAGGGGGTAAAAAAATGAATTATATGTCTCATACCCAAGTATTTTATGGGTTTCTACCTCATATGTATTTTTAGAGGACCTGTTCCCATGCTGATGGGGTGGGGGGCCACTCTGATGTCCTGAGGACTCATGCCTAATGCTGATGGGGGTGAATTTTATATGTAATGGAACTACACGCATGATTAAGGGGGTTACACTCTATAGGATGATGACCCATTCCTTGGTGTGGTAGAGGTTTAAACTCTATAAGACGATGTCCCATGCCTTTGTATGGCATGGGGTTCCACTCAAGTCATCGAGGTCCCAAACCCTTGTATATTAGGGGACTTCCACTCCAAAGGTAATTATAGAGGACACACAACCATGATAATGGGGGGTTCAAATACAATGGTTGAGGACTAGTGAATTAGTGTTATAGGTGGTTACACACTAGAAACAAAGGACCCTCTCCCTATTTAAAAGGGGTTTCCAGTCAAAGGATGGATTTATAGGACTCGAGCCCATGATGATGGGGGTTCTACTCTATAAGAAACCTATGATGATCATACTTGATCACTGCTGTCATTGGGGTTAACCTCAATAATCATCGTTCCCATAAAATTTTCACATTATATTTTGAAATCCAAAAATAAGGTAGTCATCACATCCTATGTGAAAAAACACTCAAGAAAAGCTACTCATGGGCCAAAATCCGAGTCCAAATGAAGGAGATAAGAAAACAAGAAGTTTCTTTAAAAGGAAAGAAGAGGTAAATGATGTATGAGGGGATTGACACGACTTGTGGTCCCGCCTAACTTTCTGATCATGTTCCTTTCCAGTTCCTGGATCCTGATAGATGTAGCAGTACATGTCGTGTAGTTGGGCCACACAGCGTGTCCAAGGTATTTGAGATCGGGCAGTGTTCTTAGGGTTGTGTCAATGTACATGAACCCATGTCCATGTAATGACCCTAGGTCTATATAATTTGATACAAGGAATGTTTCTCCACACATGGTGCTGCTCGTATTCTCTGATCATGTCTGCGTACTTTGGTACATGACTGTGTGCATGATCGTTTACTCCCACATGGAGTACTACCTTTTTAGTCCACCACACAACTCATCAACATCGAGATGTAGTATAAAATGTGTAGGATAGATGTGTTTCATGTCATCACTATGATTTCCCAAATCCCATTCCACCAAACATAATGGGATACCCATCGTGTGCTCATCATTGTACATGACATATAGTTTGAGTTAACACAAAATAAAATATCTTCTTCTTGGGTATTTTATCTAGAGTTCTGAATTAGAATCTGGTCCTATATCATTCTGAAAATTGTGGATTTGGCTAAGGATCATGGTGTATGGCCTCCGTTCGTTGTAAATTAGATTCTAGCATTACTCAGGGGTTATGTCATGACTTCATAATCCCCCGATCCATTGTCCATCGATTAATGATGAAATGATCATCAAAATGGTCATCCTTGTCTTACAACAATTCTAGACCTATGTTTTTTTCATTGATTAATGACATGATATCCATTTTTCCATGGTTAAAGAGGTCCGACAAAGATCATTACCACTTCACAATGTCAAACAGAGATAGTGGGGTCATACTGATGATGAATGTGAATATTCATTGGGAGATATGCACCATTATAAATTTTAACCAACATTGTCCAACCATTATTGGCCAAAGATAAATAATGGTGATACCATGTTTATAAATAAATGAAAAAACATAATTTAAACGGGTACGCAGGTGAATTGTTAGGACAAATTGGGAGTAGATTGATAGAAGGAATCGAGCTGCTCAGTTAATTTTAAAAAGGGTGTAAATCAGAAATTTATGAATCCTAATTGGACATTGGATCACTATTCATAAAATAATTGGCTCTACAAGGACTGAACAACTTTATTAAATTTTTTATATCCTGATCTTACCTAATCTAAAGTTTCATCAACGTCTGAGGAGATTCCTGAATGAAGGATGAATGAGAAGCTCTAGAATTCTCCTAGGGTTTATGTGAATAACCCTTAAGAATTACCCATTCTATTCTATTTAAAAACATTTTTCTAGGTAAAAATTAATTAATGAATTAAAAAATCATTAAATAATCCACTAATCAGACTTCCAATGATCATGATATCCGAACACCCTAGACCAACCTAGTTTAAGTCAGACCTAGGGTAAAAAATGTGTTGTGGACTCATAGGTGGTCTTAGATTCATGATCTTAGATTCCATTTAATAATTAAAATATTTTTTTAAGAATCATTCCATGGTTAATATAAAATATTTTTAGTATTTTAATAATATTAATTTCAGGCACATCGAGTCTCTAAATCGCATGTCGTCTCAGCACATATCTATATAAAATATATATATTTCAAAGTCTTATATAGAAAAAAACTAGATATATTAATTATGGGTTATAAATCTTTGGAAACATTTAAAATATATATATATAGTATAATAAAATTTATAGCCTGCATGTGATGTGACAAACCATAGCATCTGGCAAGGCCACAAAGCATGAACCCACAACTGAATAATGTTATGGGTTTTGTTCCTACCACTATTCCTATGTGATGGTCTGGTTAAAAAGGTAATTTTTTAAATGTTTTTCTAAATAAATATTATCTATGAACCAATGGTTTTATTATTTATGTTTAGAAATTAATTAATATTTCTAACCATATTTGTTTTAGAAAATACTTAGAAATAGGTCGAAAGATTTGTCACTCTTTTATTGATCTTATGATCTAGTAGAAGTTAATTTTAGTTCGTTAGGAATAGAAAATTAATTTTTGGATATTCATTTAATAATGTAAGGTATGATGTTGAAAATTATCAAAAAACAACAAAAGGATGAAATTGTGCTTATGAAATAGAAATATATCAGGTAAGAATATTTCAATATATTCTTAGATTGCAAAATGTTTTTTCAACTTTTCAAAAAGGATGTTAAAAGGATTTTCGATATTACCTTCATATATGATGAATAAAAATGTCTTTTAAATAATCATATTTTTGGAGTTTTAATTCATTCTAATTCCATTGATCACCCACATTATTGTGATCAATGATCTCTATCACTCACTAAAATTATTTACACATATCAGTAATGACCTTATCTTATTTTTTTAAAAAAATTCTAATCAAGAAAACCTAGTTAGGTGTTATTGAATATGTTCATTATACTTCCCTTTTTATCTTATTAAGGGGATATTTTATTGACCCTTTTTAATATGTATATTTTCAAAAATTAACTTTCAAATATAAATTCCTTGAATTCTGAGCGTAAGTTAAAATTGTAAATAAATAATTTATTGAATGCGGGGAGAATGAAAATCCATAAAGTTATAAAATTTTATCATTTTATTCAACATAATGTGATTCCAAAATATTATATTACACTATAATGTAACACCATAGTACTTTATAATATCTTTCTTCTTAAATAATTTTTTTTCTTCTGTTGCATGGGGAATATGCAACCTTGAATCTAAATGAACCATAATATTCAATACCTTTATAACCAAGTTGTTAAATTGGTTGGTATAAATAGAAATTAATAACTGATGAAAATATATTTTTAACACATTTCCATTGGTTTTATATTATTTATAAATAAAAATAAAAAAATATTAAAAATAAATAGAAATGTTTTCAAAAAAACTGTTTTTTCTAAAAGGTGGTTTAGTAAAACATTACAAACCTAAATGTAATATTATCTTTTCCAATTTTATATATTTTATATGGAAAAATAAAAAACATTAAGATATATATTTCCACAATTTCTTTAGGAAAATGTTTTATAATTTTTTAAAAATATTAATTTTTTAATGTATTAACATAAATACTAATTTTTATTTAAAAATGTCTTTTCATTTAAAGTATTTTAAAAAACTATTTTATTTTAATATGGTTTTAATAGTAAAATTAGTAAAATAATATATTTATCTATAATAATTAGGCAATTAAAATCATTTTTTATTGTATATTGATATTGAAACCCTCCAAACATATTTGAATTTTATATTGGGAAACATGCTTTCTCAGTGTGTCTATGGGTATAATTTGAATTGGATTCTAAAAATTATGTGAATTTAATTTTGGAAAGAAGGATTAATTTTTTTTGAATTATAATAATTCATATTATATAGTATCATAAACTTAATTTTTTATATAGGGAATATTAGAATCAATAAATATTAATTACCTTGGTTACGATAAATATGTGTTTACTAAGGGTTAAATTAAGAAGGAATGGTTTATAAAACAAAATAAAGCTCTTCCAAAAAAATTATAGGCATATATAGAATTTTCCAACTCTAAAATATTGTAATTACTCATTTTGGAGTCTTATAACTTGATAAAAATGTTAATAATTTATTCTATTCAAAAACTCCATGTGTTTCCTCTCGCCATTTATATATGGCCATAACCTATCCTCTCCTATTCACACATAAAAAGCCATTTTCTTCTGCCAATACCTAAAAAAATCATATAATTACTCAGAAAAGTCATCCTAGATCCCCCTTTCTATAAAAATTATATTCTATGACTTATTTTGGGGAAAACATAAAGATGTTTTCTGAAAAATGGGTAACGTTCATAAAAGATCGATTTTATTTTGATTATTCTTCCTCCACTGTATAATCGTAATAAAAATTGATTATATAATAAAAAATATATATTAAATATACTTAGATATTTTTATTTCATGTTCATAACCTCAATCCATCTCCTCTTATATCAAATGAGAAACAAAACTATCGATCATGTGTAATACAGACTACCGCCTCACGAACTATGATAACTCATTTTCAATGAATACTTTTTAAGGATAGGTATAAAGATGCATTTAACATATCTATTTAATATTTATGATATTATTATACTCATATAATTTTTATATCACATTAAACTTCTTATATTACATGCTTTTTAAAATACAATAACGTCGCTCGTGGGTATAGTGGACTACCACCCCTCGTAGCGATGTGATTTTTTCACATACTTCGTTCATGGAAAGTAATAATTGTAATTTTTTTGCATATATTTCACATACATGAAATTATATTGATTATTGAAAATTAATATATCACCCAATTGTTTACCATTTAACTCGTTAATGGAATGATATCACCACTCATGCATATGTACGGCCCGCTGTCTCCATAAAGTGATTGGATTCATTTTGCATTTCCAAACTTCAAAAAAATTTATAACATAGTTTATAATTATAAAATATTATATTTATAACATTAATATAATTATGGATATTATGGTTTCATATCATATACCCATGAAATTGAACTTTCATGAAAAAACACTCATGTGAAAACAAGCTAATTAACACCTAAATCAACAAAAATAATGAAATATTATTAACAAAAAGGTGCTAAAATGTTATAAGAATATAATATATGATATTTTAAATATTAATATTGGTTTATTATAAATAGTTTAAATGAATAAATTCAATATAAATGAGATTAAACCATGTTCAACCAAAAAGAAGTGTTAGGTAAGGGACTTCATCTCAATTTTACTTCAGTGAGGCATATTGTAATGTTGTGCACCTATTTTATTTTATATATTGTATATATTGAATATTATTCGTGTAATATAATAAATAATTTATAATTCATGGTATTTTATGTTTTCACTTTAATTATTTGTTTTAATTGGATTTTAATTGAAAATTTCCAAGGGGTAAATAATTTCCTGACTCAATTTCTTTTCAATGGGTTATATTACTTCATTATTTTCAAGGACATTTTAAGATTATGTGTTTAAATAATTTTTTATATATTATGTTTTAATAAAAAAAATATTTTTATTTACATTTTATAAAAATAATCTATTCATTGAAAAATTCTCATATCGATGTAATGATCTTTGTAAGGTTGTATTTAAAAATTTTATTTTAGTCGGGATTGTTTATACTTGAATTTCCATTGAAGAGAACTATTTCATTATTATCATATAATCCCCTTTAATTTTATTCTCATATTGATCTTATTTATGATTTATAGTAAAATAACTATATTAATCTCTTTCGTACTTAAAATTATTATGATTTTTTAATAAAATACGCGATCATTTCTCACTTTGGTCAAAAACCCTTTTTGGTCCAAAATTAGGCTTTCTGAAAAAATAAATTTTTTTATGATTATAAAATTTATTTACAAAGTACTTTTTATTTATTTTTTAATTTTTAAAAATACTTATCAATGAAACTGTCCTAACATTTTTAAAACAAAGACCATTCAAATTTTATTGAAAATGTGAAAAATATATATATATTTTGACCTATAGAACTAGTACACAATTTCTATCCATAATGATCACTAATGATTTTAGAGATTATTTTACATGTTTACAATGTTATTATAAAATAGCTGTATTTTCAAAATGTTTTGTGAAATTTTATTTTTAATACGTGGATTTTAAAATGAAAAGGATATTTTTTTCAAAACATTTTAATGATATTTTTATGAAATTTCTATTTTTTTATTGATGTAAAACCATTATTTTACTTATAATCAACTCAGGATATGTTGTATCTATACCATACATATTTTTTATTGATGTTTTTATCATTTCAACCGAGAAAACTATTGACAAATCACTTTCCTGGTGCTTTTTTGTAGTCATTGACTTTCCCTTGAAATATTAACTTTCTTATTATCATTAAATATTATATTTTCTATAAATATCAATATTATTTATCATGTTCATACTTATTATAAAATATATTTTTAATTTATACATAAATTATTTTACTTTTATGGTTATAGTACTGAATTGAAATATTATTGTTAATATGTATTTCTTACTCGATATGGAAATTTGTTGATAATGAATATTGTCATTGAATTAAAATGATTATTTGATATATGAGGAATAATTGGTACATATCGATTTGGATAGGGCATAGTTATAGATACCCCTAAATCCATCAGTAGTCTAATGGGAATGATTAATTGGAAAGCCTTAGTTAAATTAGTTTTTGATGTATACCTACCCCTCATGTTTAATCTTTCCTTTGAAAAATCTAAAAACATGAGGTATCATTATGCATAACATCATGAAATCAAGTAATTAATAATTTACATCATCAAGAATTTAGTTATTATTATTCATGATAGTTTCATTGTGATATTATCTCTAAATTCATATCAATATCTGTTTATTGATTAAGTATAATGGGTTTGATGTTATTTAGTATTCAACATTTATTATTCCATATCTAATCTTGGTAATCAATTTATTTATTAAATGGATTGTGTTTCATCTATTTAGATTTTCTTATTGATTATGCCTTATCTAATAATGATAGTCAAGTTATTTATTAAATTGTATGTTTGTTCAGTTATATACATTTCCATGTTGATAAGGCTTATTGATTCAGGATATCATCTACTGTACATAACCCTTAAGGTACATTTGTGATCGACCTTATTTTTTTCCTTCCCTAAGTATCTTGGATGTGTGCTAAGAAAATTATACAAGGATATTATGTTGAGAATACTGATATTCTCAAAAATAATTATGTTATAATTTGAGTTTTTAAATTTAATAAAGGAATCAAATATGTTTCTAGTTTTCAATGAATTCTAAACTATTTAGTCTAATAGGATGTGATTTATAATATCTATAGCCAATGTTATACATTAAACACCATCTTTGGGCTTCTAAGGTCATGGTCATAACAAAATTAGTCTAATAAGTTGGTTAAGAAAGGAATATAATAATCTTTGGGAGAAATTTTTTTGAAGATCGAATCTAAATTATCTACTCCAAAGATGAATTAAAACATAGATGATAAGGAGGTAAAACCAACAGCAAAGAGATGATTATATTATTAAATGAGACATTACATCCTGGATCAATGAATGATGTCATTAAATTCAAATTAATATATGAGAAATCTAATGGTATGAAAATAATCCAATTAAGTGAGAGATTCTGGGAAAGGATTAGTAGTTAAAACTCCCAATGAAGAAGGGAATAAATTTTCCAATAAGTGAAAAGTTAAAGGAGATAATGTGGGGTGTGGAAGGTGATAGAAGGAAGGCAATTGTAATATCAAATATACGGATTGATGCCTAAATAAGAAATGTTATTAAAGAATAAAGGGAATGAAAATATAATATAATATTCAATAATATATTATAAAAAGAATAAGTCAACAACCATAAAAATGGTAAATACCAATCATTCCAAATGTGAATATAAATTGAAATCTAAGTGATCTATCATGGAGATACCTGGAGATAAATTTCATCGGTTAGGAAATTTTTCTCCACCCTTTCGGAAATGTAAAAGTTATTATATATGGTATAACCTCTCCCCATATTTTTTTATGGTATTTCAAATATGGGAGGATATGGTGATGATGGACGGGGAGTATTAAGGTGGAATCTAATATTGAATGAATTTAAAAAAAATTATATATTGGATAAATTATTAAACATTAGATAGACATTTGAAAAATGAAGAATTATGTAAGATTTTTATTCTCTCATATTTTTTACATGTTCTTGTTATTTTTATTAAGGTAGAGTTCTTATCTTACCAATGGTTATAACCTGAAATTTTATATCTTTTTATGTGATGATACTCTCAATAAATAGATAATGAAAAAAATAGTATCAAATGTGAAAATGTGGAACTTTTTTTGGGAATTTTAAATCTTTTTCTCTAAAAATGGACATCCCACATAGAGTTAGACATGATTTATTGATGGTAAATTTATAAGATAAAGTATATTCCATGTTAATTTAGTTGATGATTTTCTGATCTTCATTTCCAATAATAACATTCAACCATAATCATTGATTCTTACTCAATACCTTATCTCATGTTTTTATTGGATAAGATAGATATTGAGAATGTTGATGAAATATATTTTCACTAAAAATTCATATCAAGAGTTATATTATTTTGTTATTATTATGATTTATAAACATCAAACAGTATAAGAGAATGAAAAATTCTCCTCAAGAACATGCGTAGAGCCATAGAGAGAGAATATATTGATCATATCCTCCAGGATAGAAATAATTTAAAGGTATAAGATGTTATAAATGATCCTCCAAATGATTTAGAAATAGTGGTGACCATTGAAATTCCAACTTCTGTTTCAAATGGTATCAAATATCAATTAGTATCATGTATTATGGTGTATGAAACATCATTTGGGGATAATAATTGAAAATTTTGGAAATACCACCAAATATCTCTCTAAATAAAAAGGGAAATAGGAAAGTAAAACTTACATATAGGGGTATAATAATTTACTTCCATTTTCATTTATTTTTAATTTTTGCTAGATATATTTTATTAGATAAAGATTATTATCTAGAAGTAATTAGAAATGAAAATAAACACAATGGGGGTGAATAATGTTCCCAAAGGTATTTGGATGTATTTTTTGTTAAAATTTTATTTCATGTAAAAAATGAAAAGAAGAAAAGTGTTGGGTGGTGAATTTAGGATCCATAGAATGTATGGAGAAGATCTACTACCCATAAATTGTGGGTAAAGAAGTTTAAAGTCATATATTCCCTTAAATACCTAGTTGGAAATATTCATGTTGGTAGAATATAACATTAGATGATTGAAATGGGTGTACATCATGATAAAATTTGATATGTGTGGAAGGAGGAGTTCCAGTAATATATATAGTAGTTTTTAAGAATATGAGTCCTATCTATATTGTAATGTTTTAAGATATGTTATAATGAGTTCTAAAATGGCTAGATTATTGGAGTTTGAATACACATTAGTTGGAAGATGAAAATTCATGTCTGCTACTATATATGATTTCTAGAGACCATGATACAATGCATGAATGGAATCCTTGTACAATATGTGATATTGAAGGACTCAAATATGTGAGTTTTCATACACTATAATGTCCATGGGAATAATTTTGATGAATTATGTATGATTCATAAATTCAAAAAGTTATTTTTTATGAGTTTAAGAATGCCAAATATTGGTAATAGTTAAAGTGTAGGAGGGCTAATTGGCTCTGAGAGGAAATCTGAAAAATTGATAAATCTAGATTCCACCTACACAAATTCCTCCATAGAAATATTCCTGTATAGATAAATCCATATAACTGAAGTAACTTGCTATGAAATAAGTTCCTTAGTTGAATATCTATTCATGAAAAGGCGGAAACATAGTCAATTGCCTCATGTGCACAAATCTACATTCCCAATTTTTTTTCACATAAAATTCCAAGAACGATGTACATAAATTAATCTCCACAAATCAAAATGGAAAATCATAGCTGAATTACTCATGTAATTGATTTCCTTGACATAACCAAAGGCTACACAACCAATGCCACCACATATCTGAATTCAAATCTACATACCTAAATTAAGGATCACATAGGGAAATTGGTATATGCTTTCTAATTATCTAAATTTAAATAAATGAAGCACTGTATAAATTAATTATTCTCATAGATGAATCAGTGTATATGAAATGGAAATTCACATAACAAACTTTCCTTCACTTTCTCAGTGAAAATTGAAGAATTCTATATTTAATGAATCTAATGAATTAAATACTTTGGATGATACATAAAATTTATGATAATAATTCAGAAATTAAAAAAATAATAAAGGATGAATGATATATACGTTGATAAGAAAAAAGATCTGATATTAATCAGTGGTAAATGATAGATCAAGTTGAAATTAAAGGAGGAATGTTTAAAATTATTTAATTATGATGAAATATATATCAGTCAATACTAATGTAGTTATTTTATTTTATAATATCATTAAAATTAGAGAATATATGAGTCAAGATTGATTTTAGAAATAATGAATGAAGAGAATCTCAAAATTTATTTCTTGAGAAAGAAATTTATGTTTTCTAGTTTTTAGGAATAATGCTTATGAATTTTCATTAAATGTCGGTATTTTTTCATCAAATACCACATCAATTTGATTAAAAATTTTTCATTTGTTTGTGAGTATCTAATATTAAAGTATGGTAATTTACCTATGACATTAAAAAATATTAATAATCTTAAACTTTATGAATCTATAAAAAATGATGAGTTTAACACCACATCGGATTTTAATTTATTTAATATAGATGTTGAAATTTTATGTGTGGATTTCAGTAGAGATATTATAAGGAAGACAAATCCAAGCCCGTTATATAGACTTTGTTAAGATATTTTTCAAGTTAATTTTAAAAAGTGATGAAATGGGTGAGACATATTATTGGAATACCATTGGAGTTAAAAAAAATAGAGCATGAGATTATATGGAAACAAAAAAGGTATTTTAATATTTTTCTTATAAAATGGATAATTATTTTCCCCACCACAATACTATTTATGGGCTTTTAAATTTAAAATTGGTGTTAAATGTTTCTACCCATTGATTAATTCTGGTCATGGTCAATGTAATACAATTTTTTTATTACCTATGTATAGTCTAGTGGTTAACCCTAGGTAGTCTCCCGAAGAGGAGTACACAGAAAATGGTATTTATCTTATGGGGTGTTTAAGAAAATTAATTATTAATTGGTTTTATTTTAGAAATTATGAATTTAATAATGTGGTTTCAATTGATTTTTTAAATAATTAATGATTAATATAGTAATCGGGGATGGTTTTTATGGACTTGGTGAAATTCTACCATGGATTTTAGATTAAACTAATTCTACTATTGTCCAATAAGAGAGAAATTCTATTATAACTTATTCTATCTCCCTTCGATATGTAGTGAAATATAGAAGAAGCCTAACCAAAATCTCATATCTATTTAATCTCCTTCCTATGGTAATGTTGATGTTTTGGTACCTTTTGATTAATTAAGGCAATAATTGATTGTGAATTTTTGTTCCCTAAGAACCAATAGTTCCTAGTACAATTTTGTGCACGTGTTAGTGATCATTGAGAACTCACCATCCAAATATAATTTTTTCTATCATATAAAGATCATAATTTGGTAGAGTAATATTTAGATCAATGACTAGAGTAATTAATATTAATATAATCTAACCTAATAAAACTGTATTTGGTATTGTAAACTGAAAATTGGAAATTTATACATGGTGAAAGATAAAATAAAATATTTTTTTATTTTAAGAATAAATCTCATGAAAGGAATAATATTTCTTGCCTGACCCTTTCCTAATCATTCAGAAAAACCAACCCTTATTTGATAGGGTTGATGGTTTGATTTGGGAGAGGAGAGACATCATAAGAATAAATGAATAGAAAGACAGGAAAACATGAAAGGAAATCTGAAAGAGACCATTGTCCAGAGATTCCCCATACAGCGTGATCCCCTTCAACCCCACTATGTTATTATTTGTAGGTTTCAATTATTCTTAGTATATTATAAATAAACACCATCAAATATTCAAAATTCATACTCAGTCAATCTAGGGGTTCTCGGGTTTAAAAATCATAGCATGGTCTTCAATTTAATATAAAATTTATATATATTTGTTCTGAAAAACTCAATTATGTTTCAAAATAAAAATTTATTACATAAAATCATCAAGGAAGAACCCTAGGCCCATTTTAATGCCTAAAATCATAGTCATAAGAATTTTAGGGGACCATAATCTTGTGATATAGATGTTTTACTCTGTGACACATGTTTACTTTACTAAGACTAGTTTTTCTCCAATGCTGTTTATTTTTTTACCCCGAAATTCTTCATTACTTACATTGTAAACAAATATTTATGTTGTAAAATGGTATTTTCTAGCATTTTTTCTCCATTTTAGCCAAGATATTCACATTTATTCCTTGGACATGGTGTTTTTTCTATTGGACATCACAAGTTCTCTTTTACATCAAAAATTCAATACATTTAAGATTTTTTTTCAAACAATCTTTGAATCCTACCATAAATCATAAATATAAATAAATGTTAGAAATTTTAATCAATATATTTACAGAAATAGTGTATTTTATACCAAAATAAACATATATAATGTTGTTCTTTGAATTCCTCCATGCATAGAACAATCTTTTCCACAAGCATGTAATCTTAACAGAAATTAAAGAAAATGATAATGTTATCACCATTGAAATTCCAAATAAATTAAATAAAATGATTATTTATTTGAGATAAACCTTTTCATTTACAAAAAAATATTTAATTCAACTTCACATTCTTCAAAGAAACTAATTAGAATATGAATTTTACTCTTTCCCAATGAAAAGTAATGGATATTATCCTTTTTCTATTCATATATAATAATTAATTATCATGAAAAATTTTATGTCATGATTGACCACACAATGGATTTTTTCTCTCATTAGTCATGATTAATGTTATATAATAGTAATTATGTTATCATGAGTACCTGATCCTTTTCTATAGGCTTGAAAAGGATCTACATTCACCACTTTTTAAATATAAAATTCACATAATATAATTAAGAAATTGTAATAAAATTTCTAAAGACTCTATGGATTAAGGTTGAAAGGGATTGATATTGAAAATATTATGGCTCAAATTTTTTCGTTATCTTTAAGTTAAACTAAATTATACATAAAAAATCTCAATGAAAATGTATTCTCTAATATGAAAACTCCTACATCTCAGAACTTAAAAAAATGCAATGATTAATATATTTGTAACAAATGAATTTTGTTTTGTTTATTTTTCTATTTTTTAATAAATTTTTTTATTTTTCCAATGTTATGATTGAAAAAATATCACATCCAGCACCGAAAAACATATGATAAAATCAGCAATCAGATAAGGGTGATTTTTTTTTTTCAAAAAAAAAATCCATTTTTCATTTTTTAATTAAATGAAAAAAAATATAAGTGAAATTAATGAAACAAGATCCTTTCTCAATACCCAAAATAATACCACCATACTTTTACCTTGAAATGTAATACATCCCTTTGTCCATGACATCCTACACCATGACACTTAATCCTTAATATATCATGCAATACAAATAGATTAGTGTATGAAATGATATAAATGGATTGAAATATGGATCATTCCTATTGAGGTTATTTATGGATTCTATAGTCTAAAAAAGGATGATGTAAAATTTGGTTTCTATGATAGTATTTTAAAAATTAAAAATATCTCAATCATGTTAAATGTGGTTTTGCATAGTCATAGCTTTGACACATTCCAATGCATGTTCTATTAGGTGGAATGCCCCAAGATCAATCAAGAAATAATCTAATGATAATATAGATAGTATTTGGTATATAAATCTTCTCGATAATATAATATATGAATTTGGGGAAATCATTCATGGAAATAACTAATAATAAAAATTCAATTTAAACAAATTTTAGAAATTCAATATATGAAAATGGTTTGAAAATTTCATTTACCTTAATCAACTAAATCTTATAAATCATGTTTTATCAAAATAAACATAACAAATTTTCCTATAATTAGTCAATTCATAATTTTAATCAATTAATATAATTATTATAAAAATATGAAACAAGTCATCATGACATTTCTAATAAATTCATGTCTACCAATTAATCAAGTAAATCAGGAAGGCTTACTATGGGAATGTAATGTTATTTTAATGATAAAAAAATATATTTTGAATCATCAATACAGGGAGTTAAAATGATACTAAATATAATAGAAACCCCCCAGTAATGATTCATCAATTAGGTTTTGTACGTTCTATTTATTTAGTTATATAATGTATCATTTTTTACATCATAAATTCTATATTTATGACATAAGCTCCCATTTTGTAGTGTGAAATATGTATAGAATCTTCATGTTTTAACATGTGATTTCAATGGCCCAAAATACAATAATAAATAAATGATACATCATGCCTATTAAATTATTCTCCAATATTACATAAGGGAATTGCTGACTAACAAAATATCATTGGTTGCCTACTCAAAGCGCTTTTGTTTACAATTATTGGATCGTCCCATTTTTCTACCAAAATAATAAAATCATAAAGTTCATCTCCCACACTAAAATTGATGCAGTTTCTTTGACACACTCAAAATGATTTTCTATTAAGTATATATAAAATGGAATTAACACATTTAATCAAGTGTAGAGGTAAGGTTTAACCTGGTCAGTCTTCATGGATAATAAATTTTGAACGAGTGAAATCTCCTCCCCTGGTTCTTAACATATTATTCTAGTTTTATCTAGTTCATCATTTCTATCAATTATTTATCCAATTCCAATTCATGTGAAAAAAATAATATGCACTCATTGTGGAAATTCTTATCACTAGATTTTTTAAATCTTAGTCTCTTTCCAAATATAGGGAACCTTCCATTCAAGGATTTCTATTCCCACCTCACCAGAACTCCCCTTGGTTATTACCTTTTTTCTGGTAAAGACATGTGATACCAACACAAATATGATTTGTGTCAATTATTTCAAAAAAATAGAAAAACCCTTGATATTTTGTTATTATAGGTTTGTTTTTGATCTATCTAGATATATTTATAGCCTTCTTAAAATATGAGTCTCACCTTTCTTAATGTGTTATGTCCTTTATTGATTATTCATCCCCTCCCTTTTTGTGAAATATTTACCCTCAATGTTTTTTGAACCACTGAACATAATTTTTTGTTTTTATATACACTATTAAATATAGAAAGTCTATTTTGTAATTTATTGAGTATATATTCAACTTTTTCTCATGATCCAGTATTTTTATAGGAATGATAAGTTCCTAGAAATACCTCTACAGTTTTAATGAAATTTAATCTAACCTTTTTCATTTTGAGTTGTACAGTGATACTTATGGATTATGTGTCATCTATTTATTATTCTTTTATAAATAGTTCGTTATAGAAATCCATGATAATCATTTCATTTTTAGCTTCTTTATGTTTTTAATTATTTATATCATCATCTTATATTGATTTGGATTCATAAAACACTTTTAGTAAACTATAAAAAACAATTATTTTTTAATTTATTAATCATGAAATCAGAATCTGCATATGTTTTTAAACATACCTGATTCATGGTATTTTTTTATAAGAAAATTGTCTTTTAAGGAATTGAATTTTTGAGGCATACTAGATTCTTCAGTTGGTTATGTACCTTCATTGTGAAATATTTTGTTTATGAATGAATACATGATGGAATATACTTGGATTTAACTGTGTTTAAAAGATCTCTAAAGTCTACATGCTCTATTGAAATTTTTCTATCAAGAACATTAATGATGTTTTTTACTACATTAATGAATTTTATACCCAAAATGGCGGGTGAGTGTAAGGAACTCTAGTATTATTCCATGTTCAGGGCATATAAGTGAGTAGGGAAATGTAAATCCTTAACTTTCACAGGGTTTTATTCCAAAACTCCTACTAAAAATGGTGTATATATTTATGAGTTAGACCAATACTCTATTTAGCTTCAATTTTCTAACATGAAAAGATATAAATACATGATCAGTTAATACATTTATTGAATAACCTATTCAACATAAATAATTAATAAAATTAAATTTTAAAATATTTAAGGGAATATATAATGTCCCAATATCTTCATATTTTTATATTTTCAGTGGTGTAATCTGTACTAAGATGCTAACTCATAGGATGATGCTCTTATTTCCATCCATTTGAATTATTTTGGTGCATATATCTTTATAATAAATTATTCTTTTATGTGGATAGAGTTATTTCCCACTTCATGTTGTTGTCATTATTATTCTTTCTTTGGGATTATGAACTATTTGGTCTAGTATTTTTTCTATGTTTTAAGTTTTAAAGTCCATAAGTTTATCAAAATTACTAGTCAAATATTTTACTGAGTTCTTTACCTCGTCAATCTATGCTCCATATTGGGTTTTATGAGAACATGTTGATGGGTTTTCATATTGTTTTTTAAAAAAGTGTCATTTAAAATATTTCTACAGGTTGGGTGAATTTTGGTATTACTACTACTGAAATAGAGACTATGGTGGGTATTGATTTTTATAGAAGGGATTTGCCTGATTCTGCTAGAATTGTCAGGGATGAAAGGTTGTGATGAAACATTCGATCCTCCACACCTCAACACACTTTTCAACAAAATGATGGGACATCATTCATAAACAGTATACCTATGGTGATCCTTATTTTATTCACACATGGTTCACAGAATGATGTCTCACTAACCTGCGGAGTCTGTCAATTTTGGTTCCAAATAATTCCATTGAATTAGATATTCTTACCTCAAGGATTCATTTTGTTCCTTTACCTCTATATAATAATTTCAATGAGTTCTGTAAATATTTTTCACTAATACTATGAAATATTTTATCCATTTATTGATCAACATTGTCCATAATGAGGAATCTATAAGATTTTGATCTTTATGTAGTTTTTCCTTGTAAAAGAATACAAGGAAGTGATTTTCCACCATAGTTTTATGAGGGAAGCTTCTTCAAAGATTCTATACACTATTTTAGTATTCATAGAGTGTCTCTATATATTACAGATGAAAAAAATATATCTTCATCCGGATCACCATATTTCTTGATATATAAAAAATATTTCGATAAAGAATCTATTTATTTCTTCCTTGTCATTTAAATTCCCCTAGATGTATATTTTATATCCATTCTTTACTATATCCCTCATGTGAAGAGGAGAATTCCATCCACATGACATGTTCTTCTGTAACTCCTCATTGATTGAATATTGAGAAGACATAGGTGAATTCTTAGATGTTC
Source organism: Viscum album (assembly GCA_963277665.1). NCBI lineage: Eukaryota > Viridiplantae > Streptophyta > Magnoliopsida > Santalales > Viscaceae > Viscum > Viscum album. Next base: position 836,630,649 of record OY728137.1, read on the forward strand.
ATTTTCTGGTCTTCCCTTTTGAGAGCATGAAATTTGGGAAGAACATGAATCTTGTAAATGTATAATTAATTTTTTTTCCAAATATGGTATTTTCTAGTTGATTTTTTTGGTTTTGAAATTGGGGTCATATAGGTCTGTGAGCATTTTGTTCATATTTTCAACCATAATTTCATGTTTAGAGTAAACACTAAAAGTGTCACTCGAATTAGTGAGGTTTATTCATAAAGGAAAAAATTTCATGTCTATTTTCATTATTTGGGTTTGTTTTTTAAAAATTTCCTGATAAAATTCAATTATTTGTTCTTTTGAAGTAAAGGTAATACATTGGTAATTAATTTTTTTTGGGTAACGAGGAACCAACTCCCTTATAATGATACCAAATTTGATTCACGCATATCCTTAGGGATGAAAAAATAGTTAGTTTTTATTATATATGTATTTTGTTGTGGTTAACCCTTTGTATTTTACCACATATAAGTGAACTCAAAATGGCTTACCAGTTTTTGTTCGTTTAAGAAAATTTATTTTTAATCTAATTTATTTTATAATGATAGATTTTAAGAAATTAGTTTAAATTTATTGAGTAAAAAAATTATTAATATAGTAACTAGATCATGTTTGGATATACCTAGTGAAATGAATTCATTGTTTTTCAATTATATCAGTTCTTCTTCTATTGTTCGGCATGAGAGAAATTCTATAATATCATACTCTCTCTCCCTAGAAGGGTGGTAAAAATGAGAATAACCCAAACAGAAATCTTGTATTGGTTTACCCTCCATAAAATGTTCTTGTTGATGTATCATGTCCTTTTGATTGATTTGGAGAATCCTTATTCATTTATTATTGTTCCATAGAAACCAATAGTTCCTACCAAAATTTCGTTCATTTATTGGAGACCCATGAGTACTCATGACCCAAGCATAATATGTTAGATCATATATGCATTACAATTATGTGGAGGGAGAATTGTATCATTGAACAGGGAAATTAATATGATTAAAATCTAATCGCATAAAACAATATTTGGTATTGAAAACAGAATACAGGTAATTGATACCATATAAAAGAACAAATGAAGTAATTTTTTTTAATTTAAGCCTATAACTAATGCAAATAACAATAATTCCATCCCACACCATTGTTTCAAATCAATAAAAAACATCCCCTCTTTGAATAGGGTAGACATGTTTATTTGGGAGAAGGGATACATTGAAAGAATGAATGAATAATAGAAATGATGGAAATAAAACTATAGTAGGTTGTTTCTAGAGTTTCCCATTTTCAAGTAATCCTTTCGAGTCACCCATAGAATCTTTTTTATATACATAAATCATGCTCAAACTACCATAAATGGCCTCTATAAATGTTTCTAAATTAATCCTCATTCAATCTCAATGGTTTTAGGGTCTTCAAATAATTGTTCAATCTTCAGTTTTCATAAACAATAATCTATTGTAGTCTCATAAAATTCATTTACATCTTCAAACATTATTTTATGTTGTAAAATCTCTGAGTAAGAACCCTATTAGAGTTCTCTGACCTAAAATTAGGTCTATAATATTTTTGTGGGTCCATCACTGAAAAAAACAAATCTATCATTCTGGGACATAAGTTTAATTTTCCCAAACTAATTTTCCTCAAATGTGGTTAAAGTTTACACCTTATGTTCTTCATGGGTTACATCATAAAAATTATTTATAATAGAAAATGTTTTCTTCCAATTTTTTTGCTCAATTTGATCATACTTATTCACTTTTAAGCCTTGTAATTAGTTTTTTTTCTAATGGGACATCAGTATCCATCTTCATCGTCATGAATTCAGAACTTTTAAACTCATTTTTGAAAAATCTATGTTTCAATCCATAAAACATAAAAAAAATAATTTTTAATTAACTGATATACAAAAATTGTGTATTTCATACTAATATAAACATAAAAAATTTGTTCTTACACCCACATATGTGATAGTTCATGAAGCTCGATGAGGAAGAAATAGAAAAATTAGCCGCAAATTTTATTTTTATTTATGATATGAATTTGAGAACCATGAGATTTGTTGTTGTTTGAGATTAATTGACCTCTTCACAAATATATGTGTAATATGTTACATATTAAATAAATGAATAAAGAGGAATTCATAATAATATTGGGATCATTTTGATAGTGACAAAGTGTTGAGATGAATTATATCATGTGACATCGTTTATTTTAGAATCATTTTTGACGAGTTATTGGGTTTGAACATCACATGAGCCCACTAAGTGAGACATATAAGTGAACAAATTCAGAATTTTTGTAAAGATGAATTATGAGTATTGATAGAGTGTTAAATTATATATGAAGCTATGGTGGAATTTGATAAATATTTTTTGAGAAGATGGAGATCTATCTTGTAGTTTTTTCCAATAAAATACAATGTTTTTTGAAAAAATCCATAGAGTATCTATGTTTGATAGAAATGGTAGTAATAAATACAGATATTTTTATTTTTATTTAATTCCATGTGTATATTTTACCATTTTTATAAATATACACGAGTTCAAAATTAATGAATGGATTGATGAAGCTTATATTTTACATTCAAATAAAGTAATAAAGGATTCTAAGGTTGGTATTTGGTATGAAAAGGATAACATGCTGCTCAAGTGGATCTTAATAAATTATGTTTTTATTTATCTTATTTTATATTATATTATAAGAAAACATGTTTGAAAACAAAACGTTTTTAGGAGTTATATGAGATGATGAATTTGATATACATGGTTTATAATTCATCATGTTCTTTGAAATGGTTGTAAAATATGTGATAAACACATTTAGGTGATGTATTTTTTTCAATTTATTTTTTTAAATATGAGGTATATGATCCTACCACTTCAATGTCATATTATAATGAATGAAGTATTCATTTTATAATATTACTCCAAATTCATAGAATATCATATATTATATGTTTGTTAACACATTTTTTTTAAATAAATTCATATATAAAATAAGTGTTATTTTCTAATACAATATAGTTTTTATTTTAGAAATATATATTTTATGAAAAATATAGTTTTTAATAACCTGGTGGATGCATTTTTAGGCTTAGGGAAGTTCAAAATATAATAAATAAAAGATGTTAATATTTAAATTTAAAGTGAATGAAACATTACATACAAATGAAATTTATAATTAATTGGTAATTAATTATCTTAATATAAAGAGTAACATTATAAATTTCTTAAAAATTATCTCAAATAGAAAATTTTTAATAATAATCTTCTTAATAAATGATGATGATAAACTTATAAAGTATTATATTTATTTAAGACTATAAAATTTATGAGTGTCATAAATTGGATTTTATGAAGTAACTATGTTTGTATATTGTGATCAAAGAGTTTAATATGATAATTATATATCCAAATATCTTCATTTTTCAAATAAGAAAACGTTTTAGACGATATAAATTAACATATAATATTGGGATGATTTTTTTAATAGTAATATTATTCTGTGAGAGGAAATACAAAGAGATATAATGATATTATGAAGAACCTAAAAGTGTATCAATCATAAGGCCTCTATGGTGGTCTTATATATGGGACCTAGTTAAACTAATAATTATGTTTGGATATATTAATATAATTAATATATTTTAAGAATAAATTAATCTTATCATGTTATAAAAAAAGGAACTCCCCAGTTTATTATTAATTCACATTGTATACAAATATTACATAAACTGATATGATAATTAATCCCTCAAATTGTGACTTTGAGTTATCCAAAATCAATGTATATCATTAATTATTATAGATTGTAATGAAATGTAATTATTAGAGTGTTTAGGTTTTTTATAGAGATATATGAAATTCATAATGAGGGAAAAATATGTTTTGTGAGCTAGATCACCAACTATGTATACAACATAGAGTTCAATACAATATATCTTTGGTATTGCATGGGTGTATGTTTCATATTGAATCCACCTTACCTAGTATTGTCATGATACATATTTTGAGGACCTTCATGTAGGATCGAAATATAGTATGAGATGCTCAATATACAAGAGGGCGGTGAATTGTATACTTTAAAAATTCCTTTGGAACCTTTAAAGTTAGTTATGAATAACTATAGTTTCCTTAAGAAAAGTAAAGGGCTAAGTTTAACAAGGATTAAACTAAGCAAATTCACAACACCTCTAACACCGAAAGTAAACTTAGGAAAGAGATTCCGAAAGTTGGTTCCGGAAATATGATTCCGGAGATTGAAACTTAACAAACAATTACAATATGAGATTCTACCTTTAAAGCATATAGAATCTAAATGAATCAGAGTAAGTAATGAAGTATAAGAAAGTTATACTTTCCTTAAGATACAAATTGCAGCGGAAATAAAACAAGTAGTTAAACTACAAGTAACAAGATAATAGTCTTTTAACCCAAAGAGAAGGGTATCCAACAACCATGGATAAAGGTACCTTGATTTATACTTTCAAGCAAGTCTGTCTTACCCACACCTGGGTAAGGCCTCGATACGAAGATTGGAGTCTCTGTCTTGCTATCCCCGCAATCCCTCAACTTCAAGGTAGTTGGCAACCTCTGTCTTCCTCAGCAAGAAAGCCCTCGAACTTTTAAGGTAGTCGGAACCTCTGTCTTCCTATCCCCGGAAGCCCTCGAATGTAATCACCAATATTCGGAGTCGCACGAAGCTTTGAGAGTTAATAAGAGCCTCTCTCTCTAGAAATCACTTCAAGCAAATTAGTCAGCCTTTCAGCACTTTCATCAGCTATCAGCACCGAGCTCTTTCAAATGAGCTCCTATTTATAGGTAAGGTCGGCTCCTTCTCCAATGGTCATATTTTCCTTAAAGATCGGAGGGACCTGTACACGTGTCACTTAGACAATGGTTAGTTTATAACAAAACAGACGACATCGTTTTATAACAAAACAAGTGTAACAGAAAGTACGACATCGTTTTAAACTCTAACATAAAAGTTCGGAATGAAACTTCAGAGTGAAGGTTCGGAGTGAATAAATTCAGAGTTTATAAAACAATGATAATCAGATTCTGTTTAATAGGTGAATTCGGAATGAGAATTCGGAATAGGAATTCGTCATCAGAAATCGTAATGAGAATTCATCATCAGAATTCGTAATGAGAATTTGTCATTAGAATTCGTAATGAGAATTCGTCATCAGAATTCGTAATGAGAATTCTTCATCAGAATTCGTAATGGGAATTCGGAATGAGATTTCTTCATTAGAATTTGTAATGAGAATTCTTCATTGGAATTCGTAATGAGAATTCTTCTTCAGAATTCGTAATGAGAAGTCGGAATGGAATTTCTTCATTAGAATTCGTAATGGGAATTCTTCATTAGAATTCGTAATGAGAATTCTTCTTCAGAATTCGTAATGAGAATTCTTCATTGGAATTTGTAATGAGAATTCTTCTTCAGAATTCGTAATGAGAATTCTTCTTTAGAATTCGTATCCTGAATCTGGAATAGAACATAGTCAGAATTCATATCTGGAATTCGGAATGAAACTTCCTTATAGTTCTTATCCAGAATCCGAATCCTAAAACAGAATGCTTTAAAAAAAAGTTTCAACAATTCCGAGAAAATGAATCTGAATCTCATACTTAAGAAAAATATAGATAAAAATATGATAAGGATAATCTTTCTTATAAAAGCGATTTTCCTTAAGAAAGCATTTTTCCTTATAAAAGCAATTTTCCTTATAAAATAAATTTTCCTTAAGATAAGGTGTTTGTGATTTTCAAAACAAGAAGGAATGGAAAAGTCATAAGGAAAACCTTATTGACCCAACAATCTCCCCCTTTTTGGAAAGTACAAACATCCTTACGAAAAACAAAAAATTCTAAGAAGAAAAAAACATATTAATGCTTATCTCCCTTGTTTTAAGGATATAGATGAATACGACTAACTCCCCCTTAGGCTTTGAAACTATAAGGATCGTATTAATATTTCTGGAGTGATATTTCATAAGAAAGTCTTCTTTAAGAAAAACTCCCCCTTAAACAAACTCTTATTAGAGTTCTTTTTCCTTGGGTATTTTTTCTTTCTCCCCCTTTGATAAACTCTTATTAGAATTCCTCTTTTTCTTAAGGATCTTTTCCTTCTCCCCCTTTGTGATTTTCAAAAATAATTGGAGGGAATGGAAAAAAATTAACAAAGTACCTGAAAGATTAGTAATGACAACAATAAAAACAACAAGCAAAATTCTCATTAGATTTGAAATGTCAGCAAAAAAAGAATTACAACAAAAAGATCGGATTGGGTTATTTCGGATCTTTCTCCTTCGACATGAGCCCCTTAAGAATCATCTTGATCTTCTTTAAGTCTTTATGATCTTCTTCTTCTTGCTTCTCTAAGACGACTATTCTTGCGGACTGAGCTTCAATTTTTTCTTCCTGAGCCTTCAGTTTTTCTTCCTGAGCTTGGATCGTTTCTTCCTGAGCCTTCATCCTTACTTCAAAATCGATCCGATGATCCCTTTCAAATTTCTAATTCTGAGAAACAGAATTCAACTTCCCATTCAGATCCCTGACTTCTTGGATCCAGAAGTTCTTTTCCTCTGTCATCTTTTCTTCAAAGGAAGCAGTCAGCTCATTAAACTTCTTGTCCTCAGTTTCAAAGGCATCCTTAACATTATCTTGAAACTCATCGAAAAGACTCATCTCTTCCATAATCTTCTTATACCAGCTTGTCATCCTCTTGCAAGATCTTTTATGAGCTTCGTAACCAATAAAGAAGTTTTTGAACTGGGCTTCAATCTCAACACACTTATCCATAACCATGGATACGGAGTCTGTTTTCAGATTCAACGCATGTTGGAGCATCTGGCATCGTGAATCAATACTTGAGAAGGTCGGAATGGTTCCCACCAACTTCTTCAAAGACTGAACAACAAAATCATGCCCTAACGAAGATGACTCCGAATCTGAAATCTTGCTCGGAGAGTTTTCTTCCTCAATAAGCTCCAACTTCCTCTTAGAAGAACTACCAGCTGCCTTTCTCATCCTCTTTTCTGAACTCGGGGTATCAGCAAGAATTTGTTTCCCCTTATCTTGTTTCGTAATTGAAACCTGTTCCGGAGTTTTCTTCTCACTGTCAGAAACTTGTACAATAATATCTTCCTCATCAGCCACTTCCTGAACACCAACCTCTACATTTCCCATCTGAGGAATATCATGTAAAAGTTGTTCTTCTTCTCCATGATAGGAAACTTCTTCTTCCCCTTTCTCTTCTTCCATTGCAGGAGTAACTAGCTTTAAAGATTGAGCTTCTGAAGTCCGGAGTGATAAGTGTTCCGAATGAGTTCCCTTGTACTCATCTACTTGTTTTAGCACATCTCCTATCTCACCACTTCCTTCAGCAGCTTCGTATACTTGTTCCACTTGCTCTACTTCCTCGGTATTAGTAGCAACAGCTTCTTCCGGAGCAACAAGATTTCTTCCTGGAGTCTCAGGTAGAGATTCCAGAGAGAAAGATCTCGGAACTAGAATTGTTGCTGAAACCATTTCATTGAACTTCAACAACGCTTGGACTTCCTCAGCTTCTGACATTTTCTTCTTAAGCTTCTTTTCCTTAGCTTGTTTCTCAAGCTCATCAGCAGTTTTCTCCTTCAAAGCTTTAGCCTCTGAAGGGTCCAGTCCGAACTGTGGATCCCCTTATTTCCTTGTTTCTTTATCTGCTCTCCACTTTGCTACAACCTCATCAGTATAGGTCTTCTTCTTCTTAGGCTTTGGAGGTGCGGAGTGGACTTCCTTAGACTTGGGATTTTCTCCTTGTTCTTCCACTTCTTTCAGCTTTCTCTTTCTTACTGGCTTGGATGATTCTGGATCAGCAGATTTCGGAGCTACTTCTTCTTGAGGAGGTAGATCAATAAACTTTCCAGACTTCATGTCAAAATCTATATTAATTCTTTTAAGCGTGCCATCACTAAGCAGAATTATCTTGCAAACTCTCGGCTTAGATTTTCAAGCCTCTTTGAAAGACTCAAAACACCTAACAATCAACTTGGAGAGGATTGCTGGATACATAATAATCTGAGCTCTCAGATTCCCCTTCTTCAAATTCTCAATATTAAGAAGAATATGCTTCATCACGTTAAACTTACTTAGATTTATCAGCAAATCTATGATATATATCTCACTCTTCTTCAAGCTATCCTTATCACCTTTTCTCGGTACGATAAGTCCTTGTACCCATAATTCCAGAATCCGGAAGTTTGTTGATAGAGTTGCAATCTTCAGAGCCTTGTCATCAGCCAATCCGAGTGTTTCTAAGGCCTTTTCCTTGTTGAAACTACCCATAGAGTCTGGAAATACGTGCGAAATAAACTCAGCTTCTCCTTCATAGGATAGCCCTACCAAGCTTGCAGCCTTGGTGTGAGAAAGTTTGTATGTCTTTCCATACGATTTGAAAGAAAACTTCTCTTTATCATCTTCCTTAATGAAAGAAACAGATTCATAAAATTCGACAAGTAAATCAGAATAAAATTAATCTTGATTCCCGGTTTTAGATACCGCAACATCCTCCCAGCCATTCAACTTGATGTTCTTTGAGATGATAGAATCGTAGTCGCTGAAGAAAGTCGGATGAACTAACCTTTCTCTGTAAACTAACCACTGAGATATAGGCTTGGTTGAAGACATTTCTTGAGATGCTAACTCTGCAGACATTCGGATTATAAGTTCTCTGGGAAGTTCGCAATGGAGAAGATTGAAATTCGGAATGACCTTAAATCAGAGGGGCAGAGCTTCAGCACGCGAAAGCTTGAAACCGATGTGGGACTAGAAATTATGGTCCCCTTTATATAGGAAACGAGATGACGGTTCACATTCCATAGTTGATCTAACGGTTGGAATGAGCTGCGATCAGATCTCACGGTTGAAAATTCGAATCCGATCTTTTTGAGGTTTTATTAAAACAAAGAATTAAGAAATCTAAAATCCGAAAACAAAATAAAAGAAACTGCCAGCAAGTAAAATATGATTACGAAAACTTTAGTAAGGAAATCATACTTTTCAGATTAGCTTAGGAAAGTTATTCGTAATGGGTAATATAAAGATGGCTACAAAAAACTCAATACGAAAATGTAAATACGAAAAACTTAATACGGAAAACAATCTTAAGAAGAAAATCAGTACGAAGAATTTAGTACGAAAAATACATTTTGAAGAATTTGGTATGAAAATTCCTTTATGAAACTTCCAGTACGAAACTGTCATTCCGGAAATTTTCAACATGAATACTTTCATTCCAGAAGTGTTCTATTCAAAAATGTCCAATCTAGAAAATTGTAGTTCTGGAAGTTCCATTCCGGAAATTTTCGTTCCGAAAAGTTTGAAAACAAATTTTGAAAAAACTTAGTTAACTAAACAATCAAATGTACTCCCCCTATAAAAACGAGTTTATTACTGTAAGGAGAATTTTTCAACAGAAAGTTAATTAAGTAATATTAACTTACGGTTATCATTCCTAACTTCTGTTTAATATATTCAAATCTATCAAAAGGAAAATATTTTGTGAATATATCAGCAAGTTGATCTTGCGTTCCGATAAACTGAAGAATAATATCTCCTTTAAGTGTGTGATCCCTAAGAAAGTGATGCCTTATATCTATGTGTTTTTCACGGGAGTGATGTTCAGGGTTCTTACTAAGGGCAATGGAACTTGTGTTATCACACAAAATTTGAGTTTTGGTAAAACTCAAGCCATAATCTGTGAGTGTGTGTTGCATCCACAACACTTGTGCACAACAACTTCCAGCTGCTACATATTCAGCTTCAGCAGTGGAGAGTGCAACTGAATGTTAATTCTTGCAGGACCAAGAAACTAAAGAATCTCCTAAGAAATGACAAGTTCCGGATGTACTCTTTCTATCCATTCTGCATCCACCAAATTCAGCATCAGAAAATCTTTTTAAAACAAAATCATTTCCAGAAGTATAAAATAATCCTAGATCCATGGTTCCCTTAAGGTAGCGAAAAATACTTTTTACTGCCTTTAAGTGAGATTCCTTAGGATTGGATTGATATCTTGCACATAGGCATACTGAAAACATTAAGTCTGGTCGACTAGATGTTAAGTAAAGTAGAGTTCCAATCATACCTCTAAAAGATGTTTGATCTACTGGTTTCCCAGCTTCATCAAGATCTAAAGAGTTTGAAGTACCAATGGGAGTACTTATACTATTAGTGTTGTCATAACCATACTTTTTAAGAAGATCTTTAATATACTTATGTTGGGATATGTAGGTTCCTTCTGGTTTTTGAGAAATTTGAAAACCAAGGAAAAATGTTAACTCACCCATCATACTCATTTCAAACTCAGATTTCATTAGACTTTCAAAAGAGTCAGTCAAAGATTGTTGAGTTGAACCAAATATAATGTCATCAACATAAATTTGAACAATCAAAACATTTTTCATATCTTTCTTTATAAAAAGGGTTGGATCTGCATTTCCCTTAACATAGTTATTTTGAAGCAAAAATCCAGTGAGTCTATCATACCATGCTCGTGGGGCTTGTTTAAGGCCATATAAAGCTTTGGTAAGTATAAAAACATGATCTGGATGTTTTGTATCTTCAAATACAGGAGATTGTTCAACAAAAACTTCCTCTTGAATATAACCGTTAAGAAAAGCACATTTCACATCCATTTGGAAAAGTTTGAAATTAAATAATGCTACAAAAGCAAGTAGAATACGGATAGATTCAAGTCTAGCTACTGGAGCATAGGTTTCTTCATAGTTTATTCCTTCTTGTTGATTATAGCCTTTAGCAACAAGTCTAGCTTTATTTCTAACAATGACTCCATTTTCATCATATTTATTTCTGAAAACCCATTTTACTCCAATAACAGAAGTTTCCTTAGGTCTTTCAACAAAGTTCCAGACTTTATTCCTTTCGAATTCATTTAGTTCATCTTGCATTGCTTTGATCCAATCATCATCACCTAAAGCTTCATCAGTGCTTTTAGGTTCTATTTGGGAAAGAAATGCTAGATGTTCTACTTCATTTCTTAAGGAACTTCTAGTCCTTACAGGTTTATTTACATCACCAATGATACTATCACTGGGATGATTCTTAAGAAACACCTGGTTTGGGTTTTGTAAAACATGTTCATCAACATAGGGTAGAAATTCTTCTGAGGTAAATGTCTCAGAAGTATCTTCTAGAACAATTTCCTTATCAGAAGGTTCTTCTATCAAAGGTTGACAATCAGTTTTTGAAAACACAACCGAATATGTAAGTTGGGATGGTTTAAAAACAAAAGGATCTGACTCATCAAATTTCACATGCACTGTTTCTTCAACAGTACAAGTATTTTTGTTAAAAACTCTATAAGCCTTAGAGGTTGTGGAACAACCTAAGAAAATCCCTTCATCTGATTTTGGTGAGAATTTATGTAAGTTATCTTTAGTATTCAAATTGAATACTTTGCAACCAAAAACCATGAAGTAGAAAATTCTTGGTTTTCTACCATTCCATAACTCATAAGTAGTTTTATTAAGAAAAGGTCTAATCAAAACTCGATTTATAGTATAACAAGCAGTACTTACAGCTTCAGCCCATAAATGTCTAGCAATAGAATATTCACTCCACATGGTTCTAGTTATCTCTTGAAGAATTCTATTTCTTCTTTCAACTACACCATTCTGTTGAGGAGTTCTAGGTGCTGAAAAATTGTGAGTAATACCTTTCTTACTACAAAAAGTTTCAAAATCAGAATTTTGAAATTCTCCTCCATGATCACTATGAATAGTTTTCAATGGAAGGTTTTTCTGATTTTTAACTTGAGCTCTAAAACTTTTGAAATAGGAAAAAGCTTCAGATTTCCTTGCTAGAAAATAGACCCAAGTAAATCTAGTATAATCATCAACTAGAACAAACACATAGTATTTGCCTCCAATACTTCCAGTTTGTGTTGGACCAAAAAGATCCATGTGCACTAACTGTAATGCATCGGTTGTTGAGACTTCACCGATTGACTTAAAACTAGATTTATGTTGCTTGCCATATTGACAAGGATCACAAACTTTAGAAGAATCAAACCTAAGCTCTGGTAGATCCTTAACAAGTTTCTTCTTAGAGAGTTTACATAGGTTTTTAAGATTACAGTGTCCTAATCTTCTATTCCATAACCAAGAATGATCTTCCATTGAACTTAGGCAAGGTAAATCATGGCTTCTTAGGTCTTCTAAGTTTAAGGTGTAAACATTCTCTTGCCTATTGGCTGAGAGAATAAATTCTTCCTTGGAATTGTGAACTAAGCATTTATCATTCCTAAAATTCACAAGGTAACCTTCATCACATAACTGACTTATGCTAATGAGGTTGTGCTTAAGACCTTTAACAAAAAGAACATTTGAAATCAAGGTTTTACCTAAAAGAACAATATTACCAATACCAACAATCTCTCCCTTAGCATTGTCTCTGAAGGTTACCTTTCCTCCTTTCGTTTTGATAATCTTTTCAAAAACGCTTTTGTTACCAGTCATGTGCCGGGAACATCCACTATCCATGTACCATGTATTGTTGCTGGTACTTTCTTTATTATCCTGAAATCTAGAAGAAAATTAGACTTTCGGAATCCAAACTTGTTTGGATCCAAGATTTCCAGACAATAAAATTTTAGGAACCCACATTTTCTTAGAAAAGTATGCTTTGTGAAATCCTAGAGATTGGGTTTTGTTTAAGGAACAACTTTTTGCCTAGTGACCTCCACATTGACATTTAGTACAAAATGGGGCACTTTGAGGAACAAAATAATTGTTACTGAAAATAGGTTTTTCATGGGTATAACCAAATCAGGATTTATTTCTTAGAGGTCGTAATTGAGAATACATCTTATCAAAATTTTCCTTACCATGGGTAAAGTTTGATAAACACTTCTTTAAGGAAAAAATTTCGGACTTGAGTTTTACAAACAAGTTTTTATCCTCAAAATCATTAGTTTTTGAACTAGAGTTAGGCTCGAAAACATTTTTATTAGAAATTACTTTTTCTAATTCTTTGGAAAGTTTGTTCTTCTCAGAACTTACTTCCTCAAGATTTTTTGAAATACTTTCAAAATCAGCATTTTTCTTATCACGATCTTTAGAAAGATCTGATATCTCTTTAGTAAGAATAGAATTCCTAGAATTTTCCTTATCAAGTTTCTTATTGAGTTTAGAATTCTCAATCTCAAGAAGTTCGGCAAACCTAGAGACTTCTTCAAAAGTAGGTAAAGTATTTTCCTCATCATAAGATGATTCTTCATCAGAAGAGTTATAATACTTACTATCATTAGAATTTAAAGAAAAATTTGTCAATGATTCAGCATTTCGTACCTTAGCCATAAGACAATGATTATCAATAGGTAATCTGGCTATAAGACCAAGATTCTTCTGTCCTGAAGATTCATAATCAGAAGATTCATCTGAAAAGTCACCACCACTGGCACTCCATGTGTCATTAGCTTTTAGAACTTTCTTAGCTTTAGCTTTGTAATACTTCTTTCTGTTCCTGTCTGAATTTCTTTCCTTCCTTTCTTTCTTTTTGAGCATAGGGAAATCTGGTCTAATATGTCCATCTCTTTTACATTCATAACAAGTAACTTCTCCATATTTCTTATCTTTCCTGTCCTTTTTCTTATACATGGATTGAAAGTTTCTCTGCCCAGCTATCTTGTTCATCCTTCGAGCAAGATTGGCTAATTCATTTTCTGAAACTTCACTCTCACTAGATTCGGATTGGAAAATGACTTTCTTAGACTTGGATCTAGTTACTCTCTCAGGAGTCTTAGCTTTCATCTAATTCGAAGTTGTAGTAAAAGAAACAGTACCATTTCCATTCTTCTTCTTGATGTTGTCAGCATCTCTCTTCATTCTTGTTTCATGTTGTAGAAGAGTTCCAAATAATTCATCAAGAGTGATTTGAGTAACCTTCCTGTTCTCATCTATAGCTGTTCTCTTGGATTCCCACTCATTGGGCATAATATCAATTATCTTGTACACAAGATCTTCATCATCTAAACCTTTTTCTCCAATATATTGTAGACTGTTGACAATAGTCATAAATCTTTATTGAACTTTACAGATAGGTTCTCCATAACGAAAATTAAAGCCATGATATTCAGCTCTAAGCATAGCTCTTCTAGTCTCAATTACTTTAGAAGTCCCAAAGTGTGTAACCTCTAACTTCTTCCATATACAGTTAGCTGCTTCACAAGAAGAAATTTGGCTATATATATTTCTGGTCATTGAACATAGTAAACTATTGCGTACCTTATAGTTGAGTTGATATTCTTGCTTTTCCTGGTTAGTAAAAGTTCTGACTTCCTTGTCAGGAATTTTATAATCACCAGTAAGCATAACAAAGTTGTCTACTCCAGTATTAATAACAAATGTCTTCATACGATCTCTCCAGTACTCATAGTCATTACCATCAAATATAGGTTGTCTTGTAGGATTCATATTGTCAATAGATCCAACATTAATTCCTACCATACTAGAAATAACTTTTCACACAAACTTGTTAGTAGAAAAAGATTCGTAATAACAAAGTTCGGAATTAGAAAAGTTCGGAATGGATAAATCGGAATGACAGAGTTCGTAATGGAAAAGTGAGAAAGAAAAACTTGTATGTGAGTACAAGTATTTCAGTAACCTCCTCTGATACCAAATGTAAGAATGGTATAGAGTAAGAGGTTTCCAAGCTCTGATACCAATTGTAGGATCGAAATATAGTATGAGATTCTCAATATACAAGAGGGGGGTGAATTGTATACTTTAAAAATTCCTTTGGAACCTTTAAAGTTAGTTATGAATAACTATAGTTTCCTTAAGAAAAGGAAAGGGCTAATTTTAACAAGGATTAAACTAAGAAAATTCACAACACCTCTAACACCGAAAGTAAACTTAGGAAAGAGATTCCGAAAGTAGGTTCCGGAAATATGATTCCGGAGACTGAAACTTAACAAACAATTACAATACGAGATTCTACCTTTAAAGCGTATAGAATCTAAATGAATCAGAGTAAGTAAGGAAGTATAAGAAAGTTATACTTTCCTTATGATACAAATTGCAGCGAAAATAAAACAAGTAGTTAAACTACAAGTAACAAGATAATAGTCTTTTAACCCAAAGAGAAGGGTATCCAACAACCATGGATAAAGGTCCCTTGATTTATACTTTCAAGCAAGTCTGTCTTACCCACACCAGGGTAAGCCCTCGATACAAAGATCGGAGTCTCTGTCTTGCTATCCCCGCAAGCCCTCAAATTCAAGGTAGTTGGCAACCTCTGTCTTCCTCAGCAAGAAAGCCCTCGAACTTTTAAGGTAGTCGGCACCTCTGTCTTCATATCCCCGGAAGCCCTCGAATGTAATCACCAACATTTGGAGTCGCACGAAGCTTTGAGAGTTAATAAGAGCCTCTCTCTCTAGAAATCACTTCAAGAAAATTAGTCAGCCTTTCAGCACTTTCATCAGCTATCAGCACCGAGCTCTTTCAAATGAGCTCCTATTTATAGGTAAGGTCAGCTCCTTCTCCAACGGTCATATTTTCCTTAAAGATCGGAGGGACCTGTACACGTGTCACTTAGACAACGGTTAGTTTATAACAAAACAGACGACATCGTTTTATAACAAAACAAGTGTAACAGAAAGTACGACATCGTTTTAAACTCTAACATAAAAGTTCGGAATGAAACTTCGGAGTGAAGGTTCGGAGTGAATAAATTCAGAGTGTATAAAACAATGATAATCAGATTCTGTTTAATATGTGAATTTGGAATGAGAATTCGGAATAGGAATTCGTCATCAGAAATCGTAATGAGAATTCATCATCAGAATTCGTAATGAGAATTTGTCATCAGAATTCGTAATGAGAATTCAGAATGGAATTTCTTCATTAGAATTCGTAATGGGAATTCTTCATGAGAATTCGTAATGAGAATTCTTCTTCAGAATTCGTAATGAGAATTCTTCATTGGAATTCGTAATGAGAATTCTTCTTCAGAATTCGTAATGAGAATTCTTCTTCAGAATTCGTATCCTGAATCTGGAATAGAACTTAGTCAGAATTCATATCCGGAATTCGGAATGAAACTTCTTTATAGTTCTTATCCAGAATCCGAATCCTAAAACAGAATTCTTGAAAACAAAGTTTCAACGATTCCGAGAAAATGAATCTGACTCTCATACTTAAGAAAAATATAGATAAAAATATGATAAGGATAATCTTTCTTATAAAAGCGATTTTCCTTAAGAAAGTATTTTTCCTTATAAAAGCAATTTTCCTTATAAAAGCAATTTTCCTTAAGATAAGGTGTTTGTGATTTTCAAAACAAGAAGGAATGGAAAAGTCATAAGGAAAACCTTATTGACTCAACACTTCATAATTTGATTCCATTCTTATACCAACATTGAGGCTGAGAAAATCAAGGGGTGGCTGGGTATGTGGTTAACCATTATTTGTTGATGTCTAACCAAGATGGGATATTTCCACTTTTTGATGAGCATGAAACATTTTCGATATGTTCAGATATACCAAGTATGATACCTCTTGAGCATTGAATACTTATATATTGAATCATTTTACATGATTATTCATTACATCTTATAATAAAGAACACACCAAAACCTATATGTTTATTTAATTCAGATATTATATGTATAACTAACTTATTGTACCAACATTAATCAACATTTATGTGTTATCCTATACTGAATTAACTCCTGAGTAACCGACCTTGGTTAGCCACATGGCATCAAGCATGCCTCCCCGTATTCCAAAGGCCTTTGATTTGCTGTGAGGGTCTCTGGTGTGTCTGTGAGAATGACTTTACCTCTATTCATAGTGTAGCACGATGGTATAATAGGATGGAATGATAATGGGAGTGTAATAATAATAATAAGGTAGTAGAAACAATCTTAAGTATCGATGCAATAAATAATCAAGAATTGTTGTAAACTATATCATATAAAAAATATTATTAATTGTATCTAAAAAGGGGAAACACATATACATGTAAATAAGAAGACATTACAATACAAGACATATAAAACAATAAAAAAGGTAAAATCTATCCAATTATACCATGCACTGGCTCATTATTATGATACTGACCTCCCATCCTAAGGAAATAAGTCTGTTTTCAAAAGTTGCATCATATCCTTTTTTCAAACCTATAGTCATATAATATTCCTTGGTACCAATGATGGTACTAGTATGGTTTCAGATAAATCTCATTAGGAAACCACCAATGATTTCTCTACAAATCATACCTATGAATAAAAATTTAATAGTGTGCAGGCATATCAAAGGTAAAATAGTAAAGAAATGTAAGCAACCCAAACATGCTTCATCCTGAGCTGGAGTTTCAAAACATGAATTCTATTAAGTAGTTAACTATGGTTAAAGTCTATAATAATAAGGAAATATGATGGTTCCAGTGGTACTATAAAGTAAAATTATTATAATAGTGGATCATTGGTGAATCCAAGGAATAAATGACCTTATAAGGTTGATTGATATCATGGTACACAATTGTGAAGCCTAAAATAAAATTAATATGTGTAATACAAGGGGTACAATCAAGGCATCCCACTAAAATTCTTTATAATCGATTTCACAGATCAAATCCATATTAAATACCTAGATAATTGTTATTTAACCCAATGATAATAATCTATGGTGTCACATGTCTGTAGACAATTTCTGAATTGATGGAGTAAATATAAGGAATTATAATTTATGGAGAGAAAGTGAAGGGATTATATAGAGTCATGTCAGGAGTCTACTAATAGATAAATTCCATGATTCAAGGTGGGTATCTCCCACAGTGACTAGCTTAATGAATCAGAATGGAGTACTTTAAGTTCTTAAGAAATTCCCTTGGGAATCAAAGGCTGGATCAAGTCCTATAATTACTATCAATATAATAATGTTCCATATAAAATCTGTATTTTATAAGAACATGATTGATATCCATAATTCATTATAGGCCATGTAATAGAAATGAAAATTATAAATTATTATGTTCATTGCATTTACTTTAATTATACATGAAAATTTGAATTAAGGATATGCAACCCATTATCAATTAACTATAAAAGTTAAGTGCTAAGTGATATATATACACATATTCTATTCATTTATAATTTAATGATTTATTTATTAAATTGTATCACTTACCTTATTATAGGTCAAGTCAAACAAACATGAATGGTGTTACAAATAATTACAACAAAAATCAATGAGTCATAACATTATACACACCCTAAATGGGTGGTTAGTGTTGAGGCCTCACCCTCTAACGACATCTAAAGGTGTCTTTCAAGCATTGGAATACATGTTAAACATTTTTTAATAATTTCATATCAATTTTCTAATTATATCAATGTAAAAATGGGATGTTTACAATGAAAATAATTTATAAAATGTGATACTTTGAGGGATAATTAATAAACCTCATACCTTATCCAAGTAGAATATTCTTGTCCCGTATTGGACATTAGTTTTCCTGGGATCTAATTAAATTGATGAAGGTATGAAAAAAAATAACAGAGATTATGAGCTTTCACAAGAATAGATTCATCAATAGGAAGATAAATGAGAGAATGGAGGAATCAGATCAAATCTCTTTCCAATAGGTATCCAACAAGATAAATAGAGGCTCAATCGGATGTCGAACATAGATCATTTTTCAAATTTTACTCTTGGAAGAAGGAAGAGCTCTCTAAGGTGAGGAACCCTATATATGGAATAGAAATGAATTGGTGAAGTGATATATTAAAAATAAGGAAGTAAAAATATTTATTTTTCCAGTGTTTTATAAGTCATAAGGTTTGGTCGCATAGTGGGCCAACCCATATGCCAACTGTGAACCCTTCTCTATCTCAAGACACCCATCACATGGATTAAAGTGAACTGTTAAACTAATTGTGTGCCTCCCATGGACACCCACATCATCAGACCCATCTTGTGGCTTGTGTTCACGGTTTTATAAAACTGTGCAACCCCCTGACTATGCATATGACCACCCAACATGGTTTAATTAAAAAGTTCTACCTAGGCAGCATGGTTTCAAATAACTATTTGACACAACTGTTTACACTAAAAGTCATATCTCTAAGCATCTAACAAGACCAAACACCCTTGTTTCCTCTATAACCTCATAAATAATTTCTCTCAGGATAAAAAATAATATTTCTGAAAATTAAATGGTTATATACCTCATATAAAAATCATGTTCATAAAATATTCACACCTTAAAGGAAATCGTCACTGAGTTTCCCTTCTAAGGGTGTTAAAAATTTATCTGAGAATATCTCCAACCACTGAGCGTATATGTTGGACTCTCTCTCCTAAGTATCATCATCTAAACTAATGTGTTTCCATACTAGCCCTACTAAAGGAACATACTTACCTCAAAGATCATTTATTCTAAAATCAATGATATAGATTGGATACTCTTTAAAATAAATCATCATCTAATTAAAAATCATCATAATAAAAAGTATGGGATTTGTCATAATTATAATGGGGTCTCTATGAAACATGGATTATGTTTTTCATGTAATGGTACTTATGAGGTACCAAAAATGGATAGTCTACCGGCCTAACTCTCTAAAAGATGTAAAAGGGCTCTAAAAAATGAGGAGACACATTCCATTGTCTCATTATCTGCCTATTCCCAATTGTGGGAGATACTCATAGGATAACATGATCCCTGACCTCAAAATCCAAAGGTATTCATCACCTGTTGACATATGATTTATGTCTTTTCTAAGAAGTAACCATCCAACATTTGGTAAACTTCACCTTCATTGAATCCTCCTTCACAATAAAATTACTTAATAGAACTACCTCTCCTATATCTATTTATAATAGAGTTAAAAATAATGTCCTACCATTCATGGAATCAAATATATCCATCTTAAAAGTATTATTGAAAAGAATTATTGGAGTAGAATTTGATGAGGATTATATGTTTCAACCACGAATATGTAAAATTGAGAATTAATTCTAGGACCATGTACTCCAACACCTCTATAGTCCATTATAAATAACCATAAATCGGTGGGAAAAATCTATTCTTAGGAGAACCTATTATCCAAAATATTTTTTGTAACCGTTTCCATAACCTTGAAAAGAATGAAGTAGCCCTATCTGAAATAATAGTCTAAGAGAACCCTTTTAGGAATATAATCTCACAAACATAAATTTGGAAAATATTCTCTAATAATAGTCTATCCCTAATATAATGAATGTGGTATACATTTATCATCTTGTCAAGAAGTACCCAAACTATATCACAACCTCAAGATGACATCGGAAAACCAGTCAAAAAAATCAAAATTTTATCACCCCATTTTCATTTCAGGACTAGTAATGGTTGTAATAATCCATATGGATGCATGTGTTCCACCTTAACTAACTGATAGATAGAACACCTAGTGAAACAACACTGAGATGCACCATTTCATTCTAGTCCGCCAATATTAGGAGTGAGTATCTTGATATATCTTACAGATTTCGGGATAAACTACCTAGTGAGAAGTATAAGATTCTAACATATTATCCCCATGAATGCCTATAGAAACCTAGATACATAAATTGGCACAAAATATTTCATATTCATTAATAGAAAAATTAATAGGTGGATCCTAACTTTAAATAGTTTTCCAAAGGACTAAACCCTCATGGTTTGAAAACTACCTACTCATCACCCAGTCCAGAAGTGAAGAGGTAACAACTAAGTTAGAAATAAAATCACACATGTAACAATATTAAGACTCAAAATTCAACTCTAAAAAGAGGTCCATTAACATGAATTCATCACTAGATTCCTAAAAAACCTGTTACTTAGTTTAACGACTTAGAACATCACCTATTGCATCTCCCTATACATGCATATATGAAATCTCATTGTTAGAAATACTAATGGTATTTGACTCATCTCTACTATTTGAGATTTAATTCATGCTGCATAATGACGTATTATAGGATATTGTGGTCTATAAACACCAAGAATAGCTCTCACATAAGATAATTCCTCCAAAACACAATGCATGAATGACTACAACATAGTTGAGATCATGTGTCAGGCTATTATGCTCATGAGATACAAACTAGTGGGACATTTATACAAGGACTCCATCCTCCTACATTTATATTTCACTAATCTATATTCCCAATGCATCATAGAATAATTAATAACCACTTCTAGGATCTAGAATAATTAGGTTTGGTGTTTATGTAAGTATTTATTTCATCTCCTAGAAGGACTTGATACACTCTTCATACCACAAGAACATAACACCCTTCATAGTAAGACTATTAATAGGGGAATAAAGTAATTATATATCCTATATAAAATGACATTAATATCCAAATATCCCTATATAACTTAATATATCAATCAATTGTTTTTATCCCATGAAAAAACAACACTCACCTTTTCTGAGTTAAACTGATACTTCAGATTCCAAGACAATATGACATAAGAAGTTAATATTTTTTTTATCTAAAAGTGTATCTTTGTGAGATTATAACACAATTGATGCTCTCTTATTATTCTCAATATGATATCAATATGTTTGGAATGGTATCATCAAGTATTGGTGTATAACAAGATTTATTCCACAAAAACCATAATCAAGGAATCCATGTAAGGGTGGAATTCCCATCAAATCAAGGACATTAAAACAAAGTCGTGTGTGTATGAATTAATGAAATAACCATGTACTCGTCTAAACCATACTAACTTCAATATTTATTACGTGTTATGTATGAAGGGATGACTCGAACATGAGGATAGCCTTATCTCAGTTCGATCATCGAGAACACTTTTTTTCATCAGATCTAGTCAAAGAGATCATACTAGAGGAAAAGGATACAAATTCATAAATATAATCAAGTTCAACTGTTGGTAATACACACAATGTTGGAGGGTTCCATCCACCTTCTTGGTGAAAAGGATAAGAGAAGCCCAAGGAGAAGTACTGAGTATGACAAAACCCTTATATTATAGATCCTCTAAATGTCCCATGAGCTCATAGAGCTCAATAGGTGACATCATGTATTGATGAAAAGATTTTGGAGTTTCTCTTAGAATGAGATCAATTAAAAACTTTAACACTCTCTCATGGGGTAGATTGGATTATTCATCATGGAAGAAATACCTAAAATGATCCACCATCAGAGGAAAATATATCAGATTCAACATCCAATCATCTAAGAAAGGATTGGGAATCGGGATCATCACTCCTCCCACAACACTATTATCTAGTCTACATTAACTATCCTAGAAATATAATTTTCCCATTTGTAAATATCAACCACCCTCGGGTGATGTTAAGATCACCCTTTGGTGATAGCAAGCAGTGTGAACACGATAAGGCATAATCCAATCTTTCACAGGAATGACATTAAACAATGCCATCTGATGGACAAAGAAATTTCATAAGAAGTGATAAAAAACAACCATAAGAGGATAATCCTAACATTGGAATATAAATTATAAAAATACATGGAATTGTTTTTCCAGGGTAATCACCCCACAATATTCATGAATTTCAATCCCAATACATTCCATTATCAATATAGAGATAAAGGAGTGAGAGGCACCTATAGTAAACAAAAAAATATATGATAATAGATGATACTAGAATATATCATCATAAATTATATGTTCTAGAACTCTCCTCCTCAGGTATTTACTACAATTCATGCATTGGGCCTTATCCACAACTCTATGATATAGCTAGACTACCCTGTGTATGTCCTCTTTACTGGAACTGAAAATTAGAAGGATTGATACCTCAACCAGAAACACCTCCTTATCCTATTTGGTTGTTGATACTCTATATTTCTTTATTATTTGGAGTCACCAATCAGTATCTAGAATGTTTAGCTAATGCATTTCCTCATCTATAGATATTAGTGTATAGGTATGAAGAAACATTTTAAGATGTCCCATCCAAATGCAGGAAAAGAACTCATGTTGGACTCTGTCGCACTACGAGTTCAAAATCCCCGGTAAACCACACTAATGAAATACAATAGAGCTACCAGTATGGATACTCTCCCCATCATTGTTTTGACAATAAACCACGTGACAATGCTTCCTTCTGCTGGAAGAACTAATAGGCCAAATCAATACCGACCTTTCATGCCCTATACTCTCAGATTCATTCATGTTTCACTCTTTAACAAGATCTAAGTTCATGATCTCGTGAATGGTAGATAGGTGGAATAAATTTACATAATATTAGGTAAATTACCTAATCAAATACATAAATATCTTTCTCTTAATAGATAATCTCATGTATAAAATGGTGTAAAGCATTTAAGCAAGGTGTAGTTCACTATAATAGTCCATGAGATACGTAACACCCTAATCAAGGTGCGTGATCTCTTTGTCTTGGTTAGCTATCTATGTCTCAAGGTAAAATTAATTGTATAATCTAGTGTGGAAGAATTCCTAAAAAAAGGCTTGATTACGTCCAACTTGGGTAACCACCACCCACAAGAACTTGGATAAATCAAACAATAGGTAGGCCGCATGCTTGAACCTATACTATGGAGGCATCTCAAGATTATAAAATATGGATAACATGGATTTTATCCAGGACTAAGGTGTCTGAGAAACACCATCCCCTAATAATATGGGAGGATTCTACTGCATGAACTCATGGTTAAAATTAAAATATCATAGGTGAAGGTCGTATAGCACCCTGTAGACACTGCATCACGCTTAGGAAATTCTTTCGAAGATAATCATTTGTTACAAGTTTGGGAACAACATGTGATGTTGCAAGAATAAATATTAGAGGTAACACCAATGTCTTAGAGACCACTACATCTCAAGCATGATTTTCACCACCCACCTGGCGCACAACTAGAGTAATTCATAGTGTCATAACCCTAGAAATTCTAATCACATACCTCATAAAAAGTATTGATTATAGTATGAATAGGGATAGGTATTTAAATGAGAAAAGAATCAAGGATTGAAAAGAAATTTTCACCTATAATAGAAATAGAAACATATGGTCTCACTACCCAAGGTATACTATATCAACTAACCATATCTATGCTCAGGGTATTATTAATTCATTTTGTTTTCATCCATTGGGGTTCTTGAATATGGGAGGGTCTAATTTAAATTTATGGAGGAAAATACTCTTTATTTTAATGTTCCCTTCCCATTTACTAGAAAACAATTATTTATAATTCAAAATATATATTTGTAGTCTATATGTACATATATTCAAAATACAAGGTTCTATTAACTGGTGTATCACCCCCAGTATGTTAAGGCCAACAAAAATTATAAGTTGATATTGACACCCATGTAATTGCATCACTCTCCTCTTAATTTTAGTCCCATAATGTAATGGGTAAAAATATAATCGATTGATTTATTTTACTACCGTTTCCAATTTATAAAGGACCATACTATTTATTAATTAAAATTAGTACCCATATAATCAAAATCAAATATTAACTTCTCTATCCAGTTTTACATATATTACATTGATAAAAATTGGTTATATAAGATTCCATTATCAAGATATATCGGATGAAACCATTTATGTTGATCCTGAAATTTTAAGAACACAATTTCACTTTCTGATAGAAGATGTTAGTAGTACTTGAAAATATCATAATCAAGGAATACTCAATTATCCTAGGAAACACTAAAATTGTATGAAATTAAATGAAACTATATGTAATAGAATATGAATAGCATGTGAGTCCCTTGGTTGTGATGGAATTTGAATTTTGGTATTAGTTATTCTTAATGAATATATTTTTATAACAAAACAAAAATTTCTCATTCCCCAGAAACATGTTTTTTACCCAAAACGTGGTTTAGAAACTCCTAGGATCAAATTATGACCAAGTTCCGACATGTTTCCAATACCCTCTCTAAATTTCCTAAATGATAATACAACAAATAAACTCTTATGATACCACTTTGTGATATCCTGGACCTGGTGCACTTTTATGTAACCGATCCCAATTGGCCACATAGCCTCAATCATTCCTCCCTGTATGCCTAAGGAAAACTTCAAGTAGTGAGAGCCAAGGGTGTTTCCATTAGAATACTATTCCATTTTGTCAGAGTATAGCACAATAATATAATATTAATTGATGACAATGAAAGAGTAATAATACTTAATAAGTCTGGATAATCAAGCATAAAAACGAAGTAATAAATATGCATAAAATGTTTTAATTTTTATCATATAGAAAAGATAATGGAATGTATCTACAAAAAGGGAAAATATATATAAAAACTAGTTGGAAGATAATGCAATACATGATATAAAAATATCCAAAATGAAAAAAACAATCCAATTAACCCAAGAACTAGCTTAGTCAATTGTTACCAAGATCATATCCTAAAGCAAGGATTCATGTGTCCTTAGAGCGATGCTTCTCGTTTTCCACACATATGATCATATAATAATTCTAGGTACCAACGATGGCCCTGATAGGGTGTGAGATGAATCTCAGTAGGACAACAATAATGACATAGTTAAAAATTCAATCTGTGTTTATAAACATTATTTTGCATAGGTATATCAAAATTAAAACATTTCAAAAATGTAAACAACCCATATATTCTCCATCCACAGCTTGTGTGTCAGAACATGCATTCTATTTATTAGTTAAATATAGTTCATTTTTATAATATGAAAACAATATGAAGGTATCAATTTTATTATAAAAGATAATCATGATAACAGGGGATCCATGGTGAAACCAAATCATACTTTACAATATAAGGTCAATCTAGCTCATGGTACACAACCAAGAAACCTATAATAAAGTTAATAAGTGTAATACATGGGGTACCCCCAATTCATTACATTGGATGAGTTTTTAACCATGTCCATCGAGCATGAAAAAAAATAAATTTCTAGTATAAGAATGATTTGTCAAAAGAGAATGATCCAAGGTGTCACATGTTCATAGACGTGAGCTAAATCTAAGGAGTCTATCCGAGGCATTATAATTTCTATTGATAACATGAATGGATCCAATAGTTTCTTGTCATTCATCCACTAATAGAAAAATACCATGTTCCATGGTGGGTATCTCTCTTGGATAATGATTCAATGAATCATAATGTCCTCCTCGATGTGATCAAGGTATTCCATCCAGAATTCAATTCTATCATAAGTCTGGAAATTATTATAAGGGTGAAAAAGTTCTATATGAAATAGGAATAGTATTATATTATATCCATAACACATCATAGTCCATGTAATACTAATTCTAATTACAAATCATTGGGTATATTCCATTACCTTTCATCATACATGACATAGTGAATTAGGGACATTCAACCCTTTATAAATTAATTATAAATGTTAAGGTACAAGTGATATCTATACATATATACATTACACTTATAGTTTGAAGATTAATTTATTAAAATAACGCACACACCTAATTAAAAGCCAATTTGATCACACCTGAACGATGTTCCAAATAATTACAATAAGGTATAAAGAGGAATCACATGGTACACACCTTAAATGGGTGGAAAAATTGAGGTCTCTGCCTCTAATAACTTATAAAGGTGTAATTATGTCTTTTGAAACAAATTTTGAAAATATATAATAATGATATATATATTTTTGAGGAATTGATACATAAAACTTCCATTCACACAACATAAAAAGCTTATAAAATATTATACACAAAGGAAAAAGTCATAGACCACGTACCTTATTCTGGTAGATGATGCATCATCCTGTTTTAGCCCATATTTTCTCCTGCATCATATGAAAATAGAATAATATATTAAAATAAAGAATATGGGGAATATGATCTGACATAAAATAGCTACATAGATAGGTGGATAAACAATATAAATAAGAAAGGAGATCAGATATCTTACAATGAGGGATTCGACACGATTAACGATTTCTAGATCAAACATCTTACGAAGAGCATCCATAAAATTCTAGCATGGGAAGAAGTAAGAGATATCAATGTTTGGTGTAGTTGTGCATGTAATGGGAAAGAAGGGTAGAGCATGCATATTACAGAGATGGAGGGAAAATAGTCATTTTTTCCATGTTATAAAAATATCTTGGTTTGGCCACAGGGTTGGAAAAACCATGCACCAATAGATTTCCCAGATCTCTCCCAAGGAAAACCATTTATAACATGAAGTGAAAGGTTAAAAAACAGTTATCAACCCATGTGCACCCTCTTCCTCTTCCCTACAAGGTTAGGCATCACAGTTCCATGGTTTTATCAAACTATTCAACCCCATGATAATGCACAGGACCACCCTGTACAGTTTAATCGAATTGTGCATCTTGGGAGGCACAGTTTCTACTAACCATACAAAGTAGTTATTTCCTCCAAAATCAAGGATACTTACTTCAAAAAAGACTTAAACGTCATTTTTTACACCATAACCTCATTATAAAATTCTATGTATATAAATCAGATGATTCTAAATAAAAATTTAATAGTTATATAACTCAATGAAAAATTGAGTTCATAAAATTTATCATTGATAATATTCACACTTTATTCACTTATATCCATATTAAACATAATATTCCTCCTCATTTCCTAGGGAATGGTGGCATTAGAAGGGTTTAATTAGGTACTCAATAAAGGTTGAATATAATAAATTTCAATAAAATATCATAAGTGAATATAAATTGAACATTTGGGTATGATAATATAATGAATGTATATGAAAAATATATAATGAAATCAAACCCCATAAAACATAGTTTATAAAACAATATTCATTTCATGATGCTTTTGGAATAAAATAATAAATTATTCATAAGAGTGTGGATACATGTGTTAAAAATAGGATTCATGAGAACATGAAAAAAGTACATTGTGTAAGATAGTAATGTGGTAAAAAAATATTTATATATTTCATAACATATGTAAGAATTAACCAATAATACATTCATATCATAATGGACATGGCTACTTATGCTTCCATAACATGGTGAACTTGAGATAACCACCCGCTCTCCCGGACATTTGTGACATGGGAAGACACCCTATTCCTATCCTAATCTCATGATATATAAGGATTAATGAAATTCATTAGAGATATATAATAGACATAATAATACTATAATGATAAACCATACACATGTATGCCACTTGAACATGAAAAAAAATCATATTTCCATTAATTCATAATTTAATAGTGTGAAAGAAATGGGTTTTATAAATTTTCAGAAAGTCAGGGTCATAAGTTATCTACTGAAATAATGTGGATGGTTTCATTTAAGAATATACATATTGAGTCATAATATACATTTAAGTTTATTAACATAGATGAAAAAACATTATAATATCTTTGTAATATTTTGTTTAAAAATAAAAAAAAATACCATTTATATTTTTCATTTATTTCAAAGGTAATAATTTTTTAAACAATGAGATTGTAAATTACTTTATAAAAGCATAAAAACATGGAATATATTATTTATAAAGTTAATTTATAAAAATTTTGTGAAAACTTATTAATTCTAATGATGATAGAAAAAATATTCCATTCAAACTATTGTATATAAATTCGTAGACTATATAAAACAACCAACATTGAAAACATTAAACAATGATTCCTTTCATTATTTTAAATCAAATTACAGGAAAATAGAAAATTATTATAATAAATTATATAAGTATGGATAAAAAATTTATGAAAAAATTAAATAATATTAAAATATTGGATAATGAATCTGGGTCGGAAATAAGAGATAATGTTGAACCACCTTAATATTTTCCTTTTAGATCAATTGTGATCAAAATAGAAGAGAAAAGGTAAGAATTCATGTTAAAATAAATAAAAAACATATAACAAAAAAATATATTGTATTTTATTGATAAATTTTAAATAATTTTCTAAAATTTAAATTTAGACATAAATAATCTTGAAATCAATATGAGATTGTAAAAGAAAGCGTTACGGATTTAGTGAATCATAAATCAAAATTTCATAAATGATTGAAAATTCAATGGAACATTAAATAGAAATGATAAAATATTATTATGAGATGATATTTAAAATATAAATTTTATATAATTTTTAAATGAAAATAGTTTCATAATATAAAACATGTCCCAAATATTGGAATTTGAGACGAAAAAAACTTACCTCAATCATCTTCTTCGTTGGATTCAGTCTATGTCCCTATATAATAAATTATGACTTGTTAATAATGAGTATAAACTCAATATTTTTATTTATTTTAATTTATAAAATTAAATTATAATTTCTTATTATCAAATTATTAATCATTCTTTGTTAAAATTAATTTTTTTTATGTTAATTGTCCTATTTTTTATGTGCCAGCATTGCTAGGTATAAATATTTATTTTTTCCAATATTATTACTTTATCACAATGATAATGTAAATTAATATCAGTTTATATGTTTCTAGATTCCATTGGTACTTTCAATTAAATTATTCAGATAATTAACATGGAATGTTTAAAAAAATTTCTATTCAAGAATTTCAATTTAATAAAATGAATTGATTTTTTTAATCAGTATAATTATATACACTACCATTAATGAATTACTAAAACCAATTAAATTATTATTTATTAAATATTATTACATATATTTATGTTTTTTACTCACTCATTGTGTAAATGTTATACATTATTTAGGTAGGTGGTAAAAATTTCCAAAAAAAACATCATATAACAGCTAAATGGGTAAGAAAATGATATTATATATTAATAATATCAAATTTATGGAATATTAATGGTTCAATTCCTTTTTATTATGTATATAAATTAAATTTATAAAGAGGAGGATAATGAAGATAGAGGATAATTATTAAGGAGTGAATACTACATACATCGAAGACTTGATTCTTATCTAAGAGAGAATCCTAGAAATGAGGGATTTGGGACTCATTATTGAGACAATTGTTTCATGAAAGTGGGAGATGTTTTTTAGAGATATAATTTCAGAATGTATGAAAGTGTAAATCAAAGGAAATGTTTGAGTTGAGGTTATAATAATTGGAATCCTTTTATAGGGTAGATTAAGTGGAATTTTTACCAATACATATTCCTTAATGAATAGTGAATGTAATTTCTCCTTTCATGAGGAAAAAATAGAAATAAATTGATATATAATAAATTTAGGTTCAAAATTACACTATACAGTCATTTCTAGATATTTTTTTCGATATTTTTATTACTGTAACCCTTAATTCAACCCCTTTACCTTATTTTACTATTACCACAATAACTCAATTATTACCTCATGACCTTATTATAATGCCAAAATATGAAACTATACTTATTACCTGATTTTAAAAATTATTATTCCAAATTTTAAATCCATTTTATTATTTTTAATTTCAAAAAGTGAAAAAAATTAACCTTAATATAATAACACATAACACATAAAAATAATATTTTGAAAATTATTTTTTAGTAATAAAATCGATTTATTGTTATTCATTACTAAGTAATAATAATTAGGTTAATTTTAATATATTTATATATATATATAAATATTATAAATATATTTCATGAAAATAATTCATTAGTAGTTATTAAGGCAATTCATTTTTAAAAATTATGTTACACGTAAAAAATCATTCGAAAATATAACTTTTTAATATTAAATTATTTAATTATTATTTATAAAAAATTATAAATAATTAAATGGTTTTTAATTAGTATATATGTATATATTATTTCATTAATTTCGTAATACAAATAACATAAATTTTTCTTTTAAATAAGAAAATATAATATATAATAAAACAATGTTTTTTAATAAATCATATTTGAATTGATGTGAATAATTAAATTAGTATTCCTTATACATAACCATGTCATCAATGGTATTTATTTAACTTTATAAAAATTTATTTTTATCTATCTACTTGATTAAATCGTTCATTAAAAGCAATAAGATTATAAAAAATACAAATAATGTAAAAAATCATTATTATAGAATGTCTTTTAAAATATTTATAGTCCTATTTTTTTTATTTTCCAAATTATTTTTTAAGTAAAATATTTATAATTAAAATATACATTCATTCTACCACTAAATAATAATTATGTATATTAACTACATTCTAATAATTTTGAACGGGTAAGATTTGTACTTGTATTATAACCAAAGATTATATAACATTTCATAATGGTCTTATAATAGAGATATTACCCCCATTATTTCGTATAAACTCTTTTAATTATAGGTTCAAAAATAAATATTCTAATTACTATAGTTTTTATTTGGATTTTACAACTTTATTTCTCTATTCATGATGTTTTTTCTCCCTATAGGATTAGATTTACTAACAGTGATTATCAAGGATAAAGATAATGTCGAGGATTTCATAATTTTAATTATAATATTATTTTATATTTATATCCCCATTTAAATTTATTCACTTTTTGAGGATTAAGTATTCCATTGTATTCAATTTTCTGTGGTATTAAATACTTGGTATCATGTATTTTCATATTACTTTTCCATTTGGATTGAATAATGTTTTTTGGGGATCTTTCATGTATAATTTATTTTTAGTGAATTTTTTATTCATTATAAACAATAATGAAGTATCATAGGGAAGTAAAATTCATAAATTAATTTTTGGTGTTATATTCTATCTCCTTAGATAAATTTTTTTCTCTGTGTTTTAATTATCACTCACTATTAAAAACACCTAAAGTTATTTATATGTTGGACATGACCCAAGATATGATTTCTGCTGAGAAATCAGCCTCAATATCTTAAGTAAGACCAAAAAACTAATCTTTTTCATCCTAATAGGAATATATTTAGGATTTCATTAGTCTCACCGACTATTCTTAATATTCATCCTTCATTGTTTATAAGACATATGAGTTTCTATATACATGAATTTCAGAACTAAATTTTAATGATTTCATTTCAGTCAAAATACTATTACAAAAATGGCTATATTGAATCATGGTAATATCATATGAAATAAAATAGAACCATCATATGAATATTAATTATCAATCCTAATATTTATTATCCTCTCACACCTTCATATCAATATATGGAACATTTAGTTTAATAAATATATAATTTGATCAATCTATACCCCTTTAAATTTAACTGAGGTTTTTATATTATTTATCTTCAAAATATTAATAACCTAATAATGAAATATTACTAAGAAATTCGTTTATATTATGGATGAGACAACCCGAGCATACCATGGTTACATATTATATAATTTTACATGTTTATTAGTCACATATCATAATAAATCCTACCATATAACTTATAGGTTTAGTGTATTTAGAGAGTAGATACCTACAAAATATGTTTTAAGAATATTCTTTAATATATGGAAAAAATAATCATTATACATGATATCCTTCTAGGAATATTTTACATACTATTCCTCTTCATTACATAGTTAATAAAAACACAATAATGGGTGAGCTCATATGCTATGCAATTAGTTTACATTAGAGATATTAATTAAATATTAAAAGTTAGTATAAAAAGAAAATATGCATATGAGAATATAATAATTTTAAATGAAAATAATGTAATGAAATAATTTCAAATAAAACATATTTCATGAAATGTTATTCTTGATATGTGGGTTTTGGCATAACATGTGAAATGAGTTATAAGAGTTTGGAAGTATGAGTCAATAATCATGAGTAATAAAAGCATGACATATGTAAAATGGAATAACATTATAATACGTAACCAACATAAAAATATCAATCATAAATTATGTAAATTTTAGCCACCAATAAATTCATATCATGATGTAATTTGATAAATACCTTCCTATAGTGAAATGGGCTTACGATAACCAACTATACCATATAACATCTCAGACATTTTCTATCCACTTGTATCCCATAATTATCTCATGATATTTCAATAATTAACCAATTCATTATAGGTATATATATGAAACAACAATTACATAATGATCACCCATATTTATGTGTTTGATGTAAACATTAAAAAATTCATAATTCCATCATATCATAATTAACCAGTGTGAAAGAAATGGGTTATAATAAAATTTTCATAAGACCTGAACATAATCCTTCTTTACAATGAAGCTGTATGGTAACATTAGAGTATATCCCCATTTAATCATAATAAACATTTAATGTTGTTGAAATAGATTAATAAATCTTTATATGCTCATTATAAAATTACATCAAAAAAATAGAATGAATACACTTTTTTAATAACTTTTATTTCAAATGAAAAAATTTACAAAATAATGATAATAGAAATTTCATTAGAAAATCATGATTACATGGAAAGGAAGATTCATAAATAAAACCAGTGAATATACAGGTAAAATCTATTTATTATTAAGATGATAAAAATATACCATTCAATCCTTCATAAAAAAAAGTAAAAGATAATAGAAAATGTCCCATGTAAAAAATGATAAAATTTAATTTATATTATTGTTTCTCAATGAAAATAAAGGATAATAGAAAATTACCACAATAAATCGTGTATTTATATATAAAATATATATATATATATAATTAATAATATTAATTGGGAGGATAATTAATCTCTACTGAAATGAATAGATAAGGTTGGCTCCAAATTTACAAATCATATAATTGAAAAGTAAACCAAAGGGAGGTGAAAAAGTAATAGGGTGTGTTAAAACCAAAAATAACTAATGAAATTGAAAATAGAATGGATTTTAGGGATATATAATTAATAATTAACTCAAATAGGAAATTAGACAAAAATAATCTTGAATTTAATGTGATAATGAAAATGACTCCTTTATTGATTTGGTAATTTTTTAAAAAAAAACCCCTTCAATGTGAGAACATAACATGGAAATTTAAATACCATGAATAAAGTATAATTTTTATAATATATATAAAATATGTATTATATACACTATAAGAATGAAAATAGGTTCATGATATGAAACATGTCTCAAATAACGGAATTTGAGATAAAAACCCTTACCTAAGACCTCTACATAGATATACATGTCATAAAATATTGTATAATAATTATAGTTTTATTATAAATCTATATAATAAACATATTAGTATTTATTTTGGTTAACAAATTTTTTTATTTATTGTTAAACAATTTTAAACATTCTTTACAAAAAAAATAATATTTTGTTTTTAATTGTCCCATTTGTTCTTTTCTATCATTGGTATCATGATTACCGTCCTTGATCCATGATCATGGGGTCATCACCAATAGAATATTTAGTAAGATATAGTATATTTTTTTTATATAGTTATACCATCCTATATTTATTTTTTGCAACATATGGTGGCAGTTCTCATGGAATGGTTAAAAATATCCATTTAATGAATTTTGATTCAATAAAAACAAGTGATTTTATTAATTGTTATTTATATATATTACTATTACATAAATATGATAACATATTAAATTAATCATTATTAAATATTAGTAGTGTCATTTATGTTTTCTTTTTCAATCATATATCATCTTGACCCATCCCATTTCCTTGGTCCAGGTCGTTGGTGCTTTTAACCTTAGGTGACATCTCCAAGACACCAAGGGATGACAATAAATGACAAAGTTTTAGTTAAAATTTTTGTAGTTATATTCCTTAATGAAATTACCCTCAAAATGAAATGATAAAATACAAACATCCAAAAACAACTATATAAATCATACTTAATAAATATACAACTCAAATGAAGACAAAATAAAAAGAAACACCAATGTAGTAGAAATAGATTGTAAAATATTATATAAACTAACAAAAAGACATAAAAAGTAGTAAAACCAATATGGCATCACTAAAAATATTCCAAGAGAAAAATCCATAATCTGAATGTCATCCTGTAGAAGTATCATCAAGATGAAACACTAGAGATGAATGATAACTTTCTATTTTCTATGTCTTGGTAAAAAACATATACAAATGCACTATAGTTTCTAAGCATGGGGTGAGTATTAAACACTCTATAAAATTCCTAAAAATATCCCTATACATGTCACTAGGATG
Organism: Viscum album; assembly: GCA_963277665.1. Taxonomy (NCBI): domain Eukaryota; kingdom Viridiplantae; phylum Streptophyta; class Magnoliopsida; order Santalales; family Viscaceae; genus Viscum; species Viscum album. Next base: position 836,665,689 of record OY728137.1, read on the forward strand.
AGGACATGATATCAAATTTTATTAAATATAAGATAAAAATATAGGTACTTTAATTCATATCCATAGATATGTTCCAAATTCAAAAAAAACATTAAATAAAGTGTATCTCTATTTCATATCACATGGGATAACCATCTCATATACACTCTCACTTGTGAAAACATACACATATTCTATTGACCTCACTATATTTGTGTGTATTGAGTCAACTGATCACCAAGTCAACACTTTCTAACCACCATTGACAGTGGGAATTTTAACCATGACCATTCCTATATTTTGTTATTTACTATGGATGTTCAAACCATGATACATCCCCATTCACATGTACTCACACAAACCATACATTACATGTTTAAAAAAATCATTTCATGGAAACCATTTCATTTCAAGAATTTTATAAAAAACCGTGTTTAGATCATTCCCAAACCATGAATTTATGTAAAAAACTAAAATGTGTTTTCCAAAAAAAATAGATAGACAAATTTAAACATGAGTATTTCGTGTTCTTGAATTAGTATCAGGGGATAGAATAAACTTATAACTAAATGGTTGAAGAGAATGTACAATGACATAATAAAACTACTATATCGGACCTTAAACTATATTTCCTTCAATAGATTCAAACTAAATCTCATCAAAACACATAAATTATAATAGATCCATTTTCAATGGATTTTATCAAATGATATGGAAGATATAGTAAAATTAACTAAAGATAATGAATTAAAATTGGAACGTACCATTTATTATGGAGATCCAACACACATTGATTCATCAAAATTTCCCTCAAGAATAATGGGAAACATCAAGGATACCTAAGAGTGGATTGGAATTATAGATATTTAGATAATTGGAGGAAAATAATACTTTTGTGTTGTAAAAATGAGTTTAATATCCATTTTCAAATCATGAAATGAATATTGCATGGTTAGGATGCTTGGTTAAACACATTATGTGCCAAACATGCACATTATACTAGGCAAAACCCAAATTATTTTATGGTTGTTCACTAAATTTTGATAAAGTATATGATAACCATGCATAAATACTATCTCCAAAATACCATTATCACACTATTTTCTTAGAATCCACATTGTTTGGCCAAAAAAATTTCAAACCAAGCATAACTAGTGTCCCATAAATTCCTATCTCACGTGATTTCATGGAGATGGTTCCTGATTTTTAATAATGATGAATAAACCATGTGGCATTTAAAACCCATCCAAAACATTTTTAAACTAAATAGAAACTCCCCAAACGCAAACCAAGTATTATATAAAATCAATATATATATAATAAATGGTAAAACTACATCAAAATAGGGGTGTTATATTCTCCCCTATATTAGTATTTATATCATTCAAAAGAGGGACACATGCATTTATTTGTATGATCTTGGGCCACTGATCAAGGATCTCATTCTCACATTTTCATTTATCTTATTAAATAAATCCTTGATTACAAGAAATACATAACAAACCTATGATTTTATAATTCAAGATCTTATCTTATCTATCCATATTCATTATCAACACATGAATCAATATAGAATCTAGCTCGAGAACATTATAGTCCCATTGAATAACAAGGTCAAGATTAGGTTGGTAATTCTTCTATTGAGATACATGAATTTTTTTATTGAGAACTGAATCTTGGATATAAATCCATATAATAATCCACATAACCAATTAATTCACATATTTCAATAGGTCCAATATTTTGAGTAGACAACATCCGATTATGGCCAAAATGGTGATTCCCTATCCTTTTAGAGACTCTTAAGAAAAGATTATCCCCCATTTAACACAATATTTGTTAATGATGATGGATTTTATATCGTTTCTCATGAATATAAACAATCTCCATATTTCTCCCAATCATCTAAATCTTCTATTTCATCTCAAGCTAGATGTTATGTCTTATAAGTGAAGTATCAACCATTTCATCCAAAAACAAATAGTGAACAGCCGTACAATGATTTGAAAGGATCCATTTTTATAGAGGATTAATATTTTTTATTATATAATAACTCCACTAATAGTATATGAAACTCATATAGTACCCTAATGTTCATAACACATGATCTAATCATATCTTCAAATGTTTGAATCATCAATTAAGAGTATCAATCTATATGAGGATGATAATCAATGTTCACAGTCATTTGGTTTCCCTTGTATTAATGCAAGGATTTTAAAATTTGAGATGTAATCATGGTGTTTATGTTAGACAAAAAAATGGAAAACCATGAGGTTTTACAATTTTATGATGGTTGTTTTTTAAAACTCTTCCACTATATTGGATTCATGGATAAAGATGAAATGATCTGCCTTAATGAGATGATCTATAATCCCCCATATGGTATAATGTTTCTTAGTAATTCTTCATATAACATTGAAAACATCCAGAGATATATACTCTTATTTCCACATGGTAATTGGTAGTGATTGCAACAAAATAGTAGGCCATTGGAACTCTACCGTGACATACTAAAAGGTGTGGCATCTTGATTCATACTCTACTAATTCCCTTTTCAAGGAAGTCTTCCAAAACTGTGTTATAATTTCCTAATATATAGTCTCTCGACGAGGATGAATATTCCATCTTGAGTGAAAAAATGTTAGAAATAAATTTTCATGGATAATTTTTTGGAACTATAATCCAATCTATCGAACTCAATAAAAACACACATCTAGCATCTGTCCATAAATTGTCTCCCCACCTTGTAGTTTCAACATCATGTTCAGACATTATGGATTAGATGTCTAACCATATTAAAAAAACTCAATTAAACTGGGAAGTATAAAAATATAAATGAAAACTACAACATCACCTTTATTAGAAATATTCTAATGCATATCAGGTATAACTAACATCATTTCCCACTGATCCAAAGACTTCTTAAAAAACTAACTATATGATTTCTAACTAAATGATTCTATAATATAATTTCATTTAGCCATAGTATAAATCAAGTAAAATTCAATCATTTGAAGGTATTGTACTTATATTTATTACCTTAGATTTAAATCTCCATATGACTAGATGTGTTTCAGGATTTTATGATTTGCAAACACTGTAACATATATCCAAAGAAATAATTATTCTAGGTTTTCAATGAATAAAATATAATAGCTAACTCAAAATCTTGTATCAGTTAATTATTCTCATAAACCCATAACTTTCATCAATCATAAGTTGCAACATAATCTCCCTACATGATAACACATCCCATATAAGATCTCTATGTATCCCAATAACCCACATATCCTTTAAATTACTTTAGTAATATAAGGATACGTTATAATGAATGAAAGCCATAAGCTCTTGGAAATATTTATAATAAGAATCATTCCATTTATAGGAACAACCTATCTCTAAAAACTATCACCATAGAGTTAATTCAAGAAATATCACAAACAAATAATCTTTAATACTCTACTAATACTCGGATCATTTTTATCTAAGATTTGTTATTTGGTGATTACAATGAGATTAAACCTTTTATATTTTTAGGGTGTATAGGAAATACTATTTTAGAAATGAAAAGGGTAATGAAATAGATCTCTTGTATCCATAAACGACACATTGAATGATTTTATTAAAGAAGATTTTCCCACAAATTAAAAAACACAATGACCATGTGTTGTTCATGATCACCCTAGTCCTTGAATATTTCAGAATATCCCTGATGAATACCACCACAATGAAGACAGGAAACCTCTACATGATTTATTTCTTCAATTTCATAAACCTTGATTGTGAATTTTTAACACCCAACAGAATATACACATATTCATAAGAACCCAAACAGTTCTTGAAAGATGTCTTTAAAATATCCACCATTTGAACTTAATATTTCTGGTATCCATGTCATAAATAAATCATAGAGAATAAATATCATCACCTCACCTAATCAAATATATAAATATTTTGTGGATGTGCATAACAATTTTTTAACATAAAATGGGTTATCATATGACAATATAGAAGAATCAGTATAATTTCATCTACCTTCTTTTAAAAAAGAATATGTGTTTCCCATGGATAAGTTCTTGGTTGAATGTTACCATTCCTGGAAAACTCTTCTAGATAAAACTTCGATTCCATTAATTAAATTAATTCCATTAATTCCATTAATTCCATTTTACGTTATGAATGTAAAATTTGTTTGGTCCCTTCTGAGAGGACTGTAATAAATTCCACTTCACTTTTAAATTGAAACCCAAAGAAATTATAGGGAATTCCATATAAAAAATTTTCAACAATGGTTATCAAATGTAACATTCCATTTTTATCTAGGTACTTCCCTATTTTTTCATTATAACTATTTTGTTATGTTTTCATTATTTTTGGACCTTGGTGGGCAGGTTACCTTTTGAGGATGAAGATATTTTACTTTGGAAAGTACCCAAAAGTTCAAGGATGTATTTTTTTTCAAATTAATGGTGGAATATTATAAATATATAAAAATGATTTATTATGGTTTTTATTATATTACATTGATTTGGATATAATTTGGGTTTTTTCTTGTAGAAACATGGTTGAAAACAATTCACTGGACGATAACATGTCGTGTATATATTACAAACCATGCTAGTTTCACCAGACAGACACTGTGAATTGGTGTAGTGTGTGTAATGAATACACATGATGAATCCCTAACAAAAAATGTAATGTTTGGACATGGTGAAAATTATTATAAGGTGATGGTATTTTTAGAATAAATCATAATTTATAATTACAATCCATGTAATATATTTTCATTTTATGTAAGTACTTTGTATGACTCGAGATTATTATGAGATATATTTTTTTAATAATTGGGTTTCTTTAATTTGTTGTGTTTTCTACAACCCCATGATAGGATTGTGATACAAGAAACTCTAGCTTATCTTTAATTATATTAAACCCTATTCTATGCTTGTGCTACACATATTGTCAAGTTCCTTCTATAGCTTATGTATCATGCAAGACTGAGTTTTATCGAACCATAATATATTTTTAAAAAATATTATTTAATATAATAAGATATAAACTAGTAGTAAAATTAGAAGTTATAAATAATATTAACTATATTATGAATAATATTTTTCTTATAAGATGAATTCAATGGTTACAAATTAATTAAAAATGAAAATATATATAAATTGGTTATAATGGAAACATTTTTAATTTTATTATCCCAAAGACATTTTGTATTAATAAATAAAATTAACTACAATTATTAAATTATATTAATGAAATATATTTGTTATATAATATATCAAATATTTTTTATACTCATAAAATATATTTTACAGGCATTAGATAAGAACAAACTCAATTTTATGTATAAACCCCTATATTTTTTAAAAAAGTAATTTTATCACCCTTTAAGGGAGAACCTAATTTAAATCCTATTTTTGACACTATTATATATTTTATTTGACAAAATGAACTTATTATTTGAAATAGGGATAAAAAAATTTAATTCTTAATAATTTTTTGTATTTTTTTGATAAGTTTCATGTTTTTATGAATAGTAAAAAAACTAAATTTTATTTGAAAACAACTTCTTTCATCGAAATAATTTATTGTGTTAAAATTTATTTTTTGAATGGTTTTAAATTATAATTAGATCATGTTTTTATCAGTTAATCCATGGAAGGCTCTTAAAATAAATTTCACCGTTAAATTGAATATAAAAACATTTTGAACATTAGAATGCCTTACTTTAAAACTCTATTTTCTCATTCCCTCAACAGGATTACATTTTTCTTTAATTTCTACCAATTTTGTGTGATTAATTTAAATAAATGGATTCTATATTTGGAATATGATGTTACAAATACTTTAAATAGGTCCTTTTTTGTTTTGTACAATATAAATTTTAACTCTAGTAATTTTTATTAAAATGATAAAAGGTAAATTACATAATTAAGGGTAATGAATAACATTATAAATAATATAAAATTACCATAACACTTTCCATAACTTCATTGGATTAGTGGATTGCGACTAAAAATAATATTTTTTATAAAATTATAATCATTTTAAGACGCTTGGATGATAGTAAGACATTTATTATATTTTATTTCAAGAAATTTTAAAGAATTCATACTCATATTTTGAATAGAAAAATCATTTTTAATATAGGATTATACATATAACAAATTAGACAATAAAGATTTATCTTAAATCAATTTTTTCCATTTATAATGATATTTTATTTTTTATATTTAGGAAATAAATAAATTCCACAAAGACTACGTGAATGATGATGCATCAATTTTTAATTTAATTGAAATACCTAATAAATGATTTTAAAAATATTAAAATAAATATATATTAAACTAATTAAGGTTATCCACGAATTTTATGGATGACATTAACATGTTATGGATGATTAAATATAGATTATTTGAAGATATCATATTTTAATGATATTTTTAAAAAGGTAAATAATGAATTGTGTCAAAATTGACACTAATGATATTTTAAGAAATCAATATTTGATTAAATTGGTTAAAAATCAAAAAAAATTAAAATTATAAAATGGGATGAAATATGGTCCAAAATATCGTAAATTGACCATTTATGATCTAATGGATACTTTATATGTTTAAATTACATTAGATTATCATTAAAAACATTATTAAGTTAGATAAGAATAAAATAGGTTAACTAATGGTTAATAATAAATATAAGGCTTGAAATTACATAAAAATAAGTATAAAATTTGTTTGAAGATGATATTAAAACCATATATCATCTTATCCTCATATAAATTTAAATTTCATTGTATTTTAATTTACTTTTAATTTTCTATAAATTAATTGTTTGATAGTTTCCAAAAGTGGCCCTCCCCTCTCTTATAAAAGGTAACATATCCTTATCTTTTATTCTCATAACTAAATACCTTTTGATAAGAAAAAATAAAACCATGTATCTTCCCCAATTAATTCCCTTCACCATAGAGACATTATTTTTTTTACAAATCTAACCAAAAAAATTGATTTTGTGAAAATAAAATGGAATACCCAATTAATATGTAACGTTCATCAACGATAGTTTGTATTTTATTTCATTCTTAAACCCATTCAATTATATTTATTTAATGTTTATATAATAACCAAAGTAACATAAATATACTGTGATGTTGTTATATTATGGTTAGATCTACACTCACATACACTTCCATCTGCTGCGTAAGGAATTTAACATTCTTCTGTTTGGCGAACTACCGCCTCACAAAATGATCTTGTTCATTTTTCATTTACCACATCTCATGTGTATGAAATATGGTTGAAAATTTATATTTTTATGATATTTACAATATTTATGTTATCATTAAGCTTATTTAATTACAATATCATATCTACATTTTTACCATATTGTATTTTGTGAAAATGATAATGTCGGTCATACATACGTATGGCCTACCATCTCCACGATGTGATGTGATTCTTTCTTAACCTATATTTATTGAATGATAATAAGGGAGAATTTTTAATAATATATATGTTTCATATAACATAAAAATAATTCTGTAAATATTATATATCATATAATTTCTTTTCTTTTTAGCCTGACATGAAAATGGAAACGGTGTTCATGCGTACAAACGACCTACTATCTCTATAAACTGTGTATTACATTTCATATATATATTTAGTAGATTATTTTAAATGTTTATATTCATAATATATATGATATATAAGTCATTTTTTACATTATGTAAATAAGTAAGTCATGATGTATATTAGAGAATCATGAATGAAAAGTCAAAACACAAATGATAAAAAAAGAAGTTGTTACTCGAAATGTTTCTTTAACATGGTAATTGTTAATAAACAGATAAAATAAGTTCATAAGTAAATAATATAAGTTATTCAATATTTTAATTTTTTTAATTGGTTGATTTATAAAAAACTAATATTTATTTTAAATGAGTGTTTACTATTTGTTAATAAAATTAAGAATTAATGTAATCGAATTTTATCTCAGTTTTTTTTCCATGAGATACATTACATATTCACAAATAAATTCTTTTTTTGGTTTATATACTTCCCTATGACATTAAATATCAATAATTTCCTTTATTTAGTGATATATAATGCTTAAATTATTGTTTTTATTTCTTATAGATCATGATTAAAATGTAGCACAAGTAGTAAAGGATTTATATCTCAATTTTATTTTTTGTGGGTCATAGTCCTAGTAAACTACTTGTTTCTTTTACATGATCCATATATTTCCATGAATGTATTTTATGTGTCTTATCCATAATATTATTTTATTTCAATATCCTTAACATATTATTTTTTTCATTGGGAAAATGATTATATTGATAATAAAATGAAGAGTTTTTATTCCACAATCTCTTAAATATTTTGGATTGTTTAATTTTATGTCACCATTAGGGAATATTTAGTACCCTTGTCCATGTATTCAAAAAATGTTTTCGAATTTTTTTACACTATTATACTATGTATTTTTAAATTCATTTTTACAAATTTTGACTTTTTACTAAATTTTTCGAAAGGAATATTGATTTATTTTTCCAAACAAAGTAATTTATTGATTTTTCAACAAAAATACAAAAGGAATGTTATGTTTTTTATTTTATATTGAATGAACATATTTTAATGATTTCATGATTCAATAATGATTTTAAAATTACATTATAATCTTACAAGTTTATTTTTAAAGAATATTTTTATTTTAATGTTTTATGAAATTTTAGGAAAAGAAATTCATTTCAAAAATTAAATGACATTTTCCTCCAGAATTATTTTCTAATGATCACCCAAAATTATTTTCCATATAACAGAGTATTATTTAATGATACATATACTTTAATGGGTATAATATTATGATGATACAATTCTTATTCTTTATATTATGGGTTTACGTTTATGATGGATTGATGTTTATGAATTCATGTACTTTCCCATGAGTTATGTTATGATAAAATGTTTATAAAACCCATTTATTTTTATGGTTTCTGATTTGATTTATGTTCTTATGGAACACATATGTATGGATTTAATTATGTTATAGGTGGGAGGTATATCTCCCTCTAATTCATTGGGTAAATATTTATAACTAATGAGATAGATATAAAGGACCATATCCACTAAGATAGTATTGGGAGTTATCCTTGACTGATTTAATGATAATTGGAGTGAACCATGATACCAAAATGGTTATGAGAGTGAAAATTGACTACTAAGATGGTTTTTATAGTTAACCATGACAATGAATATGATAAGGGGAGTAAAACCATACTACTATGACCGAATTGGCATCGATGTATTGACTAATATGGGAATAAATTTTATAAACATATGTATCTACCACAATTAATTTTCTTATTCCTATGTTATCATTTTAGTGATTATGTTCTTTATCACTGTATGATTCATGTATTATAAAATTCCAGTATTTATTCCATGACTAATGTATCTAATCTTATATGATCATGGTATGATTTTCAAATTTTATTTTTATATTCTCATCAAGATATGATCATGTAATGCATATGTATCTCCCATGTTAACCCTTACTGAGCATCTAAGATCACCATATCCTATTTTTTCACTAGGATATGAATAAATTCATTAAATTTGATATGTAAAATTGGTTATAGTTATGAATAAATATGAAGGATAATATGTAGATGTGTTATGAACTAGTGGCTTGTGTTTCCAAGATTTAAAAGTAACTAAACCAATACTTCTATTACTCTTGTTCTTGTGTAATTTTTGAAATGTTCTAAAAATGTGATGTATGGTCAATGTATGTAAAGTGTTGGTTGATATAGTTTGTATCAGAGAGAATATTTATCCAACTATTGGAATCTATGATGATAAAACATTAATGATATCCCTAAGTATATTGGAACCAAGGATCCTCATTGTTAATAAGGGAGGTTGGGTTGTGTTTGTTGTGAATATACACAAGGATGTCTAGGTAGTTTGCAAAGAATAGCGTCATATGTTTGAGGATGAAATAAGTATTGAAGGTGGTTTAGTTTCCCAGTATTTATCCTTTTTTCGGGCCTAAAAATGGGAGTTTGGAAAGGGTTTGTTACAACGGTACACAGTTAAGGTGTGCAGTATGCGGTGAAGGCACACAACATGTGGTGGAGGCACGCTGTATGCGATAGAGGTGTGTGGTTGCTAGTGTAGGCGGGTGGTACGCAGTGGAGGCATGTGGTACACAGTGGAGAAGCGTGGTACACAGTGGAGACACACGAAACGCGGTGGAGGTTAGTGGTATGTGGGGAGGCACACAGTACGTGGGGAGGCGTTCGGTATGCGGGGAGGTGCGCAGTACACGACACATGCATGTGGTACGCGGTACAGGGACACGGTATGTAGTGAAGGCGCATGCTATGTGGTGAAGGCATGTGATACGTGGATCGGTGCGCAGAACTGATAACAGTTCATAGTGATGATATGAGGTGAAGGTGTGAGATAAGTGAAATGATTCCAAAAATTGTTCGCAATGACAATATGTAGTGAAGAGATGCAGTACATGAACTGATAGCCATACAGAACGTGGATGGTTAATGGTATGCGATAAAGGCTCGAAGTTCAGAGGATTTCAGTATGTGGTGGAGGCTAACAGTAAGCACATGGAGTTCAGATTACAGTGAAGATTTTCCAACACTGAAAATTTGGGTAAATAAAATTACTGAAATTTTCAGAGTTGTGGTCCTATTTAAGGAGTAGTAATCCACTTTGTTAAGGGATGAGATTGGTGATCAAAAATTTCAAGATAAAATATGGTGAAGTCAAAAGTTGTTTGAATAGGAGAAGACGGTGCATGGAGAGAATCATCCATGTTGGAAAAATAGTTCACAGAAGAGAGCATGGTTCATACAGGAGGTTCTTGCAGTTTGCAACTGAGAAAGGCAGTATACGGACTAGGATAGTATGCGGAGGGGTGGAGCAGAATGCAGAGTAGGGTAGTAGTCAATGAAAGACAATTCTCGAAGGAGTTGGATAGTACAAGGAAATAGTGGGATGGTACGCATAAATAGTTTGATGGTACGTGGAAAAAGTTGTGGTACGCAAACACAACTATGTTATGTGTAAATAGTAGTGTTACGTCGAGATAGTTACAGTTCACATAACGGCCAAGGAAGCCATAAAATTGACCAAATCAGTTTGCAAAATTATTTTCCCTAACATATCAGTGTATGAGAAAAGAAATTACACTTATAGGTGATTATGGGACTTCAAGAGAGTATCCATTTATAGTTGAGGATGCATGATCTAATATTAAACCATTAAAGTGACCTTCATGTAAATAAAGTGAGTGAAGATTCGTCCAATGCAGTGAGCAAGGGGAATCAGTGGAAGTGATATGAGGGATGCATTGTGCTATCCCTAAAACCTTATTAAGGCAGTGCATCTAGTACATAGTGACTATGATAAACACATGTAATCCAGAACTTGTGGGGATTAGTGGTTTATGGTATAATCGAAACACTGTAGACGTATGATCCTTGGACGTAGCACTTAGTGGTGAACCAAGAGAAATTTTTATGTCATTACTTTGAATGTGATTTTTTTATTTTCTGCACTTTCTATTTAGATAGGTTTAACAGGTTCCTACCAACGTAAGAACAAGATCCATCAGGTTAAAATAAAATGTCGACACCCTGATTTACCCCTCCCCACTCAGGGTGTTCTGGGGTCATTTGAGTGGTATCAGAGAGTAAATGATGCTGGTGTTGAATCCTCCTATCATGGAAAATCCAGTAAACATTAGGGGTGTTCCCCCTTTCGATGAAAGTAATTTTCAAATTTGGAAAAATAGGATGAGATATCACCAAAGATCTCTTGGAATAGAAGCCTTATTATCTAATGTGTAGGTAATACATTCCTCATATCCTACATGGCCATTGATGACAAATACCGACATGAATTTTCTTGATGCTGATGAAAAAGCACAGAATGCTCTAACTCCCTCCCTTTCTGATCATATTTATCTAAAGGTAATGAGTTTCACATATTCCATGTCAATGTGGGATAAACTAGAGAATATTAATATAAGATATAGAAAATAGAATGAGTAAAAACATCAAGTACTACACAACCATGTTTGATAATCTAAAGATGCACCCTAATGAGAATGAAGACTGATTCTTAAATTGAATTATTAATGTTGTAAGAAAAATATGAGGTCTAGCTGATGAAATCAATGATATTGTCATAGTGAAAAAAATCCTTAGAATACTTCTACCCCATTACATTGAAAAGGTGTAATCCCTTGAGGAAATATATATCTCCAAAATCTCAGTTGATGATCTTCTGAGAAACCTATCATCTTATGAAATGAGAATCAAACCAAAGTAATCTAGAACTCGTGTGATCAAGGAAATGTCATTAAAATCCATGGAAAAAATAAATGTTTCAGGAGATAGCGGTGATGAAGATGATGTGTGGAAAAAATAATTCTCTCATTTCCAAGATGCTCAAGAAGGGAACATGGAAATTTGTAGGGAAGATACCTATGGCTTGTATTTTCTATGGATGAGTTGGGAACATTACATCAATGTGATCAAGAAAATTTTATGATGAAGAGAGTGAAGTTAAAAACAAGGAGAATCCTAGGAAAAGATTATTCAAAATGAAAAATTTCAAATTTTCAATGAAAGTACAGAAGATGAGATTTGTCTATGAGAAGGAAGACGATGATAATGAATTATGTGATGAAGAATAAACAGAATTTAAGACTGGAAACCATTCCATCATTATGGAAACCATTGAAAAGGTAGAACCATTGATAGATAAAACTAGAGATAATCATTTGACTATTAATGTCAATCCCATGTTGAAAAATATGTATGATTTTGGTAATATTTAGATTAAATATAAGAGAAGAAATAAGTGGAAATAAATGGTGGAGGAATCATTAGAATATAATGATCTACTAGAAGCATAAATTAAACGACTAGAATAACCAGAGAAAGTACAATCATAAATCCTTTAAAGCACTGATGATGTTGTTGAACTAAATCTCTGAATTGAAGAACAAGAAAAGATAATAAATGACCCTACCTTGATATTGGAGGAGAAGTCCATGATATTTGAGTGACTCTGAGAAGAAGGTGTTACTCTATGAAGTAAACTCGAAAGTGAATCAATTTTAAAAGAAAAAAAGAAGAAAATACTATTAGGAAGGTTCTCGGATACTGGGCTACTAGAGAGAGGATGATTTGGTTCTGGTAAAGTTGAAAAGTTCTTGACTAATAAAATACCCACACACAGAGGAAATATAGGAATTAGTTTTGATACTGAAACATCCAATGCTATAAATAAATTGAGCCAGAATAAACGCAAGATAAAAGTTGATCATGTTGAAAAGCCACCATAAGTGCTAAAAAGAAAACCCTAAAATCAAAATAAAAGAAGAACTGATGATTATCCTTGAGTTTTTAGAAATGATAGGGATTCAAAATAATTTCCTATGGATGATGGCAGTAGTATAAATAGATGAAAGTAGTCATTTCCTTTCATGAAGTGTTAGTTTTGTGGCTATCTGGGCCATACCATGTCATAATGAAAATAGGCATGGAGATATATTAATGGGAAAGAGGTAAGAGGTCAAAAAAAGAGAAAAATATTCATATCCTACTTCTTATAGAAGAATTTATTCATATGGAAATTTTATTCACTGTTATGACATTGTCCATAAAGCTATGTATTACAGGTGATGGTATGGGATAAGAAATTATTTCAATGCTCAAAGATGAGTCAATACAGGTACACCAAACAATGTTTCTATTTCAAATAGATTTTATCTTCTAGAAGACTAATTTGAATATGAATAACCCATGTACCCAAAAGAGATAATTGAAAGACCATCAGTAACTTACACTCATCCCTATATATCATTGTATGAAAAGAAGAAAATTGAAAAGTCCATTTTTGATGAAGTATCCCCCAAAGAGACAAAGAATAACATCACTTGGAATCATGATAGTAGATGTTCATACCAAATGACAGGTAATGGAGACATATTAATGAAATTCAAGAAATACTTTTATAGAAAAGTGAGGTTTGGTAATAATGGTTCTTTGATGATAAAAGGAAGTGGAAGTACTGAGCTAGCTAATAGAGAGATGAAGAAAACTGAAGTCCTGTATATGGATGGTATACATCACAATATTATTACTGTGAGTAAACTCTTTGACATAGGTCTTATTGTGACATTCAATAAAAATGGTTGTACTGTGAGAGGAATGTCTAGGAATTCACTCCTGAAAGGAAATAGAAAAGAAAGAAACTTATATCAGTTTGACATCAAAGAGAACATTTACCACCTAAATGTTGGAGAGGAAAACAACTAATGGAATCATAGATATGGGGAACATCAATCTTAAAGTCATGGAAATGATATCTATGATTAAGATAATCATGGATATCCCTAATTAAAAGTGTGAACGAGAAAAGACCAGTGATGCTTGCATACAACGGAAACTGGCCAGCAGTTCCTACTAGACAAAGAAGAAAAGAGAATAAAATCTCCTTGACCACATCCATACAGAGGTTTATGGCTCAATAAATGTTGTTGGAACGCATGGATAATGGTACATTGTTCTTTTAATAGATTATTATAGTAGAATGGCATGTGTGATCATTATACACAAGAAGTGACAACTGATTGATATCATTAAAAACTCTCAGTGAATGACTATGAATTATAATGGGAGGCAGATCAAATTCCTACAGTCTGAAAATGGGAGGGAATACATGTCCATTGAATTTTAAAACTACCTAGAGAAGCATGGGATACAACATGAGGAGGAAGCTATCAAAACTCCATAGAATAATAGAGTTTTTGAGCACAATTAATCGACATGTAAACAACATGGCCTGAACTATTTTGATTTAGAGTCGTATTCCTTGACATTAATGGAAATAGGCAGTACAATATACTGTTTATACTCCAAATCCAATAGGGCGTGATATGGGTGAAAAAAAGACACCATATGAATTGTGGCTTGAAAGGAAGCCCACTTTGAAATAATTTCGTGTTTTCGGAAGAAAATGTTTTATCCAATGCAAAGAATGAAATCAAGGGAAGTATTGATACAATGCAGATGAAGGAATATTTCTTGGATACTCAATAAACAGAAAAGCCTACAAGTGTTTCAATAAGTGCTTTGGAAGAATTTTGGAAACATGTGTTGTAAAGATCATTGAAGAGAAAAACTATATTGCTTCAAGAAATTCATATACTGACGTGATGGAAGATGAGTAAAATTTTTTACATGGATCATATTCTAATATAGAGGTAGAGGATGTTGTAAAAACACTCTGGTGTCCCATCATGATGTTAACTCAGAAGAAGAATACAAAAAGGAAGCCATGTCTGTAGAGAATTCTTTCAGACCCCAAAGGATAAATCAACAACCACAGATTTATAAGTCCATCATTATTGGGGATCAGAATGCACCTACACATACAAGGATAATGAATACAAATGCACAGTATGTTTTTCTATTAGTTGTGGAACCATCCTCATTTGAATAGGCTGTAAAGGGCGAGTAATGGTTGAACACAATGAATGAATATTTTGATCATATTGATAAAAATAAAACATGGGATCTTGTAAAAATACATGTATATCAAAATTTGATCTGTACAAAGTGTTTTGTCAACAAGAAATTTGACTAACAATGAAATTTTATCAGAAATAAGGTGTCCTTGGTCTTTAAAGGATATTAAAAAATCAAAGGCATTGATGTTGAGGATATATTTTCTCTTATAGAGAGACTGGAGTCACTCAAGGTATTTCTTTCCATGGAAATCCAAATGGGTTATAAATTGTATAAATAAATGTCAATACGGCATTCTTAAATGGATTTTTGGGAGAATAAGTCTACATTTAACAACCCTTAGGGTTCTTTCTTGGTAATGATGTAATGAAGGTTTTAAAATTAAAGAAAGATCATTATGGCCTTAAATAGGATCCTGGGGCTTGTTACTCTTGGTTAAGCTCTTATCTGAGAAATCATGAGTTTAAAATAGGAGGGATCACAATATATATTTGAAGAACTCTCAAAAGGATCAGTTTGTGGTTTTGGTATCTGTGGATGATATTATTTTTTGTGGACGCGTACAAGGATCAATGGATGAATTTTCCAATAACATGAAATCAGAATTTGAAATGTCCATGTTTGGTGAAATAATATACTTTTTAGGGTTGTAAGTTCTTCATAAGAAGGATTACACTTTAGTTTATTGATAAATGTATGCATGAGAGCTACTAACAAAATTTAATATGCATGATTCCAAACCAATGTCGACTCCAGTTTTACTTCGATCAATGCTCGTAAAACACAAGGAAAAGACTTTTTTTTATCCCAACATGTATAGAAAATCATTGGAATCCTACTGTACTAGATGGTGACATGACCAGATATTATCTTTGTAACTTCACTTTTAGCCCACTTTCAATGTAAACCAAATGAAGAACATATGTTGGTAGTGAAATGAATCATGAGATACATTGATGGTACGCACATTTATGGTCTATAATTTTCTACAGGAAGAGATAGTGAATTGTCATCATTTTCTGATGCTGACTGGTCTAGAGATATAGTGGATAGAATGACTACCAGTTGTTGAAAATTCTATATTGGGAATAAATGTGTGGGCAGGTTAAAGAAGAAATAGTAAATTACTTCACTTTGTACTGCTGAAACTGAATATATATCTTCTACCAAGTTGTGCACTCAATTACATTGGATGAAATAGAAACAGAGTGACATAGGTGATGAGTTGGAACAACTTTTGGGGATTTACTATCATAACAATAGATCAACTGATTTTATGAAGAATCTCATTCATCAATCTTGTAAAAAACACCCTAAGATCAGATGTTACTTCATCAAGGAAAAAGTTAAATAGGGCGTGATCAAAATGGACAATGTGGGAACTGATTAATAAGTGGATGACATTATGACCAAGCCACCATCGGTGTCTATATTTAAGAAACATCGGTTGAACCTTAGGATTCAGCCCCCTCTCAATGAATACAAGGGTTATGATATTCCCTTTTCCCCAATTATTTTAACTGTGTTAATCTGTTTCTGGAAGATTTATAAGTTTATGTTGGAGATACGATCTTGGGGCATATCTTTTGTGCTCTACATTTTTTAAAAAACCGGCCTTTGGGGTTATTGACAATAGGGGAGATTGGATAAATTCAATGGAGAGTGGTTTATTTTTTTCCGGATATAGGATAGATGGAAAACAAAAAAATCCAAAACTTCAACTATGTGGGAGAAAAGAAAAGAATAGGAACTCAATTAATTTAATCTATCTTGTTTTCTACAGAAATCACTACTTATGTATAATTAGATTGATGGATAAGTTGTTTCATGAAGGTTCATGTTTGGAATGTAGCTGGCGCATCAGTAAATTCATCTGGAGATTTCCAACAAACCCAAAGGGAGAGATTATTGGAACCAAGGCTGCTCATTTCTAATAATTGAGGTTAGTTTGTGTTTTTTGTCAATCTATACATGGATTACTATAGATTTCGAAATAAACAGGGTCATACATTTGAGGCTAAAATTAGTATTTAAGGTGGGGTATTTTCCTAGTGTTTTCCAATTTTTTTGGCCTAAAAAATCGCGATTTTGGTAATGGTTCATAGAAACGGTATGCGGTGAAGGTGTAAGGTACACAGTGAAGGAAGGCAGTATGCGGTGAAGGTTCATGGTACGTGGTGAAGGAATGCAGTACGTGGTGAAGACGCGTGGTATGCGGTGAAGGCATGTGGTATGTGGAACGATATGAAGAACTAAAAAGAGTTCAAATCGATGGTACGCGGTGAAGGCGTACGGTATGAAAAATACTGCCGAAAATGATTCACAGAAATGGTACGCGGTGAAGAGATGCAGTACGCAAACCGGTAGACATATGGTACGTTGAATGTTAATGTTACATGAATGATGTTCCCAATTCAGAGGATTACGTTATGTGGTGGAGTCTAACAGTATGCAGATAGAGTTTAGTTTGTTGTAATGATTGTCCCACTTTGAAAATATGGCTAAATCAGATTACCAGAAATTATGGATTTATGTACTTATTTAAAGAGAATAAATCCACTTTGTTAAGGGATGACATTGGAGATAAAAACATTCAGGAAGAAATTTTACAAAGTCTGAAGTGGTACGAAAAATAGAAGACTATACGTAGAGAGAATCATCCATGTAAAGGAAACAGATTGCAGAAGAGAGCGTGGTTTGCACAGGAGGCTCTCACAGTGTGCGGCCGAGCAAGGAAGTATGTGGATTAGGATGGTACACGGATGAGTTGAGCAATATGTATTTAACACCCCAAGCTTCCATGGTATGTTTTTCTTTTAATTATACAGTAGTGTGTGTTGAACGAAACTTCAAGTTCTAACACACACCACAACCAATCAAACTTGTAGTTATGAATAGTAATAACCACTTTTTGAAAATTTATAAATTTTATCCTTCAAAATATACTTCATTTTTGGATTCAGAATATCGAAATTAGCTTAGGGTGAATTTTTGGTATTTTTCTGAAAATATTCAATTTTTGATGATTAGTGAAAAAACACCGAGTTAAAGTTTAAAACCGAATCTTTATTTAAATAATTATTTATTTTATTTAAATTTAATTAACGTCAAATTAGATACATAATACCTATATAAGTTCAATTTAATTCATTGGTTTTAGTTTAGAATAATTTTAGATATATAAAAATTTTATTGAACTGTTCACCATCTTTTACCCACTTCCTAGGAGAATTTAAAAATTCACATAAAACGTAATTTTACAGCTTCTTTGAGTGGAATTTATAAAATCTAAGAGACATGGTTAATATCAAGTAGTAAAATTCGGTTCAATAAGATAATAATAATTTTTGGTGAATAGTAAGTTTTTACTTTTATTTATCATGGTTAAAAGTAAATAGGCTAATTAAGGGTAAAAATGATATTAATATTACCCTAACACGTTTCCTAATTCTATTGGAATTGTTTATCTAGACCAAAAAGAATCTTAGGAATAAAATATTATCATTTAGGTCCACTTGGATTAGATTAGGACATTTAATATTATTTAATTCAATGAAGAGTTAAAAGATTTAAAATCAATGTATAATAACTAAACATTTTTAATATTGGGTTATACATAGATTAATTCGATTATAAATTTTCCTTAGAAAGATAAAAATATTTCCTACATAAGGTTATTTTATTTATAATTTTTAGACATTAATTAATTTAATTTATTTGTGACACAATGGTAATGCAATAATTACCTTATTAGTGAAATATTAAAATAATTGATATTATAAATATTAGAATAAATGTAATTTGAGACTTTTTATGAATTATAATAATTTTATAGGTTAATATGACATATAATTATTGTTTATATAAATTTCATTCGAAGTAATAATGATGTTATAAAATTATCAAAAACAAAATACCCAATAGTGTCAAAATTGACATAAAATAGTTTTTAATGAAAATATTATATTATTAATTGATATTATATTCTGGAAAATCTAAGATTCGTCCAATGGAAATATATCATGATAGGTGTATCATTAATGGGCCACCTGGGGGTCTCTTTGATGTATATAGTATGTTTATATACTATATAATATAAAAATTCAAAGAGACATGGTAAATGTGAAACTATTCAACTAAGAGTTAAATATAAATGATAAGGTTAATATAGTGACCCAAACCTGACTAAAATATATTTTTTGAAAGGATTTCGACCCATACCCACCATAACCTTTAAATAATCCACTTTGGAGAAATTATAAACCGAATATAAATTTATTATAAAATAATATTTCTAGCTTTTCCAAAAGGTGCCCCTCACCCACTTTATAAAAGGGTACTCCACCTTCACACTAATTTACACCTTCAAAGCTTTTTGGATCAGCCAACCCCTACCCAAATATTATCTAAACGTCCATTACATAGACCTAGAGTACATAGTTTGATCAGAAATCTATCCTAAGGATCCCTTTTGATCAAATAAAAAAGGAAGAACCTAATTAAGAGGTAATGTTTCCACCACCCTCTTTCAAGTTCCTTTCTTCTTCAACTTCTTCTTTCTTTGTTATTCCAATTCTAAAATAATAACTCTAGTATCTTCTATATAACATGATGTTATTATAAATATGGTATAACCATATTCAGTATTCTATCCATCCTTTGAATGACATGTCACCATATGTGCGTACGTACGACTTACCGTCTCCATGTCATGGTGTAATTATTATTCAAAACATTATTAATTGGATGCATGTAATAATGATATGTAATTCATGTAAATAATAAATATAACATTATAATGATTCTGTATATATTATATACCATAAAATTATATATTATTTTAATATCAAAATAATGATATTGTCGCTCGTACGTACGTACGGACTACCGTCTCCACGAACGCGATGACATTAATTTCCCATTGTATCCATTCAAGTCTAATTCTCATTTGATGATTAAAAATAATGTTTAAGGACTTGATATAATTCTGGATATGAATAATATAAATCCAATCAATAAAAAATATGGCCTAGATGACAAATAATATAAAGAAATACGAATTCGTTAACACCCAAAATGATGATAATACTAAGATATTATTAACAAGTCAATGTTAAAAGATAATATATGATATCATATTAATGTATATGATTCTTGTATAATTTAGTAACAATTATTTCACCATTATACCGGTGGTTAACCTACCCTAAACCAAGGAAATGTACATGGTAAGGGTTTATTTCACAATCTCTTAATTATCCGAGGTTGTTTATACGTCATTATCTACTGGGACCTCTTTATCATCCACCTCCATGATTCATAAAATTGTATTTCAAAACATTCTTACTATTTTATACAATATTGGATAAAGTCATTTATACCCATGTTAACTTTTTATAAGATGTTTATAAAAGAATATTTCTTTCATTATCCAAACAAGGTCCTTTTTAACCTTTTCGACAGAATTAAGGTAAGATTATTTTTAAACTTATATGGGGGTGCGGATATTTTCTACCATTATAAACTTGTTGAAGCGTCCCTTACAAGCTTATAAAGAATATTTTCAAAGTAAATATTTTATTTTATAATTATATGAATCTTAAATGATTTCAAAATAGAACGAAATATTTCTCTAAAAATGGTTTTGATTTCATCTATGTCAACATCCTTTGATGGATTTTAAGTTTATTAGGAGTCGATTCATTATGATACAAAATTTTTATATTATATTGATGATTTTGTGATTTGTTTGACTATGGATGTGCTATTTTTACACTATTCATGATTTATGGTTATAGTATTGACATTCCGTATTCTAGTATTAATACGAATGTTTATGATATGATTAAACCTTTTCGTATGAGGAATGTATTGGACTTAGTAAGTGACGGGTAGAGCCCAATATAACTCCTCGATGCATCGGTAGGTCTCATGAGACTACTAGATGTATAATTTGTTGAGGCCCTTTCCGAATTAGATTTATGGTTTTGGCCGAGGCCTTAATCATTTTTAGATGTCTTGGCCGAGGCCTTGACAAAATGTTTCAGAATGTCCGACATTATACATTCCCTCATTATGGAAATAATATTGACGGTTCATGTGGTAATTCGACTAGTAGAATACCCATGATTATGTTTTATTATGGCATTATTTACTCAACTCATATTCATGCCATAAAATTATTCATGTTTATTATTGGTAAAGGCATGTGGTTTCAATCATTCACCATGCTTAATATTTATGTCATTTTCTGCTGTATTACTTACCCTTACTGAGCGTTTGATCTCACCCCTTTCTAATGTTTCATTTCCACAGGATATGAAGAAGTTAGTTATGAGTGACACGCAGGCATAATCATGGAGGCTTGGATGTTTCTAATGAAATACATTTGTGTTGTATTTCTCTTCAAGTTGTAATGTTGAACATATGTATGAATCTTGTTTAAGATAATACTAAATTGATCGGTCTTTTGAGACACGATTTGCTTATGATCATGCCAATGTTATGTACAAATGCACTGAATCTGGGTAATTGGGGTCGGGGTGTTACAGTTTGTATCAGAGCAAGTTTAGTACAAACCTTGGAAACTGTATTTAGATAAACTTTGATTAGAGCACATAGCCCTAAGATAGAATTTGAGGATTAATATTGAAGAACATCCTAGAATTTTGGTATTGTAGAGATTTTTTGAGTTTTCCGAGAAATACATCCTTGTCTGGATATGAGCATGTAGAGGCGGCTCTGGAACAGATGTATCTAGGGGTAAAAACCGAAAAAACCGCTTTGATATAGACTCGAACAGGAACTGGTGCATGACATCGGGCCTTGCTACACTCCTGGTTATGACACTCCCAGGGGATATGCTTAGGATAATTCTCATTTTATTTACAAACCATTATGAAGGGTTTATGAGTATATACTTACTCAAAGAAAACATTTTTTTATGATTATGGGTCATATCCATAAATTGTTGAATTTATGTTAAGTGTTTTAGAAGTTTGGAATTATATATTTCGATTCATAACCAAATATAGTTTATTCCATTGTTTAGAAATGATTCCTCATACAAGGAATGGAAACCGTATCAATACACGCACTCCATGTAGGGATTTACCTCCTGCTCAAGATAATTACAGTGTATCTAGGGATGCAACTGGTGCTGAACAGCTAATCACCATACTGGGACAACTCCCCCAAGTTATGAATAATAACCTTACCCGTATAGAGCACCCTGATCCACAACGTTGAGGATAAATGTTATATCACTTCATGAGGAAACAACCACCAACATTCAATGGGAGTAAAAATCCCTTAGTAGCTGAGCAATGGATAAATTCTTTAGAGAAAATATTCCATGCCTTGGGGAGTAGTGAAAGGGAAAATGTTATCATGGCAGTTTACCGCCTCACTGGAGATCCTGATCAATGGTGGCCATTAACTCAAAAAACAAAGGAATATTATGAAGTATCCAATATGGAATGGATGGTGTTAAAAGATCTGTTTTTAGAAAAATTCTTTCCTCGTGACCATCGAGAAGGTATGGAAAGGCAATTTCTAAGTCTGAGACAAAAGGAGGATGAGAATGTCGCAATGTATGAGTCTAACATTACAAGGTTAGCAAGGTATGATTTATATTATATACATAAACCAAGATGTAAGATTTATTGTTTCTTTGATGACTTAAAACCATTTCTCCATCGATCATTGGTCTCACAATCATTCTCATCATACGAAGATATTGTCTCATGTGCTATCAAGACTGAAAAATAATTCTCTATGTCTTATGAATTTAAATAAAATCAAGAGAAGAAGAGATCTATTAAACACTCTTCGAAAGGAAATAAGGAAACAAGGAATAAGGGAAGATTTAAATTTACACATTGAGAAAATTGTAGAAGAAATCACCCTGGTGCCTGTCTAAAAGGAAAAGGAGTATGCTACAAGTGTGGATAGAAAGGCCATCAAGCTGGTGATTGTAAAGGAAAGAAAGACACAACCAATGTTCAATGCTACAATTTCAGGGAGATGGGACATTATGAAAATGAATGTCCTAAGAATCAGGGAAACATACCTCAGAAAAGGCCTAGAGACTAAGTCCAAGCTTATGCAATCACTACTGCAGAGGACGAAGCCCCAAAGGACGTGGTGGCAGGTAATTTCAGGGTTTCATCATGTTTAGAAAATGCTTTATTTGATTCTAGATCATCGCATTGTTTCATATCTTCCCAGTTTTCTATGAAAATTATATATTTTTAATTTGATTTAACAAGGAAGTTGTCACTCAAAACTCCTAAGGGAAGTATCATTGAAATAATGTTTCATGAATCAGTCCCCATTAGAGCACATAAATGTTCTTTATATGTGTATCTCATCATCATACCTATGATTGAATTTAGTATAATCCTCGATATGTATTGGCTTTTAGACCATGATGAAAAAATTTATTGTAAGAAGAAGGAGGTTACTATTTTTGATGATGATGATAAGTAACACCTTTTATTTATAGCGGAATCGTCACCCCATAATTCTTACCTTGATCCACACCCAATAGCTCAGTTAAATTAAATTATCATGGAGGAAGAGAATGAAATAACTATGGGTGAGGAAATGAATGCTCAAATAGAGTATGTACCTATTGTGAGAGAATATGTTGATGTGTTTCTGGAAGATTTAGCTGGACATCCTCTAGAATGAGAAATCGAGTTTTCCATTGATTTAATTTCTGGTTCAAGGGCTATATCAAAGACCCCTTATAGAGTGGCTACTATGGAATTAGTTGAAATAAAGAAAAAACTAGATGAATTGAGTAATAAGGGATTTATTCTCCATAGTGTTTCTCCATGGGGAGCCCATGTCATTTTTGTTAAGAAGAAATATGGATCTTTGAGGTTATGTATCAACTACAGGGAAATCAATGACATAACAATAAAGAACAAGTATCCCATACCTCGCATTGATGATTTATTTGATCAACTACATGGAGCTCAATACTTTTCAAAGATTGACCTTTGATCTGGATACCATCAGTTGTGTGTGAAGAAAGAAGACATTCCAAAGACAACATTTTGAACTAGGTACGGGCATTATGAGTTTACAGTAATGCCTTCTGGATTGACTAATGCGCCCTCTGTATTCATGGATCTAATGAATAGAGTTTTAAAGAAATATCTCGATGATTTTGTGGTCGTATTTATTGATGATATATTGGTATAATCCAAAACCTACGAGGATCATGAAAATCACATGTGCATTATCCAGAAGACTCTTATAAGACATGAATTATATGGGATGTTTAGTAAGTGTGAATTCTAGCTTCATAAGATTTCTTTTCTTGACCATATTGTCTCTATGGATGGAATCTCTGTTGATCCTTATAAGACAAGAGAAATCCAGGAATGTCTTTCACCGATGGAGATAACTGAGGTACACAGTTTTATTGGGTTAGTAGGTTATTATCAACGTTTTGTCCAGAACTTTGCCCGATTGGATAACCCATTAACGAAGTTCACAGGTAAAGGGGATAAATTTGTTTGCAAAAAAGAGTGTGAACAATGTTTTGAAGAACTTAAGAGAAGATTAGTCAATTCTCTTATATTTACTCTACCATTGGGGAATGATGAGTTCGTTATTTATAGTGATGCATCGAAGAAAGGACATGGTTGTGTCCGTATAACGAATGATAGAGTTATTGCCTATGCATCACGACAACTGAAAATTCATGAGGAAAACTATCCTACTCATGATCTAGAGTTAGTTGCTGTTATCATTTCTTTTAAGATATAAAGACATTATCTCTGTGGTGAAAAATGTGATATTTATACTGATCACAAGAGTTTGATGTATATTTTCTCACAGAAAGAACTAAACATGAGGCAAAGGAGATGTCTTGAACTACTCAAGGATTATGATTGTATGATACACTACCACTCAGGGAAGGAAAATAAGGTGGAAGAAGCTTTGAGTAGAAAATATCATGGAGTTCTTAACATGTTGAGAATTTAAAGGGATCATATTTTTATGGATCTTGTGAATATGGATATGGGAATTACCATGGAAGGTGAAACATTGATAATTTTTCAAATGGTTTCCAATCCATCATTAATAGAAATGATAAAGAGTTATCAGACTAGTGATGAAGAGTTTTAAAAGAATATTAAAGCTATAAATGATGGGATATTGAGAGACGATGTGTATGAAGAAGAAATTTTGAAATTTGTGAAGAGACTTTGTGTTCCCGATATACCTGACCTAAAAATGGAATTGTAAGATGATGCTCATAGTTCCAATTTCTCTATAAACCATGGGAGCACCGAAATGCATAGATATTTGAAGGAACATTTTTGGTGGGACAATATGAAGAGGTAGATTTCTGATTTTGTGTCAAGATGTATGGTTTGTCAACTAGTAAAAGCTCGAAGGCAACAACCTGGAGGATTCAAGAAGCCTCTTCCTGTACTAGAGTGGAAATGGGATAATATTACAATGGAATTTATCATGGGACGACCAAAGAATCCTAGAATGAATGATGCAATATGGATCATTATTGATTGTCATACCAATTCACCACATCTTAATGCAATAAGAGAAGATCTACCACTTGAATGTCTAGAAATACTGTATATTAATGAAGTTGTGAGACTTCATGGAGTACCCCTATCTATTGTTTCTGATTGTGATCCTCATTTTACTTCATGATTCTGGAAGTGTCTTATGAAGGCCTTGGATACTGAACTTTTTTTGAGCACTGCCTACAACCCTCAAACAGATGGAAAATCAGAACGGACTATTCAAACCTTAGAAGACATGTTGAGATCATGCTCACTTGACTTTTAGGGTATGTGGGATCAATATTTAACTCTGGTGGAATTTTCCTATAACAATAGCTTCCATTAATGTATTCAGATGGAACCATATGAAGAGTTATACGGAAAGAGATGTCGCACACCAACCTGTTGGGATGATGTTTGTGAGAGCAAACTTGTAGGCCCAGAACTGGTGGAGGAAATGATGTAAAAGGTGAAGGTAATCCAAAACCACATCAAAGCAGCTCAAAGTAGGCAGAAGATCTATGCTGATAACAGAAGGAAGGATTTGGAATTTCAGGTTGGAGATCATGTTTTCTTAAAGGTATCTCCATGGAAGGGAGTTACACGTTTCGCTAAGAATGGTAAATTGAGTCCCAGGAACATTGGGCCTTTCGAAATTCTAGAACGAATTGGGGTTGTAGCTTATCGTTTGGAAATACCGCCAAGTCTCTCCAAATTTCACGATGTGTTCCACGTATCACTGTTGAGAAAATATATGCATGACCCAATGCTTGTGCTCACCTATGAGGAATTAGAGTTGGAACCCGATATGTTTTATTGTGAAGAGCCCGTCAGGATTCTTGATACAAGAGAACAAGTGCTGATAAACCGGACGACTCGTCTGGTAAAAGTTCTTTAGAGAGACCAGAAAATGGAGGAGGGAACGTGGGAATGTAGGAACCCAAGGAACTTATGATAAAGAACCACCCAAGTCATTTTATGCAATAATATTCTAGAAATTTCTAGGATTAAATTATTTTAAAGAGGGGAGAATGTAACACCTCAAGCTTCCATGGTACGCTTCTCTTTTAGTAACACAGTAGCGTGTGTTGTACGCAACATCGAGTTCTAACACACACCACAACCAATCAAACTAGGCGTTACAAAAATTAATACCCACTTTTTGGAATTTTATAAATTTTATCTTTCAAAATGGAATTCATTTTATGATTCGGAATATCTAAATTAGCTTAGGGTGAATTTTTGGTATTTTTCTGAAAACAGTCCATTTTTGATGAATAGTAAAAAAATAGTAAGTTAGAGTTTAGAACTGAATTTATATTTAAATAATTATTTATATTATTTAAATATAATTATGGTCAAAATAGATACATAATACCTATATAAGTTCAATGTAATTCATTTGAGTTATTTTAGAATAATTTTAGATATATAAAAATTTTATTGAACTTTTCACCGTCATTTACCCACCTCCTAGGAGAATTTAAAAATTCACATAAAACATAATTTTACCACTTCTGTGAGTGTAATTTCAAAAAACCATGAAAAACTGATAATATCAAGGAGTAAAATTTGGTTCAATAAGATAAAAATAATTTTTGGTGAATAGTAACTTTTTTTACTTCTATTTACCACAGTTAAAAGTAAATAGGGAAATTAAGGGTAAAAATGATATTAATATTACCCTAACGCATGTCCTAATTTTATTGTACAAGTATATCTCGACCAAAAACAACCTTATGAATAAAATATTATCATTTAGGTCCACTTGAATTAGATTAGGACATTTATTATTATTTAATTCAAAGAATAGTTAAAAGATTTCAAATCAAAGTTTAATATAAAAAATATTTTTATTATAGGGTTATATATAAGATAATTTCGATTATAAATATTCATTAGAAAGATAAAAATATTACCTATATAATGGTATTTGATTTATAATCTTTAAACATTATATAATATCATTTATTTATGACACAATGATGATGCAGTAATTAACTTATTAGTGGACTATTAAAATAATTGATTTTATAAAGATCAAAATAAAGGTAATATGAGACTTTTTATGAATTACAATAATTTTCTAGGTTAATATGACATATTATTATTGGTTATATAAATTTTATTCGAATTAAAAATGTTGTTATAAAATTATCAAAAACAAAATACCAAATATTGTCAAAATTGATATAAAAGAGTTTTTAAAACAAATATTATATTACTAATTGATATTATATTATTAAAAATTTAGGGTTCATACAATGGACTTATATCATGATAGTTGTATCATTAATGGAAAACTTGGTGGTCTCTTGGATGTATATATTATGTTTATAAACTATATAATATAAAAATGCAAAGAGACATGGTAAATGTCAAACTATTTAACTAAGAGTTAAATATAAATGATAATGTTAATATAGTGACCCAAACCTGTATAAAATCTATTGGTTAAAAATATTTCGACCCATCCCCACCTAAACCTTTAAAAATCGTCTTTTTAGGCATTATAAACCGAATATGAATTTATTTTAAATTAATATTTCTTGGTTTTCAAAGGTACCCATCACCCCTCTTATAAAAGGGAACTCCCCCTTCTCTCTAATTTACACATTCAAAGCCTTTTGGCCCACCCAACCCCTGCCCAAATATTTTCTCAACTTCCCTAACTTCTACCTATAGGCCTTATTTTGATCAGAAATCCAATCTATAGAGCCATTTTGATCAAATCAAAAGAAGATCCCGATTAAGAGGTAATGTTTTCACCACCCTCTTTCATGTTCCTTTCTTCTTAAACTTCTTATTTCTTTGTTATTCCCATTCTAAAATAATAACTCCAGTATCTTCTATAAACTATGATGTTATTATAAATATGGTTCAACCATATTCAATATTTTATCCATCCTTTGAATGACATGTAACCGTGCGTGCTTACTGATGGATTACCATCCCCACGTCATGGTGTAACTGTTATTCAAAACATTATTATTTGGATGAGTATAATAATGATGTGTAATTCATGTAAATAATAAATAGAACATGATAATTATTCTGTATATATGATATACCATCTAATTATATATTATTTAAATATCAAAATAATGATATTGTCGCTCGTGCATACGTATATACTATCATCTCCATGAACACGATGAGATTCATTTCCCATCGTATCCATTCAAGTATGATTCTAATTTTATTTTTAAAAATAATGTTTAAGTACTTGATATAATTCTGGATATGAATGATATAAATCCCATCCATAACAAATATGGCTCACAAAACAAATAATATAAAGAAATACGAATCTGTTAACACCCGAAACGATTATAATACTAAGATATTAAGATCATATATGATATAATATTAATGTCTATGATTCTTGTATAATTTAGTAACAATTACTTAACCATTATATAGGAGGTTAACCAACCCTCAACCAAGGAAAAGTACATGGTAAGGGTTTATTTCACAATCTCTTCATTATCCGAGCTTGTTTATACGTAATTATCTACTGGAACCTCTTTATCACACACCTCCATGTTTCTTAAAAATGTATTTCAAAACATTCTAACTATTTTATAGACTATGGGTTAAAGTCATTTATACCCTTGTTAACTTTTTATATAATGTTTATAAAGGAATCGTTCTATCATTTTCCAAACAAGGTCCTTTTTAACATTTCTGATAGAATTAAGGTAAGAATGTCTTTTTTAACTTATACGGCGGGTGCAGCTATTTTATACCATTATAAACTTTTAGAAGATTCCCTTGCAATATTATGAGAATATTTACAATGTGAATTTTTTAATTTATAATTATGTGACTCTTAAATGATTACAAAATAGAAAGTAATATTTCTCTAAAAAGGGTTTTGATTTCATCTATGTCCACATCCCTTGATGGATTTAAAGATTATTTGGAGTTGATTTATTATGATACAAAACTTCCATATTATATTGAAGGTTTTGTGATATGTTTGACTGTGGATGTGCTATTTTTAACCATTTGTGATTTATGGTTAAAGTATTGACATTTCTTATTCGAGTTTTAATACAAATTTTTATGATATGTTTAAACCTTTTCATATGAGAATTGTATTGGACTTAGTAAGTAATGAGTGGATCCCGCTATAGCTCCCCAATGCATCGGTAGGTCTCATGGCACAACTAGATGTGGAATTGGCTGATACCCTTTCCCAATTTGATTTATGGTTTTCGCCGAGGCCTTAATCATTTTTAGACATCTTGGCCGAGGCCTTGACAAAATGTTTCAGAATTTCCGACATTATAAATTACCTCATTATATCAATAATATTGATGGTTCATGTGGTATTTATACTAGTAGAATACCCATGATTATTTTTTATTATGGAATTATTTACTCAGCTCAAATTCTTTCCATAAAAGTATTCATGTTATTATTGGTAAAGTCGTGTGGTTTCAATTATTCACCATGCTTAATATTTATGTCATTTTCAATTCCATTACTTACCCTTACTGAGCGTTTGACCTCACCCCTTTATTTTGTTTCATTTTCAAATGATATGAAGAAGCTAGTTATCAGTGATCTATAGGCATAATCTAGGAGGCCTGGATGTTCCTAGTTAAATATATTTGTGTTGTATTTCTCTTCAAGATGTAAAGTTGAACATATGTATGAATCTTGTTTCCAATAATACTAAACTGATCTGTATTTCGAGACATGATTTCCTTGTGATCATTCCAATGTTATGTAATAATGCACCAACTCTAGGTAACTGGGGTCGGGGCGTTACAAAGTAGAGTAGGGAAGCACCTGAATAAGGACAATTCGTGGTGGAGTTGGAAGGTATGCTGAAATAGTTGGAAAGTGTGTGGAAATAGTTGGATGGTTTTTGAAAATAGTAGTGTTATGTGAAAACAATAGCGGTAAGTATAAAGAACAATAGTAAATGGAAATAGTTGCAGTACTCAGAACATCCAAGGAAGCCTAAAATTTGACCAAATCAATTTGAGAAATTATTTTCCCTAACATATCAGTGTACAGGATAATAAATTACATATGTATGTGATTACAGGACTTCAACAGAGAATCCATTTATAGTTGAGGATGCATAATATAATGTTAAACCATTGAAGCAACCATTAAGTTGATTAACTGATTGAAGATTCATCCAACACAGTGAGTAAGGGGGAGTTAGTGGATGTGATTTGAGGGACGCAGTTTTCTATCCCTAAAACCTTGTAAAGTAAGTGATCCAGGAATAGAGTGACTATACTAAACTCTTGTAATCCACAACTTGTAATGATTATTGTATTTTGGTATGACCAACACACCCTCGACTTATGCTACTTGAATGCATCGATTAGTGGTGAACCAAGTAAAACTGTTTTCCCATTTCTTTGCATGTGATTTTTTATTTTCTGCACATCCTCTTCAGAAACATTTAACAGCTTCCAAACAACGTAGGAACAAGATCCATTAGTTTAAAAAAAATTAACATCGTGATTCACCCCTCCCATCTCAGGGTGTTCTGGGGTCCTTCAATGTATGTGTATGAGGATAAATCTAATGAGAAGGATAATTTCATGGAATTTTGGTAAAGGATAGAGTCTGTGATTTCCTAGAAATATATTCTATTTTTGCATATTATGAGTGGATGTGGATCTAAAATAGATGTACCTAGGGGTAAAAAATCTGTAAAGGTGCATATGGCTAAACTCGAGCATTACCTGGTACACAAAAATACTCCTTACTACATACCCAATTTGACACTCCGAGGGGATATGCTTTGGGAATTCAAAAACTCTTCACAAACCATGATGAATGATTTAAATATAATTTGGTTATAAATATCATAGCATTAATCCTAAGGATTCTTAGATTTAAATATTATAAGTAATTTCCATTGATTATAATGTTCTACTACTATGATTATTATTTTTTTGCAGTATGCATTCTGCTTTTAGTCAATTGTTGGAACTCAATGGAACCATAATAATGATGGATTTGTAGGGAAATGAAATGATGTTACTCTTTAGAAATAGAATTTTATGGGGGAACAGTTCACAATATTATCACTATACTCAAAAAATCAATGTATCATGCTAGACTTCCAAACAAGTTGAAGACGGAACACCATTTTAGTGAGTCATTCCTAAGGAAATTTCTACCTTATTTCAGTGGGTCTTCTCATTCACTTTTTATTGAGAATTGGATCAGTACCACTAAAAATATACTTTACATCCTTCACTATTCGGAACATCAATGAGTAATTTTGGTAGTTTATCATTTAGAAGGTGAAGCAGACTAGTGGTATAATTTAATCAAGAATACGAGGCCATAAAATGAAATTGAATGAATAGAATGTGATGAGTTCATGAAAATATTTTTTGATAAGTAATTGTCACATATTCTTCATATAAATAGGGAAAGGATTTTCTTAAACATAAGTAAAAGGATGATGAATCTATTGGTACCTATGAGGAAAATTTTACATGACATGATAGGTACACTTATGGAATTACCATCCAACCTGAATATAAAGTTGATAGCTTTTTCATTGGATTAAAGTGAAGTCCTGTAAGGGTCTTATCCATAAGATACATTAGTATCTATGATGATATTTTGAATTTTTCTATCCAGGTGGAAATGTAATTCAAATTTATGTATCAATATCATGGTTTTGACAAGAATATGAAGATGGAGATCAAAAGAAAATTTAAAAAACATGGAAAAAATATGATCATTCATTTATTCTCTTAGTGTGGGAAGAATAATGGATAATATTTTTATAAGGGATATAAAAAAATATGTTTGAAAAGGATGTTCATCGGACATTTAATTTCTGAAGTGATGGAAAAAAGTTAGTAAATAATGTGAATGGAGAGAATATTGCCTAGAATATACCTCCCCCACTTCAGTGCTACAAGTTTAAGGGGGACGAGAGTTATGATAACCATTTTACAAGCCCAAGGGTTGGTGATGATGACTGATGCCTGAAAAATATTAATCAATGGGACAGGGGTGAATCTCATGCAATAACAATTAGCAATGTAGAGTATGATAAAAATGTGGTGGAATGATTATGTGTTTATATAATGGAATTCATAAATAATTTCATAGAATTATTATTTATTTTTTATTATAGATTAATGAAAACTATAATTATTAATCCAATATAGTTATTACATTATTATTTAAAATAATATGGTCCTAGTAACCATGAAAATACAATATAGAATTAAGGTGTTATTTTTAGAGAACAAAATATTTAGGGAAATATATCCCTCAATAAGTTCCTTGTTTTAAGATAATGATGTTAAAATAACGTTATGTTATATATGGTTAACTGGACGATACTATTTACCTTGAAAATAATTATAGATTTGTTGGAAATTGGGTTATAACATCACGGGTGAAGTTTAAGACTTTTAAGAATAAAAGAAAATATCCAATAAACATTGGTATAAGAAAACATACAAGTTTTTAATAAGGATGTATAGTAAAATTACTACAAAACTGGCCTTTACTAGCACTAGAAATGGCCTTTATCAGGGCTGGAAAATCACAGACTACATGAGTGAGGATAAAAGTCCTGGTCTTTTATCAGTCCTGAAAAATCACAAATAATGTGGTCCTTTATAAACAATTTAATGTATCACTGGTAAAGGAACCATTTATGAGATCATTTAACACCACTGATAAGGGGTCGTTTATCTGTTATTATAGAAGAACTGCTAAATTATACCTTTTTGTTCACTTATAAAAGTGCTAATAAATGACTTTTATCATCCCTTTTAAAAGTACTGATAATGGTCCCATTTATCATCACTTTAGAAGCATAAAAATGGTTTCCTTTATCAACACTTATAAAAGGGAAGATGAAGGGTCCCATCTGTCAGCACTTTAGAAGAATCAAAAATGGTGTCCTTTATCAGCACTTCTAAAAGGTTTGATAAAGGATCACACTGCAGGGTGTTGTAGCAGCACATTATAGTACCACTACAGTTGTAGCAGCACACTGTAGAACCACTACACTATGATATAACACCACAGTACAGCACCGAAAACACACAAGATATCAATATAAATATGTTCCAATTCAAGACATAAATTAAATAAAATTTAAAACAAAAATATGAAAAATACTATATTATAGGTATTTAAAACAATAGTTTATACAATTAAAAAAATAAAAATTATTACATATATTTAAAACATGAATGTTCCTATATCATTTAAACCCAACCCGTCCTGTGAAATTTTCAAACAAAACACCCTTGATTGATCAAAGGAACACAAATCTATAAGAAAAAAAATCTTATGTTATTAATAATATAAAGAAATAAATTAACATCAAGTGTCAGTTTTACTAAAATTGATGTCAATTTTAATTAAAAAGAATAACATGTAGTCAGAACGGTCACATAGTGCATCTGATTGAGGTGTGCTTGATTCCAACACATTTGAAATTAATTTTAAATCATTTTCATTAATTAGCAAAACAATTTTAAATTTTTTCTCATTTTTTTAGTATTTCTGTTTTCCTTTTTACTAAAATGTAATTTAAAACTAGAAACATGCACTTTTGACTCTTTCAAATCACATCCTGGATCGGTTTGACATGAAATAGATTCCTACATTTCATAAATAATTTATGAATCATTTTCCTAAATTTCCAAGATAATCCAAGCATGATTGACTGGTCTTTAATAAGTAGCCCTTTTTAAATTATAACGTTGATTTTAAATTGATTATGGACACTTTGAGTCATACTGAGCACATCATGTATTGGATTGAGTTGTGGCTGATTCCAACACATCGAAAATGACATATGGATCATTTTCAAAAAGTAATAGAATTACATAAATGTGTTTTTTTGTTTTTGAGTTGTAAAGTTGTCTTTTTTTCTAAAATTGATCTGAATTAGAAACAAAATGATGCACATTGAGTCATACCAATCATACCGTGTGTCAGATTGACGTATGGCTGATTCATGCATTTTCCAACTGACTTATGGATTATTTTTTAAATGTTTCAAAATAGTATGAATGTTGTTTCTCAGTTTTTATTATTTCACTTATATTTTATAATAAAATTTAATTTTAAAATTTAAACAATCACATTGAATCATAGTAATAAAATTGTGTATTATATTGAGATTCGTTTAATCCATATACTTAAAAAATGTCATATAAATCATTTTAATAAATTATTTAAATAATGTGTATAAATATTCTCCATCTTGGGTTGGTCAATTAGAATTTTTATAGAAATTTATTTCAATATTAAATAAAAACATTGAATTTGAGTTATAAAGGTCACACCCAGTGTCAGATTGAGCTACAACTGATTCGTGCATATGTAAAATAACATATGGATTGTTTAATGAAAGTATTTAATAAATATGAATCTATTTTTTGGTTTTGGGTAGTATATTTTATTTTTTTACTAAAATTGATGTAAATTTTAAATAAAGAAGTAGTTAGATACATACTGACCACACTGTGTGTCAGATTCAGGTGAGACTGATTATTACACATCTCAAATGAATTAAGGATCATTGTAATAAATTATCAAAACAACATCGATGTGATTGATTTGTTTTGAAAACATCACATGTCATTTTTACTAAGATTTTATTATAAACATGAAACAATCACTTTGACTCATACAGATCACATAATGTATTTGTTTGATTTGAGACCAATTTTTAAAAGTCACAAGTGATTTATGAATCTCTACCATAAACTATATAAAAAATTATGATCCTATTTTCTAAATTTTATATGAGGGGAACTTTTTAATGTCAAATGATGATTTTAAACTGTTAACAGACACATTGAGTCAAATCGGGTAGATCATGTTTTAGATTAAGGTGCGACTGATTATTTCACATCACAAATGACATATTGATTTTTTCTTAATGTATCAAAAAAATATGAATATGTTTTCTCAGTTTTGAGTATGTCAGTATTCTTTAAACTAAAATTAATGGAAATTTTAAATAAAAAAATTATATGGATTCATATCGGTCACATCATGTGTCAAATTGATGTGCACCTAATTCATACAGTTCCAAAAGTATCAAAATGATCCTAATAATCAATGTTACCATTATTTATGTTAACATTATTTATCGAACTTCCAACACATCAAGAGATGATTCCTACAAACCACATCAACTTGAATAAAATAATCCACCTGTATAAGAAAACAATTATTTCGAATAATATTGAATACAATTAAATTAAACATAAATATGAAATAATACATTAATTCGATGGATAATGATTTTAATATAAAAATATCAAGATCGCCTTTTTTATTGAGTAGTGGAGGGAACTTGAAGTAAAGTGATAAATTTCAAAGCAGAATGAGTAAATGGTTTTGAGGGAGAAGACATTTGTGAAAATTTTGATGGAGAAAGGCATAAAATATGGACATAACACCTTAATCAAAAAAAAGAATACACATGAGTAATATTACAATTAATACATGAGCAATAATAAAAATAAATAAATTAAACATAAATATGAAACACTACATTAATTATATGGATAGTGATTTTACTATTCAAACATCATGATTACCTATATAATTGAGCAGAGGTTGCATCACATATCTTCAAGTAAAGGCAGTGGAGGGAACTTGAAAGAAAGTGATAAATGTACCACTGTATGATTGAAATTGTTTTGAGGTAGAAGATGTTTGTGGAAGTATTGGTGATGAAAGGCATGGAATTTGGACAGACCATAGCAACTCGAACAAAACTATCCCCTTGTATAAGAAAACAAATATTATGTGTGTAATAATAAAAAGAAACAAATTAAACCTAAATATAAAATGGTACATTAATTTAATGGAATATTATTTTACTCTAAAAACATCAAGATGACCTCTGTAATTGGGAAGAGGTAGTATAATTTTTATTTATTCAAAGTTAGTAGTGAGAACATAAAATAAATTGATATATTCACCACTATAAGGGTGAAACAATTTTGAGGGAGAATAAGTTTGTTGTAGTTTAGGAAAAGAAAATCATGAAAGATGGAAAGAGCACCCCAACTCAAACAAAAGAATCCACATGTATAAGAAAATAATTATTATGTGAGTAATACTAAAAAGAAATAAATTAATCATAAATATGAAAGAATAAATTAATTATATGGACAATGATTTTATTATGAAAGCATAATGATTAACTCTATGATTGAGGTGAGAGATCATTGTTACTCTTCTTTCAAAGGAATGAAAAATAGATAAAATTCATTTAAAATAATCAAATTGTCCAATGAATAATTATAATTAAATATAGGTTTTATTATATAATTTTTTTTTGTAAAATAGAGAAATAATAACATAACATTTCCTTTACATCTTTCCAAAGGGTTTCCTTCATTATAGTTTGTTCATTCAATGAATTGGTAACATCATCATATGCATAAGAAATAGTTTTCCCTATTAGTAGAACAATTGGTTTAAATTATGTTAATACAGTAGAGAACATATAATTTTATTATGAAATACATAATATATTAAAAAACACTTTTACATTCTCATTTAAATTTCATTCTTTTTTAAATAGTTTCATAGATTTGAACCCTCTATTGATAATCCAAATGACCTCTTTGTGGTCCTATATAACATACAAGACATTTCCTAAATTAGGACCGATACGAAATGATTGTGATGTCCCAATAAAAGGGTCATCCTCGATTAAGTTTCATATGAATCAATATTTGATTTTCCCTCCAACAAGGAAATTGACCAATTATTCATTCCTGGATTAGAGACATAAAATAGATGCACTTCTTGTGTTTCCATTATGAACGTCTTATATTTTTCCCCTTACACAATAAAATTCACCTTCAAAAATCGCATTTTATCAACTTTCACTCCATTTATATTGTCATCCAATTTTTAATGGGAAAGTGGAACTTGAAATGTTATATAATCCAACTCGTATATCTGTTCACCAATTTCAAAATATGACATATTTACATAAATTGGATTTCTATCATTAGAACTAGATATGTGCATCGTTGTATCCATAAGAGTTACACCACTATTTTTCATTTTAATGGATCCATCATGTTCTTTTTTATAGAACATATAACCATTGATTAAAAACCTAGTGTAAGATATAACTTATTCATTCAATCCTCTAGCAATCCATTGAAGTCATTCTTCAGTTGAATTCATATCTTCATATAACTCCTTATAAATATTATCTCTGGACCATCCTATAAAATGTGGATTATGTGTATTTTATATCCATCCTTCAAGCCTTGATGGATTCAAATATCTCAGAATTTCATTGTGGTCATCATTTTATGTATCACCATTCTCACTATTACCTAATATGTGAAGATGTTCTTGATCCTTCTTTGTCAATATAATTGTAATGTCATAACTTTCGAAAATTACTTCACCCATAAGGTTTCCACTATGAGCAGACTTTGGGAGAATGATTCTTTCGAATTCTGATAGGTAATGAGTACATAATACAATAGCTTCTTCTACAATATAGTATTCTATAATATAACCTTATGGATGACATTGATTCTTGGCATACCCTTTCAAAATCATCATATACCATTCAATGGGGTACACCCATATGTAATCGACATGACCACATAGTTGAACCTCTATAACCAAGTGAACCATCTAGTGGACCATTATATCAAAGAATAATGTTGGGAAGAACATCTCTAATACAAATAATATGACTATAGTCTCCATATTCAGGATGAAAAAAATTTACAGGTCTACAAATTTAAAACATATAGCATGGAAAAAGAATCGTAATATGGTTAATGTATTTTGTACATTTTGAGGTAGAATGAAATGCAAAGAAACATGCATTAAATCATACATAAAAAATTATGGGCATTTGATTTTAGTCCTTGTAACTTCAATTTATTCATTACCCTATAATTATTTATATTTGGTGAATATTAATATAGAACTTTTACACTAGTAAGGAAAAGGAAAAGTTACATTCATTCCAATATTGATAGAGTGTATGCTTCTTGAAGAAGAAAAGTCCACCTTTTACCGTTCACTATTGCCGAATCTTCACTTATCCCCATTTCAATGAATTACATCCTAGCCTTTTTCCCAACTTTTTTTAGAAATATTTAGTGATGTAAAAATAACACTATGAAATACATTTTTTTTCTCAGTGCATGACATCATGAAATTATTTGGAATACAAAAAATTCCCATATATTATTTCAATGAAAAGTAATCACTTCTTCTAACCCGCTTTTGTATGTTTTTTCAAAAATTGTTTACTGAAAAGAGTTTAAATCTTTTTAAAAAAAATTATACAATTGATTTCCTATTATTAGAGATGGTGTGGTATTTTGTTAGATACTTACATCGAATATTTTCATCCAGGATAAGTATTTATCTTCTCAAGGTAACAATTTCTGATTTCCAAAAAAACAATGTCTTCGACGAATGTTTCAACCGAACTGATTATGAGCGCTTCTCATAAATGGGACAGCCCAACATTCCATTATTGTTATATCCTGATAAATTCCCATAAGCGGAGAAGTTGTTTATCATTCAATAAAACATGGCCATCAATGTGAATTATTCTTATTTATGAGAATAATACATTGTAACATATGTATCCCACCTCAATTTCATATCATTGATCAATAAAGAAGAATAGATATCAATATCATTACCATGTTTGTTTGTTCCAGATATAAGTAGGTACAACACAATGTATTTGCGCTTCCGGAATAACCATGGTGGAATATTTTATTTACTATCAAGACAATCCATGTTGTATGACTACTACTCTCTACACAAAAATGATATATTTCATATGTAGATAATGCATGATTTATTTTTTTCACCACTTCTCCAAATTCAGGAAGGAAGTAATCCATTTTATTCCACAGATTAGAATTAGTTAGATAACATAGGTTCCCATATTTAAATCTTGTATCTGCATGCCATAATAATTTTTAGGTGGTTTTCTGACATCTATAGAGTCTTCTAAACCATAGAATGAAAATAATATACCATACAAATTTCAAATGAATACATTTATTTTTTTATTGATCAGTGCCACACATAGTGAATTTCATGAGTGATTCAGGGTCTTTACGAAACAATATCAAATAATTTCGAAAAAAATTATTACTTTAAAGATAATTCACATTAAATGTAACATTTATTTAGAACCATATGTTTGTCTTGGTAGTTTATTTTCCACAAGTATCATATCAATCTAAGATTGTGTAGTTTTTTAAAACTAGTGTCACTCCATCTACTACCAACTTTTAAAATTTATAAAATCAATATAGTTGAAAATGTTGTGTATTTAGAAAAACCAGTATACAATGGATTCTTGGTATATATATTCAACTACAAAAACAACATTGGACAATCACAAGGGTCATATTAAATTTCCCTTTTGATTTCTTCTATGTGATCTCCATCATCATTTACCAAGTTATTCACATCAAATGATTTATAGACCATAGTCTCATCAAAATTGTTGTATAATCATTTTTTCCTATGTTTAGCCCAAAATTTATAGCCTTGACATATTTAGTGACCAATAAAATGTTTTTCCATCTCTCATCAAATAATTTGTCTTGAATAAAAACAATGTAAGCATGGAAAGAGGATTTTAGAAGGGTCATCTGCGTATTCTCTTTCAAACCTGATGAACTCTTTATCTCCATCTTCAGATTTGTTTGTCAAATAATTACCATGGATCCATTTTCAGTTCCTATACATGCACTTGGGTTCATAAAAGATTAATTTTATATAATATATAAATAAAAAAACATAATATATTCATTATCAAAATAATAATCCATTAAACATATATATAAAATGTACCATAGTATTATTAATTCATACTAATGACATGTATTTTTTAAAATTTAAATAATAAATTAATAAATAATTATAAATAATTTATAATTTTTATATATATATATATAATAATTATAATTATTTTCAATTTCACAAAATATATTTTGAAAGAAATTATAATTATATTATAGATTATATTATTCAGGTAATAAATTATAGTTATAAAAATATTTTTGTTCCAAAAATGTATTTAAAGATATACATTATGTTATAATCCACGATATATTTTAAATCTATATCATGCCTTATAAATGGTGCTTCCTAAAAGGGAATAGATAATCCCTGATTTTCTATTATATTATAAGATATTTTCATAGAAAAAAATGTTCACTTTAAATAGTACTCATATTTTCAAATATCAATAAATATAATAAAAATGAGTTGATTCTCTTTTTTGAGACATGAAAATAGTGTATTTTATCACCTAATACATTACAATTATCCATAGAGAATTATATGATATTCCAATACCCAATGAAACAAAAATATTTCTTCTATTAAAATAACTTATATCATATTACGTGATTATATTATTGTTTATTATATCTTAATTAATAATTAATGCCACTAAAAAATTACACAATTTCTTGTGGCTTGGGTTACAAATTAAATTATTTCATTATTTTGATTACAAATTCATAAATCATTTTATGCATTTAATTTCTATTATACAGATGACAATTTTACTTGGATCAAATAAAAATTATATTCGTAGTAGAAGATAACATCAATCTGTAACCCATGACATCCATGTTATTAAAAAAATCCCATGATGAATATAAAATTGAATAACATGTAAAACATACATTTATGATTGAAACAAAACTTAATTTTAGTCAAACTATTTGATGAATATCCCTATGATTTAGCTAAAGGATTTTTACTTGGACTTTTTATAAGGAAATATCATTTCTAAAATTCCATGAAGAGAAGGATGCATAGGTTTTAGATTTTGATTAGATAGATAAGAAATTTTAGGTATTTCTGAAGAAAATAATAATTATAATTAAGAGAAGTTTCATTGATTTTTCAAATTTAGAAACCAAATTTAATATTCATTCATCATTATAATGGTTAATTTCAACTATATGGGAATCAAATTTTTATTAAGGTGACTAATGTCATATATCCATTTTAGATTTCATTATTTCATGGTTCCTTAGTATTACTTGTAATATCCTAACCTCTTATGGTACATTTGATGTTGTTTGGTATCCTTAATTTATATGTTATTTTAAATTCAACTTTTATGTTGTATATAAGTGAAACCATAGGCCCTTAGGATGTGGTTATCTTTTTATATGTAATAAAATACAATGAAGAAGATTGATTCAAAATAAAAAATAAATAAAATACCAAAACATCAATAGTAAATCAAAAAATGGATCATAAATAAATCATTCTATTCATAATCTAAAATCAAAATAGTATACAAGACTTTGATTATAAATTATTACATCGTCGAAGAGGAAATCAAAAATTAAATGAAAAATACACAATGAAAATTTAATGTCCTACCCTGATAGGTTAAAGAAAATCTAAGACCCTCTTTGGAACCCCTAACAAAAACCTATTATAGGATTTTTGATATTATTTTTGAGCAACTGGAGGTAGTCGAGTGATGGGATTCGAGATTCGATTCACCAAGGAGGTGCATTAGTAGTGTGTTACTTATAAGGAAAGGATTTGTTATCACAACGTGATCACAAATGGTTAGGTTTTTCAAAATAGAATGGGACACTATTATCAGAGCATAAATATATGCACTGATAAAGGGTCTTTTTATCAGTGTTTAATTAATAATTTCTG
Organism: Viscum album; assembly: GCA_963277665.1. NCBI lineage: Eukaryota > Viridiplantae > Streptophyta > Magnoliopsida > Santalales > Viscaceae > Viscum > Viscum album. The sequence continues at coordinate 836,708,505 of OY728137.1, forward strand.
ATAATATGAATATTTATCAATTCCAATGTTTTAGTACCGATAAATATTCATTTTATCAATGTTTTCTTTAGTGATGAAAAATATTCTTTTACCAGCACCTATTACTTAAGCATAGATAAAATAATTATTTGTAAATTTATAAATAAAAATGTTTTAAATTTATATATAAAGATAATAAATATTTATAAATTCATATATAGTAAATATATTATTTTTTAAATATATTTATTATAATTTTATAATTGTTTATTTATAATTATAGAAATACTTATAAAAAATAATATTTATATCATTATATATTTATATATAATTACAAATAAATATATATAATAAATATATATAAATATAAATATTGTTAATGTATTCATTATCTAAATAAATTTATTATATATAGAATAAATATTTAAATATATATAATTATATAAATACTTTTAAAAAATATTTATTTATTTATAACTGTAAATATATAATTGTATAAATATAGTAAATATACATTTATAAATATATTTATTTTAAATAATTTTAAAAAAATATATTTCTAACCATATTAACGAATATCTAATTTTAAGTGGAAACATATATGTTAAAATGAGTGAAATTGAATAATTTTAGAATAGGAACACTTTAACAATATTGAAGAAATGGATATGTTTTGTTTGTGTGCATTGTATATAAATATACATTAATTAAATATATTTATAATCAATATAATACACAATCGATATATGTTAAATTGAAAAATCAATGAACATTCAATTATATGTCCATTAGACTAGGCAATTAGTTAATAATTTTAATTCATCTTAAATATTAATTATAAAATATTATTCAATAAATATATGATTATTTAATGTAAATGGAATAAATATTTTTTAATATATAAATCTTATTTATGCACACTAATATTTATCAATATATTTAATTATTACCATTAATTATCCTAATTATCTAATTATAAATATGTTGAATATTGAATAATGTACAATCAATTTATTCATTTTTAACAAAAAATTATGTAATTAATAAATAATTTAATATTTTTATAATAAACTCATTTTTTTTATATTTTTATATTTGTTAAATTATTTAATTTTATATAATTACACCTTTATCAGCGCTAAAAAAATCACTGATAAAAAAAACTTTAACAATGAAAAACATAAAACACTGATAAAAGGTAACCTTTATCAGTGCTAAAAATAACTGTTGATAAAAGGCTAAATTTATCAGTGCCTTCTATAGCGCTGATAAAAGGAAAAATTTAGCAGTTCCTTCTTTAGAGAAAATAAATATTCTATTTATCAAGGGTTTTTTCTAGTGCTGATAAATAACATCACTGTTGAAGGCATGTTTTTTATAGTGTAATTTAGGTTATTACCATGTTTTCAGAAAATATAAGATGAGGGTATTCACATATTAAGAATGTGACATCAAATAAATACTCTGTGATATATGGGTAATCATTATTATGACGACTTCAAGAAATTATTTCTAAACTATTGTATTTTTATCTATTAAAATAGTTATAAGGTTATACATATATGGAAAGATTATGATACAATTCATATGATGTTTGTGTGATTAGATTTTTATCTCACCACATGAGGATTCATGCATATTTGATAACCCATTCTAGCATCTTTTTGTTGATAATGATTGATGAAATATGGGATTGAATATCAGGGATCTCGTGATTTGTTAGCGGGCATGGAATGAAAAATTTACCATTCTTTTTATAGAATGTGGGGAAGTGGATCAAGGAACAACAAAGGGTGGGATTGTCGAGAAATCATGTAATTATATCATCCCATGATATATTTGTATCTTTTGGAAAAAGGATCTAGAAACAAAAATGGTTATCTTAGTAACTTTATTTCTGATAAATCTGATTGTCCATTATGTCATTAGAGATCCATGGCTTTGTGGTTGTTAACATTATCCTGACAATGTTCTCTATTATTCTCCCACATAACATGATTTTTATATTTCTCTTACATATCCATGTATTCACATTCAACCTATGTTCTCTTATGTGGAAACCCAATAATGGGTTACATTGGGTAACCACATTGTTTTTAACTTTTTTTGAAGGAAGTTCTATAATTCTATTATTCAATGTGTTTCTCTATGAAAAAACAATAAATTATTTATCCATTAATAACAAAGATGAAATTCAAGGGAATATTCATTTTAAAGGGGTTAAAATTGAGCACCATGATATTTTTATGAGATAGATTTTTTTAATAAGTTGATTTCTTGATGTCTTGTGTTGTATACTACACTAAGATTAGAATTATCTACATGAAACAAGATTATCCTTAGGTATATGAAACACTATTTTTGTCTTCTGTGACAAACAATTTCGATTTCCTTTGATAGCTTGCATTTTACGCAAGACTATGTTTTACAGAACAATAGAATATTATTAGAATATTGTTATTTAATAAAAAAAATATAAAATATCTCTTAAATTATATGTTGTTAATATTATTAAAAACTTATGAATTTATATGGGTAATAATATTATTTCATTGGATTCCCATTTATTTGAAGCAAAAATATATACCAATATAATATAAATAAAATATTTTTCATTTTATGCTCCAAAAGTCATTTTATATTAATAAATTTAATTAATTACAATTATTAAATGATATTAATGAAATATATATGATATAAATTTAGAAATATTTTTTTTATATTAATCATATAGCTTTATAGGCATAAGATAATAGCATACTCAATTTAATGCACAAAACCCTATATTTTTCAAATGGGTAATTTTATCACCTTTTAATGCTGAAACCATTTTATATCCAATTTTTGACACTATTATATATTCTGTAAGAAAAAATAATCTACTTATTAAAAATAGGGATATAAGAATTTAATTTGGATTAATTGTTTGTATTTTTTGATAAGTTTCATGTTTTCATGAAAATAAAAAAATAGTACATTTTAATTGAAATCATCTTTCTTCATAGAAATAATTTATAGTGTTAAATTATTATTTTGAATTATTTTAAAGTGTAATTATATAATGTTTCTATAATTTAAATCAGTTAAGGTAATTGGAATCAAGATCACATTGAAATCGGATATAAAAACATTGTGAACTTTTGAACATTTTACTTTAAAAACCATTTTACTCATTCAATCAAAGTGTTGAATTTTTTAGTTAATTTTTTCCAATTATAAATTAGATTCTGAAAAAAAGGATTCCTTATTCTTAATTAGAAATCCTATGTTATGTAAATATGACCCTTTTATTTTTTGAACAATAAGAATTATAACATGATACATTTCATTATTAACACGGTAAAATTTAAATGAAGCAATTAAAGGTGAAAAATAAAATTATAAATAATACAATATTTACCTAAAAGTTTTCTAAATTTCATTGGATGAGTGAATTCTAAACAAAAAAAAATTTGGTTGAAATTATTACATTTCTATGCCATCTAGATGATAGTAAGATATTTATTATATTTTATTGAATGATAAGTTGAAAATGTCATACTCTTATTTCTAATAACTACATCAATTTTAATATAGGGTTATACAGATTCTAAATTCAAATATTAATTTTCATTTTCAATATAATATTTTTTTTATTATCATGGAAATTTATTTTTAATATTTATTATATAAATATATAACATAATGTGCACTACAATGATGATATTTTAATTTATTAGTCAACAGAAATAAGAAATAAATGATATTAAAAATATTAAAATAAATTTAATTTTACAAAATTAATGTCATTAAAGACTTTCTGGACACTATTGACATGTTTGGGGTGAGTTAAAATTGTATTTTGAATAGATCATATATTTATGATGTTTTAAAAAGATAAATAATGAATAGTGTCTTAATCCACATTAAAGATATCTTTTGAAATTAGTATAATATTTAATAATTTATATATAATTGAAATATTAAATAAGGACAAGGGTGAGATATGGTTTAACATATCATAAATAGACCATTTATGGATTATTTTAAACATTATATGTAAAAATTACATTTTTTTAACATTAAAAACAAAGATAGCATAGTTAAAATAAAAAAATGTTTTCTAAGGGTTAATAAAAAATATCCATCCAATGGTAATTTTTTATTTTAAACACTTTAAAGGGGGAAGTGAGAACCTTTACATCTTACTAGTTTCAACACCAAAGGACACACTAGATTTGTTGAAAAAGAGTTTAAGTTGGTTGTAGCCATTCTCCCTAAACAATATCTAGGGGATAGAATGAACCTGGAAGTCAGGGTAGTGAACTAAGGTGTCTTCATTTAGATGAACGAAATTGTACCATGATTGTATGTATTCCTCATTGTTGATCTTCCCCATGTTGCGTCCTCTAAGAAAAATACAGACCTGCTTATCTATCCACTCACTTTTCTCTTTACTAGTGTTCACCTGGAGCGGTCTCATCTTCTTGGACTCCTTAATATCCAGATCATCCTCTACTGTTTCATCTGAATGCATTAGAAAGTCCATGTGTTCCAGCACCGAAGACACTTGTCGTCTAGGGACTTCATTGAAGCCTACATCATGCTTCAGCCCAGGATCGAGCAGCCCCTTATCAACCTAAGGAATGACAGGAGCTACATCATTATATCTTGCTTCCACCAGGTCCTTGGAGACGTCGGCCACCTCATGCTAGTCAAAACCTTTGAGTTTGTTTGGGGGGATGGAGTCGCCAACTGATGGAGCCTTCACTAGCAGCATACCCATGGATGTGGATCTAGTAACTGGAGGACAAGGTAGATTGGAGAATTCCTTCCTATGTTGTGCCCTCTGATTGTCTATTTTGAAGCTTTCGGAATCCATAGTTATGTTCTTTCCCTTCCGCGAGGAGGATCTAAAGTATTCCTCCGCCAGGAATTGATCCTTGGGGTCAGCGGAATCTGTGGCCTCGTCCAACCCTCCTACATCCTCAATCACCTGGCAAACCTCTTCCCCTAAAACTTCTTCCCCTAAAATTGCAAACTCGTTTTGAGAATACAGAGATGAATCCCCAGCTTTAAGCTTCTCTACATAGAAAAATCTAGCCGGCATGACCTCCATTGGATCAGCATACACTATCTGTTCGAACCCTCGACCCACGAATTGAAAAGCTGATGAGTGTTCCTCCAGAGCCAGGAACTGGGAAGCCTCTTCATTATTTTGGGAACACAAGATTGCCCCCTCACCTGACCTCCTTTTTATAGAGTCCACTGCATCAAATAGGTTGGGCTCCTCCTGCTCTGATATAGAATTATCAGCCTCCCTCCCCACACCAGGCCTTCTTTGGTCTGCTTGAAACTCTTAATCACTTATCAAGGACACCTTCAACACTGAATTTCCTGAAAACATAACCTCTACACAGTTTTCAACCCATTTAGAAACACTACCATGGGACCCTTGAGTGAAATTAGCACCCGGATCCTGTAACGAAATGACGAGGTCCCGTTTCAAAATGTTGAACACAGATACCACCTTTGGGTTCCCACTCAACCTTATTTCATTACACTGTAAAGGAGCCATCACCCGCAAATCAGCCTCCTTGCATTCCACAACCTTCACTGCCACTGGAGGAGCTTGAGGAGGCCACTCCACACCTGGAGCATCTTGAACTGAAACCATTTCCATTGGAGCAGCCCTACTCACCTCCTCTTGTTGGCCCACTGCCTCACTAGCCCGCAACTGGTGACCCACCTCAGGAACTACCTGCACCACAATACCCTTGTCCCTGGTCTCGCAAACACGCCCAAAAATGGGGTCACCCTCCTACAAAGAAACCTTTCCCTGACCCCCCCCCCCCCCCCCCCCCGCCTGAATTGAATGGATGAGTGTCCCTGTCTTCGGCAAGAAGAACAAAACTCCACCCAATTATCGAAGACAACTGGCTGCTTACAACTGACCTAATCACTGGAATAAATTCACAAAGAATCAACCAGAGGTCTTGATACATCGACCTCCACACACATTTACGGGTTGATCGAATGGAAAATTGAGGCAGTACGCGAGTCGACACAAAAATATAGACCAACAAGATTACCTAGCATACGGATGATTTCAGGATTTTGAAAAGGGAGAGGCAGTTGAGGAAGACTAACTCAAACTGGGAAAAGAGGGGAATCACGATTCAGGAATAGATCATCACTCCAATGAAGAGAAACGCACCATCATGTGTCTTCTGTCCAGAAGGACGACAACCGCTCGATCTTGAAGCCCCCATGAATAAAAAACAAACCTTTCAAAAGCATCCACTGAAGGCCGATTGTGTAAGAAATGTGCAAACAATGTTATGTTCAGAAGAATCTCCGCCTCTGTAAACTCCTGCACTGAGAGCGGAATAACAGGGTCACCTTATTTGGAGTCAGGGTCCTTCGGATCGAGATTAATCTCAGTAAATCTTGGAAAAGAATCCGGGTCAGAGAAGGGTTGGAACTCGCGTCCCCTACTGCTATGAGGAAGCCGTGGATTATCCCCCCTCGCGCTGTCTATCGACGGAGGGGGGGGGCACCGCCGACCCCATTAGGGTTTCACCATTGATGTTGCGGGCACCCGAGTAAGAAATATCAACTCTATATCATATTATATTTGACTAAAATAAAATTTTGAGTAATTTTTTGTAACACCTTGAAATTTTGTGAATTTTTATTTTTTCAAATTAATTCAATCCTTTGGATAAATTTCACTTCACATAACACTGAATATATGTTTTTATTATTATATAAAATAAATATGTTAGAATTATGTTTTAATAAAACCATTTAGGCTATCACTGCATTCAACATTGACTTGGATTTCATTACAGACAACACTGAGTTTTGGTAGAACTATACTTTACTATTATAATTATTTAAACGATATAGTTATAATCTAACAATTAAACATAGTAATTTGAATAGTAATAAATAAAATTAAAATGTAATTTATAAATTTTTTAGATAAATAGAAATTATTTATAAAAAATTGTATAATTTTTTCAAATGTGTTTATCTATTTAGAAATACTATTTTCTTAAGGGAACTACTTTTTATGTCCTTCTGTGAACAATAATAAAATTAATTTAAGACACTATTAGATATTATTTTTTTTTAAAATATGCATACTATTTAAGTATTTAATTCAAAAATTAAATTAGGGGGAATATTTAGTATTTTTCTAATAAGATTCATGTTTTGATAAATAGTAAAAAAACTACATTATAGTTACAATAAGTGTTTTTCATTTAAATAATTATTATATTTAAAATTTATTTTAATGTATAAATAGATTAAAAAATATATATATTAATTCAATTCATTTAATTTTTATTATTTTAATATTAAAATGACATATAAAAACATATTGAACTTTTATGCGTTCTATTTACCACTTTCCCGCCACATATGTGGAATTAGTGTTAAAAATAATTATGCTGATTCAATGAATTGAATTTCATTCAATGAAAATAGAAGTTTGTAATTATTATGAAATTTTTTTTCTTATAGGATAAAATTTATTTTAGTTATATAGTATCTTAGGTATTTTTATTTTCCATGGTTATTGATAAATTAGGTAATTATGGGTAACAATAAAATTATAATGTTTATAAAATTACAATAAAGTTTCATTAATATATATGAATCAAATTGATTTGACCAATATAAAATTTATTCAAAAATTATATCCCTTATATTCCACTTCGTTAAGAATATTGAATTTATTATATTTTATTTAATGATTATTTAGAAATGTCATACTCATAATTTTAATAAGTTAATCATTTTTAATATAGGGTTATACATAAGATAAATTTGACTATATATTTTAATTTTAAAGAAACTATATTTATTTTCACATGATAGATTATTTTTAATGTTTGGGTAAGAAATAATTTAGTTAATGTCTTGCATAAAAATGATGCAATAATTGTTTCATTAATAGAAATATCAAATAAACGATATTAAAAATATTAAAATAAGTTTAATTGACATTATTAATAAAATAAAATAATTTTACTGATTACTATGACATAATTGTGATATATTATATTTTCTTATTCAACATTAACATGTCAATATGATATTTTATAAAAGAAAAATAATGAAAAGTATCAAAATTGACTTAAGTGATACTTTAAAATAAATAATATTTCATTAAATGATATAAAATTCAGAAAAATATAAAATTTAGAAACAATTAATAAGGTCTAAAATTTCATCAGTGATATATTTTTGGTTCTTTTGTTATTTTATAGTATGTATATTAACCTTAAATTGTAAAAATCTAAGTTGTTGTGGTAAAAGGTAAAGGGTTTAACTAAGAGTTAATACCAAAATATATGGTTAATATTTTGACATAAAATTTCCTAAAACCATTGGTTATGAAGATTTATAATGATCCTTATATTATATTTGAATGAAATCACTTTGGAGAAATTTTAAAATAGAAATGAAGTGATTATAATTTAATATTTTATGAGTTTCCTAAATTTTCCATAACCTCAAATATAAATGGGAACCTTCTCCATCACTTCTTCACCTCACATTGAGCCTTCGAGATTAGTCATACACATATAATTTATATTCTAAAAATAACTATTTACATTATATCAGTTCTTTTATTCTCGAAATACCAACTCTAGTGTCCCTAAGAGGATACCTTGAGGGAGATCGTCGAGGAATAGTGAATCTTTTTAATAAATCTTTCAAATTGTTTCTTCTTCAAATTACTATTAATGTATTGATTACTTCCTAATTTAGTAAATCTAGTGTATAATATATTTTACGCATTTATTATGATTATTTAAAAACCATATTCCACCATTTATTCATCCTACAAAAAATTAAAGTACCACATGTGCACACGTACAACTTGCCGTTTCTACGCCATAATTTAATCTATTTTTCATCTGTACTTTATTTGGATGGGTATAATGACATATATAAGAGATGTAAATAATATATATGACGTTTTACTAATTTTTAATAATTAATATATCATCTAATTTTTTACTTTTACCATTATGAGATTGATGATGTCGCTCCTGTGTACGTGTGACATGCTGTCTCCACAACGCGATGAGAATCATCTTTCTTATTATCCATTTCGAGATTGGTAAGAAAAAGGTATATAATTAATAAATATTAAAGATGTGGAATAATAAGGATAATTTAATCATATATTTATACATATATTTCATTTCCCTTCTTCCATTGTGTATGATAATAAAACAAATACAACATTCATGCATACGTACTGATTACCGTCTCTATGAACGATGTCTTCCATTTCATATATCTATAGTTTATAGATTGTTATAAATTAATATATATGATATAAAAAAAGAAATGAATTAAAAATTTTAAATAATTAAATTATTATTTAATTAGTAGTGCTAAGCACGACAATTTTAAACACATACAATAAACAAAGTGGTTATTACCCACAATATTCCTTTAACGTCGAATTGTTAATAAATAGGTCATATATAGTCAAAAGGAATCATATATGATATCACAAATATTATTATGAATTTTTTATAGGTTAATAATATGTTTAAACCCACTATAAAGGAGTTTCAGACACATGTGTAGGTGATCAGACCTAGGGTAAGGTATTTTTTTCTCAACTTTACATCTGTGAGACACATGCCTCATGCTCTAATTATGTGGTGCATATACTTACCATGAATGTATTTTATGAGTATTAACCATTACATTTTGATATTTTCATATCCATATCACTTAATTTCATTCATGGGGAATATAATTCACTTATTATAATATTTTAAGGGTTATTTCTACAAATCTAATTATTATCAAGATGGTTTATACATAAGTATCTGCGGGGAAATATTTATCATAAATGATCAAGTTTCATAAAAATGTTATCCCAAGTATTTTTTTCTATTATTAAACAGTTTTTTAAATTCATTTTTACCCAGGTATTAATTTCTATTAAATGGTTTTAAATTAATATTTTTTCATTTTCATAATAAGGTAATTTTTTAATTATCTATAACTAGTATGAGAAGAATGTTTTTAAAATTATATGGCATGATGGAATTTTTACTCATTCATAATGCCTTATTACCTTGAAAATTCTCTTAAAATATTACAATATTATTTTTAATTAATTTGTTTTTTGCAAATTTGACATCATTTTATGAAAATAATATGATTTTAATGGAAAAGGATATTTTCCTCGAGAATGGTTTTAGATGATTTTTTTCATGAATCCTTTATATGTTTTCAAAGTGGTTTCAATGAAAAAAATTAAAAGGTTTCATGTTTCAAAATGTTATTATTAAGGAAAAGTTATGTTCTAAGTGGTCATTCCAAATCCTTCCACATCTGATATGAAATAATTTGTTATCGTGGGTTATTATTTAGATAAAAATATTTTGAAACATGTATCGTTTCCACATGTTAGGATATGATTACATATTTTTGATACCCATTTCATTTCAGGGGTTAAGATATTAGTTTTTATGATTATGTGGAAAATGTATGTATAATTTAATTTTTACATCGGTGGGACCTAGATCTCTCTCTGATGCATTGGTTAATGATGGGTAAATCATGTGGTACATATGTTAAGCGTGAACCAAATTTCATGTTCACAATTCAATGTATAGACCTAATTTTTCTTGCTATAATTTTATGTATGCATGTAGTTTTCATGTTTATTTGTTTATTATAGGTCATGATTTCATGTCCCTAATTTAATGTTTTAACCTGATACTACTTATACATGTTCTCAATGTATTAATTTTATTTCTATATCACCATTTCATTATTATATTAATTTTTTAATTTCATGGATTATGTTATTTATTACCTTTTGATTTGGGTCTGATGAACTACCAATATATTTGTCATTAATCATGAATATGATCTTTTGATATGCAGGGTTTGATATTACGATGTTATGCTCATGTTATCATGCACTTATGTTCTTGTTATTTTTGCATATATTCCCTTTTTACCATTATAATTCATATATCCTCACCCTTTATTATGTTTCTTTTCACAATATAAAAATTATGTTAATAAGTATGATATGTAAAAATGGGTATAGTTACGATGAAATAGGCGGGAGATGATGTTGATGTGTTATGAACTAATTCTTTGTGTTTCCAATTTTTTAAATGCACTAAAATAATACGGCCTTTGGGATTATATTTGTGTAAAGTATTGACTGTTCCGAAAAGGTGATGCAATGTCCATGTATAAAAATTGAGTGTTGTTATAGATTATATCATATAAAAATTTTAGTTATCCTTTTTAACCTATGATTAGAAAACATAATAAGATCCCTAGAGATATTAATAAGGATATTTCTATAAATGTATCTAAGTAAAAGCCTATTTTTTCCTATATTTAAAAGTATTATAGTTATTTAAACATCCATTAATTTAGTTTCAATGTTTATGTGGTTTCCCATTATGTTAAATGTTTCTAACACTATTCTTCAATGTTTTTGTCAATGTTAGAAACTAGAAGGAACTTGGTTGTAATTTAATATTTAATATGTTGAATGTATGGGAAATATGAAAATATATTCCCTATGTCGAAATCTCATGATGATAATCAAGATGGTGGTACATGTACTATTTATACTACTGAGGATAAAGAGACTTCACACGACAAGTGAATGATAAGAGATGTTCTATAATTATTGTTCACATTAATCCTAAGAAGTATGGTTCGATTAAGGTTGAGTAACCTTAAGATATGATTCATATTCCAAGAATGAATAAGAAGATGGATCATGATTAATGGTTTATGAATAAAGTGTTATAACTGAAGTATATATTATTCATTAAGGATATTAAGGGATATGTTAAAAGGTGTTGATGACATAGAAATGTGATTTAATGGAACTATGATATTTATAATAAGGTAAATATGTCCCTAAAAATGTTATTTATGTTATGATAACGATGTTTGGAGAGTGATATGTTGTATATGAATAAGTAAAATTGGAAGTTTCAGTTATTTAAGGATTTTTTGAAATGTGGGTTATGATATAATAAATGAAGTTTGAAACATCTTAGAATGTAAGGAATATGTCCAAAAAACATTGGAATAAAGAACCATGCATGTTTTCAATAAGTATGTATGGTATTTCAGGTTATTACCATGTTGTAATATTATATATGTTGAAGGTATTCACATGTTTGGAATGAGATAACAAATATATACCTTATGATTTATGAGATATAAATGTTATGATAATTTGGTGACTTTATTTCTACGTTTTTTTATTTTCATCTTTCAAAAGGGTTATAAGGTTAATCGTTGATGGAATGTTTATGTTAATGTTTGTGAGATTAAGGTATTATCTCACAATATGAGTATTTATGCATATTGGATAGCCTATTCTAACAACTTTGTATTGATAGTATCTAATGATAGATGGGATGGATTATCTTGGATATCACGATCTGTTAGTTCATCCGAAATGAAAAAGTAAACATTTTTTGGAGAATAGGTGAGTTGGAAATTGATCAAGAAACAAAAAAGTGTGAGATTGTAATTAAATTAGGTAAGGATATCTTCTCATGAAAATTCTTTTACATTGTGAAAAGGGATCATTATGTAAAAGGATTTCTGGTTATCATCATTTTTGATAATATCAATTAACACTTTCATGCTTCTTTAGGGTACGGTTTTCTGATTTTTAACATTCTCTATATCACCAAATTTTTGTGATGAGATATCTTTATCACTCTCTATGAATATTTATGCTTTTCTTCCATGAAAAAATCTTCACCGATGTTCTCCTACTTATAGACCTAGTTATGATTTACATTAGGTTACTATTATTTTACACCTTTTTTTAAAAGAAGTTTAAGAATTAATTTTTTTGATATGGTTTTATATTAAATAAACTTTATAGTAGTAAATCATTGATGACCCAGAATAATTTTGAGGGTGAAATTCATTTTAAGGTTGGAAGAATGTAACACCCTGATATTTTGTGACTTATTTTTTTCGAATTAATAAAATATTTTCAATACATTTCAATTCAAGTAAATATGAATATAAATTTACTTAATTATATAGATTAAAAATGATTTTATTATGTTATACGCAACATCAACATAATCTTACACTTCACACACTGACTTAGCTAGATTTACATGCAACATTGAGTTTCTGCAAAACAATACTATACTATTATAATTATTTAAAAAATATAGTTATAACATATAAATTAATAATAGAAAAATGAATAGTAATACCTACTGTTAAAATTTTAAATATAACTTTTTAACATAAATAGAATATATTTATAAATAAATGTTTAATTTTTGGTAAATATTTATATGTTTAGAAATACAATTTTATTAAAAAATGGTTGTGTATGTACTTATGTGAATAATAATAATATTAACTTTAGACACTCTAAGAAATATAATTTTTTAAAATAAACATCATTTGTTTATTTTATTTTTCAAAATTAACTGAGTGTAATTTTTCTTATTTATCAAAGATGTTTCATTTTTTGATGAATAGTGAAAAATACTACATTATAGTTAAAAATTACATTTTTGTTTAAATAATTATTATATATTAAATTGATTTTAAAATCACAATAGATCACTTATACATATATTAATCCAATTTAGGACATTGGAATCATTAATATATTAAAATTATATATATATAACTTATAGAAATTTTTACCGTTCTTTTTACCACCTTCTCCATACATCAGCAGGATTGCTATTATAAATAATCGTACAAAAACCTGAATTGAATTAAAAAAAAGGAATATATGGCTATAATTAATGTCAAATTTAGTTTCCAATAGGATCAACTTTTTTTTGAGTTTTAACTTTTGTGTTTTTATTTACCATGATTAAGGGTAAATCTGTTAATTTACGGTAAAGGAATATTGTAATAATATAAAACTTCCATAAGACATGTACTAATTTAATTGGATAAGTTTTATTTGGTAAAAATCAACGTTATTATAAAATTATAACCATTGAAGCCACATGGGAATGAATATAAAATTTATTATATTTCATTTAATGAAATGTTAAAAAATGTCATACTCATAATTTTAATAAGTAATTAATTTTTTAAAATGGGTTTATAAAGAATATAAATTCAACTATGAATAATAATTTTAAATATAATAAATTTCTCTCCATCATGACAATTTATTTTTAATTTTTAGATTATAAATAATTTATTTAATGTCTTTCATAACAATGATGTAATAATTGTTTAATTAATATAAATATCAAATAGATGATATTAAAAATATTAAAATAAATATTATTTTACTTGATTAATTAAATAAAATATATTTATAGAAACATTTTACATATTGGTGAGATGTCTTAATTTTTTGTTCTAATTTATCATGTTAATGAAATATTTTAAAAAAGGAAAATAATGAAATTTATTGAAATTGACAAAATGAGACATCAAAATAAATAATATTTATTTGAATGATATAAAATTTTAAAAAAATATAATATTTTCCCAAAAACCTAAACAATGTTTACAATTTCATCAGTGATCCATTTGAGGTTATTTTTAAATTCTATAGTAACTATATTAACATTAAATTGTAAAAATCCAAGTTGGCATTGTAAAAGTTAAAGGGTTTAACTAAGGGATAAATCCCAAAGATAAGGTTAATATTATAAAATAAATATGTCTTAAAATAATTGGTTGTGATTATTTCAACCCATCATCGTATAAGTTTCTATGTAACTTACTTTTGAGCTATTTTAAATAGAAATTCAATTTATATTTTTTTAACATTTTATGAGTTTCCTAAAGTGAACCACACTTCAATAATAAAAGAGAACCTCATCCCTCACATCTTTACATTAGTTGGAGCCTTAAAGATCGTCCATACCCTAAAAATTTTCATTTTTAACTTCCCAAGAAACATAATATAGTTTATGTCATTGTAATAATAACAACTCTAGTGTCTCTATGAGGAGATATAGAGGAAGATCATCGATGAAGAGGTAATCTATTTACTGACTCTTTAAAATTGTTTCTTCTTATACTTCCTATGAATTTGTTGATTACATTTTGATGTAATGTCACCAATATCACCTATATTATGAGATGTTATTATGTTTATTGTACAACAATATTCCACCTTTTATTCATCATACCAAAAATGAATGTACAATGCATGGACATCTACGACTTATCGTCTCCACATCGTGGTGTAATCTATTTTTCATCAATAATTTATTTGTATGAGCATAATGATAGATATAGTGGATATAATTAATATATATGATATGATATTGATTACTTATAATTAATATATAAACCAATTCTTATCTGTTGCGTTCGTGGTTGTTCTACGATGTTGAATCGCTGCAGTTGGGTCGTTTTAGTTCGTGATTTGATTCTGATGCGTTTGTATTTGGGATTTTGTGTTTTGGTGCGGATCTGATGGTTGGTTCGATCCTGTTTGATCTCGATGATGTTGTTAATTTTTCTTGTGGAGCGGATGGTGCTGTGGATTTTCGCCGGTGATGATCAACGACGGTTTGACGCCGGCTATCTGCTCTGGTGGAATGATTGAAGGATGGCTGAGTGACTCGAGGCGGCAGTGCATCACGAGCCGCGTGGTGTACGGCGTATCTGTCAGAGATACGCGGCTTCAGTGGAGATGATGGCGGATGGCAGCGACGCGACCCCAGCTGACCCGATGAGTCTCCTCGGGTTGGGTGTGGGTTTTGAAATAAAAAAATGGTTTTTGATTCTGGGTGTAATGGTTTGGTTTGTAATTATGCTTGTGCTTGGTGGGGACTCTTGATTGGGTGTGGTCAAACTGTTCGCCCTCACCCATCTCTTTGTTTACTGCACTTTTTATTTCTTTTAATAAATTGTAAGAGGTTTTTCCTCTGACTGAACTTTCCTGGTATATATGTATTTTATATATTATTATAAAGAAATTTGTTTTATATATAATTCATGTTTTAAATTATATAAACAATTAAATATTTATTTAACTAAGATGATCAATAATGATAATTCAAAACATGTATGATAAACAGAGCGGTTATTAACCAAAACATTGCATTAACTTAGAATTGTTAATGAACTGGTAATATAAAGTCATTAATTAATCATATATGATATCATAAATATTATTATGATTCTTATATAAGTTAATTATATTTTTAAAACCACTATTATTGTGTTTTATACCCATACTAATGGAATTATACCTAAGGCAAGGGATTTTTGTCTCAACTTTACTTTTGTGAGACACATGCCTCATACACTACTTACGTGGCAGATATACTTACCATGAATGTATTTTATGAGTTATCACCAACATATTAATTTATCTTCATATGAATATAATTTTCTTTCTTTAATGGGTAATACTTTTTCAACTGATTATGAAGTTGTAAGGGTTATTTCCACAAATATCATTATTATCAAGATTTTGTATATATTAGTATCTGCGGGAAAATATTTATTTTTGATGTAAATGTTTTTTTTAAAAACCAATGTATTTTTCTTATTATTATAAAATAATTTAAAATCATTTTAACTAACTTTTTACTTTATATTAAGCAGTTTGAATGGAACCCTTTGTATTTTTCCTATTGACATACTTTTTTTCTTCTCCCGCAAAAGTACGAGAAGAATTTTTTTCTAACTTATAAGACATTAACAAATATTTAATATATCATGAAGCCTTATTACCACAAATATTCCGTTAAAATAATTCAATTTTATTTTTAAATAAAATGATAAATTTTTAAAATTGTGGGGTATTTTTTGAAAAGAAAATGATTTCAATGAAGACATGATATTTTCCTTAAGAACTGTTTTAAATGATTTTTTGATGATTACATTATATAGAACATGAGCCTCAGCCCAGGTGGTGAGGTATCATTAAGTGAATCAAAGAGTCCAATGTTCAAAAATAGGTATAGGTATATTTATGATACTGTAGAAATATTGTAGCAGGCACTATAGTAGTACTGTACACCATGCGGGCACTGTAGAAGGTACTATAAGAATTACTATTCGGTACTGTAATAGCTTGAACTATTCACTTTGGGCCATCAGTTTGAGAATGGAGTCCTTAAGGCCTTTGGGCCACCAAGGCCTTCTGGTCAGTATGGCTTTCAGACTACCATTAAGGCCATAGTGCCACCTCAAGGCCATCGGGCCACATGCAGTTTCCCCAAACAGACTTTAAAAAAGGAGCATCCATAGAAGAGGATTCAAAGCAGAAGCACTCACGAGTGAAAACCCAATGGATTTGGAAGAATGAGAGGGTATTTATATGCCATCATGGCCATCCTCTACTTGCACAGGAGTCGTATCCAGAAGAATATGTGAAGGAGGAGAGCTACCATCACGATGTAGATGTTGGGGAGGGGTAGTTCGTTGTTGTTATAATCGGGTTCAATTCCCTAAGACCTTCGAGTCATGTAATGTCTCTTAAGATTATGGTCCATGTAATCCCTGATCTTACTGGCCTTTTAAGGGTTCCTCCTAATCCCTTGAAAGGGGTGTTACCAAAAATCAATTAAAAATGAAGGCCTTTGGGCCATTGGGGATGAGGGATGATTCGATTATATGTATTCCAATTGTATTCAATGAAAAAGGTTTTGAAAAATTTTTATGTATAAATAATTTATTTATAAAGAAATTTTATGTTCCAAGTGATCTTTAAAAATCCTTCCCCATCTAAAATAACATACTTTCTTACATTTCAAGATTACTATTCATATTCTTTCTTCAAATGGTTTATGTTTTTATGGAATTATGTTTTTAAAACCCACTTCATTTCAAAAGTTATTCATTTTAATAAATGATTATGAAACCTTTATCTTGTCAAAATGTTATGATATGATTACATAATTATGATACCCAATCCATTTCATGGGTTATGATATGGTTTTTTATGATATTTTGGAGCATGTATGTATGATTTTAGTATGAGATGAATGAGACCTATATCTCCCTCCAATGTAGTGGGTAATGATGGATAACTCATGAGGTACATATTTTATACATGAACCTAATTTCATGTTCATAATTAATTGTTTATAACTAGTTTTATTATCCATAATTTGTTTCGTGGACCTATTTTTAATTTCCATATGTTTATTTAAGATCCAAATTTCTTTTCCTTAATTTAATGAGTGAACTTTCAACTACTTATACATGTTCACAAAGTTACATATTTATGTGTATTCAAAAATTTATGTATTATGTTAATGTTATTATTTTATATATTATGTTATTTATTTTCTCATGATCCATGTCTTATAAAATTCCAATCATTTTTGCATGGAACATGCATATGATCTTTTTATATACGGGGTATGATCTTCAAATGTTATACTCTTGTTTGCATTCCCCTATGTTCTTTTTATTCTAATATATCATATATGGTTACCTTTAATAAGAATTTGATATAACCTTTTCTAATGTTTCTTTTCCATATGATAAAATGAAATTTAATAAGATCAATACTTTAAAAAAGTGTTCTAGTTATGGAGAAATAGGTTGTATAAGAAGCAGATATTCTATGAACTAGTTGTTTATGTTTCCAAGTTTCAAAAGGAAATAATCTAATATGATCATTGGGTATGTGTTTTTAAAATTTATGATTTTTTTTAAAATTCTATGTATCTTCCAGTTATGAAAAGTGGGGGTCACTATATTTTTATTGAGTTTTAATTTAATATAAATTAATCTTTTGAGAGTTTCTAAAAGTTCCCCTCCATTCTCTTATAAATGGGTACATAAAATTATATTTTATTAACACAATTAAATACCATTGGATTGGAAAACTACTACCAATTTATCCTTCAAATTTTTTCCCTTCTTTCTACAAGCCTTCATTTGGGAAAAATATAACAAATAAGTCCTTTTTTAAATCAAAGGGGAATATCAAAAGAAGGTGTAATGTTCGTCAACAAACATTTTTATTTTATTTCTTCCTTAAACTCCTTAAATTGTTTTAATTTAATGTTTTTATAAAAACAATATTACCTTCAATATACTAGGATTTTTAATATTTAGGGTTTTACCTACACTCACACTCGCATCCATCTTCCTGGTAATGAATTTACTATTAATGTGTACGGCGAACTACGGCCTCCCAAAATGATAATGTTTTCTCCCTTTACCACCTCTCATGGTAGATATTATAATAAACAGTATATATATTTTATATATATTTGTGTTATAATTATACTTCTATAATGATAATTTCATTTCTACCATTTTAGCATCTATTATATTAGGAAATTGATAATGACGCTCATGTGTACGTATAACCTACCATATCCACAACGTGATGTGATTCGTCATTCGCCTATATTTCTAGAATGGTATTAATGGAGAATTATTATGAATATATATATTTTTATATTAAATAATAATGATTATTTAATAATATTATATCATATAATTTACATTATTTTAACATAATAATAAAATGGAAGTATCATTCATGTGTATGTACGACCTATAGTCTCCATGAATGGTGTATTCCTTTTCCCCTATTTATATTTTATAGGTAAGAATAATGGTTTATAAACTGAATTTATATGATATATAAGTTATTCTATACATTATTTAAATAATTAAATCATGATTTAAGTAGGAGTTTCAATAATGCAACCTCGAAACACATACGATAAACCAAACATTTGTTAAACGAAATGTCACTTTAACATTGTAATTATTAATAAAAAAGTAATAAAAATTCATAAATAAATCATAAAATGTATTAAATATGTGACTATGGATCTTTTTTATGTATAATATATTTATATTTATTATATATGATGATTTACCATGTGTGATGGAAATCAAGACTTAAGGTGCGGGAATTTCGTCAATCTTTTTATTTTCCCAAGATACATGCCATATTCATCACTTGATTTTTTAATGTTGTGTATATACTACTCTATGACAGGTAATATCATTAAAATACATTATTTAGTTATATTAAATGATTTAATATAATTTCTTATTTCTTTAAGGTCATGATTCTAAAGTTACTCAAGCTGTAAGGGATTTATGTCTCACTTTTATTTATGTGGGAAACGTGCCTTATTCACTACTTGTTACTACTACATTGTTTTTATACAGCCAATGAATGTATTTTTTAAGTATTATCATGAATATTATACTTAAATTAAATCATTATAATTTTAATTTTTTCATGGGGAAAACTATTCAATTGATTACAATATGAAGAGTGTTTATTTCTAAACTATCTTCAATATTTGGTATTGTTTTGTTTTAAGTCTACCTTGTAGAATATTCTGCATCCATGTCCATGTTTTCTAAAGATGTTTTCAGAAAAATGATTTAATTTTATCGTCTATATTTTTAAGGTCTTTTTAGAAATTTATAAATTTTTACTAAACAGTTTGAAATGAATAATTTTTTTTTCCAAATGTGGAATTTTTTGGATTTTTTTACAAAAATATGGAAGGAATACTTTGTTTTTTTATATTATAGGATGTGAAGATATATTTATGAATTAACGATTTCTTATGTTTTTGATACATCCTTTTCAATATTATATTTTTATTATCAGTTAATAGATTTTCTATTAAATTTGTGTGTCATTTTAAGAAAATAATAAATTTTCAAAGAAGAAATGATATTTTTCTGAAGAATTATTTTCAAGTGATATCTCAAATTTATTTTATAGCTAAGATAATTCCATTTTATTTTACAAATAATTTAATGGGTATATGATTTAATGATACCATTCTTATTCTTTCTCTTAATGTTTTATCTTTTTGATAGATTTATTTTTATGAATTCTATTAATTTTCCTTAAGTTATGTTATGATGAAATGTTTATGAAACCCATTTATTTTTTTTTGTTTTTTGATATGATATATATTATTTCAGCACACATGTATGGATGGATTACATTATGTGATGGGTGGGACCTATATATCCCTTTAATGAATTGGCAAAATATTCATATCTCATGAGATAACACCAAAGGACCTTGTCTGATAAGATGGTATTTGGATAGAAACTTGAATACAAAGATGGTTATGAGAGTGATCCATGACTACCAAGATGGTTATGAGAGTCAAAAATGATTACAATGATTGTATAGGGAGTGAAACCGTACTAATAATATAGAATTGGAAGATATACCTTTACAACTATGGAAATAATTTTGAAATGATTACCCATCTTCCATAATTATATGTCTTATTCCTATGTTATTCTGTTATGGGTTATGTTCTTTATTTCCTTATGATTCATGTCTTCTGAAATTTCAATCATTATTTAATGACTCTTGTATATGATCTATGATGTGAAGGGTATGATATTTAATTGTTATTTTTATATTCTCATAACCATATTTTTTTTATCCTTATGTATCTCCATTGATTACCCTTAATGCTAATCTATGCTCACCACTTACTATGTTTATCTTCCATAAGATATAAAGAAAGTTATTAAGTTTGATATGTCAAAAAGGGTTATATTTATGGAAAAAAAATTAGAGAAGAGGTATATGTGTTATCATCTAAATTTTTTATGTTTTCATGTTTCTAAAGGCATTAAAATAACACTTTATTTGGCCCTTTTTTGTGTAATGTATTAAATGTTGTGAAAAAGTGACGTAATGTCGATTTACATCAAGCTTAGGTCGCTATATCATGGACCCAAAAACTATAATACACTCTATACACTGATATTATTTAACCTATAACATGAATCCTCCCTCTATCACCCCAATGAAGTTATTGAGGAAATTATGGAGTATCATATTCCCTTTTTGATATCACAATCACACATCCAATCACCGGTGAGTGCTTTTATTTATGGTTTCCCTTGTATCCACATATTCTCCATCCATTTGGGTGTAAATATATCGATTACATGCATTTGGGTATTGATCCTGATCTATTTTGATCTAGGTTCCTTATTAAGATATTATATACATTTGTTCTTGCGGGAGAATCATAATAGAATCATTGTTAGATCATAATGTAAGAGGAGGTTGTCTAAACCCTAACAATATTACCTATTAAATTTATATGTATATAAAATAATATTATTTCTACTAACACATCATGTGAAATGTTAAATTAATTGAAGTGGTTTTTAAATTGGATCCATTTTATATTAAATTGATGTGAAACCTTGCTTTTGGAAACCCATTGGGTGAGTAGAGCATAGATAAACAATATAATTGTTAATGGATTATAATTTTTTGGAATAAAAAGAAATCTGTAGGTGATTTTTTGAGATATAATCACTTTCGAAATGGAATATTAACTAAGATGTCTGATGATATATATTAATGTATTGAGGAAAGTGGAATTGAATGATAATTGGTAATTTTCATATGTAACCATTTCGGGCATTGATGTGGTATTATGATATCCTTATTTTCATGAAATGTGAGTAGTTGATTCTAAAATTATCAAATCGTGGGATATTCCTAGGGTTCCATGATGAAATTTTTTTTATATGGATATTCTCAAATGCTAAAATGCTTATATATAAGGCTTGGGCCAGAGCTCCATGTGGAAATTATTATAAATAAGAATATTACCATAGTTTTAAATTATTATATAACAGGCATGGAACTGAGTTTTGTAAAGAAATTATTATAAAAAGGGCACCACCCAGTGCTTGTTATGTTCTTTATGGGAATTTTTTATAGTTATGTGGTAAAACCATGTTTATGGTTATGATTTTCATGGTTGTGTTATAGGAACAAATACATTTTAGTGTGGTGTCAAAGCAATATGATTGTGTATTGTATTAATTTATTAATTAAGATACATATTATTGATTTATTTCATGCAAATATTTTTTATAATGGTTAATATTAACACTATGGTGTTGGTCTGAGGTGTTTAACTGACACCTTATTTGATCTATCATTTGGTACATAATTAGATTACCTAGATATAGGTTTGGATAATAAAAATGAACATTGATTTTGATTATTACTTTTTGGATGTGATGGAGTTTTGAGATGGGACTGAAAGGGAGTTCGGTACTAGGTTGTTTTGAGTATATTTTAATGTTTATCTGTATTACATTGGGTTTTATATTAATTTACTAATTATTAATTAATTAAGTGATTCATTACTATATGATTAATGGTTTCTACATTTATTTTCCAGTTTTATTTTTTATTTTTACCACTATTTTTCATTACTCATCTGCATATTATATTGATTAATTATACTATAATATAACTCAATAATAGGGTTATATTCTCCGCATAATATTCACAAAAACCCCACAACTAGTTAATATCCTTTGGCATATGGGGAGGTACACATGAGGTCTAACAACTAACTCAATATAGTTACGTGAGAGAGTTCGGGATCAGGGGATGTTATAATGTTTCATCAAAGGAAAAAAATCTATTGTATTACTATTTTGGAATGTCATAAATGAGACTAGTATTTATCAATAATTATTAATGAGATTGTTCATGGGAGTAGCTAACCCATTCATGTGGGAAAATTAGAGATCCTAGGGATGAAGTTTCTGTTTAAGTTGTTCATGTGTTACTATCGATGTTATTTTACATTCTATGATTTACCTATGTTTTGGTGTTGTAGTTCCAAGATATTTGTAATCACGACATGGTATGATGAAAGATTATTTTTCTTGTGTCCTAAAAGGCACATAAGGATATATCTGGAAAAGAATTTTTCACGAAAATGACATCATTGTTTTATGTGATATATTTGCTTGTGTGAACTGTGTTATGATATATCTGTTTTACAAAATAAATGAATATAAATGAATTTTTATATCATGGTAAAACAACTCTAATCCATGTTAGAGACCAGTAGTAAGAGTTTATATTTTGTTGTCACCTATTGAGGTTTTCAAGTTTTCTATGTTATTCAATTGTCATGTAGAGGAAATTCATCATCATCATCATCGAGTAAATGGTCTGAAGAGTAGTGATCAATATACTCCAAACATAGTAAAATTATAGCTTTATATTTTCTAGATGATTTAATTGTAATTTAGCTTCATGAAATAATTATAAGGGTCATGTGATCAGTGGAAAGAAAGGTTTTTCATACTATTTCTTCGATGTCTAAGGCAACGAGAGAGTTTCATCTATAAAATATGCCTATTTTTACTAGGGAGGGGCCCCCCCATGGTGTAGAGTTATATATCAAGATAGTACATCCAATTTAAAAAATCTTGATACTCCAACAGATATGATTGTTAAGCTTTCTGAGTATATGCTTCATGGACCTTCCAATGCATTGGTGGGATATTCTAAATAAATATGGTAAACAAGATGATTTATCTTATAAGGACATTGAAGAAATTTTATTGATCCATTTCTATCCAGATATGTTCAAATATGATAAGGATCATAAGTTCATGCATTTGGAATAATAGGTTTATTTATATATGGAATATTCCAAATGTTTCATAGAACTGCAGTGCTTTGAGAAATATTTTGATACTAATGATATATACAGAGTGATACATTTTCAAGAAAGGATCCACAATGATATCAGGTCATAGGTTAATTTATTTAATCTTATTATATATTCAGATGTGATGAATAATTGACTCATAATAGATGGGTGTGTGAGAGTGGTCTTGAGCAGTGTCCATGTGGTTTTATCAAGGCAAACTCAGTGTTCTTCTTCTAGTAGAAGGATGCACCACTATGAATGTATTCACTAGGGATGCAGTGGGTAGAGAAGTCTGGGCAAAGGGAATCCAACTCAAGACTATGTTCTGTTACAATGATATCATTATGGATGGAACGGTCACAAGAGGCCTTAGTTTCCATACCCCGCTTGGGAATGTCTTGCTTTTGGCCGACTGTTCTATATTCAAATTTCATTATTGTAACTTATCATATCAGATATGTAATAGGGGATCAGGGCAGGTGCTAGGGTATAAGGTGGACTCAACTACACATAATCATAAAGGTAGCTATAGCTACAAGGGAAATTCAAGTTGAGGTAGGGGACGTGGTACCCTAGTGTAAGAGTGTACGTTCTAGTAAAAGGTTATAAGAACAAGGTAGTCAGACTAGATCCTTGGGAAGTGTTGTTGCTGTGATGCGCATTATGTAGACCACATAGGCTACGGTGGATGCATGAACTTCTACAATAAGTGGTACTAATCCTATGTCATCTCCCCCACAATTTTTGGATCGATATAGGAGAATAAAATTCTTTTATATATACTCTTTTAGAAAATATATTGTTATTGGTTTTGGCACGTTTTGTTGGTTCTTTGACCATTGACACATAATTATGAGTGCAGTCAGAAAGTATGAAATGTTGCAAGATGTGATTTCTCGAGATTGGTGGATACTGTTTCTCTTGGTAACCCTTCATGATGGAAATGATAGGGTTCAAATTTATCCTTTCTAACGATTTCCCAGTTTTATAATAGGCTCATGTTTACTTTTATTATAGTAGAATCACCTTTCTATCTCCATAAGGTGGTATCTATTCACATAAAGGTGAATGGGATGTTCATGCTGGTTATACAGGACCAATTCACTACAAATTGGATTTCCATACAACTCATGTTGAGCATGGTGTTTCATTTATTTTCAATATGTGAATGAATGGTATTGATGAAGATGTTTTTGATTCCTTGGATATTTGTTGTTAATTCAAATCATTGAATGCTACACATTATCAACTCTCTAATAGGATATAAATCTAATGATTGATGAACCGGTTCTATGTTCCAAGACTTGTATCAAGGTTATACATTGTTACAAAACTTGCATAAGTCTGTGAAATACTCAATTACATGATGAATGAAGTAAATATCCATCCATAATCACTAAGTGGATGGAGAGTTCAATATTCATCCATCGAATTCAAATGGATGAAGTTTATAATATCATATGATTGTTCGAGCTAGTCATTAGATCCCAAGACATGTGTTGATGGAGAACACGTTCCTTATAACTAAGAGAATCCATGTATTATGTTTTAATGGATGAGGCATGATGAAATTATACACGAATCATCCATAGTTGGATTAAAGGAATATTTAATTTATTTGGAATTATCATTCCAAAAAGAAAAAGAAAAATAAGAGAAGAAGGTTGGTGGTTTGAAATTATATATATAAGGAAGAAGGTGGCCATAAATTTTTCTTTTACTATACACTTGGTTCTTAACCAAGTATATACTATAGACTTGCATAAAAAAGAAAGGGTCCACCAATGGATGGCCATCCGAGGACCTCACCTCAGGCACATGCGGGACCCGAGGGTCAACCGCGCTTGAGGGAACCCCTCAAGGCCAGGCCAGCCTGAGGTAGGGAATACAAGTCATGTTTAAGACCACAGGTGCATGCAACGTGGTGAACCCAAGAGGAACATGCATAGTGGGTGGTAGGTGCACGCCTAAAGAGTAGAGCTTGTGCTAAGATCATGCCTGGAAGGTGAACACAGTACCGTGAGGTACCGTGGAAGGAGTAGAATTATGAGTTGTGGTTTCAGTGGCTCGTATTATAAATGATTCACATCAGTGCCTCTATTTTGATGTGGGATGAGTTTAAAAAAAGTGGAGGAAATCCTAGCCACTCATATGATCTTGGGTTACATCTCGGTGACCCGACGCATCTCGTGTCCTGGGATCCAATCTCCACAACACATCTATCCATTCCGCATTGTGTTTAAACCATGGTTTTCCAATCTCTCAACTGATGATGTATTCATCCTCCAGACACATGAGCTCCACCCGCGAACCAAAAATGAATTTAAAAGATGATCTCATCCCTCTGGACATCATTAGAGTCCATTTCAAGCCCACATAGATCATCTGGACAAACCGAACACATGAATGCATTAGAGGTTTCATGCATGCATTGATATAAAAAGATCATATGTCAGCAAAACCAAATGGAGTTGTGAGGATACTCGATTCCTTCTGGTAAATGATTTTCATGTGTTCAAAAATTCGTTCACATGATACATTTATCATAGAGAAGAAGTTCCTGTTTAAAATAATATTCCATTATTATTGGCCAATCCAAGACTCACTGATTCCAAATTTTCAAGCCAAAGATATCGAGAATTCAATGGACCAATATTTGTGATTAGATACGCAGATTTGAATGCAGAAATACAGATTTTTCCTCACCTATAAAGAGAGAGTCCTCAACTAAGGCTTGGATTTTGGAAATACTGAGAGAAGCTCTTGTTTTCAAGAAACAGATAACTTCACAATGGGAATACGATCAGATCTACTATGTAAAGAATAAGGAACACAGACATTCAAAAAGTATTACGCACTCTTGAATCGTCCATGTGAAGGAGGAAGGCATCCACACCCCCTGTACAATGAAACCATAGAACACATGATAGTTTCTTTTGAACCCTTGTTGTATCTTTGTGGGAAGCATCTTGCGTGTATGCAAAAAGTTCAATTTCACCCTTGTTTTACTCCACAAATATAGAACCCACGAACCACTCTTTGGTTCTGTGAAGGAGACCCATGTGATCCATTGGCACAAAGGATAACTTGTTACCTCATTCTTTCACACAAAATAACACCCTTATTTCCATATATATATATATATATACTATTTTTCAACGGTTAGTATTTGAATAAGAAGGTGGTTGAATGAAATCTGAATATTGTGTGTGTTATATTTAAAAAAAGAAACTTGATCCGTTGTGTATTCACAATAGATGGTGGATAATTGATTAATGATTCACATGCATTCATATTAATGAGTTGAGACACTCATGTTTCCATGAACAATGTGAACTATGGGAATACCTCATTTGGGATTGAAGAATATCCAAGAATAAACACATAAAATTGAATGAATTAAATAAAACATTGTGTTTGTTCTAAGACCCAAAAGAATAAGATAAAGAGAAAATTAGAAAGAGAAGATATTTTTTGTGTGCTCAAAGTGTTTTTCCCATAGTGGTTTTCACATAGGGAAGAACAAAAGGAATATTGAATGCATACATGCATGCACATGCACATGTAAAAAAGAATAAAAAGTCTGTATGCATATTGAGAATAGAATGGAAGGAAATGCATGTTCAAAAGAAAGAGACCCATGCATGAAATCATTCATGAGAACATGAACATGTGAAAATAATTGAGATATCCAAATATAAGAGGTATTAGATCCCATGAAACTCATGCATGAAGCATAATCAATTCAGATGACACCAATTGAGATGATCCTCAGTATTTGTACAATCACATAAGTGAATGTAATTATTTCCAAGAAAACTATGAGTATTTTTAGTTAATTCAGTTGTTTCACTAAATAATAAGAAAGTGAGATATCCAAATACAAGAAGTGTTGGATCCCAATAAATTAATTCTTGAAGTGAATGATAACTGAAACTAAATACATAGTGAATTAAAAAAATTATTCTATATGTGTTTTAGTCATTGAGAGCCCATGATGGAAGACTGATCTGATATTATTAAAAATCACTCTTTAAATCATGAAGTTGTTTTTTGCACCACTTTCACACACATTACTGAGGCCAGGTATTCATTTGAAGATGGACGAATTTCCTGATCATTGTTGAGACTGAGAACTGGTCAAATCAAGTGATCATAATTATTAAGCAAGGACAACAGACCTTACCAAAGGCTGTTGATGATTCTGGAAGAGATACATAGGAAGTTGTGATTCATAAAGATTATATAGATATAGAATAATATCATCTATAGTGAATCATTACAGAAATTATATAAGGAAGCTTCTCATGTGACTGAAGAGCTAGAAGGTCCCTTTGGGATTCAGGGAGAAGAAGAAGTCATTCTTGGGACTCTGAAGCAGACCAATGGGACTCTGGTAACACTGTGTGTAGTAGTATAAAGAACCTCTTGTGGGACTTAGGAGATATACAGTGGGACTATATATCAACCATTTTAATTACTAAACTAATTATAGGAGATAATATGTGTTGGGGAGAATAAAAAACCAAGTAAGGATTAGGTCTTTGAATTGAACCTTGTAATTACTTATGTTTAGTTCCTTTTCATTTAAAAAATCATTTGATGTAAGGACTAGAGACACAAGAAGAGTGGATCGAGGCATTAACCATCCATAGTGGTTTAATTTAAAATAATCAATTAGTAAAATTATTTAAAGAGATCATTGATTCACCCCTCCCCCTTTTAGTGATTCACATTGATCTAGGCACTTTATCTCAGATATTTGGTATTATTCTATATGATGGTGGGATGTAGAAGGATTATTTTTTTCCAGTGTTAGACCATTATTTAGGATTTATAAAATAGAAAAATATATTGCTTATCAATGAAGTATTGGATGGTGTTCTTGATCGAGTTAGTGTTGAGAGTAGAGCCAATCTCCATACCACATTATAGAATGGAACTAGTTGAGTTCTAGTTATTATAAGTATTTTTCAGAATATCTGGAATATAAATACTTCATACATTCTATTACATATCCTTGTTGTTATCCAGTTCCATTTCAAGTAAATTTTATAGTGTGTTGTAGTTATGTGTGGATTTTCGAAGAATGATCCTGATAAAAATCAAGAACCAGTATCCCCTTCCACACATCAAGGATCTCTTTGATCATCCTCAAGGATCTAAGATCTTTTATATGATTGATTTGAGAACAAGATACCACCAATTGGGAGTGGGACCAGTAGAGATACCACATAAAAATTTTAGTATTAGGTATGGGTTGTATGAGTTCATTGTGATGTTTTTTTGTTTGAATAACATCTATAGTATTCATGGCTTTGATGAATCATATCTTTCACCGGTTTCTAAAATGTTCTGTTGTCATATTTTTTATAACATCTTATTGTACTCTCAATTAGTGGATGATCATTTATAACATCACGAAAACATATTGAGTACATTAATAAAGCATCATCATTATGAATATATCACCAAATGAAATTTTTGGATTGATAATGTGAACATCATGTGATTTTTTATGTCAAAGGAATGAGTGTCAGTGGATATAGAGAAGGTTGATTTCATGGTATCATTGGACTTCCCCATTAACATATATGATATTTATAGTTTTATGGTTCTATTATGTTTTTGTTGGCACTTTATCAAGGACTTATCACATCTTGAACCCCTATGTTTAGGCTGACCAAGAATAGAGTGAAGTTTGATTAGTTAGATTCTTAAGCGGGGGATTTTCATTTTCTAAAAGGAAGGCTAGCCTCAACCACTAATCTCATTTTACCTGTTCTGGGTAAAGCATATATGGTGTATTGTGGCACATTTTGAGTAGAACTTTAAACTATTCTAATGCAATAGTATTGAGTGGTTTCTTATGGCTGTAGAAAGCTAATAATGTATGAGATGAATTATCCTACTCTCGATCTATAGTTATATATAGTGGTACATTCCCTACGTTATTGGGGGGACATTAGCTTATCCAAGAAAGGATTTTAGGATACATGACCTATAAGAGCCTCATTTAAATATTTTATCAATGGTACCTGAACATTAAATAGACGAGTTTAATTATGTAACTATCATATTTTTATTTTGAGTAGGATTATACACCGAGAAAGGGAAGTATTATTGTTGAGGCATTAAACAAGAAGACACAGAAATAGGTAGTGTGAGTGTCTTATAACAAGTGGAAAATGATTCCACTGTATATATAATTTCATCTAAATGTTCATGAGTCTTGGGAATGTATAGCTATGAATTAAACATCTTTTAGACATGTTCTTTTGGACCAGATCAAGAAATACCATTTATCTAATCAATTGGTCTTAGTTCTTGGAGAAACATTATATGTTTTGGAGACAACATCAGGATAGTCTCTTTTTTTAATAAATTAACCTCTATTATATATCATAGTATAAGATACTAGAAAATTGTGTGTGGGAGTTGATGATAGTGTTTCTTGATTTTTTATAGGTGGTACATCCTAGTTTGATTAAGATGTAACATTTTATTATTAGAATGCATTGATGGTACAGAATGAGGAAGGAGGTAGAAATATTTTGGTGAGACGTTTCACTTTTCCATAAGTGAAAACTAACTGTTAGAGGTCATCAGTTTTTTATCCTTTTCACATTCTTGATTGGAAATGGGATGATTTGACTACTCATTTTGTGATAGGATTACCTTGGAAACCCCCAATGAATGATGCAATATGGGTGATCATTGATCATTTGAAAAATGTAACCACTTCTTGCCTATAAAGAATACCTTCACTATTTATGATTTATGTTTTCATTAAAATTGTGAAATTGTTTGGTTTTACAGTGGTCAAATGGGTATCGTTTTGGATAGGGATCTCATTTCACATCACAGATTTTGTAGGGAATTCAGAAGGATTTGTGGTCAAAGGTTCTTTTGAGTACTGCATATCATCTTTATACTAATTTTCAATGTTTTTGGCCTATTAATATTCTAAAGGATATGTTACGATCATATTTTTTAAATTTTAGTGGTTCATGATAGAAAAATATGTCACTGGTAGAGTTTGTATATAAAGATATCTTTTAGGAAAGAATCTAGATAGATACTTTTGTGGCTTTTATGGAAGATCAAATTTTTCATCTCTTAATTGGATAGAGGTAGGCGAGTCAACAATAGTTAGGTCATGTATCATATATAAGACATCTGAGTATGTTTAGTTGATCATGAGGTGGTTACTGACCGTGAAGAGTATGTCGAAATCTTATGCTGATCATTAGAGACTACCTCTTTATTTTTTATTTTGGCCATCATGTTTTCCATCAGGTTAAACTTAGGTAAAGGAAACACCGTATTATGAAATAGGGGAATTTATCACCTATGTTTGTGGGGGCCTTTTGATATATTGGATAGGTTTGGTCTAGCGGCATACCGATTATCCCTACCACAGTGCTCTGATTCCATGCATGATGTGTTCCATGTATCCTAGATTCAATGAAATCATCCTAACACTTCTTACGTGATAGATAATATATATGTCGAGCTTTATGTTGAGCGTCCATTGAGGAGAAAATGATATGGATTGTAGACCATACTAATAAGTGTCTCCATCAAAGGACTATGAATATAGTTCAAGAGTAGTGGAAGCATGGGAATGTTCATAAGCGGAGATAGGAGATGGAATTTTATATGCCAACACTGTGGAAATTGTTATTCATTGAGACCCCTTGGTGATTCATGGAGTAGCTAGAGGAAGAGATGTTATATGGTGGGTAGGTTCTAAGATTTCACATTTTCTAGGTATTTCCCTCTTTTATTTTATCAAAAAACCTATTTTTTGAGTTTTAATTATTGTCGGACCTCAGTGGCCAGGTTCCCTTTTGGGGATGAATAGATTTTTATAGGGGGAATGGCCTAAATTTTAGAAATGTATATTTTTTTAAATTAATGGGGTCTGAGTATAATTGTATAAAGAGGGGATTATGGGGGGATTCTGAGAGTATGGATGACATTAGAGGTATTTTATTCTTTTCCTAGAGATACTACTCTGAACGATATTTGTTGGGAAATTAATCATTTTTTATATATTACATGTTGTGTAAGTGTCTCTATAAATATATCCTAAATTAGTGCAAGACGTTCATTGGAGACACATCATGAAGAAATTACTTTGTGTGTAATGTTCAAAAAGAGTTAAAATTAAACCAAGAAAATGTGTTTTTCATCATAATTCATAATTAAGATATAAAAATTTTGTAATATAATTGTACTTCATGTAAGTAGTAGTCCCAAAAACTATAACCCTCTCCATAATTTGATATTCTTCATTATATCACATTAAGTATCCCTATCTCAATTCTAGGAAATTATCTAAGATATTTTTGATTCTCCTATTCCCTTATAGATGTCCAATAACACATTAAATCCCATGTAAGTGATTTTTCATTGATTTTATCTTCTCCCTCATTATTATTCTATCATTGCTTTGTAAATATCTCAACTCTTTGGGTTTTTTTGTTGATCCTTATCTATTTTTATCTAGGTTTCTTTGTTAGAATTTTACAAGATTTCTTTCTTATTGGATGATCCTAATAGAAGTATCGTTTGATCATCGGATTTAGGGAGGTGGTCTAAATCATAACTCTATGGTCTTTTTAATTGCAATGTATGTGTAATACTATGATTTGTCCAAACATATCCGAAAAATTGTAAAATTAATTGAACTATTTTATTTGTTGGATCTATTTTAGATTCAACTGATGAGAAACATGTCTTATGGAAACCCATTGGGTGGGTATACTCAATAAATTAATGAAATTTCTATTGAATTAATGTTTAGTTTAGATGTATGTTAATACTTAGGTGATTTCATAATATAGGACCACTTTAGTAATGTAATATTTATTGAGATTTATGATGATATATATCTATATAAAAATTAAATTGAAATTGAATGAAAAATATTAATTTTAATAATTAATCATTTAGGATATTGGTGTGATATTGTGATATCCTTGTTCCTATAAAATCTATGTGATTAAAACTGAGATAATCAAATAGTGGTAAATTCATAGTGTTCCATGTTGGAATAATTATAAACTAGGCTATTGTTGGAGTTTGAAATGATTATAAAGTGTGATTAACCTGTAATACCATGCTGAAAATATTTTATATAGGGTTATTCATGGAGGTTGAAATGATTATATAGCATGCTTGTCCTCGAGTTAGATGTTGAAATACATATATATAAGGCTCTACCCAGTGATTTCTATGTTGTTTATTGGGATTTTCCCAGTTATGTTATTATACTATGTTAATGGTTACCGTTTCCAGGGTTGTGTTACATGCTAAGAGACATTCTGGAATAGTGGAAAAGTAGATTGATTTTGTACTGTATTAATTGTTTGATTAATGAACCAATTATCTCTGTTTTTTAGGCACTTACTTTTTAGACTAGTTTATTTAAAGATGGTGGTTTCAACATACTATGTTTTACTCATAACCTATTAAGGACACCATTTGGTACCCATGAATATTACATAGATACAGGTTTGGATAAGGGAAGGGGACCTTATTGCAGATTATTGCTTGATGTCTGGGATGGAGTTCAAAGATGGGACCAACACGGGGTTCGAGACTGGTGTCTTTTGAGTCTTTTTTCTCATTTATCTTTATTATATATAGTTTTTCATTTAGTTACATGTCATCTCTTCATTAAATGATTTGTTATTATTGGGTTATTGGTTTTCCCTTTTATTTTCTAGTAGTATGATATAATATTTACAATATTTTCTATTAATATGATATTTATCATATTTATTACATATGTTGTATTATCATGCCATATTAGAGGGTATAGTCTCCCCACAATATTCACCACACCCTAGATGCTATATAGAATTTTCTAGCATATGGGGATGTGTTCTTGAGGTCAAGTAACCAAGCTGATTTAGCTATGTGAGTGAGTGTTAGATCAAGGTAAATTTCATAAAATATCTATGTATGATCACATCACTAGAAGAAAATGTTACCAATTCTAACCGAAAATATATATTCTCAAAAATCGGTACTAATGGTACTGATATACTTGAATTCACATCCCAATGTCATTTAATGAGATACCCACCACCAATCAAGGATGTGAAACTAACCTGCAAGGCATAATAGTCTATATAGTTTTTGAATGAATTTAACCAATCCATTCCCAATATCTATTCTAATATATTCATCTTGAGGGAAGATAAATAAAAAAAATCAAACTCATTGATAGTTATAGAGCATGTTTTACACATCAGAGGTTTAATATACTTGTTGAAAGTGATGTATTTGAAGTTTCAAGACATGGGTAATAATTTCAAGATGAAATTCCTCATGGTTAAGAAAAAAATTGGAGAACAATATTAGATCTGTAGAAATTGAAAATTTTATTGACTTTAGGGGTGTAAAAACGAGTTAAAAACACATTTTTGAGAATTAAAATAACATGAGATAATTAGGACAAATAGTTTAATAAATAGTGTTCTAACCATGTGAATACTAATAGACAATACCCAGGGATTCTCATGGTCCTTCCACAAGTCTTCACATACCATACAATAATTGTGAATAGCTAATATCAAAAAAAACTACAATCTCACATAGTTTCTTAGCGATAGTGTCTTTTTTTTTCTAAACATTCACCAACAGTACTTCCTCAAAAATCCCTCAATAACATCCTAAAACAAATAAAATACTTTATAAACACAATCAATGTACAATATAATGTCAAAATTCATAATGAATGGGTAAATTAGCAAAAACAATGTGTTATAATTCATGATGCAAATGTTATAAAATCATTCTTATTGGTGGTAAAAAAACCCAAACAAGAACTCATTATAAGGAATGAATGAGTACAAACATGTTTTTTTGAATGGCCCGAAGGCCTTATTTTTTTATTTATTTTTGATAACCACCCTTTCTAGGAATGGGGGGATCCCTTAAAAGGATTGTAGGTTTAGAGAATAAATTTTCTGTAGGCTTGGAGACATTATTGGACATGAAGGTTTTAAGGAAATTATAAAGACTATTACTACTTGAAGCCTCTCATCCCCAACATCTGAACCATGATTATCTCTCCAACATTACAAGGATACTCAGATAGTTTTAGGTGCAGTGATGCACATGCCCAGTACCGATGGAAATGCCATCCCTCTCATTCTTTCAAATCCGTTTATCTCTACTCTGGTGAGTGCGTCTTACTCTTGAATCCTCTTCTAAATATGGGTCATTGTATAATATGTCTGTTCATCTGCGTATCAGGTGGCCCTGAAGTCCTTGAGGTGGCCCAAAAGCCTTGAGGTGGCCCGAAGGCCTTAAATTTTTTCCAAAAGCTTTAATAACCCAAAGGACCATGTGGCTCGAAGGCCTTAAGGAATCTAAACCCAAACCAGTGGCCCAAAGGGAAAATTTTCAGCTACTATAGTACTGAACAATACCTGCTACAGTCATTTCTATTGTACCAAAAATTACCTTCTACTGTAAATAATTTAGTCCCCCTACTACAATACCAGAATTATGCCTCGACCTGGTTTCGAACCTAGGTATCAGGGATGCACTTAAAGAGACCTCACCAACTAGGGTGAGGCTCATATAAGAGTATGAACATGTTATTATATAGTTATAATAACACTTTTATAAAAGAATAATGGTTTATAATTTTTTATATTAAAGGGAAAAATAAAATTTAAGAATATTTTGGTGAAGAATATAATGAATAATGATTAATGAGTGGATACAACATATGTAAAATAAATGAATCTTATCTTAGAGGGCCCCTTAGAAATGAGGTATTGGGGAATCCTTCTTATGAATAGAGGTTTCAACACACGGGAGAGAATTTTTAGTGATCTAATTTATTTAATTATTTAATTGTAAACTGATTAAATAGTTTTTGTTGATATGGGTAGAGGATTATTCCTCTTATAAGTAAACCTGAGTGAAATTTTTGAAAATAAACATTCTTAAATAAATAAGTAATTAAATTCCTCATGAAAATTTGATCAAAATAGAAAAATAATAGAGATATTATTAGGGTATCTCTATAAATCCCCCATGCACTCATCTATAAATAAATATTTATGATGTTTTTGAATGTTCTATGAACAGTGTAAGTGTCATGCTGGGTTAATAAACATACAAGGTTGTCAATATGATGGATCATTTTCAATATTGTACAAGACACAAATTCCATGACCATTGAAAATTTTCTACTAGATATTGAATTAATGTAAATCTATAACCCAGAGAGAATATTTTTACATTATATTTAAAATAAAATTTTTTATGTTGGCAGAAATGATTACCTCATCTTAGGTTCATTATTTGATATAGATGTTCAACCTTCACAATCCCTTTTCCAGATTATCTTCCTCATACTATAAGGACACATATTTAGAATTCCTATAGTAGTGAATCACATATGCTTATTTGATCTCCAAATGATAGTAATAGATTTCTCGGTGCAAGATTAGAAAATAATTCAACTTATATTTTTTATTTTGATTTCTCGTAGATACTTCAGGATTTAAGGAGTTCTTCCCATTCTAGAAAAGAATGAGTACATGATTATTCCAAGGAAATATGTTGGTTTCAAAAATTATCAACTATATATTTAACCTATTATATAGACATAACCATAAATTTTTAGAGTTAGGGTTTAGGTTAAAATATTATCTAACTATGTATTGTACCTTGAATAATATT
Source organism: Viscum album (assembly GCA_963277665.1). Classification (NCBI taxonomy): domain Eukaryota; kingdom Viridiplantae; phylum Streptophyta; class Magnoliopsida; order Santalales; family Viscaceae; genus Viscum; species Viscum album. Next base: position 836,745,641 of record OY728137.1, read on the forward strand.
TTCATCTTTAATATAGGTCATACCACATAATAATATTATTGTTATAATTTTATGATGCATTCTAACATGAGAAATGATAAATATTATATTACCATCTTTTATATTAATATTCACCATCAGATTTGATATTTTTCTACACAAACTCTTGTCTAATTCCATAATAACTGAATAAACATTTTTATTCACAAATAAATATTCATTTTAAAATCCAATGAATAAATATTTATTAATATATTCAAAAAATAAAATAAATATTTTATTCACAATCTAAAAATAATTATTTGTCATTTATTTAACCAAAAAATAAATTACATATTAATAAATAATTCATTATTTATTACCTTGTGAATATTAGTGCCCAATAAATCAGAAATTAATTTTTTCCTCAATATTTAGAATAATATTTATAATATCAATTAAATTAAAATAGAATTTAAATGAGGTCAACAGAAACATATACTTTGTGAGCCTCTATAATCTTTTTGTGTTGGAATTTGGTGGGATTTCCAAAATAACAAGATTAAAATCTAGTAATGTTTCATAGAACCCGTGAAAAATAAATTAATATCACAATGAAGATAGACACATATAGACACTCACTATTTAATATAATTCTTCTGTCTCATTTTCTCATAAAAAAGATTTTACATCTTTGTCATTAGCCAATATGATTGATACATCTTTCTTCGACTATATATAACAAAAATATTTACACCATGGAGAGAGAATTTATGTTACAATGATATTTTGATTAAAGGGACAAGATATCAACTTCTATAAAGATGGAAAATACAAATCCTTCCATGACTTATTAATTTAAAACATGTCATTAATTATGAAAACCACATATCCAACATCACTATGAACTTTTACCATCATGGTTTATTAAATACAACTTAGATCATTAGTTATAACATTTACTCATAATAAACATAATGTTTATGGAAAATTTCAAACGCTTATATATCTGAATATTCGATAACACAAAAAATGTGGAATTCCTACTAGTGGGTCAGTTCTCATAATCACCAATATCAATGATTACCAAGTGAGAACAACTTGAAAGGAATCATAATCCAATTATTAGTATTCACACATGATAGTATATGTACAATGTTCCCTATAATATTGTGTTATGAAAATATAGAACTATATTCAAGAGATACCATCATAGCATCTTAAGGATAACATCATAACAGGGATTTGTAATTTCCTTATAAATGAAATAGGTACTCTAGAACATTATCACATGAATTTTAAGAAAAAAAATTAATATGTGACAATATATTTATATTAATATTAAATTATTTCTATATTAATTTAATCTAATGTATAATGAAGTTGGTTCTTGGGAGCCAACTCCAATAAACACCCAATTAAACTATATCTAATTGATAATGTATCGATAATCCTTAAATGTTAAACATTATTCTGATTAGTAAGGAAACAGTTTTTATAACAACCATGTTTTCATGGATAGGTTTGGATAAGACACATGTATTTATAGGTAATATATTTATTACAAAATTATGAGCATGAGAAAATCCTTCAAGTAGTTATATAACTAATTTTTCACCTCTTGTTCCCATTTCAGAATCATGATTTCCAGACTAAATCCATAGTCAAGTCTTATCAAAAAAATGATAAATCTATTTCTTTTCGTATAACCAAAACTAGAATAGGATGTTTCCAAACCACTTATTATGATTCATCATAATATTCAATGTACACTCATATTGTAGATATTGAAACTATTGACTGTAATATGTTTTATTTCATATTATGTTATCATTTTCGATGATACTGGATAAAATTTAACTAAGTCAGGAAAAGTGTTCAATTCAATTGATTACTAGAATTATTACTTATCTGGACACCAAGAACTCATCAAATTTTAGTTTTTACATAATCGTCATATATTATTAATAGGATATCATTTCTATCATGTTGGAACTATTTAATTTTCACATACTATTCTTTATGTGTCAGTAACACCAAATATATGTACATACTATGGAATATGAAATGAATTTCTAGAAATTAAGGATGTTAAATTCATTTAATCTCCATGATCCCTTCTTGTGACCATGTGTCTTCTTTGGGAATGATTATATAAAAAAACGAAGCTGATCTAGATTTTATTATTGTAACAACCCAATCTTCTACGGTACTTTTCCCTTTGAATAATGCAATAGCTTCCATTGTACGCAACTTCGAGATTCTAACACACCGCAATCAATCAAAGTTGCCATTATGAATAGTAATACCCACTTTTTAAAATTTTATCAATTTTATATTTCAAAATTGACTTCATTTTTGGATTCGGAATATCAAAATTATCTTTGGGTGAAATTTTGGTACTTTTTGGATAACTATTATATTTTGATGAATAGTGAAAATTACTAAATTTTAATTAAAAATAATTTTTTTAATCAAAATAATTAATAGTGATATATTATAAATTTTAGTGGGTTTAAAGTTTATTTAGAATATATTTTTACGTTTAAATACAATATTGGTCATTAGACATAATTTCACAATTAAACCGGACATAAACAAGTCTCAATCTTTTGATTGTTATTATTTCTTAAAAACACGGTTTTTGTTTTGATAGTGGGAATTAATTTTAAATTAATATCTGCCACTTATGTGTTTTGAATTTAGAAATATGTATTCAATATTTTTAATCATGAGGTCCAAATTATGTAAATAGGAAACTTTTTTTAGACATTTTGAATAATTACTTCGGAAAATATTTTATTTACCATGGTTAAAGGGTAAATCCGGTAAAAAAGGGTAAAAAATAATATTATCATAAAATTAATTCACCCTAAAACGTGTCTTAAATCTACTGGTTGATACATGTCCGACCATGGGAGCCTTTAGGTCGATTTTGGGACCACATGAAGCCACTTGTAGGTGATAAGGACACTTTATATAAATTAAGTTACAGTAAATACAAAAATGACATAAGCATATATCTTTTAGTAAAACAATTTGTACATAGGGTTATATATGTTATCTTTTCAACTATAAATATTCATTATAAAGTTAAAATTATTTCCTACATAATAGTATTTTATTTATAATATTTATACATTTAATAATTAAATTTATTTATGACACAATAATGATGGAGTATTTTCCTTATTAATGAAACAATCAAACAATTGGTATTATAAATGTTAAAATAAATATAATTTGAAAGTTTTTATGACATAAAAAAATTTTATTAGTTAATATGACATGCTAGTATTGATTAAATGAATTTGGTTCGAATTAATAAAGTTGTTATTACTTTATCAAAAATAAATTATTGAATAGTGTCAAAATTGACATAAATGAGTTTTTAAAACAAATATTATATTATTAAATTATATTCTATTCCTAAAAATATAAGTTTCGTCCAAAGGACTTATATCATGATATTAGTATCATTTATGGACCACTTGGGGGTCTCTTGGATGTATATAGTAGTTTTATTAACAATATAATAAAAAAATATAAAGCGACATGGTAAATGTCAATCTAAATAACTAAGAGTTAAAACTAAAATATAAGGTTAATATAATGACTCAAACCAGTCTAAAATCTATTGGATGAATGTATTTCGACCCATACCCACCTTATACATTTAATAATACACTTTTGGAGCCATTATAAACCTAGTATTAATTTATTATAAATTAATAATTAAAGTTTTTCTTAAAGATCCCCTCCTCCCCCTTATAAAAGGACACAACTTTTAACCAATTCTTCACACCTTGAAAGCCTTTTATTTCGGCCAAAATCTGCCAAAATAATATATCAACTTCCCTCAATTCATCCTATAGGCCTTAGTTTGATCAGAAATCCAACCTAAGGATCCATGTTGATCAAATCAAAAGGAAGAACCTGAAGAAGAGGTAATGTTTTCACCATCATTTTCAAGTTCTTTTATTCTTCAACATCTTCTTTCATTATTATTTCCTTTATAAAATAATAACTCCAGTATCTTCTATATACTTTTATGTTATTATAAATATTTTACAACCATATTCAGTATTATATCCATCTTTTGAATGACATGTCACCATACGCGTGTACGTACGGCTTGCCGTCTCCACGTCGTGGTGTAATTGTTATTCAAAAACATTATTATTTGGATGGGTGTGATAATGATATGTAAATGATATAAATAATAAATATAACATGATAATGATTATATATATATGATTTACCATCCAATTATATATTATTATAATAAAAAAAAATGATATTGTTGCTCGTGCGTACGTACGGACTACCTTCGAAATGAACACGATGAGATTCATTCTCTATCGTATCCATGAAATTATAATTCTCATTTGATGATTAAAAATAATTTTTAAGGACTTTATATCATTCTGGATAAAAATAATATACAAAATATCCATAACAAACACCGATTATGTAACAAAATATATAGAATAAAACGTGTATGTTAAAACCCGAAACAATGATAATAGTAAGATATTACTAACCAATCAATGTTAAAAGATCATATATGATATCATATTAATGTATATGATTCTTTTATAATTTAATAACAATTATTTAACCATTATACATGAGGTTAACCAACCCTCAACCAAGGAAAAGTACAAGGTAAGGGTTTATTTCACAATCTCTTCATTATCCGAGGTTGTTTATAGGTAATTATCTACTAGGACCACTTTATCATCCACATCTATGTTTATTAAAAATGTATTCCAAAACACTTTTAATGTTTACTAGACTATGGGTTAAATTCATTTATACCCTTTTTTGACTTTTAATAAAATGTTTTGAATGGAATCATTCAGTCATTTTCCAAACAAGGTCTTTTTTAATCTTTTTGACAAAATTAAGGTAAGAATGTCTTTTTTAACTTATACGGCGGGTGCGGCTATTTTCTACCATTATAAAATTGTTGAATCTTCCCTTACAAGATTTTAAGAATAATTTCATAGTAAATTTTTTCTTTAACAATTATGTGATGTTTAAATATTTTAAAGATTTATCTTTCTAAATATTTTTAATTAATGTCCATGTTTTCAAAATGATTTTACGGATTTATTTATATGGACATGAATGTTTTGAAATGATAATTCCATTAAAAAGTTTCCAAGTCGTATGGGACACTTTGATTCAAAAATATCTTTTAAATTAATTCCTTTATAAATTTGTGAATTTTCAATTATTTCAAAAAGAGATATTTCTCTCAAATAGTTTTGATTTCATCTATGTCAACATCCTTTGATGGATTTTAAGCTTCTTTGAAGTTGGTTTATTATGATACAAAACATCCAAATTATATTTAAGGTTTTGTGATATGTTTGACTGTGGATGTGTTATTTTTATACCATTCATGGTTTATGGAGAATGTATTGACATTTCATATGCTAGTTTTAATACGAATGTTTATGTTATGTTTAATCCTATTCATATGAAGAATGCATCAGACTTAGTAATTAACGGGTGGAGCCCTCTATAGCTCCTCGATGCATCGGTAGGTCTCATGAAAGAAACTAGTGTCTTAGCACGAGGCCTTGACAAAGTCTTGTTTGTAGTATTGGCATGAGGCCTTCGCTACGTGGTTATGATAGTCTGGCATTATGCATTCCATCATTATGAAAGTGGTTATTGATATTTCTTGTGATTATTCAATTAGTAGAATATTCATGTGAATAAGTAAACGTGATTATTTCATTTGATTTCTGCCATATTTTGTTGAAGTTCATGTTTAAAAAGATTTTGTTTTAGTTATAAATTTCCTTAAATGTTTATCCTTATATATGAAAGTTTTCGTTGTATTACTTACCCTTACTGAGCGTTTGAGCTCACCACTTTCAATGTTTTATTTTTCCTAGGATGTGAAGAAATATTTTATGACTGACTTGCAGGGACAGTCTGAAGGGGATATGAGTGTCGACTATTGAGACTATGTTATTGTAGTATTTCACATTATGATGTAATGTAACATTTATCAATGTATCTATTGTTTCCTGGGCTACTAAACTAATCATTCTATCGAGACTTGATCTTTTATTATCATTCCAATGTTATGTAATAATGCACCGACTATGGGTAACTGGGATCGGGGCATTACAGTTTGTATCAGACGAAGTTTAGTACAATGTTTGGAAACAAGATTTAGATAAACTCTGATTAGAGCACATAGCCATAAGAGAAAATTTGAGGATTGGTATAAAAGAACTTCCTAGAATTTTGGTACTGTAGAGATTTTGTGAGTTTTCTGAAAAATACATCCCTGTCTGGATACGACCAGGTAGAGGCGGCTCTGGCACAGGTGTACCTACGGGTAAAACCCAAAAACACCAATTTGAGCTAGACTCAAATGGGAACTGGTGAACAACAATGGGTCTTGCTGCACTCTTCGTTACGACACTCCCAGGGGATATTCATAGGATAATTCTCATTTTCATTACAAACCATTTTGAAGGATTTATGAGTATATACTTCCTCAATGAATACATTTTTATGATTATGGACTATATCCATAAACTTCTCAATTTATGTTAAGTGTATTACAAGTTTGGTATTAGGTATTGCTATTCATATACTAATTTAGGGTATTCCATTGTTTATAAATGGAGCCCATTAGATGGAATGAGATCTCCTGCAATACACATGATCCAAATAGTAAGAAGGATCATATCTTTCATGGTATTAATCCAGAATTTAGAAGGGAAAAGGTCTCCCACGTATTATCATCATATGATGAAACAGTATCATGTGTTGATAAGATAATTAAATAATTCTCGGAGTCCAATGGCGTTGAAGGGATGCCAGAGAAGGAAAGGATGGTAGAGAGAAGGAAAGATAAAGGGAAGAAGGTAAAGAAGGATTTTCCCACATGTGATAACTATGGAAATAATCACCTTGGAAAATTCATGAAGGTAATGGGAGTATGTTATAAGTGTGGAGAAAAGGGACACCAAGTACGTGACTGCAAGGGTAAGAAAATGGTCTCAATTTTACAATGCTTCATTTTCATGGAGTTTAGACACTACACGAACAAATGTCCCGGTCATCAGACTATGCCACAAATGATGCTATTGGATAATAATCATGTTATGATACTACCACAGATGAAGAGGAATGACATGTGTTCTTATGTTGTTATTTAGGAATTGTTTTATTGAAGTGTTGTATCAATGATGTACTGGAAATAAATAAGGATTGTACTACAGTACTATTTCATTGAGGATTTGAGATTTTATGGTACTAAGAAAAGGGATTCTACAGAAAGTTAAACGTTTTGGAAATTACATGGTTGAATGAAAGACTATCCTTAATATGGTCCTAATATTGAGGTACTGATTTTGGAATAAGATATGGTTGATTCGGGTAAATTATATTGGATATTCTTGACTATCGTGAAACTAATTGAAGATTTTTATTTTCCATCATTGTTGGAGTTTACAACATTTTTGGATGGATGAGGTATATCAAGTATTCTATAAGTAATGAGGGATCATGAATGTATTCAATAAGGTTTTATGGTAATTTTGGATGTTTCAGTGTTTTAATAGAATACATGATGAAGGTATTCACATGCTATTATGGGGTAAAAAGGATCTACATTATGATTACCTTTTATATAAATTTTGGACTGAGGGTTTATAAAAGTATTTTGGATAACTATAAAGGTTGGAATGGATTATATTTTACATTGCATACTATTGTTAATGTTATTTTTGGATATTTATCAAAAGGACAACATGCAGACCATGTGACAACCCGTCCCGTCGAACAAAGTCGTGAGAATCGAAACCAAAAACATAGTGAAATTGGGATTTATCTACTACCACTAGACTACGTGAAGTCCCTAGAGTGTGTAATGTAGTTTTTTTATGTTTAGATAGATGAATTATAAATTTATTTTAGGAACCAGATAAGGTTAGGATAAATTTAATATTTTTGAGTTCTATTATATTTTGGAGTGAAATATGGGTTTGTGGTAAAAATTTATTAAAGAATGATAGTCTACATGACAAGTAAGTATATTTCATTACGTTCTTAGTAAATCTCATAAATAAATTCCTCAACTTTATTAAGGGTAACATAAAACAAAAACATTGTCGGTTAACTTTTCCTAATGGGGAATCAAAGACCGTTTAACCAATCACATGTTTGTGATTTTCTTGTAGTTAAATTTCTCCTAATCTTGTTTTCTACAAGGATACATCAGAACATGATGGTTTTTTTCTCCTCTATATCCATGTTTTCATATAATCCTTGTATGGGCTATCTCAGGTGAGCATTGTACTTCTCTTTATTTCTTTAAAAGTTATATTTTTGTTAACCCAATTCCCGATATGGGTTTTCCACAAAGGTATTTTCTATTTTCAACCTTTTATTTTCGTAGAACAATTTCAAATTGTGAGGACTTAATTTATTGAAGGAGGGGAGAATGTAACACCCCAATCTTGCATGATACGTTTCCTTTTGAATAATGCAATAGCTTGCATTGTACACAACTTCGAGATTCTATCACAATGCGACCAATCAAAGTAACAATTATGAATATTAATACCAGATTTTTGAAATTATATAAATTTTATCTATCAAAATGGACTTTGTTTTTGGATTTGGAATATCAAACATAGCCTAGGGTAAAATTTTGGAACTTTTCGGATAACATTTATATTTTGATGAATAGTGAAAATTAATAAATATTAATTAAAAAAACTCTTTTAATCAAGATAATTAATAGTGATAAATTATGACTTTTAGTGGTTTTATAGTATATTTAGAATTTATTTTTACCATTTAATATAATTTTGGTCATTAGACATAATTTCATAATTAAATTGGGCATAAACAAATGTCAATCTTTTGATAGTTATTATTTTTTAAAAACACGCTTTTTGTTTTGATAGCGGGAATTAGTTTTAAATTAATTTATGCCACTTCTTTGTTTTGAATTTAGAAATATGTATTCTATATTTTGAATCAGGAGGTTCAAATTGTGTAAATAGGTAACTTTTATTTTTATACATTATGAATAATTACTTCGGTAAATATTTTATTTATCATGGTTAAAGGGTATAACCGATATATAATGGTAAAAAATAATATTATAATAATATTAATTTACCCTAAAACGTGTCCTAACCCTATTGGATGATACATGTCCAACCATGGGCATCTTTGTGTCAATTTTGGGACCCCATGGAGCCACTTGTAGGTGATAAGGACACTTTATATTAATTAAGTTAAAGTAAATACATTAAATGACATAAGCATATATCTTTTAGAAAAAAAATTGTAGATAGGTTTATATATGTTATATTTTCAATAATAAATATTAATTATAAAGATAAAAAGATTTCCCACATAATTTTATTTTATTTATAATTTTAAACATTGAATAATTAAATTTATTTATGAAACAATAATGATGCAGTATTTTCCTTATTAATGAAAGAATCAAACAATTGGTATTATAAATGTTAAAATAAATATAATTTGAATATTTTTATTACATACACGAATTTAATTAGTTAATATGAAATGTTAGGATTGATTGACTTTAAGAAAAATCAATTATTGAATAGTGTCAAAATTGACATAAATGAGTATTTTAAACAAATATTATATTAGTAATTAATATTCTATTCCTAAAAATCTAGGAATCTCCCAATGGACTTATATAATAATATGTGTATAGTTAATGGTCCACTTTAGGGTCTCTTGGATGTATATATTTTGTTTATTAGCTATATAATATAAAAATACAAAGTTACGTGGTAAATGTCAATCTAATTAACGATGAGTTAAAACTAAAAGATAAGGTTAATATAATGTCCCAAACCTATCTAAAATCTATTAGTTGAATGGATTTAGACCCATCCCTACCTTATACTATGAATAATAAAATTTGGAGCCATTATAAATTGAATACGAATTTATTATAAATTAATACTTTATGTTTTTCTTAAAGAGCCCCTCCTCCTCCTTATAAAAGGGCACAACTTCTAACCAATTCATCACACCATAAAGCCATTTATATCGGCCAAAACCTTCCTAAATACTCTCTGAACTTCCCTAAATTAAATCTAGAGGGCTTAGTTTGATCATAAATCCAACCTAAGGATCCCTTTTGATGAAATCAAAAGGAATAACACAAAGAAGAGGTAATGTTTTTACCACCGTTTTTCAGGTTCCTTTCTTCATCAACTTCTTCTTTATTTATTATTTCCGTTCTAAAATAATAACTCCTGTATCATCTATATACATTGATGTTATTATAAATATGGTACAACCATATTCAGTATTCTATCCATCCTTGGAATGAAATGTCACCATACGTGCGTACGTACAGTTTACCGTCTCCAATTCGTGGTGTAACTGTTCTTCAAAAACATTATTTTTTGGATGGGTATGAAAATGTTATGTAATTGATGTAAATAATAAGTATAACATGATACTTATTCTTTATATATTATATACCATCCAATTATATATTATTTTAATATCAAAAGAATGATATTTTCGCTCGTGCGTACGCACGGACTACCGTCTCCACGAACGCGATGAGATTCATTCCACATCGTATCCATGCAATTATAATTCTCATTTGATGATTAAAAATAATGTTTATGGACTTGATATAATTAGGGATATGAATAATATACAACCTATCCATAACAAACTTGGCTTATGTAACAAAATATATAAAAGAAAACGAGTAAGTTAACACCCGAAACGATGATCATACTATGATATTACTAATAAATCAATGTCAAAAGATCATATATGATATCATATTAATGTATATAATTCATGTATAATTTAATAACAATTATTTCACCATTATACAGGAGTTTTACTTATCCTCAACCAAGTATAAGTACAAGGTAAGGGTTTATTTCACAATCTCTTCATTATCCGAGGTTGTTTATACGTAATTATCTGCTGGGACATCTTTATCATCCACATCCATGTTTCTTAAAAATGTATTCCAAAACATTTTTACTATTTACTAGAATATGAGTTAAAGTCATTTATACCCTTGTTTTACTATTTATAAAATGATCCGAAAGAAATCTTTCCGTCGTTTTCCAAATAATGTCCTTTTTAACCTTTTCGACAAAATTAAGGTAAGAATGTCTTTTTTAACTGATACGGAGGGTGCGGCTATTTTCTACTGTTATAAAATCGTCGAAGCTTCCCTTACAAGCTTATAAGAATATTTTCGTAGTAAATGTTTTCTTTTACAATTAAGTGACTTTTAAATTTTTTAAAGATTTATCTTTCTAAATATTTTTTATTAATGTATATGTTTTAAAAATGATTTTAAGGATTTATTTATATGGAAATGAATGTTTTGAAATGATATTTATTTTCAAAAGTTTCAAAGTGGTATGGGACACTTTGATTCATAAATCTCTTTTGAATTACTTCCTTTATATGTGTGTGACTTTTTAATGATTTCAAACAGATATATTTCTCTCAAATAGTTTTGATTTCATCTATGTCAATATCCTTTGATGGATTTTAAGCTTATTTGAAATTTATTTATTATAATACAAAAATTACATATTGTATTTATGTTTTTGGGATATCTTTGATTGTGGATGTGTTATTTTTATACCATTCATGGTTTATGGAAAAAGTGTTGACATTTCGTATGCTAGTTTTAATATGAATGTTAATGTTATGTTTAAACCTATTCATATGAATAATGAATTGGACTTAGTAAGTGATGGGTGGAGCCCTCTATAGCTCATCAATGCATCGGTAGGTCTCATGAGACAAAATAGTGTCTTGGCATGAGTCCTTGAAAAATCTTATTGTAGTCTTGGAATGAGGCCTTGGCTACGTGGTTATGATAGTCTGGCATTATGCATTCCATCCTTATGAAAGTGGTTATTGATATTTCATTTGATCATTCGATTAGTAGAATATCCGTGTGAATAAGTAAATAGAATTATTTCATTTTTTTCTGCCATATTATGCTGAAGTTCATGTTTAAAAAGATTTTGTTTTAGTTATACATTGCCTTAACTGTTTATGCTTATTTATGAAAGTTTCCGCTGTATTGCTTACTCTTACAAAGAATTTGAGCTCACCCCTTTCTATGTTTTATTTCTCCCAGGATTGAAGAAATATTTTATGACTGACCTGCAGGGATAGTCTAGAGGGGATATGAGTGTGGTATATGGAGACTATGTTATAGTAGTTTTTCACATTATGATGTAATGTAACATTTACGAATGTATCTAGTGTTTCCAAGGATACTAAACTAATCTGTCATTCGAGACTTCATATTTTGTGATCATGCCAATGTTATGTAATAATTAACCGAATCTGGGTTACTAGGGTCGGGGCAATACAATTATAATTTTTTTCAATGCATTTTTAATATAAATACTACATCTAGGTTTAGAAAAACCCATTGATCAGTCTTTTAGATCATATTCTAAATAACACATTTGTTATATTAATTTATACATTGGAAATTTTCATTCCATATTATTAAATGTATGAAAATACACAACCTTATTCTCTATATGTTATCACTATATCTCCCTTGAATACGTATAGTTCTCCCACAAACAAGTTTGAGATACTTTTCATTTATTTTTTTCAAAATAATATTATATGCATATATTATTGCATGTTGTTAATTCCTCGAAACCTTTTTACAAATACCTAGTTGAAATATACCACAAGGTATACTTTTTGGTGGATCAATATCGATGTTTTTTCTATGTATTTATCTAAATAATGATACCATGATAATCAATCAATCAATATGATAATAATAGAATTATGATTTTACATGTAAATTCAAAAGGGATTTTAGTCATGATGTGTGGTAAATATGTTTTTTTCAAAAACTAAACCATTAAATAATCTATCATGGTATATTAAAACTATCTTGTACCATCCATGTCTAATTTCTCATGAATAATCACCAGTAGTATTGAGTTTTGGAGACATTATAAATATAGAATCCTTGAATCATTATACATGGAGTCCACTACATTAATTAATAAATACTTGTCAACTGCATCGTATTACCATTTACTACTTCTCTGTTGGAATATTTATTCTTGAATAATAATATATTTCTTAGCCACTAAGGTGAATATAAACCACCTCTATAGTTATGAATTCTTGCATATTATGTGACTTTGTAACTACAACTTTGACTATTCTTAGTGGAGTCTAGTATTCCATTACCAACTCATGTGCATCCAGAGTCTTATCCCATAGAAGTAATGTATCATCCTACTATATCTAAAGGATTAATTTATATAATTATTGTTAATATTGAATAGATTCTAATATCTATAATAGCTATAGGATCATTAACTCAGATGCATCATTGTGTTTTGATGTTCATTTATAGCTAGTTCAACCTTATAACAAATGGGTTTCATCAAAAAAATTTGTTAGTTTCATAATAGAGTATTTTCATATCACATATGATATGATATCTATTTGAAAATATATTTTCCATATTTTTTGTTGGTTCACTTATAATTTCAAAACATGTCATGGAAGGTATAATTGAATTTGTTAAATTCATATAAGATTCATTTTTGATATTTTATTTTCTTTGATCATGAAATTAATTAATGTAATGAAATGTATGTTACGAATAATCATTACTCCACATCACTGATCAATTATTAAAAAGATAAGATATATATAGTCAACCCATCTCAGAGATTCCTCAATATTTACCAAGTTCCCTCATTTACTTCAATACACATTTCTAAAACATATTAAAGGAATCACATAAAGTATTTGAAGTTAAAATTATATTAGAATGGTTCATGTGGCCATGTTGAACCAACCCTAAAAAACATTGTGAAAAACCTTCATTTAAAGAATATAACTTTATCAAAAACATGATAAGTATCTTTTTTATAACATATATATAAGATCAATTGAAACAAAAACACTTTTATGGGTATAAACAGGTCAAGTAATTTCATTTTTATTTGGAAAATAATTACATTTCTATAATAATATTCTAGTTTGAAATTTTAAATTAATTATTTCCTTCAATGGATATATCTAATTCAAGAATTACTGAAACATTATTTTATTAATAAAGAACTATAACTACATTTATTAGAACAATAAAATAATGTCTTTTTGTTGCAATCAGTACACTTTGATAAAATTTTTGATAATGATTATTAAAAACATGAATCAATCCATTTGGAAAAGAGAAACAGTGACCTCCCCTTGGATGACATAGGAATAAACCTTTCTCCCTTCATTTTTAGTTAACTCTGGAACCTTTATATTCATTCTTGTTTCCAATATTTAAATGTTTTATTTTTGTAAGAGTGTTATGTTAAATACGCAATTGTTGAATCAAAACATTATGAATATACCTGAATTATATGAAATCTCTTTATTATTCATTTAATTTATGGTTTTTTTAGATTCTATTAATTCCACATAAGAAAAAAATAGCCTCATGTTAATTTTTCTACACTTGAATCTTTTGTCTGTTTGAAGGATGTTGTAAAAGATCTTTTAAAATTATATTATACATAGGATTATCAACATTTTTTTTCAAAAATTTCACAATAATGGTTCAACGAAAAATGTTTCAACCTATCCTTATATATTTGGTGAAGTACGGATAAAAAATTCCTAAGAAACTTATCCATTTAATTTATCTGAGAATTGAAAAATAAGAATAATTTTTGTATGTTTGGTATGGTATGATTAATGGATAATTTCTTAAATATGTGGTAGCATAATTTTCGTAACTGATTAATATACCACAACATTATGATGTCTTGATTAGTATATGGATTACCTTATTATAGTTTACATTGATATAGTTCATTTACTATATTATTTATTTCTAGACATTCCTTCTTTCTATCAAGAGAATTATGATGAGAAATTATTGTGTAAGAATCAATATATTTATGTTGTATCATTAATATTATGGATATATTTGATAGTATAATAATAAAATATAGTAATCAACAACAAAATATCTCTAGTAGGCATCATTTTTACTTTTGTTAACCTATTAGAGTGGAAAAACAAGAATATGGGTTTCTATTACAAAATAATTTTTTTTATAATAATTACACAAAAAAATGATTATACCATATATATAAATTTGTATTTACAAGGACATGCCTTGAGTTATGTAATGATCACAAATTGTTTAATTATTTTCTATCCATTTTATACCATAATTAAAACTGAATATAAATAATTTAATTTATTATTAATTCTATAAAAAATAATTAATTTATTTTTATGAAGACTCACACTATTTTATCAAGTCTCAATTCCCTTCACCATACAACTTGTAATGTCTTGTTATGTAAGAAATTATAGTGGAAAGGATACATGTATCCCTTTTTTATTATCCATAATTTGCCTCTAAGAACCAAAAGAAGTTATTTAGGTAGGCGGTGATTCCATCATCAACCTTCACACACGTCTGGGGATACCCCATTTATCACTTGTTTTTATAACTCACATAATTTTGAGGGAAAATAAATAGTTTTTTAGGGGAATTACATAAATAAACTTAGTCACATAATAATTTCATAATAATGGATGGAGGGATAACTCACATACTATATTTTTAATTTGAAAAAAATAATTTCAAATATATGAAATAGATTAAATCAAATTATTCAAACACATACTCATGCCTTAGTCATGATAATGAATGGACATGAACATGTAACCAATAAACCAGAGTAAAAAATCAGTTTAAATTAATTTATATTCATTATTTATTAATATGAAAAACATACATACATTGATTAGTTAGTTAATTAATTAATTAATTCCCTTATATACCAATGAATATCTGTATTCACATATAGATCCCGATCATTAATGGAATTTAGGGAAAATAAACAGCTTATCCAATAATCATGAATTATTAAAATTAATTAATTAATTTTCTAATAACTCATTTAAACTTAATTAATTATCAAACACAATAGCTTCTAATAAATATAATTTGGTTTTAATATTGTAATTAATAATTTAAGGAATTTTTTTGTCCTTTATTGGGTGATTAAATAGTGTGTATTTTCAAGATACACAACAGTTATCTTATTTTTCATTTACCCATGTTACATGCGTGGGTATTCGTTGTGTAACTTAGGAAGATCTTATGCAGTGTACTAACCAACTGCACATCATTTATTCCTATTACTATATTATTGGGATACAAACCTGGGACTTTGGAATAATCTCAATGGTTTTCACACCATGTACTATCATGTTATACATTATGTAATCAGAATGTCATGTTTTTGTGAAACCCACTAAATAACTTGACATATCTGTCAAACACATGACCACGCGCCATCTAAACTCCTACTACATGATGTGTATCTCAAATATAATGTGTCCCCAAAACTCACCCTAGAAATTTGTCTGTATTTTAGATGTCATAATTAATTAACTATAGACAATGTAGTCTAACTATACATTGTGTACATCATTAATGGTTTAGGATATCAATCTCATGTAGTTTGGACCATGAATTTTACCACATGTTTTGAATTAATTTTTCAACTAAACTATGTATACTAAAAAATGTGTACACCATACACATGATGTGTAATCTGAAATTTCATGTGTGAGGTTAGATCAAACTATATATGATAAGAAATAAAATCATGACTTGTAGTTGCAATTTTGTATGTCATGTATCTCATCACACATCTTGGTTTGGTGAACATGGGTACAAGGTGGGTACTACTACTACAAGCTCATTAACCCAATCTTAAAAGCCAAAATTCTTGGAAGTTCTTAATGGAGTATCTGGTCATTCTTCATCTGTTCGTATCCCTATAAGAAAATGAATCATTGAACGGTTATAATTAAAATTTCAAAGTCATGTTAATCAAATAATCAAATACAAGAAAAATATTCTTGAAATTAAATATCTAACTCCCAATTCAAATTTATCTAAATAATAAAATAAATAATAATAAATTTGAAAGTTGACTTCTCTAATACCCCTTGATGGTTATAGGTGAAGTTGAAGTACCATGGGATGATAATAACTATATAGGTTTTGTTGATTTTTTGGATCATTTAGAATATTTTACAAGAATAGAAAGCCATGACCAATAAATTTTTTCCATCAAATATTGACATAAAAGAAACCTTCAACCCATAGAATATATTTTCAAATTAAATTTATAATTAATTTATTTATATTGAAAAAAAATTATTACCACTTCTTAGGTTCTTTGTTTGAAGTGATTTTTATCATTCTAAAAACCATTTTCCATATTAACTTTACTACACAGTAAGGATCCATGAATAGAATCCCTCTAGAGGTGATCCACATGTGATACATTGTTATCTATACAATACATTTTGATTATTGTGTTATAGTTTATTAAATCAATCATATTATGTTGTTCATATTGATTACTCTAATATCCATTAGTCTTGATGGATTTATTTTGGTTCTTTAAAAGAATGAGATGGGGAGTTTAAGAGGGAAACATGTTGTGTTAAACAATTATCAATGCACAATTAACCCTACACAATAGACATAACCATTAATTTATAGAGATAGGGTTTACAATAAAATATTATTTAATTATCAATCATCTCTTACATAAAATTTTAATTCTTAACAACACTAATGCCATATAATAATAATAATAATATTATTATTTTATGGTGCCTTCTAAATTGAAAAATGCTAAATATTGTCTTACCATCTTTTAAAATAATAGTTAATCAATGAAAATGATGTATGTATCCTATAAATCCTAGGTGTTTATTGATTAACCAAATAAAA
Organism: Viscum album; assembly: GCA_963277665.1. Classification (NCBI taxonomy): domain Eukaryota; kingdom Viridiplantae; phylum Streptophyta; class Magnoliopsida; order Santalales; family Viscaceae; genus Viscum; species Viscum album. Next base: position 836,763,450 of record OY728137.1, read on the forward strand.
ATTTCAATTTATAAAAAATAAAGTATTCTAAATACAAAAAAATTAAAATATTCAATAAATAAAATAATTATTTTATTCACAATCTAGTAAACAAATATTCACTCTATAATCATATAATAAAGTAAATTATTTATTAATAAATATTTATTTATTTATTTCCATGCTAATATTAGTGATGAATGAAACTTCAATAAATTTATTCATCAGTCTTGACAATAAAATTTATTCCATTAATTAAATTCCAATTTATTTTAATTAATATCAACAAACACACTTAGTGTGTCACCCTCTTGGATTATTTTCTCATTGGAATTAGGTTGGCTTGAATAAAGTACAAGATTATTTTTCTAGAAATGGGCCAAGGCACCAAAGAAAAAGAACTTAATGTCGCAAAGATGACTACGACATAAAAATGATCATTGTGTAGTCTAATCAATTTATATCAATATATCCCCAATAATGTTAAACATATTTTTTATTAACCTATATTATTGATACATCTCTATTTCACTATCTAAAATTAACATCGTCACTCCATGGACATGGAATTTATGTGAAACAAATATTTCAATAAAAGTTGCAAGAGATCGACTTCCATAAATATGGAAGGGAATATAACACCCGAATATTTTATGTGATATATTGTTTTTAATTTATTTTATTTCTTGTGTTGTATGCTACACCAATATTTTCTTTCAATATACGCAACACCATATTATCATGTAGTATACACAACACTATTTTTGGCATCTGTTGCGCACAATTTCATGTTCTTTTGATAGAATTAATTTCATGCAACAATGAGTATAGATTGTGTGGAATGTATAAAATAACTATTACACACCAAATGAATCATGCATTGACTTCGGTTGAATTACACACAAGAGTGACATTCCTCGATAGCTTGTATTGTATGCAATATTGAGTTTCCCTAAAAAATGATATATTATTAAAATATTATTAATTAATGGGATATAAAATAGCCATTATGAATAGTATTAAACATGTTTTGAATTTATTATAACATTATCTTATTTATTATCTAGACATGATATAACAACAAATTCAATTTTTTTAATAAAATAAGTATTATTAAAAAAATGAAGTTTTTCCACCTTTTGATGGCACAATCATTTTAAATATTTTTTTTAACACTTTATTATATTTAATTTTAAAAAATAAAAAAATTATTTTAGTGTGGAATATAAAAATTTACTTTGGTTGATTTTTTTGTTTTTTCTGATAAGTTTCAATTTTTATGAATAGTTAAAATACCAAATATTTTTATTTTAAAGCCATTAAATAGTAAAAATATGTTTTGTGTTAGTTTTAAATGTTTAGTATACATTTTTTATATGATTATGGTTTATTAAAATTATTTTATACATTAATTCATTATAAAATAAATTTGCATTTAAAATTGGGCATTTTCCAAAAACTATTTTTCTTGACATTTTAAAAGTTTTATTTTAAAATTAATTCTATAACTTATGTGTATTGAAATTTGCAATATGGATGTCAAATTTTTATTCTGGGGTCCAAATTACGTATGTAGGTCTGTTTTAGTTTTGACCAATATTAATAGTAACTCTTGTAAATTTTATTACCACAGTAAAGTGTAATTTTGGTAATTTTGGATACAAATAAAAGTACAATGACTATAAAATGAACCAAAAAATGAAAAAAAAAATATTTGATGAATGAAATTCGACCCTTAAAAATTAATTATTTATATGTTGTCATTTAATGGAAAATTTTCCATGAAAATTACTTAAATAATATTTAAATCAATGAAAGACAAAAAGTGTAATTTTCTTTGTTTTTAATATATATTATGTATCCACATATGAAAAAATGGGTGGTATCAACAAATAGAAATTTTAATTTTTAACTTAATAAATATATTTCCTTGTTATAAATTTATTTTTAACATTGTGAGGCCATTTGGGAAATATTATGGTATTTATAATATTTTATTTAATGAAAATTTAAAGATGTCACATTTGTCTTTTAGATAATATATCATTTTTAAAATAATGTTATAAAAAATCTAAATTAGAATATAAATATGTATTTAAAATGAAATATTTTTATATTTATCATGGTATTTTATTTTAAAATTTTATGAAGTAAATAATTATCTTGAAGGATTATTTATGGATGATGAAGAAATTATTTAATGGATGATAAATCAATAAACAATTTTTTTAAATTGATAATAACCATTAAAGGTATTCAAAACTTTACCAAATTATATTTTCCTAATATATATCGACCATAAGAATCTAAGGGTTTAGTTATAGGCCATTTGGATCCATAGAGAATAGATTAATACAATTATATTATTTTATTTATGGTAATGTTAAAACATTCACATTCATACATTAATAAGTATAATATTTTTTATTTTTTATTTTAAAGTATATATATTCTACTACATATATTATTATAAAATATATTAAGTTTATCTTCATAATATTATTTTATTTTTAATTTTCCTTCATCAAATAAGTATATTAAATAATTACACAATATTGATGTAGTAATTATTTTATTTAGGGAAATATCAAATAAATGTTATTAATAATATAAATATAAATATAATTTAGGATAATTAATTTTTATAGTGAATTTTATGGATTCTATTGGCCCCTTGGGGATATGAAAAAATATTTGGTTCAAGGATAAAATTTTATCTTGATATTTTTAAAAAACTTTGAAATGAATAGTATCAAAATTTAGAGAATTTATATTTGTCAAAATAACGATTTATTAAATTATTTACAAATCATAAAACATTTTTTAAAAATATATAAAATTTATTAAATGGTCAAAATGTTCTAAATTATTTAGTTATGATCTAATTTACATCAAATAAGTAAATATTTTACACATTTTATATTGAAATGTATGTTACACTAGGTAAAATGAAATAGAATAACTAAGTGTTGAATTGAATAGATAAGAATTTAATGACCCTAGAAACTTATCTAAAATTTATTTTTTAATGATATTACAAACATATCTCATCTATTATTTTAAATTGATACATTCTATAAGTTTTTAAATGGGTTTTGATTTTATAATAATTTAATATTTTTGAGGTTTCTAAAAGTGCCCCTCACCTCAATTATAAAAGGGTACATCCTCCCCCATTTCTCCACAACTAATTAAGCATTAAATTTCGTCCGTAATCTACAAATTTCTCTTATAAACTTCTCTACTTCCATTCTAGGTGTTATGGTATTCTAAAAATACCCACTCTAGTTCCATTAAAAGGAAATCTAAAGAGAGAACATCAAAGAGGATGTAATCTCCTCTACCGGTTATTTCATGTTTCATTATACTTATAATTATACTTCATCAGTTGTTTCAATATATAAAAATGACTTCAGTATAAATTATATATTGATATTTTTTATAATTATTATACAACCATATTAAACTTTCTATCCATCATATGAAATATGGAATCACCACACGTGCGTACGTACGGCTTACCATATCCACGCTATGGTGTAATATGTTTTTCACCACATCCTTTATTTTATGGGTATAAAAATTTATGTAATAAATATATATGTTTATAATAAAATTTTATTTATTATTAAATATATTAAATGATGAAAATTAATACCATTCAAAAATTATGGGAATGATATTGTAGCTCATGCATATGTACAACCCGCCATCTCCATAATGGGATGTCATTAGGTCTACATGATTACCACTCAAGAATGATTATGTAAATGTATTTAATAACTAAATATGGTATTTAATATGTTAATTTCATTTTATACTGATATAAATATGATATAATAATGTTAAATAGAACTTATTCTAAAAAACATGCATACAATCATAAATCAGCTAAACACTGAATAAGGAGTAACAGAGAATTGATACAATCAAACAAAGGAGAATATGACCATATATGATGACCATGATTCTGTAAAAACTTAATAAAAATATATAAATCATTATACATGAGTTTTAGACATATAATAAGCACATTAGATCAAAGGTAAGAGATAATTTTTCAAATATCATTTTTATCCATGATTGTTTATACATAAGTATTTACTAGGCATATGTTTATCATCCATATCCATGTTTTCTAAAAATGTTTTAATAAAATGTTTTAAATTAATCTATTTATATTTAAAGTCATTTTTACCCATTCTTGACTTTTACTACATGGGATTTAAGGAATCGGTCTTTTTTTACCATATGAGGTACTTTTTGTCTTTTCTGGAAAAAGTAAGAGGAGAATGTTTTTTAAATTATATGGCATGAATAGATTTCTAAGATTTTAATGACGCCTTAATTAAATTAAGCTTACCATAAACAATTAAAAAAATTAAACTAAATTATTTTACTTTATAATTTCATGTAATTTTGATAAAAGAAAATGTTTTTGATGAATAAATGATATTTTCCCCAGAAATTAAGTTCAAGTGTTTTATCAAAATTATTTTCAATCTAAGATGACTCTATTTAAATAAGGTTCGGTTTACATCCCTATTAATGATTTGATTTTTTGTGTTAATGATGTAATGATATTTAATATAGATTACATTATGATATAATGATGTTTAAGAAGGCCATTTTATTTCATGGGTAATGCAATGATAAATTATTTATGTTTTTGTGGGACATGTAAAAATGATTTCATTATGAGATAGATGGGACTATATCTCCCTCTAATGCATTGGGTAAATATTTATACCTCATGATATAAACAAGGATAAAACATAATGTAATTATGGTTCATTAATATAGGGCTAGAACTTCATGTAAATCAGGTTCAGTAATAAATATCTGGAATGACATGTAAACTCAGTTCAGTAATGGACTTTGTCCATTATAACGGTCTTGAAACCAATGCCTTGGATACTATGTAAATCATATTATGAGATTTTTTTTCAAAATTCCATGTTTTATTGAAATTATATTTTATCCATGTTAACATTCATTCATGGTTTATGCCTTACGAACTGTCGAGATTTATTTTAGGACTTGTGATTTTGATTTTTAAACTTTATGTTCATGTCTTTACATTCTTATATTTATGGATTATTTTATGTTCTCAATGTTTACCCTTACTGATAATTTGAGATCACCTTTTTTTGTTTTCTTTTCCCAAGGATATAAAAATGTTTTATATAGGAAAATGAAGGGGGAATATCTTTATGTGGGATGTTGAAGATATTTCGCCAAGTTTGAAGATTATATTCCAAGTCTCCAAAGACAATAAACTAATTTGGTATTTGGGAATATATATTTTTTCATGTATTAATTATTCCACATAATTAATGTATTTTCTATGTACATAAATCATGGGTCGGTAGATTGTGTATCTAAGTAAAGGATTTGTCAACCTTTTGATGTTAGGTTGTTAAAACTTTAGTGATATCCATAGAGATATTTCTAAGGTATTACTAGGGATGTCACTAAGGGAAAGTATAATTATATGTTACAGTCTAAGAATTATGGTAACCATCATGAATAACCTTGGATTAAACCTAATATGGTAGATATTTAAAACACTCCACTTTGATTATGTTGTTTTCCTAGTATGATTTTTTCCTCTCACACAATTCTTTTTGAATTTTTGACAATGGATGAAACCTAAATGAACCATGTTAATGATCAATGCACTAGTAAATGCAATGATTTTCCTCAATAATGACCAAATGTTATGCAAGATTTAATGAAATATCATATTTCTATAGTTACAAGAGCTATGAATCATTCTGGACTTCAAAATGAATAGAAAATGGAACAACATTCTATTTAGTCCTTTATGGGGAAACGTCCACCTTCTTTCAATGGGTCTTATGATCCAGTTTTTATGAACAATGTATCGGTACCATTGAAAATATATTTTCCATAATTCACTATTCGAAAAATGAAAAATTCATGTTGGTTGTTTATCATTTACAAGGTGAAGTAGACCAGTGGTGGACTCTAATTAAGAATACAAGGCAGGAAGATGAAATAGAATCCATGGACTGGGATGAGTTCAAGAACTTGTTTTTTAATATGTATTACCCTTGTATTCTTAAAATTATATGAAAAAGGACTTCCTTTATCTTAAGAAAATTATTGATGAATCTGTTATTATATAAAAGGAAAATTTTATAAGAATTTAATGGTTTGATTCTAGTTTTATCATCCACCCTAAAAGTAAGGTTGATCGATTATTTAGTGGATAAAAACCATGTAATAAAAGAGCATTGGATATAATATTCTTTAGTAGCGATGAAGAGATTGTGTGTTGTGCTATCAAGGTATAACTAGAATTTGTTGGTATATATGCATCTCATGGTTATGATAAGAATAAAAATGGAGTTCAAGGGAATATCTCAAAATAATGGTCAAAAGAAGATGAATGTTTTCTTTTGCTGAATGTGTGGAAAGAAGCATGGTAGAGATTGTCTTAAAGGTACTATAAAATGTCTCAATTTTGGAAAGTAAGGTCATCAATCATTTGAGTACTGATGTAATGGAAAAATTATTCAATTTATGTGAATAGAAAAAAGACTAAAGGGAATGCACCACCAACACATCAATGCTACAACTCAATGAAATGGGGCATTCTACTAACCAATTCCATAATACAAGGGTTAATTATGATTTATAATAGCAACCTATTATGGGAAAAGGAAAAGTGATGTAACATGTTATCACTATTGGTGATGTTGAGTATGACAACGAAGTGTTGGAATGATTAGGTTTTTATGTAATAGGATTCCAAAATAGGGTGGTTGAATCTCTTTTATAGTATAATGGAATATTATAAAATCTTCGTATTGGTCAATTATAGTTTTCCATAAGTATATGGAACCTGTTACTAGGGAAAGTAATTGAAATACTTTTTTAAAGAAAATTATATCTAAATAATGAAGGGATAAGGGGATAATGAGATGATTGAAAGTATTAATGAGCTCATGAATGATAAAAGGAAAATTTAATATAATGTTTTGAGTACATATAATTTTTGGTATTTTTGGTTTGTGGAAAGAGTTAATTTTGATATAATGCATGTTTTCACTAAGGTTATATGGTAATTCATGTTATTATTATGTTTCAAGACAATATAGTATTTTGTATTCACATGCTTGGAATGTGACAACCAAGAACTACCAAATAAAATATGGGAGACAAATGTTAAGTAAATTTCGTTATCCTCTTTATAAAGTTTTATATTTTATGTTTTTGAAAGTATTGTAATGTTATCCATTTATAGATAGTATACGTTATATTTCGGTTGATGTTTGTTAGATTAATCGATTATCTCACTGTAGGTGGACTTGTACATATTTGATAACCTATTATAACCTTTTTGTTGAGATAGATGGAATGACCAATCATTCTATCGCAAGAGCTTCTAACACTTCAAGAATGAAAATTTTAACTTCATTTAATTAAATATTAGATGATGTGGAAATTGTTTAGGGACAGACCAATAGTGATATTTTACTAAAATCATGTAAGTATTTCTTCTCATGAAAAAATTAATCGACATTATGAAAAATAATGTGAAAAAATGTTATCCTAGTACCTTTTTATCTGATGAATCATATGGTCCCTTGATTCATCAGATATTTATGGTTTTATGGCAGTTAACTTTCTCCAAAACTTGTTCTCTATCACTATCCATTTTTACTTGATGGTTAGATCTTTCTCCCATATCAATTTTTTCACTTCCCATTAATGTTTTTCTATGTGGAAATGTTGTGATGAGTTTCTTTAGGTATCCATTATGTTTCATACATTCCTTTTTAAAATGATGTTTTAGTATTCCTGTTTCCAAGGTGGGTTTCCATGAAATAATCTTTCAAGTAGTAAACTATGTATAACCTCGAAGAATTTAGATGGTGAAATTCATTTTAAGGGGGGTAGAATGTAAAAACCAAAGATTTTATGAGATATATTATTTTTAATTTATTTGATTTCTTTTTTTGTATGTTATAATAATATTAGCTTGCGCTATATGAAACACTATATTAGCTTGCAGTATACACATCACTATTCTTGGATTGTGTTACACACAATTTCATGTTCTTCTGATAGAATTCATTTCACGCAACACATAGTATAGATTGTGTTAAATATATAAAATAACTATGAAACAACAAATAAATATTTCACTAACTTGGATTTCATTACACTAAAGAGAAACCTTCCTTGGTAGCTTGCATTATACGCAATACTGAGTTTCACTAAACACTGATATATTACTATAATATTATTATTTAATGGGATATAAACTATCCATTATGAATAGTATTAACCAAATTTTTAATTTAAAATAATATTTACATTAATCTTATGTATTTTCTAGACATGGTATAATACAAAATTCAATTATTCAGATAAAAGAAGTTTTATTCAAAAATGTTGATTTCCGCCTTTTAATGGTGCACCCATTTTAAATCAATTTTTTTACACTTTTTATATTCAATTTGAAATAATAAACATCTTCTTTTAATGAGGAATATAATAAAATTACATTTGATAAATTTTTGGTATTTTTCTCAAAAGTTTCATTTTTTTAAATAGTGGAAATACTGAAATTTTGTATTTAAAAGCCGTTAAATAGTAAAATAATGAGTTAGATAAGTTTTAAAATTTAATTCATTAGTTTTTATCCAATTATATTATTTTTAAAAATTTTTACACAAGAATATTATGAAAACATTTTCTATTTTAAAAGGTGCTTTTTTCAAAAAACTATTTTTCGTAACATTTTAACGGATATATATTAAATTTAATTCCTCAACTTATGTTTATTGAATTTTGAAAAATGGATTAAATTTTTTGATTTAGTGGGTCCAAATTTTCTATGAAGTTCCCTTTTTGTTTTGACCAATGTGAATAGTAACCAAGGTAAATTTTATTACCATAGTAAAGGGTAAATAATAAATTTTTGGTTAAAAATCTAATTATAATGACTATTAAATGACGGAAACAAATGAAAAAAATTTATTTAATCAATAAAATTAGACCCTTAACACTTCTTTATCTAAATTATGTCATTTAATGGACACTTTTCCTTGAAAATCACTTATGTAATATTTAAATAAAAAGAAAGACAAAAAGAGCAGTTTTCTTTGTCTTTAATATCTAGTGTGTATCTACATATGAAAAGTGGTGGGTATGAACAAATATAAATATTAATTTTTAACTTAATAAAAATAATTCCCTAATATAAATTTATTTTTGACGTTTTGGGGACATTCGGGAGATATTATGGTATTTATAATATTTTATTGAATGAAAATTTATGGATGTCGCATTCATGTTTTAGATAATATATCATTTTTAAAATAAGGTTTTATTAAAGATAAATTATACTATAAATAATAATTTTTAAGATAAAATTTTTATCTTTATCTTGGTAATTTATTTTTTATTTTTTGAAAATAAATAATTAATTTAAAGTTTTATATATTGATTATAAATAAATTATTTAATGGAAGAAATATCAATAAATAAATGTTTATTGAAATGATAATAACAATTAAAGGGACAAAAAACATTACGAAATTTAATTTGTCGAGTATATATAGACCATAATAATCCAATGGTATAGTTATGGGCCATTTGGATTTATATAGAAGAGATTATGACAATTATATTATTTTCTTTAAATTAATGTGAAAATTGTCATATTCATACTTTAATAAGTATGAAATTTTAAAGTTCAATTTTCTGGAAGATAAATTGTACTAAATATATTATTATTAACTATAGTAACAAAATCTTCATAATATTATTTTATATTTAATTTTTCTCTATCATTTAAGTATATTAAATGATTACACGAAATTGATGTAATAATTATTTTATTTAGGAAAATATCAAATAAATGTTATTAATAATATCAAAATAAATATAAATTGGGGTAATAAATTTTTCCAATTAATTTTATTAATTACTTACACCACTTATATATATGAAAAAATATTTGGTTCAAGGATAAAATCTTATCATGATATTTATAAAAAACCATGAAATTAATAATATCAAAATTTTCATAATTGCTATTTTTCAAAATAATGATTTATTAAATTATTTAAAAATCATTAAAAATTATTTAAAAATATATAATAATAATTATATGGTCCTAAATGTTCTAAATTATTTATTTATGATCTAATTGACATCAAATAAGTAAATATTTTACCCTTTTAATATTGAAATATTTGTCGCCCTAGTTAAAATGAAATAAAATAACAAAGTGTTAAATTGAAATGATAAGGATTGAATGGAAATAGAAACTTATATAAAACTCATTTTTTTATGAAATTACAACCATATCTCATGTAATATTTAAAATTAGTACATTTTATTGTTTTTTATGTGTGGTTTGATTTTATTATAAATTAGTTTTTTTGAGGATTCCAAAAGTGCTCCTCACCTCAATTATAAAATGGAACCTCCTCTTACATTTCTCTACAACTCATTAAGCCATAAAGTTCATCCATAACCTTACCATTTCTATTTTAAACTTTTTTAGTTACAATCTAGATGTTCTGGTCTTCTGAAAATACCTTCTATGGTTTTATTACGAGGAGATCTAAAGAGAGCACGTCAATGAAGAGGTAATCTCCTCTACCGATTCTTTCATATTTATTTATACTTCTACTTCTACTTCATGAGATGTTTAATTATATAATAATAACAATATTAGATAATATATACTTATATTTTATTATAATTATGAAAAAACCATATTCATCTTTCAATCCGTCCTAAAAAAGATGAAATCACCACGCTTGCATGCGTACGGCTTATTATCTTCACGTTGTGCTGTAATCTATTTTTCACCTCCATCATAGATAAATAGTTATGAAAAATTATTTAATAACAATATATGATTACTATAAAATTATATTTATTCCTAAATATATTAAACCATTCAAATGAATAGCATTCAATAATTATGGGAATGATATCGTCGATCATGCGTACGTATGGTCTGCCATCTCCATGTTGTGATGTGATTTGTCCTACATGATAACCACTCAAGGATGATAATATAAATTTAATGGATGAATAAATATGATATTTGATATGTTAATATCATTTTATAATGATATATTTAAGAACTAATAAAGTGAACCAGAACTTATTCCACAAAATATGCATATGATCATAAAGCAGTTAAAACCCGAATAACAAGTAATAATGAATTTTTACAAAAAAATGAAAGATAATATTACCATATATGATGACCATGATAATAGAATAAGTTAATAAAAATGTATAAATCATTATACAAGAGTTTTAAACACATAGTTATCACATCATACCTAAGATAATGGATAATGTTTCAAATCTCATTTTTATCTGAGATTGTTTATACATAAGTATTTCTTAGGGATTTATTTATCATCCATGTCCATGTTTTCTAAAAATGTTATCATAAAATGTTTAAAATTATTCTATTTATTTTTAAAGTCATTTTTATCCATTCTTGACTTTTACTACATGATATGTAAGGAATCATTCTTTTGTTTACCATACGAGGTACTTTTTGACTTTTCTAGAAAAAGTACTAGGAGAATATTTTTTAACTTATACAGAATGAATTGATTTTTATGGTTTCATGATGCATTTTTTTTAATTAATATTACTCCAAACTATTTAATTTTTATTTTATACCAAATTGTTTTATTTTAAAATTCAATGGAATATCGTGAGAATAAAACATTTTGATGAAGAAAGGATATTTTCCTCTGAAATTAAGTACAAGTGTTTTACCAAAATTATTTTCCTTATAAGATAACACTCTTTAAATAGGGTTATGTTTCCATCCATATTAATGATATGGATGTATGGTTTTGATGATGTAATGATATTTAATATAGATTATGTTTTCATATAATGATATTTAAGAAGCCCATTTTATTTCTTGGGTTATGGTATGATAAATGATTTATGTTTTTGTGGCACATGTAAGAATGATTTCATTATGAGATGGGTGGGACCTATATCTCCCTCAAATTCATTGGGTAAAGATTTATATATCATGAGAAAAACATGGCTGGACTAGAAAGTAAATCTGGTTCAGTAATACAGGGCTGTAATGGAAAGTAAATCTAGTTCAGTAATAAATGGCTGAAACGACAAGTAAACTCGTTTTAGTAAATGACGTTGTCCATTATGATTGTCTTGGAATACTATGGAAATAATATTATAATATTATTTTTTTTGCAAAATTCCTTGTTTTATTCCAATGTAATTTTATCATGGTTAATGTTCCTTTAGGATCTATTCCTTACGAACTATCAATATTTATTCCAGGACTTGTGATTTTGATATTTAAACATTATGTTCATGTTTTTACATTCTTATTTTATGGTTTGTTTTATTTCATCAATGATTACCCTTATTGAGAATTTTAACTCACCCTTTTTATGATTTCTTTTCTATGGGATATAGATAAAGGTTTTAGGTAGGAAAATGAAAGGGGAAGATCTTTATTGGGGATGTTGATGATCATTCATGAATTTAGAAGATTATGTTCTTTGTTTCCAAAGACAATGAACTAATACAGACTTTTGGAATATATTTGTTTCATGTTTTATGTATTCTATATAATTAATTTAATGTTCATGTATGTCAATCTTGGGTTATTAGAGTCGGCATCAGAAAAAAGGTTTAGTCATCCTTTGAAATATAGTTTTTGAAAACTATAGTGAGATCCCTATAGATATTTATAAGGTATTCCTAGGGATGTCCCAAAGGGGAAGTCTAACTATAGGTTATAGTTTGAGAATTATGGTAATTATCATGAATAACAAGCGATTAAACATAAGATATTAGGGATTGAAATTACTCCTCCTTGCTTAGGTTGTTTTCATAGTATGATATTTTCCTCTCACAATTTTCATTTTTTTTGTTTTAGACAATAGATGGAACCCGAAGGAACCATGTTAATGATCATTGGACTAGGAAATGCAATTATTGTACTCCAGAACGACAAAATTTTATTGGTGATTAAATGATAAATCTAATTTATATACTTACACATGTTATATAATAATTATTGACTTCCAAATGAGTAGAGAAGGGAACAGAATTCTATTTAGTCCTTCATGAGGCAACATACACCTTCTTTCAGTGGGTCTACTGATCTACTATGCTGAATAATGCATTAGTACAATTGAAAATATATTTTCCATCATTCACTATTTGGAACATGAAAAATTCATTTTGGATTTTTATCATTTAGAAGGTGAAGTAGACCAGTGGTGGAATCCAATTAAGAATACAAGGTAGTAAGATGAAACTGAATCCATGGAATGGGATGAGTTCAAGAACATGTTTTTCAATATATACATTCCTCATATTCTACGAAAAAATGAAAAAGTAGTTCCCTAAGCTTCAGAAAATGGTTGATGAATCTATTGGTACATATGGGGAAAATTTTACAAGACTTGAAAGGTATGATTCTGGTTTTATCATACAATCTAAATATAAGGTAGATCGATTATTCAGTGGCTTAAAACCAAGTCTTCAAAGATAATTGGAATTAATATACGTAAGTAGCTATGAAGATATTGTGCATTGTGCTATCAAGGTAGAACTAGAAGTTTGTGTTACATATCCATATCATGGTTTTGACAAGAAATAAAAGGTAGAGTTCAAGGGAATATCTCAAAACCATGGTGAAAAGAATATGAATGTTTCCTAATGCTTAATGTATGGAAAGAAGCATAGTAAATATTTTATTAAAGGGACTAGTAAATGTTTAATGTGTGGAAAATAAGGTCATCAAAAATTTGAGTGTCGAAGTAATAGGAAAAAGATTTCTATTGATATGAATAGAGAAAAGGCTATAGATAACTCACCATCAACACTTCAATGATACAAGTCAAGGAAATGAGGCATTATTCTAACTAATGTCATAATCCAATGGTTAATGATGATTGACGTCAGCAACCTATTAAGGAAAAAGAAAAAGGGAAGTCACATGTGATCACTATTTGTGTTGATAGGTATGACAACAAAGTGATGAAATGATTAAGTGTTTATGTAAGGTATTTCGAAATAGTATAGTTGAATCTGGTTTATAATATTATGGAATATTGGAATATCTATGTATTAGACAATTTTGGTTTTACATAAGTATATGGTACTATTAACCATGAAAATTGATTGAAATATTTTTGGAAATCACAAGATATGCGCATAATGAATGAATAAGGAGATAATGATATTTTTGATAGTATTAATGAGATCCTGAATGATAAAAGGAAAAAGAGATATCATGGTTTGAGTATTTGTCATTTCATGTATTTTTGGTGTGTGGAAAGAGTTAATTTTTACAGAATTCATGTTTTCACTAAGGTTCTTTGTTAGTTCATGTTATTATCATGTTTCAAGCCAATACATTATTAAGGTATTCACGTGTTTAGAATGTGACAACCAAGAACATACAAATAATATATGGCAGAAAAAGGTTAAGTTGATTTAGTTCACCTCTTTCAAAAAATTTATATTTTAGTTTTTTGAAGAATTATAATGTTATCTTCTTATGGATTGTATAAGTTGTATTATAGTTGGTGTTTGTTAGATTAATAAATTATCTCATTGTAGGTGGACTTATGAATGTTTGATAACCTTTTATAACCTTTTTTTTGAGATATATGAAATGTCCTATCATTATATCACATGATATTATAACACTTCAAGAATGAAAAATTCAAATTCATTTCTTTAAGTAAGAGATGAAGGAGAAATTGTTCAGGGAATGATCAAAAGTGAGATTGTACTGAAATAATGTATGTATTTATCCACATGCAAAAACTCATCATATTTAGTAAAATGAACTTGAAAGAAAAAATATTATCCTAGTACCTTCTTATCTAATGAATCAGATGGTCCCTTAAATCATTTCAGATTTATGGTTTTATGGTAGTTAAATTTCTCCAAACCTTGTTCTCTATCACTATCCATCAGATCCTGATGGTTAGTTTTTTATTTCATATCGATGTTTTCACTTCCCACCTATTTTATCATATGTGTTAACCTAGTGATGAGTTACTTTGGGTAACCATTATATTTCTAACATTCCTTTTTAAAATGAAAATTTATTATTCCTTTTAATTATGTAGGTTTCCATGAAAGAAACATTCATGTAGTAAACCTTGTATAACCCCAATGAATTTCGAGGGAAAAATTCATTTTAAGGGGGGAAGAATTCAACATCCCATGATTTTATGAGATAAATTATATTTAATTTCTTTGATGTCTTTTTTTGTATGCTACATTAAGATTAGATTGTGTTGTATGCTACACCATATTAGCTTGCAGTATATGTAACACTATTTTTGGCTGGTGTTTGACACAATTTGAAGTTTTTTTGAAAGAATTCATTTCAATATATAGTATGTGTATATTTTATTCAATGTATAAAATAAATATGCAATAGTACATGATTTTTTCATTGACTTGGTTTCGATTATACTCAAGAGCAACCTTTCTCTGTAGCCCGCATTGCATGCAATACTGAGTTTCACTAAATAATGATATATTTATAAAATATTAGTATTTAATGGGATTTAAACTAGCCATTATGAATATTATTAATCATACATTGAATTTAATATTATGTTACCATTAATATTATGCATTTTTTATACATGATATATTAACATATTAAAGTTTTCATATAATAGAAGTTTTATTAGAAAAATGCAGTTTCTCCACATTTTGATGGAACACCCATTTTATATCAAGATTTTCAAACATTATTATAATAAACATAAAAATATAAACTTTTTATTTTAGTACCTAATTCAAAAATTTACTTTGGTTGAATTTTTGGTATTTTTCTGATAAGTTTAATTTGTTTTGAATAGCGAAAAATACTGAATTTTTTATTTTAAATCCATTAAAAAGAAGAATATTTTTTTGGATTAGTTTTAGAATTTTATTAGTTAATTTTTATCCAATTATGGTTTTTTAAATGATTTTTTACATGAATTCATTATTAAAACAATTTCCATTTTAAAAGGGGCATTTTTCCAAAACTTATTTTTCATGACATTTTAACGATTTTATTTAAATTTAATTCTACAAATTCTGTGTATTGAATTTTGAAAATGGATGTCAAATTTTCATTCAAGGGGTCAAATCATTCATACTAGTTCCCTTTTAGTTTGAACCATATGAATAGTAAACCTATTAATTTATTTTATATTTTAAGGAAATAAATAATTTCCTTAAATTTGTATATTTGGATGATGAATAAATTATTTATTGGATGAAAACATCAATAAACTAATTTTTATTAAAATGATAATAACCATTAAATGGCCAAAAAACATTAATTTTTTTTATTTTTTTGGTATATATAGACCATAATCATCCAATGGTCTAGTTATGGACCGTTTGGATCCATGTGGAATAGATTAAGACAATTATTTTATTTTATTTAAAGTAATTTTTAAATTGTCACATTCATACTTTAATAAGTATTAGATTTTTAATGTTATATTTTCAAGCAAGTAAATTATACTATATATATTATTATTAAATAGAGTAATTTTATCTATATAATATTATTTTATATTTAATTTTCCTCATCAAATAAGTATATAAAATAATTACACAATATTGATGTAGTAATTATTTTATTATGTGATATATCTAATAAATGTTATTAATAATATTAAAATAAATATAAATTTGGATAAATAATTTGTCCAATTAATTTCATAGATTACCTTGACACCATAGTGATATGGAAAAATATTTTTTTCCAGGATAAAATCTTATTTTGATGTTTTTAAAAATCAATGAAATGAATTGTATCATAATTGACAAAATTATTATTTATCATAATAATGAATTATTAAATTATTTTAAAATCCTAAAACATTTTTTAAAAATTTATAATAATTATTATATGGTCAAAAATATTATTATTTTTTTATTTATGATGTAATTGACATAAAATAAGTAACAAGTTTACCATTTTATTATTGAAATATTTGTTACCCTAGTTAAAATGAAATAGAATAACAAAGTCTTTAATTAATAAGATAAGGATTGAATGGACCTAGAAAATTATCTAAAATTTATTGGTTGGTGATATTAAAACAATATCTCATATAATCTTCTAAATTGGGATATTTTATAGTTTATTATGTGTGTTTTTATTTAATTATAATTTAATATTATTGAGGTTTTAAAAAGTGGCCCTCACCCCAATTATAAAACGGAACCTCCTCCCCCATTTCTCTACAACTAATTAAGACTTAAAGTTCATCCATACCCTAAAAATTTCTATTATCAACATCTCTAGTTAAATTATAGTGTTTTTGGTCTTCTAAAAATGCTAACTCTAGTTTAATGAAGTGGAGATCTAAAGATAGCATGTCAAGGTAGAGGTTATCTCCTCAACCGATTCTTTCATATTTCTTTATACTTATACTTCTACTTTAGGAGTTGTTTCGTTATTGATTAATAATTCTATTATAAATTATGTTCATAGTTTTTATTATAATTATAAAACAACCATATTCAACTTTCTATCCATCCTAAGAAAGATGAAATCACCACACATGCGTATGTACGACTTATTGTTTTCATGTCGTGGTATAATATATTTTTACCACCAACTTTTTTAGATGGTTATAAAAATAAATGTAATAACTATATATGATTATTATAAAATGATATTGATTCTTAAATATATTGAACCATGAAAATAATTTCCATTCAACAGTTATGGGAATGATATCATCGCTCATGCATACGTACGACATACTGTCTCCACAATGCGATGCGATTCATTCAACATGATAACCACTGAAGAATGATTATGTAAATGTAATGAATGAAAAATATATGGTATTTATTATGTTAATATCATTTTATAATTATAAAAATATGACCTATGTATAATAACCAAAACATATTCCACAAAACAACCATAAGATCATAAAGTAGTTAAAACCTGAATAATGAGTAAAAATGAATTGTTACAAACAAACGAATTAGAATATGACCATATATGATGACTATTATACATGAATAAGTTAATAACAATATCTAAACCATTATACTATAGGTTCATACACATAGGAAGCACATCGGACCTAAGGTAAGTGATAATGTTTTAAATCTCATTTTTAGATGAGATAGTTTGTACATAAGTATTTATTGTGAATATATTTATCATCCATGTCGATGTTTTCTTAAAAAATTCCATAAATTGTTTAAAATTATTATATGTATTTTTAAAGTCATTTTTACCCATTACTGACTTTTTTTACATGTTTTGGAAGGAATCATTATTCTTTTTACCAAACGAGGTTCTTTTTTACTTTTCTGGAAAAAGTACGAGGAGAATGTTTTCTAACTTATATGACATGAATGGATTTTTACAATTTCATGAATCCTTATTTCAATAATGATTCATCTAAACTATTTCAATATTATTTAAAACTAAATTAAATTATTTTAAAATTCCATTACATTTTGAGGTAAAAAAAAGTTTTTGATGATGAAATTATATTTTCATCAAGAAATATGTTGAAGTGTTTTATCAAAATTATTTTCCATCTAAGATAACTCTCTTTAAATGGGGTTATGTTTCCATACCTATTAATAATAGGATTATTATTTTTTAACAATTAAATAGTATCTAATATGGATTATTTTATGATATAATGATGTTTGAGAAACCCATTTTATTTCTTCGGATATGCTATGATAAATGATTTATGTTTTTTGTGAAACATGTAAGAATGATTTCATCATGAGATGGGTGGGAACAATATCTCCCTCCAATGCATTGGGTAAAGATTTATATCTCATGAGATAAACATTGTTGGAATGGAATGTAAATCTGGTTCAATATTACAGGGCTGCAACAACAAGTAAATATGGTTTAGTAATACATTGCTGGAATGACAAGTAAACCCAGTTTAGAAAAGCTCATTGTCCAATATGATGGTATTAAAGGTAATGTGTAAAGACCCGCAAATTTCAAGGAAATTTTTTTCTTAATTTTCTTTTGAATTTTACAAGAGCGCAGCTTCAGACGGCACCTGATTCCGAGGCCCGGTGTGCCCGGAATCAATTTCCGAAGTTTGGCTCAGGTACGTTCAGTGAACGGACGAGCGGGTTTTTCTATCTTTTGAACCGGTGCCCGGAATCAAATTCTGAGGGCACCGATGAAATCGCAGCGCCGGTATTTGCTTAGAAACGCCTCTTCCGGAGTTGCGTTTGCTCAGACGTGGTTTTTAAATTTTGCGGCTTTAAGTCAGAAATAAAATAAATTTTGTGCGACAACTTTATTCTATTTCACTTAAGCTGCTTGGAAGCCACTTGAAGCCACTTAAAGACGGCTTGAACTGAGTTGAACTGGATAGGATGCTATCCGGAAATATCCTACCCCCTTGGTAGGATATTTGTGAGGTGGGGCCTGCACGAGCCCCGCCGTTTCTTTCGCTAAGTAACGCACCCGCGAAAACCCGTCAAAGTAACTGAAAAGTCAACCGACGCGTTTTCTTTAATTCTTAACAGACCATTTAATTGGGCGGTTTATTTCGTGAATTAAATGGGCTGTTTCATTCGTTGAATTAATTCAACGAATTTAATGGGTCGTTACTTATGCGTTTGCGTTCGTTGGCAAAATAATAAAATAAGACCAACTCTTTCCTTTGGAGGATTACTCGTTGTGCGAGATTCTCTGGGCCTCCACCCTCCCCGCGAAGAACGCGAAGAACGCGAAGAACGCGAAGAACGCGAAGAACGCGAAGAACGCCGGCGACCGAAATTCGACGACGCACACCGAGATCTGCGACGTCGACGAGCTTTACCCGCGACGTTCTTCGGCGACGCCTCTTCTTCCGCGGCCGATCCTCGTTCGACAACTAAGGTGAGAATCGGATCGTTTTAATTCTCCTTTTTTTAAATTTCATGGCAACTGATTTAATTAATTAAATCCGTTTGTTCTTGATCCGGAGATTGGCGACGCGACGCCGGATACCGCGACGACGCAACGATCCCCCTTCTTCCGCGACGAGCGATTCCGCGACGACCTCTCGTCCGACGACGACGACAAGGTAAGGGTTGATTTGAATTTTTTTTTCCTTTCTCGTGATTTTATTTCTTTTAAAAAAGGAACCGATCACAGAACAATTTTAAATTTATTTAAAATTGTTGATTGGTCGTTTCTTGTTTCTCCCGATGTTTATGACTAACGCGGAGGGTGCGGGTCTAACGAACAAGACCCGGCAACCCTCCGCCGATCTTCCTTTTTGTGCGGATTTGGCGGGCGACGGCAAAAGCATGAAGCAAGGGCCATTTGTTGATTCCGCAGTGGAGGACGCGTCCCGGGAGGAACAATGGCGCAGACGGGAGGCAAAACGGGCCACCGGAGCAACTCCGGCGGCCCGCGGAAGGTGGCGGCGGCGCGGGTCGCCGGCGCGGGTCGCCGGCGCGGCGGCGCCGGCGACCGGAGGCGGCGGCGCCCGGCGCGCCGCCGGAGGAGTCCGCCGCGGCCGAGCCGAGGTGGTGGCGAACCGCCGGACCGCGTCCGCGATCCGGCCACCCAGCACGCGGCCCGCGCGGGCCGCGTTTCTCCAAAGCCACGGGTTTGACCCGCGGCGGCTCCCTCGGCCGCTCGGCCGAAGCCGAGCCGGCCGGTCCGGTCGGCCGGGCCGCGCCCAGGCCGGACCGGACCCGGCCTAGCCGGGTCCGGCCGGGTCGGGCCGCCCGGGCGGCCGACCCAAGGGGGGGTTCGGGCCGGGTCGCCCCGGGCCCAGAACCCCCGTTTCGGGCCCTCTTCGGTCTTTTACCCATATCTTGGGCCTGGGACCTCCGATTGACGAACCGTCAGCGGCTACGCGATCCTTGGATCGAGACGGTCGTTTCGGTATATTATACTCAAGGTTTCGGAAGACTTTGGGTTCGGCCGGGTTGGTTCGTACACGGAACCAACCGGGCCCTCGGAGCGGAAACGCTCATAACTTGAGCTACGGACGTCCGATCGACGTACCGTCAGCTGTGGTAGTTTCCTCTAAGTGAGACGGAACTTTTGGCATTTCCGCCCGAGGATCGGATACAGGCGGAGTAGGGTCGGGTTGGTTTTTCCCTAAAAACCAACCGGGCCCCTGGGACGAAAATGCCAATAACTCTCAGACCGGGCGTCCGATTGACGCGCCGTCTGTTGCGTTGAGATCCTATTGTCGATACGGAACTTTTGGATACATAAACTTCGGACTACGTGTCAGTTGATGTATCAGCCTCTCGGCTCGTGGAGCGGACCCTCCTAAACGAGCTCGCTGCGTGCGGGAACCCTAGCGCTGGCTGTGACTTCGACGACAGAGCAGAGATCCTTCGTGGACTGCGACGACCACTGTACAGAGATCCTCCGTGGACTGCGTCGACTACTGCACTCAGCGATCCTACGTGGATCAGTGCTACAGGTTCTGTGTGAGCCCGATCCTATGTGGGTCCTTACTACCGGTTCTGTGTGAGCCACTGCCTACAGGTTCTGTGTGAGCCCGATCCTACGTGGGTCTTTTGCGGGGGTTAGTACCTATCGATCCTTCGTGGGTCCGACGACTTAGATGGATCAGTGATCATCTTTGACGTCATCTGAAAAGTATACCTGGTTGAGCTGAATCGTATGTTACTCTCCTTTGTGGATTGTGTTGAACTATCCTATGTGGATTTTACTGTTTACTCTCCTTGTGGATTTGAGTCTTGCTTTCCTTTGTGGATTGAGTTGTTCTTGAGCTCGTGAGCAGAGCTGGAATTGGGGACTTAGGTATATGTATGGGCATATACCTAAGTCGAGTCAGATGTTACTTCGTGATTTCATCTGTCTTTTGTGCTATATCCTTTGTGGATTTCGGGAGACCTTCGGGGGTCTCGGGGTCCTTACTGAGTATCTTATACTCACCCCTGCACGGGCTATGCCCGCACCTTGTTGTGTTGGATGCAGACGACGGACATCGCTGATCACGGTTGGGGCGTGGAGCAGGACGGCACCTGGAGGTGGACTACTGGGCGGGACGTGCTCGGAGCGGACGTGGGACCCGAGGAGCCTGGAGGCTATCTGTACCCACCCTTCAGGTGGGATTGCCAGTAGACGACACGAGGCCGCCGTCTTTTCTTCAGTTGTTGTACTTTACTTTTCAGTTGTACTTTACAGTTGGGATTGTATTTCCGGCCCCCTTTACTTTTCTGCACTTTACTTTCCGCTTGCTGACTCTGTGTGGTTGTTACTTATAAAGGCAATGCCTTCCCTGTTTACTGGGATTTTACGCCTTGGTGCTAGTCGCCAGCCCCTGGCCTATGGAAGGCGGGCTTGGGGTAGTCACGGCACGGGCCCCGAGGACGGGTCGTGACAAATTGGTATCAGAGGCGGTCGGTTCTACCGCAGACTCTGATCGTCTTTTCTTTCTAAGTGAAGCAATAGTGTTTAGTGTATTGAGTGTGGTTATCAGTTCAGGGAGCCCAGTGTTGGTGCGGCGGCCGATGTATCCGTACACCAGGACCCTGACTCCTGATTTCCGACTTAATGCATGAAAACATTTATTGCGTGTGTGTTTCATGTTTCGTTGCGATTGCTTGTGTCAGCTCACCGGGTATACTGATCTGCTTATGAAAGTCTCAAGTTTTCCTTGTGATTACTTGTGCCAGCTCACCAGGTATACTGTTCTAACTGTGGTGCTCTTTTTCTCCTTTTCAGGATGGCCCCGCGATGACAGCCAGCTAGGGTTCCGAGTGTAGGGTGCGACGGCAGCCCACCGAGTGACGAGGCCTCGGTGTAGGGCCCTTTGCCAGAAGTGGCACCGGCGGTAGCTTTACCCGCCGAGCCACCGATGCTGCCAGTTCCAGACGCTGACGATGCACGTCGCCTCAGGGCACTGCATGAGTTTCAGATCCAGCGACCGCCCAGGTTTCGCGGTGAGGCGGACCCCCAGGCCGCCGAGGACTGGCTAGAGGCGGTGGTACGGATCTTTAGGCTAGTGAGGACACCAGCGGATCTCATGGTGATTCTCGCGGCGAGCCTCCTGCAGGCGGCGGCAGGACGATGGTGGAGACTGATGTTCCAGGTTCACGATGAGACATCCTTGCTCTGGGCGGACTTCGAGAGCCTCTTCCGCTCTGAGTTCGTCCCGGCCACCCTCCGAGCGGTGCGCATCCCGGAGCTTCTCCAGCTGCGCCAGGGCAGCATGACGGTCGCTCAGTACGCGGCGAGGTTCACGGACCTATCTCGCTACTCGACCGACATGGTACGGGACCCCTTCTTCCGGGCCCGGACCTTCGAGCAGGGCTTGCGACAGGAGATTCGGGCGTCGCTGATCTCCCTCAGCATTCCGACCTAGGCGGGAGTGCTGGAGCGAGCCCTCCTGATCGAGAGCTTCCTAGCAGAGCCTTCTTCAGCGGCGAGACCTAGCGCAGGGCGGCAGGTAGCTGAGTCTTCGGTAGCAGGTAGCCGACGGATGACTCTCGGGTCCAGGCAGACCAGACCCCCACGCAGACGGCCTCAGGACACCGGCTCAGCAGTGCAGGGCACACAGCGGAGTGCCAGCCTTCCGAGAGGCAGGCTGTGCTACTCCTGCGGCGGGCAGGGTCACATGGCTCGTGACTGCCTGACTCGCCGATCAGAGGAGCAGCAGACGGTGGAGGGGCCACCCAGGCAGAGGCAGAGGGTCGACCGTGGCGGTCCGCAGGGAGGAGGCGGACGAGGCAGAGGAGCTGGCCGAGCAGCGGGTGGTGGGCGACGCTTCCAGGCTCTGCCCCCACCACCACCAGGAGGGCCACCTCGACCACATAGAGCTGGCGGGCGGGGACAGGCCCAGCTCCAGGAAGTGGAGGCCTACGACCCCGAGTTGCCAGAGATGATTCGAGGTACGATTTGTGTCTATTCCACCCTTGCTGTAGTACTTATAGACACAGGAGCGAGTCACTCTTTCATAGCCTCTGCCCTTGTTTGGAGCTCGGAGATTCCGACTGAGCTGTTGGATCGATCCTTACGGCTAGAGACTCCTACGGGAGCAGACTCGACGATTACGCACTGGTGCCGGCAGTGTGAGCTTACTCTAGGAGGCGAGAGCTTCGGCTGGGATCTCCTTGTAGCGGCGTCGAGGCCTTACGACGTCATCTTGGGCATGGATTGGCTATCCACGGTTCATGCCCAGATCGACTGTTTTAGGCGCAAGGTGCGATGTGTTCGCACCGATGGGAGCAGGTTTACCTTCACCGGCGAGAAGGGAACCTTTGCAGCACAGGATGGACTTCCGCGGAGGAGAGTGCAGCCCATCTCTCATCAGTTGGCTAGCCTCATCCTAGGAGCAGTGGACATGCGGAGTCCGGCTTTTCCTGCAGTGGTGGACCAGTACATGGACGTCTTTCCCGACGACGTTCCAGGGCTACCTCCTCGTAGAGAGGTAGACTTTTACATCGACTTGTACCCCGGGACAGCCCCGATATCTACTCCAGCATATCGGATGGCCCCCGCCGAGCTTCGGGAGCTGCGGGTACAGTTGGAGGACTTGCAGAGCAAGGGGTTTATCCGACCCAGTGTTTCACCCTGGGCTTCCCCGATTTTGTTCGCCAAGAAGGCGGACGGGAGCTTGCGACTATGTGTCGACTATCGTCGCCTGAACCAGGTGACAGTGAGGAACAAGTATCCGCTGCCACGGATTGATGACCTCTTCGATCAGCTCAAGGGAGCGCGGTGGTTCTCGAAGATAGACCTCCGGTCAGGCTATCATCAGCTCAGAGTTCGAGACGAGGACGTGTAGAAGACGGCCTTCAGGTGTCGGTATGGCCATTATGAGTTCTTGGTTATGCCGTTCGGTGTAACCAATGCTCCAGCAGTGTTCATGAGCCTCATGAACAGGATCTTCCAGCCATACCTCGACCGATTTGTCGTGGTCTTCATTGACGACATTTTGGTATACTCGACGACTGAGGAGGAGCATGCCTACCACCTGCGAGTTGTGCTAGACACGCTCCGAGAGCACCAGCTTTATTGCAAGCTCTCAAAATGCCAGTTCTGGTTACGTGAGGTCCATTTCTTGGGGCACGTCATCTCTGAGGCGGGAGTTGCAGTGGATCCCGCGAAGATCGAGGCAGTGCTAGCTTGGGAGCCACCCAAGAGCGTGACAGAGGTGCGGAGCTTCTTGGGCCTAGCCGGATACTATCGGAGATTCGTTCCAGACTTCTCCAGAGTTGCGGCACCACTCTCAGCTTTGACAAAGAAGGGGAAACCCTTCGTGTGGTCAGACAGATGTCAGCAGAGCTTCCAGGAGCTGAGGCAGAGGTTGACCAGCGCACCTATCTTGAGGTTCCCTGAGGAGGGAGTTGGATACGTAGTTTACTGCGATGCATCAGGGACTGGAATCGGGTGCGTCCTGATGCAGGAGCGGGCCGTGATCGCCTACGGATCACGTCAGTTGAGGCCGCATGAGCAGAACTACGCCACTCATGACCTGGAGTTAGCAGCAGTGGTCTTCGCTCTGAAGACTTGGAGGCACTATCTGATGGGCGAGCGCTTCACAGTCTTTTCTGACAACCAGAGTCTCAGGTATATCTTCTCTCAGAAGGACCTGAACCTGAGACAGCGGAGATGGCTTGAGTTCCGCCAGGACTCTGACTTTGAGATAGTCTATACTCCTGGGAAGGGGAACGTGGTAGCCGATGCCCTCAGCAGGAGGACGGGCATTCAGCTACTTGAGGAGGCGACGTAGCAGCTAGCCTCCTTACAGATATCCTTCGTGGATAGAGACGGAGCAGCCTTTCTTCAGTCTCTCACAGTCTCTCCTCCACTTCTACAGCGGGTCAGAGAGGCTCAGCGTGGGGACGCTGACTGTGAGACCCGGCGTGCACTGATATCCTCAGGTCAGGTGCCTGATGGTTTCTCCCTTGGAGCAGAGCACGACATCCTTTTTAGAGGACGTACCTTCGTACCAGTCACTTTACGAGAGGAGGTGTTGAGAGAGTTTCACACTTCTCCCTTGGCAGTGCATCCCGGAGTGGCGAAGATGTACCAGGATCTCAGACGACAGCACTGGTGGCCGGGCATGAAGAAGGCTGTGGCAGAGTTCGTTTCACGGTGCCTCACCTGCCAGCAGGTGAAGGCGGAGCATCAGGTACCAGCAGGCTTGGTACAGCCCTTGGAGGTCCCGGAGTGGAAGTGGGACGGCATATCTATGGACTTCGTGACTGGACTTCCACGCACTTCCAGAGGTCACGACTCCATTTGGGTGATTGTCGACCGACTCACCAAGTCGGCACACTTCTTAACCATCAGAGAGCAGGGCTCAGTGGAGAGCTTGGGACGTCTTTACGTCCAGGAGATCGTACGGCTTCACAGTGTGCCATCGTCTATCGTCTCCGATCGAGATGCTTGTTTCACTTCCCGGCTTTGGAAGGGGTTGCAGGAGGCGTTCGGGACGCGGCTCCATCTGAGCACAGCCTTCCACCCTCAGACGGATGGTCAGACGGAGAGGACCATACAGACACTCGAGGACATGCTCCGTGCATGTGTTCTCGACTTTGGTCGCAGCTGGGAGGACCACCTACCCTTGGTGGAGTTCGCGTACAACAACAGCTACCACTCCACCATCGGGATGGCACCATACGAGGCGTTGTACGGCAGACCCTGCAGATCACCGTTGTGCTGGACAGACCATGGGGAGTCAGCACTCGTAGGACCAGAGATGGTCCGAGCCACGACAGAGAAGGTCCAGATCATCCAGGAGAGGATGAGGACAGCTCAGAGCCGGCAGAAGTCATATGCTGACAGGAGGCGGAGGCCACTAGAGTTCGAGGATGGCGACCACGTCTTTTTGCGTGTCTCACCTCGACGTTGTTTACGGAGATTTGGCCGAGGCGGAAAGTTGTCTCCACGCTTCATCGGGCCTTTCCAGGTCCTCAGCAGGATAGGAGAGGCGGCTTATCGCCTGGCTCTACCACCTCAGTTGCACCGGGTGCACGACGTCTTCCACGTGTCTCAGCTGAGGAGATACGTGCACGACCCGACGCACATCATCGACTTTGGGAGCTATACGTGGACGATGGGGAGACTTTTGCGGAGGTCCCAGTGGAGATCGAGGATCGACAGGAGCGGGTCCTACGTGGGCGGTCGATTCCTCTTGTGCGCGTCAGATGGCAGCATGAGAACCTCCAGGAGAGCACTTGGGAGCGGGAGGCTCAGATGCGTGCTCTGTACCCCCATTTGTTCCCCTAGTTTTTGATGTTTCTTTACGGGGACGTAAAGCCCTGAGGTGGGAGTAATGTAAAGACCCGCAAATTTCAAGGAAATTTTTTTCTTAATTTTCTTTGGAATTTTACAAGAGCGCAGCTTCATACGGCACCTGATTCCGAGGCCCGGTGTGCCCGGAATCAATTTCCGAAGTTTGGCTCGGGTACGTTCAGTGAACGGACGAGCGGGTTTTTCTATCTTTTGAACCGGTGCCCGGAATCAAATTCTGAGGGCACCGATGAAATCGCATCGCCGGTATTTGCTTAGAAACGCCTCTTCCGGAGTTGCGTTTTCTCAGACGTGGTTTTTAAATTTTGCGGCTTTAAGTCAGAAATAAAATAAAGTTTGTGCGACAACTTTATTCTATTTCACTTAAGCTGCTTGGAAGCCACTTGAAGCCACTTAAAGACGGCTTGAACTGAGTTGAACTGGATAGGATGCTATCCGGAAATATCCTACCCCCTTGGTAGGATATTTGTGAGGTGGGGCCTGCACGAGCCCCGCCGTTTCTTTCGCTAAGTAACGCACCCGCGAAAACCCGTCAAAGTAACTGAAAAGTCAACCGACGCGTTTTCTTTAATTCTTAACAGACCATTTAATTGGGCGGTTTATTTCATGAATTAAATGGGCAGTTTCATTCGTTGAATTAATTCAACGAATTTAATGGGTCGTTACTTACGCGTTTGCGTTCGTTGGTAAAATAATAAAATAAGACCAACTCTTTCCTTTGGAGGATTACTCGTTGTGCGAGATTCTCTGGGCCTCCACCCTCCCCGCGAAGAACGCGAAGAACGCGAAGAACGCGAAGAACGCGAAGAACGCGAAGAACGCGAAGAACGCCGGTGACCGAAATTCGACGACGCACACCGAGATCTGCGACGTCGACGAGCTTTACCCGCGACGTTCTTCGGCGACGCCTCTTCTTCCGCGGCCGATCCTCGTTCGGCAACTAAGGTGAGAATCGGATCGTTTTAATTCTCCTTTTTTTAAATTTCATGGCAACGGATTTAATTAATTAAATCCGTTTGTTCTTGATCCGGAGATTGGCGACGCGACGCCGGATACCGCGACGACGCAACGATCCCCCTTCTTCCGCGACGAGCGATTCCGCGACGACCTCTCGTCCGACGACGACGACAAGGTAAGGGTTGATTTGAAATTTTTTTTTCCTTTCCAGTGATTTTATTTCTTTTAAAATAAGGAACCGATCACAGAACAATTTTAAATTTATTTAAAATTGTTGATTGGTCGTTTCTTGTTTCTCCCGATGTTTATGACTAACGCGGAGGGTGCGGGTCTAACGAACAAGACCCGGCAACCCTCCGCCGATCTTCCTTTTTGTGCGGATTTGGCGGGCGACGGAAAAAGCATGACGCAAGGGCCAGTTGTTGATTCCGCAGTGGAGGACGCGTCCCGGGAGGAACAATGG
Organism: Viscum album; assembly: GCA_963277665.1. NCBI lineage: Eukaryota > Viridiplantae > Streptophyta > Magnoliopsida > Santalales > Viscaceae > Viscum > Viscum album. Next base: position 836,792,141 of record OY728137.1, read on the forward strand.
CGCAGACGGGAGGCAAAACGGGCCACCGGAGCAACTCCGGCGGCCCGCGGAAGGTGGCGGCGGCGCGGGTCGCCGGCGCGCCGCCAGAGGAGTCCGCCGCGGCCGAGCCGCGGCGGCGGCAAACCGCCGGACCGCGTCCGCGGTCCGGCCACCCAGCACGCGGCCCGCGCGGGCCGCGTTTCTCCAAAGTCGCGGGTTTGACCCGCGGCGGCTCCCTCGGCCGCTCGGCCGAAGCCGAGCCGGCCGGTCCGGTCGGCCGGGCCGCGCCCAGGCCGGACCGGACCCGGCCTCGCCGGGTCGGGCCGGGTCGGGCCGACCCGGTTCAGGCCGACCCGGTTCGGCCGACCCAAGGGGGGGTTCGGGCCGGGTCGCCCCGGGCCCAGAACCCCCGTTTCGGGCCCTCTTCGGTCTTTTGCCCATATCATGGGCCTGAGACCTCCGATTGACGAACCGTCATCGGCTACGCGATCCTTGGATCGAGACGGTCGTTTCGGTATATTATACTCAAGGTTTCGGAAGACTTTGGGTTCGGCCGGGTTGGTTCGTACACGAAACCAACCGGGCCCTCGGAGCGGAAACGCTCATAACTTGAGCTACGGACGTCCGATCGACGTACCGTCAGCTGTGGTAGTTTCCTCTAAGTGAGACGGAACTTTTGGCATACTCTGCCCGAGGATCGGATACAGGCGGAGTACGGTCGGGTTGGTTTTTCCCTAAAAACCAACCGGGCCCCTGGGACGAAAATGCCAATAACTCTCAGACCGGGCGTCCGATTGACGCGCCGTCTGTTGCGTTGAGATCCTGTTGTCGATACGGAACTTTTGGATACATCAACTTTGGACTACGTGTCAGTTGATGTATCAGCCTCTCGGCTCGTGGAGCGGACCCTCCTAAACGAGCTCGCTGCGTGCGGGAACCCTAGCGCTGGCTGTGACTTCGACGACAGAGCAGAGATCCTCCGTGGACTGCGACGACGACAGAGCAGAGATCCTCCGTGGACTGCGACGACGGCAGAGCAGAGATCCTTCGTGGACTGCGGCGACGACTGTGCAGAGATCCTCAGTGGACTGCGTCGACTACTGCACTCAGCGATCCTACGTGGATCAGTGCTACAGGTTCTGTGTGAGCCCGATCCTATGTGGGTCCTTACTACAGGTTCTGTGTGAGCCACTGCCTACAGGTTCTGTGTGAGCCCGATCCTACGTGGGTCTTTTGCGGGGGTTAGTACCTATCGATCCTTCATGGGTCCGACGACTTAGATGGATCAGTGATCATCTTTGACGTCATCTGAAAAGTATACCTGGTTGAGCTGAATCGTATGTTACTCTCCTTTGTGGATTGTGTTGAACTATCCTATGTGGATTTTACTGTTTACTCTCCTTGTGGATTTGAGTATTGCATTCCTTTGTGGATTGAGTTGTTCTTGAGCTCGTGAGCAGAGCTGGAATTGGGGACTTAGGTATATGTATGGGCATATACCTAAGTCGAGTCAGATGTTACTTCGTGATTTCATCTGTCTTTTGTGCTATATCTTTTGTGGATTTCGGGAGACCTTCGGGGGTCTCGGGGTCCTTACTGAGTATCTTATACTCACCCCTGCACGGGCTATGCCCGCACCTTGTTGTGTTGGATGCAGACGACGGACAGCGCTGATCACGGTTGGGGCGTGGAGCAGGACGGCACCTGGAGGTGGACTACTGGGCGGGACGTGCTCGGAGCGGACGTGGGACCCGAGGAGCCTGGAGGCTATCTGTACTCACCCTTCAGGTGGGATTGCCAGTAGACGACACGAGGCCGCCATCTTTTCTTCAGTTGCTGTACTTTACTTTTCAGTTGTACTTTACAGTTGGGCTTGTATTTCCGGCCCCCTTTACTTTTCTGCACTTTACTTTCCGCTTGCTGACTCTGTGTGGTTGTTACTTATAAAGGCAATGCCTTCCCTGTTTACTGGGATTTTACGCCTTGGTGCTAGTCGCCAGCCCCTGGCCTATGGAAGGCGGGCTTGGGGTAGTCACGGCACAGGCCCCGAGGACGGGTCGTGACATAATGCCTTGGGTACTATAAAAATAATATTATGAGAATATTTTTTTCATCATTTTCATGTTTTATTCCAATTAAATTTTGTAATAGTTAACATTTCTTTATGATATATGCCTTACCAACTATCAATATTTCTTTCAGCACTCATGATTTTGATATTTAAACTTTATGTACATATTTTTACATTTTTATTTTTATGGTTTGTTTTATGTTCTCAATGTTTACCCTTACTAAGAATTTGAACTCACCCTTTTTATTTTTTCATTCCCCCATGATATGAAGAAATGTTTTTAGGTAGGAAAATGAAAGGGGAATATCATTATTGGAGATGATGATAATCATTCACCGAGTTAGAATATTTTTTTATATGTTTCCAAAGACACTAAACTAATACAGTATTTTGGCATATGTTTTCGCCAAGTATTAAGTATTATAAATAAGTAATGTAATTTCCATTTACACCACAATTAGGTTGTCAGAGGGATGAATCCTTGCTTGATATATTAGTGAACATTATCTAATTCATGAAACACCAATTATATCCATCATCTCCATGAACTACTATCATCATGGTTTATGAGATACATATAATTGTTAAAGTTATAACAAGAATTAATAATAAATGTATAATCCATGAAACATTACACATTATCTTATATTTGAGTATCTGATGACACTGAAACATGTGGAATTCTTATTGGTGGGTCAGTTTTCATAATCTCCCATCTTGGAGATTACTAAGTGTGAACTTCCTAATAATAAGCCTCACTCACATTAGTGTAATAAAACCTAATAATATATATACTATGTACCTTATCATAGAACATTATCTGATTGTAGAACTAAATTTCATAAATATCAACATAGCATTTAAGGTTTCTTATCATAATAGAGAACTACTATGACTTTATTAATGCGACAGATACTGTAAGAAAATGTCACATAAATGTTATATAGAAGAACAATCAATATGTAATAATATATTTATATTATTATTCACTTCATGGAATATACATGCAATCTAAGGTGCAATAATTTTGGTTCTAAGGCTCTAAATCTAATATTTTTTAAGATTAAACCCCTTAATTTGAGATTTTTATCCTTTTTTATATCTTCCATGGTATCTAACTTTTTACTCAGGTGACCCATTTTATACAAAAAATTGAAATTGATATTGTTTCCTACTTTGTACATTATGATTTGAAATATCAAATTAATATTAGTATATTCAATTTCAAAAATTGAAAAAAAAACTATTTTTATTATAAGAACATATAACAAGTAATTTTTTTTGAAAAATGTATTTTTAAGAATAAAATGAATTTATTCATATTACCTACCAGTAATAATCTATAGAAGTGTGTTAATATATATATATTTATATTATTACGTATGTATATTCACAATATATATCATTAAAATAAATCTTTTTATGTGAATAATTTAATTAATTTTAAAAAATATGTTTTTCATAAAATAAAATTCTCTAGAAAATATACCTTTTTAATACTAAATTATTTTATTATTATTTATTGCAATTTAAAAATAATTAAATAAAAATTAATTCATATATATATATATGAATAATATATTTCATTAAACTACTTACACCAAATAATTGAAATTAAAATTTTAATTAAAAACATAAAATTTATAATTAAGCAATGTTGTTAGATAATCATATTTCATTGGACATAAACCTGTAAATTTTTATTCATTATAAATCTTTAATTTTTGTGTGTAATTTTTATTTAAAATACTAATAATCCATTTTTTTCAATCTATCTAATTTAATTTATTCTTTTAAAGTAATAAATTTAATAAAAATGTATAATTCATAAAATCTTTTTATTTAGAATAACATTTATTTTTTAAAAACAGAATAGTATATTTATGTTATATTCTAAAATGATTTATTTCAATTTAAATAATTTATTTAAAATGGAAACTTATATGTTTTTAAGGTCTAAATAATCATTATGTATTTTAACTACATATTGATAATTCTAAATTGGTAATATTTTTACTAGTATTACTCCCAATAACAAAATTATATTTAATAGCATCCATATAAACACTATGTTACAACCTATTAAATCATATAAATTCATTCCACTATAACATACCAAATAAAACTTTCCATTTCTATAGTTTTTATTTGAATTTTACAATATTCTTCATCCTTTCATGATGTTCTTTATCATTATAGGATTTCGTTCACTGATGGTGATTCAAAAGGGTGAAGAAGATCTAGGGGATTTAATATTATAAAGATATAATTTTTTAAATTTATTATTCCATTTTAATTTATCCACTTTAATGGTATGTAATCATCGATGGCATGTAATAGTGCACAGTACAAAATGCTTATTATCATATATTTTTTGTAATGTTTCATTATGATTGAATAAAGTGTTGTTATTTGGACTCATGTATTTTTTGATTTATTTTTAGTGATATTTTTATGCATTATATACAATTCAAAAAGAAACATTATGAAATAAAAAAAATTCTAAAGGAGGGTTGTTATATAAGAATTGTATTTATATTCATAGATAAGCAACATATTATTTTCGTATCAATTTGGATGAGGTCAACATGTCGTGATCTTCCATATGGGTGAATGAAATGTTGTGTGTTTATCTATCTATTGTGTCTACACGTAGAAAATCGATAACATTAGAATAATATAAATAAAAATGAAAAAAAATTCTCATGATCATTCAATGTATTGGAAAAAGGGATTATATGAATATAAAAACCTGTATATGATACATTTGGTGAACATGGGTATGTATATAGATGTGTGGATGGAGATCACGCCATACCCATTTATAGATTGAGTATTATTGAATCATTTTTAGAGGATGATCTATTAATACAATTATTTATTTGGGAATGTGTAATTTCCTTCAATGCTATAAATTATTATATGGGAATTCATATTTTTTTTAGAATAAGGATTAAGTCCTATTACGAAGTGTTTTTATAACACTTATAATTAATCAACAAAACTGTTTTAGAGAATATCTAGATAATATTTTTGATGAATTTACAAAATTTATTCTATATTATGTATCATTTTGTGAAAATGATTGTTATTTTTTTATAAAATATAACATAGCCAAAAATATTTGTGCATATAGTTTCAATGGTTATTACATGTGATGTGACATAAGGTGGAAGTCCACAATATCTATAATTCTTTAATACTATATAGAGTTTTTTTGAAATATACACTTTAGAAAAAACCTTTTCGTGGTGGTTTTTATAACCCCCTTAAGTGCTACAGCTATTGGGTACGTGGTGAAGAGATATTACCCACTAACTCCCTCCTTCATTAGGCCCTCGGTTGGTGACTAGCGCCGACGGTGACGATCACTACCATGGGAGGAATTACCCTCGATATATGAATAATGATCAAGAGATAATGTATAAAAACCCCAAAAAATCTATCACATAATATAAAACATCAAAAAACATATAATATATGTTAATAAATACAAATAAAATTATCCAAAGAAAATACCAAAAAGAAGTACTGAAATATAATCATTACATCACCTCCAACATCTAAGCTATTAGTGTCAAACTAGGTCTCGGAAACCCTCTTGGAATGTTTAGAAACTATTTATATAATCATATGAAGATATTAATATTTATATTTAGAAGGATAATACCCATGATATCTCATGAAAATGTAATATGGGAATACTAATACCACCCATGAGAAAAAATATAATCAACAAACACCTTAATATGTAAACTAACCATCTCGGCCTAGCTAAGGCTCACATGCTAAATAATGAATCCAATATAATAAAACAATATTAGATAACATAGATAAAGACTACCTACATCAACTTACATATAGATTTTTGACTATCATTCCCCAATGTCAAACGTCATGTGATCGCATCCCTTCAATGTATACAAGTAATAACATAATACACCATGTGCGATGTTGGATGGGTTTCAATCCTACCTACCTTGACCTCCTGAAGGGCCTAACAACTAGTTATGGAAATAACCAATATACACATCACACTTTCCTCTTTCACAGCATCATATATACATTCTCATATCTAATTGCACCTTCTTAACTAGGGAAGTTGGTTAACTAAAACAGGAAGTAAATTTACCATGTTTTCTCCTCTTATCACAAATGACCCCCATTACATGTCACATCCCCACATCACCGGGCATCACCCCTCCCCCAAATATGGATTCTTTGATTGGTACACTTCAATAACATAGAATCATTTCCATGAACCACTAAGGAAGGAAGAGCATGGAAGAGTAGGTAACCAATCAACTATTCCCTCTCCATCCTCAACGTTGGGGAAAACACCACCCCCCCCCCCAACATTTGGGTATTGATATATAGTACTCACCAAGGGTGGCGTGCATATTGAAATCACAAGGAATATAAAGCACACACATACACACCCATACACAAGGCCGACCTGAGGGTTAACATCAATACTACATATTCACCATCCTACATCAACACTATACTACTATTAAGACATTCTTTGTGTACTAAATGAAACTCAACACCCAAAAAAGCCACACAAAACCCACCATTCCTTTATTTGATTTATAGTTTCCACCATTTTTCATATTATAATATTTCCAATGGTAATTTTTTTAATCCATTTAATCCCATATTTAATAAAAAACCACACATTCTAAAACTCATGTTAATTCCCTTTTAGTTTCAACCCTTGATTTTACATTATGTTATTAATTTAGTGAAAATATAATATTTCCCAGACCACTCCCATTTAATTTTGATCCGAAAATGTTTAATTTCATAATTAAAAAATCATTATATGGCTACCAGGAAACTAAAAAAGTCTCTATAAAATCCATTCACCGAAAAATAGAAAACAATACATCTCCTAAAGAACCCATCCCCACAACTCAAAGACCATGTAGTAATGATAAAAACCACATTATTTCTATACCAAAACACATACCACATCATTAAAAGTCACCAACATCACAACAAAACCCCCAAAAGATGATAATAACATAAAAGCACCATCAAATAAACTGTTAACACAGAACGGTAATACTTAGTTCATGTAATTTCTACAAATCATTAATAGATGGATTTTATAATATTTGATTTTATATTTTATGGGTATTTTAACATAGTTTCTAAATTTTTACATATCAAATTCAATAAAAAATATAACTACTTAACCTTTTAATATAGTTGAGTTCATGAATTCAAACATAGCAAGGGTTCTCAAATTTATAGCAACCATAACATCCATATTACAAAAACATCCATTTTCGAGGTAAGTATCACCTTTAACACTAATAAAAAAACTTTTAACCACATTCGAATTCAACTCATCCCCTTAAATATAATTTTTTCATTTTATTATATTCATTATTTAATCCATACTATTCAACCAATTGAAAAATCAAGTTAATAACATAGATTCCCAAAAGGAAGAGACAACCTAAATCACCTACTTAGATAGGTGACTCAAATTAAGTTTCAATAAAACTGAGAAAATATGGGGATGGTGTTTCATCCTCCAATGATACATGAATTGATAGAAAATAGTGGGATAAAAGGGATGATAATGATGCTTAGAAATAAAAATTAAGAATTTTTCAGATCTTTGTAAGATGACTTCAATGATTCACATATATGTTTTTAGATTGTCCAAAATTATTGGAAATTATAAACACTTAAATCAAAAGAAATACCATATTTTTCACATCTAGATATAGATTTCCAAAAATATTTGAATATATACAACATAGTTATATTCCCTCTTAAAGTTAATTTCAATTTGTTTCCATGAAATTCCCGTCAAATGACTCATTTAAAATCCTAAATACTATGGTGCATCGAAGATACTAATTATCTTACTAGATTCGAGTTTAAAATATGCTTTATATTTTTAATATTTCTTTTTTATAATTAAAATATATAATTTTACATCATTCAATATATTTTTAGAAAAAAACACTCATTATTCTATGTGAATGGGCTAACCAACCATGAGGACCAACCATGCAAAGAAATAAACTTCAAAACAAAACAAAGGTAACTAATAAAGGAAGGATTGTCTGCATGACCAAACAGGTGACTACGTGAAGTAAAGATCAACCACATGACCAATAAAGAGATGGGAAAAACAAACCATATGAGAAAAAATATAATCTAAGAAACTATAAAGTGATCGAACACACGACCAAGGGATATATTATAAGAAGAAAAAAAATTAGAATAAATAATATAAAAAAAAGGGATTGATTGACCATAATTAAAAACTTACTGAAAATAAAATGAAATTAGCTAACCATATGGTCGGATTAGTGATTGCGAGAAAAAAATATAAATTTTCAAATGGGAAAGGACATTATGCACCTTATAGACACCTCTTGGCCTTGAGAAAAAATAAAAAAAATTAAAAATAAAATACCTCATATTAGATACTTTCTAAAAAATTATCATCCTTTATAATTAGAAACAAACCAAGAATGAATAAGAAGTTTTCCAAAAAACTTCCTCACAAGATACCTCTTAAAGATATCAAAATATGAGAACACAGCTAAACCACTAGAAGAAAAAAACACATAAACATGAAATGTCATCAATAAATAATGGATTAACATCTTCTAAAATTATAGGAATAATCTTATATAACAACTTGTGATTTTTATTTCATAGAATAAATGTTCAATATCTTTCTTATCACACAATACCGATCATTAAGTGAATAATGTCGTATTATAAAACTATTACTCTTAAAATGTGACAATTATACATATATATTGAATTTGTGGGTATAAATAAATGTAAAAAATTATGAATTATATTTAAAATATTCCTACTCAATTAAAAAATTATTGAAAAATTTAATGTAAATAAGAACTCATACTGAATTCAATTTATGATTCAAAAAAACATGTTCTTAACAAGTGACTATTTTTTTAATCTTACACATTGAAAATATAATTATAATCTATAAATTTCAGATATTTTATGTCATAAAATTAACATAATTCATTATATTATCAAAAAATATTAAATATGGTCACATTTTTGGATTTTGCCGAAATGATCGCTTTTTAATCAATAGTGAACAATACCGACTATTAAAAACTAATAATTTCTTTTCATAAAATAATGTAATTAGAAATAAAATTTTATTTTTTAATTTGGATTAAAGTTTCATATTATTCCATTTATTTTTAATAATAAAATTAATTATATTTTAATCATCAAAAAACATGATTTTGATAAATGTTAGTTTTTATTCTTAGAATTTCATTTTTCTATAAAATATTTTTCATTGAGTTTTACAAACTTTTGTAAAATTAAATTTCCTCTACTTATAAGGATGTTTCATAAAATATTGATAACATATTTCGAAGTAGGAGGTTCAAATTTTGTAAATAGATCCCTTTTTCATTATTAATTGTAACTTTGATAAATATGTTTCACCTTAGTAAGAGTATAATAGTTAAAATAAGGTTAAAACGATGACACAATGACTCAAAATCAACCAAATACATGATTTATTTAATTTATGGAATAAATTTAGACATAGAAATCCAGAATTTTAATATATTATATTTTGTTCTCTATTTCACCTTGGTAATGAAATTTATATTATTTTATGTAATAAAAATTCCAAAATATCACCATCTTAAATTTAATGTCTCTAAAATTTTCAGGTAACACCCAAACAATAGAATCCTAGCAGTTGTACATTATTTTAAAAAAGTGGAATGATTACAAGGAATCAAAATTCGAAGGATCTATCAGTTTTGTTGTCTTGTAAAGTAGATTACGTACATGAACCATTCATTTCAATTCCAAATAAAAAATGCCACATAAATTATAATTTGATAAATCCATTATTATCCTAGATTAACCCTAAATATTACTCATTAATTATTTATTTCCAATATTGGAAAATAAAACATAAGAAATGGGTGAGATCATAGGCTTATTAAGGATAACAATACATTTGATGATTTCTTAAATAACAGTAATAATTTATGGAAAGGTATTAAACAAAAACATAAGACTTTTAAACAAATATTTAGAATAATACGGCAAGAATAAATCAAAAAATTACATATACAAATTCACATGGATATTCTATTATTTAAATAATCACATGTGATATCGACAACTAATCTCACAATGAGGGATTGCATAATGTCAGATATCCTAACCACACCATTAAGGACATGTTCCAAAACCATAAATAAGCAGGTAAAAACCTAAAAACGTTTGACTTAGGAGGTCTACCACTATATCTAGCGGTTATAGAGGCCCCCACCCATCACATTCTAATTCAAATTCATCCCTCATATGAAAAGGGTGAATATTACAAACATAAACATTATTATTAAAACTAGAATATGAAATGTTAATAAATTAACAATAAACCATAAATGGTATCAAAATAGAAAATGTAAAATAAAACATAAAATAAACTATTTAATATAATATGATCGTATGTATCCTAAAAATCAGCCTCAATTGAAAATAATATCAAATAAATTATGTTGAAATAGATGAAAATGTTATTAATAAAAACATTATATTTTTTAGAGAAATACCAATTTTATTTAAAATAGTTACATAAAATTAAATTCATCTTAAAAAGAAACTTTTTTATTGAAAAAAATATTGTAATATTGTAATGGAAGCTTTAAAAAATTTTAGGCCTCTTCACCGCTGAAAAATCCACTCACGACATACAATATAAAAAACAAATCTTTTCTTAATTGGTCAAAAATGTTATAAAGTACCTCATATGAAAAATGAAAAAATTATTCCTTTCAAAACTTATTCTAAAACATTCAAACATGGATAAAAATGACTTTAAACTATTATAATGGAATAATAAAATATGATGAAATTCATTTTTTAGAAATATGGAAATGGAAGATAATGATGTCCCTATAGATACTTACATATAAACAATATAGTAAAATAATGAGATTCTAAAATAACACTAACATAAAACCCTAAAAACATTACTTTTTAAAAAATTCGAATGAAATTAAAAATATAATAAGAATATTCTTTATAATCCTTTATATATATAAATAAATATAATTATATTAATAATAATGAAATGGAAAAAAATTAATTATTTAAACAATTAAAGTATCCCATACCATTTTTAACATTTAAATCATTAGTTGAATATCATTAAATGAATATTTATATACTACAATGATAAAATTATTGATTATATGAAATATAATAAAGGCATTAAATACACCACACACAAGAAATAGGTGGTTAACATGGTTATATCTCACAAAAAATGAAGGTGAGATGGAATCTCCCTTACCTTTGGTCTGATACTCATTATACATGTCTAAAACTCTAATATAATGGTTTTAAACATATTATTAACATCTAATTTAATCATAATAATATTCATGACATCATATATGATTCATTTATGACTTTATACTACCTTTTTATTAAAAATATCCTTGTCATAGCAACATTTCATGTAATAATCTCTTTGTTTATTGTAAATGTTTTGACTTTTTATTCACGATAATTTTATTAAAATAATTATATAATTACTTCCTGGATAAAAAAACATAATTTATATTTCATATATATTCAGTATATAAGTATATAAAATTTTTGGAATAGTATAAACTATTAATAAAGATGGTAGGTCAAACGTACGCATGAACATTGTTTTCATTTTCATATTATATTAAATAAAAGAAAATAAATAACACAGATATATATATATTAATATAGTATTGATATTATGTTATTTATTTCATAAATATAAATTATATACATTTTCATAATCATTCTTAAATTGTTATTGTGGAAGATTAATCTAATCGCATCGTGGAGAATGTAGGTCGTATGTACGCATGTGCGATGACATCATTCTACAATGGTAAAGTCTAAGGATTTGGATAGAATATGAAATATAAAGTCAAAATATCATTCCATATTTATTATTTAAATCATATTTTTCATCTTTATACACATTGAAATAATGTATATGTGAGAAATAGTTAACACCACGATGTGGACAGGGTAAGCCATTTGTACGCATGCACAGTGATATTGTTTTTTCATAGGATGAGAAAAAAAGGAATTTGGTTGTCCCATAAGAAAAAAATATACTCTTAAATAATATTATATATTTATTACTTTATTATAGAAACCACATTGGAAGAGGATGTAGAAAAATTAAAGAACTTTGAAAGTGTTGGTAAAACAATTACCTCTTCATTGAGTGTCTCTTTTTTATTTGCACAAAAAGATTCATTATGATGGATTTCTTCCCAAAAATGGCCTATAGGATAAAGTGAGGGACATTAAGAGGATGAATTTTTTGGTTTTGGATTATCTAAATGGAATTAGAGGTGTTAATAAAAGAGAATGAGGTTATCTAATTTCTAAGAGAAGAAGGGGTACTTTTGGAACCTCCAAAACAATTAATTTATTATAAATTGATATTTTATTTCAAAAATATCAAAAATGAATTATTTATAGGATAATATAAGCATGGGTATATATATTCTAAACCATAAAAATTTAGACAAGTTTTTATTATATATTAAAACTTATTATTTTTATTTATCCTTAATTAATCTATTTAATTTTAATTTTGGTTATAATATAAAAAATATTGAATGGTTATAAATATTTACTTATATGGTGTAAATTGTCAATAAATAAAAATCTTATGGAATATTATACCTTATATTTATGACTATTTAGTTTTTAAATTTTTGTATTATTTTTAAATAATTTAATAAAATGTCATTTTTATGAAATATTAGTAGTGTCAATTTTAACATTATTCATTACTATCACATTAAATAAAATTCAAATGTAAAATAACTTAAAAACCCCTATAATACACTCCTCACATGTAATATTCACCTAACTGATTTTTGAATAATGTTAATTGATAAAAAATGTTTTTATTTTAATATTTTTAATGTTACATAATTGATATTTCTACTAATAAAATAATTACTCCTTCACTATTATGTCATTATTTATTGTAATTAATTAATATGAAAAATAAATAAATAAATTATTATGAGATATAAAATTTCTTTATATTCACAAAGAATATTCTTAATCTAATTTAACTTTTTTTTACCCTTGTATTAAAATTCTTATACTTATAAGAAATGAGAGTGTGACATTTGTCACATTCTATAACTTTAATAACATATATGTCATTTTCCTGGAAAAGTGTCAATTAAATGATTCAATTTCAAAACATAGGTGATAAGGTTGGAATTTTTATCATTTAATAATTTTTTTTAAAATTTTCTTATTATGTTTTTAGTGTTTATATTTAGGTTTTAACTCTTATTTAAACAGTTCAAATCTTACCGTGAGTACATGTCTTTTTACAATATAGGGTTAATATAGTTACTATAAAATTTAAAAGGAATAGAAATTTAATAATTTATGATATATTTAACACTATCCAAAGTAATTTTAATGAACAATATATTTATGTCACTTTTATATCATTTACTAAAATAGAATTTCTTTTAAAATCTCATGTATGTCAATTTTGACACTATTTTATACATGATTATTTTAAAGTCATAACAACTTTAATACTTCTAAACACAACATTAAATCATAACTAACGTATTAATGTTATAAAAAAATTCATGGATGAAATAAAACATCTCAAATTATATTTATTTTAATATTATTAATATAATTTAACTAATTCATTCTTTAATAAATTGATTATTGCATCATCATTGTTTCGTTATTTAATTCAATTATGTATTTACATAAATTATAAATAAATTATAATGATATAGATAAACATTTTATCTATCTATATAAGATTTATAATTGATCATATCTCTTATATTAGATCATATAAATAATTATATAGTTATTCAAATTTGAATATGACATTTTTAACTCTTCCTTAAATAAAATATGATAAATGTCACAATCTGACACTAGTGGCTTAAAAAGGGTCATATTTTCTACATAAGATTGATTTTGGTCAAAATAAAAGTATCCAATGAAATTATAAAAAGTTTTAGGGTAATTTTATAATAATAATATTATTTTTTACTTTTAATTTCCTAATTTTCCTGTGATCAAGATAAGTAAATAAATAATTACTAAAGTTACTATTAACCAAAAAATTAGGTTGATCCTATTAGATCACAAATTTCAAACTAATTATTACCATATCAGTCCATTTTTAAATATTCCATTCACATACGTGGTAAAATAATATTTAATGCTAAACATATAGATGCAGCTAGAAGGAGGGTAAAAGTGGCTTTCAAAAGTTCAATAAATATTTATATCTATTTATATAATAAAATTTATTCCAATGACCTGAATTGGGTTAATATATGTATTATTTAACAATTTTTACATTAAAATAAATTTCAAGTAAAATTATTTTTTAAATGAAAAAGTTTTTTTTTAATAATGGCGTATTTTTTTACTATTCATCAAAAATTGGAATATTTCAAAAAAATTCCAAAAATTCACACTAAGATAATTTTAAAATTATAATTTAGAAAATTATTCCTATTTTTAAAAATAAAATTTTAAAATTTTATAAAGTGGTTAATACTTTTAATAACCACTTTTTAAACGACTTGTGTGATAGGTCATAGTGCACTCGAACTCAGTGTTGCGTGCAATTTAAGCTATTGAAGAAATTGTATTTATTTAAGAAGAGACATACCATAAAATATTTGGGTGTTTCATTCTACCATCCTTTAATAAATTTTTTCCTCACATTTTGAACTCGATATCGAAAACTACTGGTCGGACTTTTCAAAATATCTTTATTGAAATCTCAAATACGATAAAGTATTAACAACACCTCTATTTTAATGTAAATAAAAGGATATAAGAAGGTCCCTAGATATAAAAAACACTAGGGTTCCATGTATGAAAACATGTACATGAAATAAAATGTAACCATCATGTTTTGTTGGAGAGTGATAGAGAACCTGTTTATGAGATAGTTAACAATCACAAATATTTAAATCTCTGATCATCCAAGGGACCAATTGATTCAACGTAGAATAAATTTCTAGGAATTTTTTTTGGTTTTATGATTGTTTCCCTAGAGTTGAAGAATTAATTTACTTAATATACTAAAAACATAATGAGACATACTAACTTAATGATTATAGTTTAATTATTTAATTATTTTCCACCGAAAAAATCATCTTTCCCTCTAAACGATGAGTGTTGATGTTGGATTATTCATGATTGAAGAACTAGATTCATTTCTTAGAGAATCAAATAATCCAAAAAATATTAACTATCTATATTTACTATCATTAATAATTCACCAATAAAAAATGTTATTACAATATAAGATAATTTCTAAAAGGAATCTCTAAAATTTCATAGTAAAACCTCAAAGTTCAACATGAAACATTTTTTAAATAACTATACTTCTTAAAAAATATTAAAGACTAAAGTTTAAATTAAAAATTCAGATATATTTAATCATATAGTATTCCAATTAATCACTCTTAATTTATCCTTCCAAATTTAATTGTCTTAATTTCATAATCCCTAATGTTTTTGTTCCATTTACATAATTAACTAGAATCACCATAAGTTCACAATAAAATCATATTTGACTCCAAATTAAAATTCCACAATTATTAATTAAAATATTCGGTTTACTTCAATCATAGAGGATTCCCAAAATAGCGAATGTCTTCTAGGATAACATTAATTATGTAATCCTCAAATCATTTTTTAATACCATAATTATCTATCTTATGAAACAAATTTCCATTAAATAATAGTTCTTCAAATAAGAAAGATAATTTCATGCTAAAAAGGACATAACATAGGCTAGTTGTTGGTGTAGAAACTGTGTCTCCCTTCGGTTTTGGGTTCAAGACCCATGGCCTTGTTGGATGTGGTGGGTTGTCACCATTCCTGTAGGATGTCCTTTTTCTTATACTATATTAATAAAAATTCCGAAAATGAACATGATTAATATTATGGAAATATGGGTAATCACTCAATAAACTTTTATATAAGAGTTTAATATATATTTAACACATAAATACATCATCCATTTATTTCAACATGCATCCTTCCATGGACTACATGTTATCCTAGAAAATAAGGCACTGATTGGGTTAATGGCCAGGACCCATACATTTATGGAAAATAACTACAGATAGATTATTAGGATCAATTTTTTTCTTTCCATAATGATTTTCAATTTTCCTTTGAATTTCTTTGACTTATGACCTTCTTTCACACAAATAAATCATTTATTTTTTCCAATGAGACACTTTCTGGGGTGTCTCCTTCCACATTTCCTGCATGATGGAAATTGAGCTTTCTTTTCTTTATGGTCTCCACTGCTAGAGCTCTTAGCATTCTCCTCCATCCTCTTATTTGGTGAATTCAGCAGTTGGTTAAGATATATGATGTTAATCATATTTTTGGGAAATAGATTAGGCATGAACATGAGATATTTCACTCTTATCTACATTCAACATTGTTTCTCATCACCACCACCTTTTCCTCCTTTTCCATCATGTTCAATATAAATATGACTCCTTTAGGTTCCAAAAATTAACAAAAACCAAAAAGCATATTGTGAGTAACAATAGTCCTAAAATAATTTATTGAATGCCATTGAACCTTATTTTAAATCAAAAACCCCTTATGTTAAACCAAGGTTATTCATTCGCATCCCATATTAAAATCTGTCATATTAATTTTTAAATAAAATTTGATTTATATAATGAATATCACTTGGATGTTTCAAACCATGTGCGCAATAAGGGCTCTGGTCATGTACCAGGTCACCCAATGTCAGACCCGAGACACACTATTGATTTTCTCACCCCTAGAAATATCTGTGCCCGAACCATGTTCAGTTGTAGTATCCAAGCAGGGATGTATTTTATAAAAATACCCATATAATATTTAATTTACCAATTTTAAAGGATGTTCATTTATACTTATTCTCTATTTATATCTTTGGTTATTGTTCCCTAATATGAATTTTATAAATCTAGTCTCTAAATTTTCTACTAAAATTCCTCTAATAACAATTGTAATAACCTGACCAAAGAAGACCAAAGTCAGTGAATTATTTTAATACATTTTCATGATTACAAGGAATAAAATTAATATGTACCGATTAGTTTAGTAGTCTTGGAAAATATAATACATACAAGATTCTTTCATTAAAATTCAAAACATAAAATGAAACATATATAATTCGTTGAACATCTCATTATAATCCTAGATTAACCCCATATATCAATGACAAAAAATTTCTTAGAATCCTAGTAAAATAAAACATTATAAATTGGTGAGCTCATATGCTTAGTAAGTATAAAAAATATAACAAAATATTTCATAAATAATCATAATTTTTTTAACAAATGTATAAAAATGAAACATAAGGATTTTAAAAAAAAATTATTGAGCTACATATGTTCAATCTAAAACAAATAATCCCATATAAACATTCACATGGATATTCTACAAGTTTAATATGAATATGTAAAATCAATAACAAATATCGTATTGAGGGAATGCATAATGTTGATCATCATAACTACACAGTCAATGACTCCTTCCAAGACTATACAAAAATGGGTAAAAACCTAGACTAATATGTCTCATGAGACCTACTGATACATAAATGGGTTATCATAGTCCCCACACATCACTTTCATAGTCCAATGCAGTTGTTATATGAAAAGGGTTAAATATAACCAACATAAACATTCAAATTAAAACTATCTTAAAAATAGTCAATAAATTATCCATAAACCCTAAATGGTATTAAAATATCACATGAATTATCTAACATAGAATAAACCCTTTGATAAAATATTATAGTTTGTATCATAATAAATAAACATAATTTAAACATAAAATCCAATAATGGATGGTAACATGGATAAAAATGTTCCTCCTAAAATCATTAGATATATATTGAGAGAAATACACCTTTTTATTGAAAATAGATATTTAAAATTCCATAAAGTTTAAAAAGAAAATATATTCATTGAACGTAATATTTTAATATTTTAATGAAAGATTCAGAAAATTTAAGACATCACGACGGCAGAAAAATAAACTCATGTTATATAAGATAAAAAATATTCTTTCTTTAATTTGTCGAAAAGGTTATGAGGTACCTCATTAGGAAAACGACAGAAATATTCCGTTCAAAACATTTTATAAATATTAAAATATAGGTAAATGATAATTTAAAATATTTTAAGGAAATAGAAAAAACATTTTGAAATACATTTTAAGGAAATATGGACATGGAATATAAATATGTAGTTAGAGTAACTTAAAAATTGATAATCTTAGAAAATAATGAGATTGGGAAATAACCCATACATAATACCTTAAAAACATTCCATTTGAAAAAATTTGAATAAATTCAAAATATAAATAAAATTTTATTTCTAATCATTTATAAATATGTGTGTTTATTTATATCAATAATAGTTAAATGGAGAAAGGATTAATTATTTAAACATTCAAAGAATCCTATACAACTTTGAACATTAATATCATAAGCTTGATATCTTCAAATGAATATTTAAATACCAC
Organism: Viscum album; assembly: GCA_963277665.1. Classification (NCBI taxonomy): domain Eukaryota; kingdom Viridiplantae; phylum Streptophyta; class Magnoliopsida; order Santalales; family Viscaceae; genus Viscum; species Viscum album. The sequence goes on from OY728137.1 coordinate 836,810,805, forward strand.
AATGATAAATGTATTCAGGATATGAAATATAATATGGGATTTAAATACACCACGCACAACAATTATGTGGTGAACATGTCTTATATATCATGAAAATTAAAAGTGAGACAGAATTTCCCTTACCTTTGGTATGATACTCTCCATACATATTTGAGACTCTTGTATAATGGTTTTAAACATATTATTAACTTCCATAATAATAATAATTATTATTATTTTATTATATATGACTCATTTATGACTTTATAATACCTTTTTATTAATTATTTCTAACTTAAATAAACATTTCGGGTAATAATCACTTTTTTATTATACATGTTTTGACTTTTTATTCTTGACCCTATTACGTAGATCATGATTTAATTACATATATAATGTAAAAAATTAATTTATATATCATATATATTGAGTATATAAATATATAAATTTATAAAATATATGGAATTGAATACACCATTCAAATAGATGGTAGGTCGTACGTACGCATGAATGTTGTTTCTGTTTTCTAATCGTAATGAATTGAAGTAAGTGAATGACAGAAACACACACACAGATATATATATATATATATATATTATTCCAATATTATTATTATGTTATTTATTTCATACATATAAATTATATATATTTACATAATCATTCTTAAATAGTTGTAGTGGAGGTTGAATCTCATCGCGTCGTGGAGATGGTAGGTCGCACGTATGCACATCCCATGGTATCATTCTATAATGCTAAAGGGTAAGGATTTTTAGGTGATATGAATTATAAATTCACAATATCAAGTCATATTTATTATTTAAATTATACATATTGATCGTTATACCCATCAAAATAATGTAAAAATGAAAAATAGTTAACACCATGATGTGGACACGGTAAGTCATATGTATCGACACATGATGATTTTGTTTTTTATATGATGGGAAAAAAGAGGAATATGTCTTTCCCATAATAACAACATATAATAACATCTAATATTATAGTGTTATTACTTTATTATGGAAAACCATTTTAAATGGAAGTAGAAGAAGAAAAGAACAGTTAAAGAGGTGGTAAAACAATTACCTCTTCACCGGGTGTCTCTTTTTGATTTGCACAAAAGGATTACATAGGTTGGATTTATAACCCATGTATGGAATCTAGGAAAACGTTAGGGATGTTTAAAGGATAAATTTTAATGTTTTTTGAGCTAAATGTATTTATAGTTGTGAATAAAAGAGAAGGATAGGATCGCTTTTATAAGAGAGGGGAGGGGAACTTTTGGAAACTCCAAAACTATTAATTTATTATAACTTGACTTTTGATTTTTGATTGCACAAAATTGAGTTATTTAGAGGATAATATGATGATGGGTCGAAATCCTATAATTCAATAGAATTTAGGCATGTATTTTATTTTATATTAAACTTTACCATTTTAATTTATCCATAATTAATCTATTTAACTATATTTGTGGTTATAACATTCAAAATATTAAATGGTTGAAAATATTTAATTATGGGTTGTAAATTTCCTATAAATGAAAAAATTATGAAATTTTAGAACTTTTAATTATCACTATGTAATTTTTAAATATTTTTATAAATTATAAATAATTTAATAATATGTTATTTTCATAAACTATCAGTAGTGTCAATTTTGACACTATTCATTACATTGAATATAAAAAAAAGAAAAATAACTTTGCAAAAACTTTTAATAGACTCATAACATGTCATAGTCACCTGTAAAATTTGGGAAGAATGTTAATTAATCCAAATTATATTTATTTGAATATTTCTAATGTTACATAATTGATATTTCTACTTATAAAATAATTACTTCTTTACTATTATATCAATATTTATGGTAATTAGTTAATATCAAAATATAACAAATAAATTCCTATGATTTATAATATTCTTTTATATTTCTGTTGAAATAATTTTTATTGATGTTTTCTTTTGTTTATCCCGATAAAAAAAATTAAATATACTCAGAAGTAATGAAAGTGTGATATTTGTCACATTCTTTGATTTTAATCATATCTATGTAATTTTCGAGGAAAATTGTCCATTAAATGATTAATTTTCCTACCTTATGTGATATGGATCACATTTTTATCATCTAATTATTTGTTTTTTTAAAATTTATTATGTTTTTAGTCTTTATATATTTTTTAGCTCATATTTAGAAGTTTAACTTTTAACTTGACTACTTTTCCTTCTACATTATAAGGTTAATATAGTTACTATTAAATGTCAAACGAACCAAAATTTGGACATTTATGGTATCTTAACACTATCGAGGTTATTTGTAAGAACCATATATTTTTATGACTTTTATATCATTTAAAAAAATATAATTTATTTTAGAATCTCATTTATGTCAATTTTGACACTATTTAATACATGATTTTTATTAAATTCATAAATACTTGATCACTTATAGAAAACAAAATCAAATCATCCCTACCAGATCAATTTAATACAAAAAAATCTTGTATGTAACCAAATATATCAAATTATATTACTTTTCATATTATTAAAATCATTTAATTAATTCTTCCTTTAATAAATCGATTACTGCATCATCATTGTTTCACCATAAAATATAATTATGTTCTTACTAAAATTATAAATAAATTACCATTATGTAGATAAAAATTTCATATTTTTATAGACTATTTATAGTTAACCATAACTCTTATATGAAATCATATTAAAAATTATATTGTTATTAAAATTTGAATATAACATTTCAACTATTTTTAAAATAAAATATAATAAATGTCTTAATATTAAAAAACTGGCATAGAAAGGATCATATTTTCCACATAAAGTTTATTTTTATCAAAATAAACTTATCCAATGAAATTTTGACAAGTTTTAGGGTAATTTTATTATAATATTATATTTTTTTACTTTTAATTACTTGATTTACCCTTAACCATAGTAAATAAAGAAATTACTTAAGTTACTATCCAAAAAAATTCTTGATCATATTAGATACAAATTTCACAAAAATTACATTTATATTTTTTCATTTTACAAAAATCAATTCACAAAAGCAAAAAAGTTACATTTAATGCTAATCTCCCAGATGTGGCTTGAAGATGGGTAAAAGAGGCCTTCAAAAGTTCAATAAATTTTTATATCTATTTATATTATAAAAATAATTCCAATTACCTAAATTAGATTAATATGTGTGTTATTAATCTATTGTGACTTTAAAATAAATTTCAAGTAAAATAATTGTTTAAGTGAAAAAGTTGGTTTTTAATAGCAATGGTGTTTTTTTTAAATCTTAAAAAATGTTATGTTTTTTAGAAAAATACCAAAAATGAACCATATTTTGAAAAATTAAATTTATATATATATATATCTATGTGTGTGGTTAATACTATTCATAACTACTTTTTAAATGGATTTTGTGATAGGTGATAATGAACTCGAACTCGTTGTTGCGTGCAATTTATGTAATTATAGAAAATGATTTTATATAAGAAAATATATAATGTAGAGGAATTTGGTGTTACATTCTCCCCTCCTTAAATAAATTTTTTCCTTGACTTTTGAACTCATGATTGAAAACTACAGGTTGGACATTGTGAAATATCTTAATTGAAATACCACATTAGAAAAAGTATTAGGGAGACTTCCATTTTAAAATAAATAAAGGGAAGTATGAAGGTCATTAGAGATAACACACACTAGGGTTCCATGTAGGAGAACATGTATATGGAAAAAAAATATCCATCATGTTCTAATGGATAGTGACAGAGAACCTAATTAAGAGAAAGTTAACAATCATAAAGCTACAAATCTGTGATGATCCAAGGGACCATTTGATTCATCGAAAAAGAAAGTACTAGGAGTTTTTTTTTCTATTTTATGATACATTCCCTATAGTTGAATAATTAATTTAATAAATATATAATAACATAATGAAATGTACTAACATACTTAATGAGTAGAGTCTCCTTTATTAATCAATTTCTTCCACAAACCCTTCTTTCTCTCCAAACAATAAGTGTTCAAGTTGAATTTTTCACGCTAGAATCACAAGAATCAATTTTTAGAGAATAAAAATATCAATAAAATACTGAATATATATTTATACTAACTTTATTCATTCACCAATAACATAATGTTATTAAAAGATAAGATAATTCCAAAAAATAATCTTCAAAATTAAATATTAAAACCGCAATGTTCAACATAAAATATTCAGTACATAATTATAATTCATTAAAAATATTCTAGACTATTGTTTAAATCCAAAATTCAGAAATATTTTATCATATATTCTTCCAGTCAATCACTCTTAATATCTCATACCATATTTATTTGTTTAAATGACATAAACTCCAATGTTTTCTAACCATTTTCATAAATAACCTGAATCGCTATATGTTCACAATAAAATCATATTTGACTCCAAAATACAATTCAACCATTATTAATTAAAATTTTCTATTTACTTAAATTATAGAGGATCCTCATGATAGTGAATTGCTTCTGAGATAACATTAATTACTTAATCCCCAAATTATTTTCCTATACCAAAATTAACTATATGATAAAAATAATTACCTTAAAATAACCTTTATTCATATGATAAAGTAATGGTCATGTTAACTACGAAATAACATAGGCTAGTGGTTGGTTTTGACTACTTTTCTCTCTTTGGTTGTGGGTTCAAGACACATGGTATTGTTGGACACAATGGGTTATCACCATGGATGCATGATATTTTTTTTCTTAAACTATATTAATATAACTTCCAAAATAAATTAGATGAACATTCTTAAAATATAGCTAATCACTAAATAACCTATTTAATAATAATTTCAATACAACATAAATAAATAAATACATTATACATTTATTTCCACATATGACCTTCTTGGACTAGAAGTTATCTGAGAGAATAATTCATTGACTAGGTTAATGCCCAGGACCAAATAATTTACTAAAAATATCTATAAATATATTTTTAGGATCAATTTTATTACCTTCAAAAATATACATCCTTTTCCTTGGGAATTATATCCTTTATGACCATATTTCTCAAACATAAATCATTTATTTATTCCATTGAGACAGTTTCCTGGGTTTCTCCTTCCAGATTTCTTGCATTATGGAATTTGAGCTTTCTTTTCTCCATAGTCACCACCGTTGGGGTCTTAGCAAGATCCACCTTTCTCTACTTTTGTGAATTCGGAAGTTGGTTAAGGTATATGTTTTTAATCATATTTTTAAAAAACTGATTAGGCATTAACATGATATCTTTAACTCCTATCTATATTACATATGGTTTCTCATAACCACCAACTTTTCCTCCTTTTTCCATCTTGTTCAATATTAATAAGACTCTTTTGGGTTCAACCCATTTACTACAACCAGAAAGAATAATGTGAGTAAAAATATTCGTAAAATCATTTAATGAATACCGTGAAACATTAATATTAATCTAAAACAGCTTAGTTTTTGTTAAATTTATTCATTCACATCTTATGTTAAAATCCTTCATGGTAATTTTTAAATAAAATTTGAATTATCCTAAAAATATCTCCAAGGATTTTCTAACTAGGTGCACAGTAAGGCTCGTTATCATGTACCAGGATACCCTAAGTTAGGCAGGAGACACCTTATCGGTGATTTCACCCCTCGGTACATCTGTTCCAGAACCATGTCCACTTTTAGAATCTGTATATGGATGTATTTTCTAGGAATACCCATATAATCTATAAATTTCCAAAATAATAGGATGTTCTTATATACTAGTTTTCAAAGTCTATCTTTGGGTTTTATTCAGTAATATGATTTTCCCAAATATAGTTTCCAAGAATTATACTAAAATTCTTCTAATACCAAATATAATGCCCCAACCCTAGAAGCTCAAAGCTGGTGCATTATTTTAATAAATTTTCATGATTACAATGAATCAAATTTGTAATCACCGGTTAGTTAAGTAGTCTTAGAAAATATATTTCTTTCATAAACCTTTCATTATAAATAAAAAAATAAAATGAAATATATATAATTAGTTGATGATGGAATTAGTCTTCTAGATTATCCCCATATATCATTCATAGAAAATTTCATGGTTTCCTTGGAAAATAAAACATAAGAAAGGGGTGAGATCATATGCTCGGTAAGGGTAAATAATACAACATAATCTTTTATAAATAAGAACAAAGTTTTAAAGAAAGGTTTAAAACTAAAACACAAGGATTCTAAAAAAAAATTGAGCATTATATGGCCATGATAAATCATATAATTAAATATAAACATTCACATGGATATTCTATAAGTCAAATAATCACATGAAATATTAATAAAAAATCTCATAATGAGAGAATGCATAATGCCAAAAATCATAACAACAATATCAAGGCCTCATGACTAGACCATACATAAATTGGTAAGAACCAAAACTAGTATGTCTCAAGAGACATAATGATACATCAAGGGGGCGTTATGGGCCCACCCATCACTTATTAAGTCCAATTCAGTCACTATATGAAAATGATGAAAAATAAAAAACATAAACAATAATATTAAAACTATCATTTGATTTTTTAATACATTAACCGTAAACCATGAATGGTATCAAAATTGAACATCCATATTCAAACATATAATAAAGACTTCAATAAAAATGGGGGTTCAATACCCATTGGGCATAGACTGTAGCAGTACTGAATGGACTGTTGCAGTAGTGGAACTGTAGTAACAACGAGCATTGTAGCGGTGACATGTCACTATAACGGTTGCAGGGTGTTGTAGCAGTGGTGGGTACTTTGCAGTACTGATGCGCCGTGAGTACTGTAGCAGTATTATTCACAGAATGGGCATTGGTCCAATAAATTGGTCCAACGGTCCATGTAATGGGATAAATGCCCACTAGGCCTTTGGGCTATGTAATGGGTCACCCTCTACCCAGTTAAAGTGGTATTTGCTTTGTTTTCAAAATAAATGAGGCTTCGGTCCCATCCATTAAAAAAACATGATAGGTTTTATCCTAAAAAATGAACTTAATTAAAAAAAATATCCAATAAATGATGCTAACATAGATGAAAATGTTCTTAATAAAATCATTAGAAGTGGTTTTAGAGAAATAAACTTTTTTTTTAAAAAATTACTTAAAATTCAATACAACTTAAAAGGAAAATATTTTCATTGAAAACAATCTTTTAATATTTTAATGTAATCTTCAAAAAATTTAAGACCTCACAATGGTGTAAAACTCTTCTCAGGACATATAAGTTGAAAAAACATTCATTCCTTAATTTTTCAAAAAGGTTATATAGTACCTTATTTGGAAAAGGATAGAAAGATTTACTTCAATACAATTTATAAAAAATAAATCATGTGTAAAAAAATTTAAACTATTGTAAAGGAATAGTAAGTACATTTTGAAATACATTTTTATAAAACATGGACAAGGGTGATAAAGATGTCTCGGTAGATACTTATGTATAAAAAATCTCATAAAATATTGATATTGTGAAAAAAACCCCTTACATAAAAACGTAAAAACATTCCTTTTAAAAACAATTGTAAAAATTTATAATATAAATAAAATTTTCATTATAATCCTTTATATATATATATATGTGAATGATTATATCAAGAATATTGAAATGGGGAAAGGGTTAATTCTTTAAACATTCAAAGCATCATGTACCAATTGAACATTTAAATCATAAGCTCGATATCTTCACATGAATATTAAAATACCATGAAGATAAATTTATTGATGATATAAAATATAATAGGGGAATTACATAAACCACAAACAATATATAGGTGTTTAACATGTCTTATATCTCATGAAAATTAATAGTGAGATTTAATTTCACTTACCATAGGTCTCATACTCTCTGTACATGTTTGAAACTCATATATAATGGTTTTAAACATTTTATTAACTTTAAATATAATCATAATAATATTTAGGGTATCATATAGGATTCATTTATGTCTTTATATTACCCATTTATTAATAATTTTCATGTCAAGGAAACATTTTGGGTAATAATCGCTTCGTTTATCGTATGAGTTTTGATTTTTTATTCTTGATCATATTACTTAATACATTATTTAATTGCTTAAATAAAGTAAAAATTGATTTATATATCACATATATTGATTATATAAATAAATACGTATATAAATATATGGAATAGAGTACCCCATTCATGGAGAGGGTACGTCGTACGTATGCATGAATGTTATTTATGTTTTCTTATCGTATTGAATGGATGAAAATAAATGACACACACACACACACAAAATGTTGGGAAAAAATCCCTCATGGTAACATTGATGTATTTTTGGGTTGATTGTTTTTGTTGACAAAGCAGGTTTCCAAGGAGAATTGTCGAGTTCCTGAGAATTTGTTGACAATCCTTGTTGACAATGAACGATGACAATGGAAAGTACGATCTGGAGGTGGTACAAAAAGAGCAATACAAGGTGGCACCATTTCCCAGTGTTTGCCAAATTTTTGGGGTCCAAAATTTGGAGTTTGGTGAGCATCACGAAAATAGGATTTCCATGAAGAGACTAATTTAATATGGCTAAGGCATGAATTTCGTGAAGATAAGATTCATGGTTTGGAAATCACGAAGACCAGAAGAATGGAGGCAGTGAGTCTTTGCGATTATGTCAAGCTTCACGAATGGAAGAGGCTGAAGCACATCGTGGCAAAGAAGGGATTTGAGATGGATCTTCGCGGCGAAGGCGCGAAGGAATGTTGACGGTGATTCTTTGCGATTAAGTCAAGCTCCGCGAACGGAAAATTGTCATGGTGCTTCACGATTTGGACAGAATTCCGGCAGAAACAATGGAGCTTCGCGATTTGAGATGAAGTGGTGTTGACTTCACGTAGAAGGGATGAGGGTCGGTGGAATCGCCTATAAATAGTGGTTTTCCCCCTCGAGAGAAGTAGAGAGATTTTTCAGAGAAGATCCGTTGCTCTCGATTTGCGAAGGTGGTTCGCGGAGCCAGTGTGCTTCGCGAAAGAGGAGCTCCGTGACAGCTATTGTAGCTCTGCGAAACCTGCGAGCTCCGCGTTGTCTTATTAAGCTTCACGAGGGACGTTTCTTTGCGACGGCATGAGCTTCGCAGTAGTTCTTTGTGAAAGTGCTTCGCAAAAGTGCTTCGCGAAAACGCAGGAGCTTCGTGAAGGCTTGTTTGAGCTTCACGAAATTGGGAGCTTCGCGATGTAGGGTGCTTTGCGAAGTTACATTCAAAAGGTAGTTTCCCAGTGGTCAATGGAAAAGGGGTATTCATCTACGTGTGAATGTTGAACTTCAACAGAGCATCTATATAAAGAGAAAGATGCGTTCCTTAATGGAAATGAAGAGACCTACAGGTCTATAAACTGTGAGTGGATTCCCTTCACAGAGCAGTTAGCTTAGAAAGAGGAAGTAGGTGATCCTCTCCACCGACAGTGATCCAGAGAGAGAGAAATAGGGAGTGACCCTTGGGAAAGCAGTGATCTGACCCTAATCCTTGCAAAGGCAGTGAGCCTGGGACAGAGTGACTATACCCAAACATTGTAATCCACAACTAGTGATGTTTAGTGGAATTGGTACGACCGGAAACTTTTCGGCATATGCTCCTTGGACGTAGCCCTTTGTGGTGAACCATGTAAAATTGATGTGTCATGTGCATTCTTTTCTTTCTATTTACTTTGTGCAACAGGCGAGAGAGAGAGAAGTGTTTTTTTCTTAACAACGAAACAGGATCAGAACGAGCATTAATTTTAAATTAGTCATACCCTGATTCACCCCCTCTCTTAGGGTATTCAGCCTTGTGGACCTAACAATTGGTATCCGAGCGAAATGTTGACAGTTGTTCTTCTCTCAAATGGAGTTTACTAATCATAGAGGGATTCTGATCTTCGACGGATGTAATTTTCAGATATGGAAGAATCGAATGCAACACTATTTCCGATCTTTGGGAATGGATGTGTTTTCAGCAGCTATGCATGGTATCACAGCTGATATTACTAGTGGTGCATTATCAGAAGCTGAGCATAATGAGTTGGATGCTGATTCCAAAGAAATCAATTCCTTAGGGGGAGCGCTTTCCAAGGACACATATACAAAGGTGATTTCATAAAAACCATCACATTCCATGTGGGAAAATCTTTTGAATATTTATGAAGGGGATACAAAAGTCAGAGAGGCAAAGATGCAAGTGTTGTGGAACAGGTATAAAGATCTAAGAATGAAACCGAATGAGACTATTGATGCATTCTTGGACAGGGTAAATGTTGTGGTAGAAGACATGCGAGGTCTTGGTGAGATTATCGAAGACATTAAAATTGTGAAGCGCATATTGAGAAAACTTCCACCTCGGTTCAATATGAAAGTCTCTGTTTTGGAAGATAAAGACCCAAAAGAACTGACATTGGACAACCTGCAAAGCACTCTTGTTGCATATGAAATGAGAAACAATGATAATGAGACTTTGGAAAAGGGGAAATCCAAAGATGTGGCATTCAAGGCCATGAAGAAACTCACCATTGAATATTCTAATGAAGAAGAAGGGACAGATGAGGTGATGTCATTCCTTTGTTCAAACCTGAAAAGAGGAAGAGGGAAGTTTAAAGGTAAACTTCCACTAGCATGCTTTCGATGTGGAACGGTTGGTCATCTTGCGGTAAGATGCCCCAAGAAATTTCAATATAATGATGATGATGATGATGAAGTTGAAATTCCAAAGAAGAAGACTTCAGCGTTTCTGAAAGGGAAGAAGCAATTTAAGAGAAATTTCTTCAAGAAAAATAATCTTCTTTCACAAGAATTTGAATGTTCAGATGATTCTGAGGATGAAGAGGTTGAGGAAATAGAAAATTGCAGAGATTTTGGGGTAAATTCCTTGGTGGTGATTATTGGTAGTTCTCAGAAAAAAGAAGAAGCTGACGCTAAGGAAGAAAAAGAAACTGAAGGGAGAGTTGACATGGAAGCTGAATTAGAAGCAGCTCTTGAAGAGATAGATATTTGGAGAGAAAAAACAAAGAAAGCCAACAAGGTGGTACATGATGACTAACTCTACTTGCAACAACAAGAAGAATAGAAGTTTGAGCTAGTGAAAGAAATTGAAGATCTCAAGTCTTCTAGGCCAGAGCGCACAGAAAAGGTTGATGAGCATAAGCTCAAGATTGAAGAATAGAAAAGGGAGATCAATTTCTTGAATAGAAAATTGAATGATCACGTCAAGCATATCGAAGAGCTTGAAGAGGAAGTTGTCGGTCTGCGGAGAAAAGTTAAAGACCAGAAAAAACCATTGAATCCTAACACATTCTTTGGAAAGAAGGTCGTCACGAAGACTGAAAAGAAGAAAGAAGAGCCAAGTAGTTCAGCAGGAAAGAAGCAGCAATTGAGCTCAGAAGTTAAGGATGATTCATGGATTAAGCAGAAACAAAAATCTATGGCAGTTGAAGTCAGACCGCAATCACCCGTCCCGAGATTGAAGGTGGATTTGGGCACAAAGCAGAATCAGAATATTCAGAGATCCCAAGGGGAAACTCGTAGTGTTGAAGTAACACAAAGGAATTCACCTTATATCAGGTGTTATTGTTGTGGAAAGATGGGACATTCACAGTATGTATGTTCCATACCAAAAGATGCCGAAGGGAACAAGAATAGAGATGGCAGCCAAACAAAGAACGGTTTTCCAGAACATATTTTAAAGGACACTGTTTTGGGTGCGGATGATTTGGCCACATGGCTAGGTATTGTACTTCGACCATTCAGAGAATTGTGCCAAAGCATAATCAAAACGTTCACAAGTAGCAGGTCAATAAACCGACATGTGAGTTAAAAACGCAGAATAGATTTGCGGCTTTGCAAGATGAGGCTGCTCCATCATACTCTAAGAAAGAACAGAAGTCTCAATCCATGCCGAGTGTGAAAAAAAATTTGGACCAAAAAGAGGAAAAATGAGAAGGTCGTGGTGGCATAGATTGCCCTTAAAGAATCAGATCGATCTGGTGTTTGGATCCTTGATAGTGGTTGCACATCCCACATGGCAGGTAATAAGGATCTTGTTACAGGCATCAAATAGGACAAAGAAAGAGTTGTCAAATTTGGAAATGATGAAGGCCTGAAGATTGTTGGCTCAGGGAAAGCCAAGTTTGGGGTAAAAGAGATGAGATGTGATGATGTCTTGGTAGAAGAGGGTCTCAGTCATAACATACTCAGTGTTAGTCAACTATGTGACTCTGGGCACTGTATCTGATTTACTAAGAAGATGTCTATTGTGAAAGGAAAAGATGGAGCAGCTATTCTGCAGGGAAAGAGGTCAAAGGGGAATCTCTACCTTGTAGGTGGGGAAGAAGATACATGTCTTTTATCCAGAGAAGAAGAAAACTAGATGTGTCATAAGCGACTTGGTCATCTATTCCAACCATCTATGGAGGATCTCGTAAAGTGTGATGCTGCTAGAGACCTTCCCAAACTATCACGTGATCGCACTCATACGTGTGATGCTTGCCAACAAGGGAAGATCATCAGAAAGACATACAGGCCAAAGGAACAGAAATCAACTAGAGTGCTCGAACTGGTTCATGCTGATGTATGTGGACCTATCTCACCACGAGCTATAAATGGGCAAAGGTACTATGTTCTTTTCATTGATGATTACAGCAGAATGGCCTGGGTATTTTTCATTACCCATAAGAAAGAGGTGTTTAGTTGCATAAAACTGTATAGGAGGGAATCCAAAAGGATGCTTGGGCAGAAAATTTTGAAGTTCCATACAGACAACGGTACAGAATTTACAAACAGTCAAGTGGAAGAGTATCTCGAGAAACACGGGATAAGGCATCAAGTTTCATCAATTAGAACTCCCCAACAGAATGGTGTGGTTGAAAGAAGAAATCGGATCATCAACAACATGACCAGAACAATTCTTATTGACAAAGACCTACCAGAGAAATTTTGGAAGGAAGCACTGTTGACATCGTTCTATGTTTGAAACAGGTCTCTATTATGTCCGAAGCAAGGGAAGACTCTGTATGAACTATGGTACGGAAAGAAGCCAATGTTGAAATACTTTCCAATCTTTGGAAGTAAGTGTTTCATTCTCAACAAAGAATATCATAGAATGTTTGAGGCACGAGGAGATGAGGGGATATTCCTTGGCTACTCAGGGAAATGAAAAGTGGATAAATTCTTCAACAAGAGCCTGGGAAAAATCATTGAGAGCAATGATGTCACTATAGTTGAAAATGAACAGAATACTCAACGATCCAGTGAACAGTTCCTGGATGAAAGTGATGATCAGGTAAGAAACCCAGGGGGAGCAGAAGTGGAAGAAGCTGACTCGGAAGAAGATACTGATGATGAGGAAGAAAGTTTCAAGTCTGTGTCTGTGAGGAAGCCAAAGAGTCGAGATGAAATTGATAGGTAGAATATCATTGGTGATCAAACAGCTCCTGTTCAAACTCGAAGAATGAAATCATTACAAAAAACATCATTTTTGTCTCAAGTGGAGCCGAAATGTTTTTCCAATGTATCTGAAGATGCAAACTTGGTTCAGGCGATGAACGAAGAGCTTGATCAGATTGAGAAGAACCAGACATGGGAGATTGTTCCGAGGACAGCAGACAAGAATTTCATCGGGACTAAATGGGTCTATCGCAACAAGATGAATGAATATGGAACAATGATTCGGAACAAAGCACAACTCGTGTGCAAGGGGTACTCCCAGATCGAGGGAATAATTGTTGATGAGACATTTTCACCGGTTGCAAGGCTGGAGACAATCAGATTATTTTTGGCCATAGTAGTGCAAAGAAAGTTCAAAGTGTTCCAGATGGATGTCAAATCCGCATTCTTGAATAGGGTTCTGGAAGAAGAGGTGTACATTGAGAAACCAGATGGTTTTCTCATTCATGATGATGAGAACAAAGTTTGCAGGATAAAGAAGGCATTGTATGGGCTGAAACAAGAACTAAGGGCATGGTACTCAAGGTTTGATCAGTACTTGAAGAAGCTTGGTTTTCAGCGTGGATGAGTTGATTACAATCTCTATTCAAGTAATGACAGTAATCAAAGGATGATGGTGTTGGTTTATGTCGATGACATAATATTTGGCGGGTCAGATGAAGCTTAGTGCAGACAGTTTTCCGAATTCATGAAAAATGAGTTTGAAATGTCAATGATTAGAGAGCTAACGTTTTTCCTTGGTCTACAGGTGACACAAGGTCGAAATGGAACATTCATTTCACAATATAAATATGCCAAGGAGGTCCTGAGAAGGTTTAGAATGAAAAATTCCAAGGAGATGAAGACTCCGGTTGCTACCCGAATGAAATTATCAAAAGATGAGGATGGCAAAGTAGTTAATATCACAGAATACAGGAAAATAATTGGAATTCTATTGTACTTGACCGCAACAAGGCCTGATATTTTTTTCGCCACATCCCAAGCAGTGTGATATCAGAGTAATCCCAAGGAAATCCACATGCTTTTAGTGAAAAGAATATTTCGGTATATCAAGGGCATAGTGGACTTCGTCTTGACATACAACAACAAATCTCAGACAGAGTTATTGGGATATACTAATGCAGAATGGGATGGTTCAGTGGATGATAGGAAATCAATGTCAGGTGGTCCTTTCTATCTTGGTGGATTGTGTATTTCATGGTTAAGAAAGAAGCAAGATTGCATTTCATTGAGCACCACGAAAGCTGAGTATGTTGAGGCCACACAAGCATGCACACAATTATTATGGATGAAACAGTAGCTTGAAGATATGGGAGTTGAATTGAAGTCTCCGATCAGAATCCAGTGTGATAACTCAAGTTCTATAAATCTCAGCAAAAATCCTGTCCATCACTCAAGGAAAAATCACATTGAGATAATGTATCATTTTTTCAAGGATAATGTTGAGCAGGGGATCGTGAAGTTGGAGTATGTGCCTACAGAACTATAGGTTGAAGACATTCTAACAAAGGCCTTACCCAAGGAAGCTTTTGATAGGAATGGACTGGATCTGGGAGTTCAGTCGACTCCCCGCGCTTGAACGCGTGTGGATGTGGAGACCCCACCCCCCTCTCCCCGAGGTATGATGTGTTTTTCCATAATGTGTTGATTTGTCTTCTCTACTCTGTTACAGACTACAAAGGAGTGACCTTTGGGTTCGTTGACAAAGGGGGAGAAAGGTTTTTGTTAAAGGGGGTGAAAATAGTGATTGTTCAAGGGGGAGATAGTGCGGTGATTTGATAAATCATAATTGATACAGGGAGAAGCTGACAGGTGGAGCAGCCATAAAGGGGGATAAATGAGAAAGGGGGAGAGTTTTTTAAATCTGACGATGCTAGAAATGATCGATCAAAGCATAGAAATCACGACAACTGAAGATCGTGATAAAAGCAGAACAGTGGTGTTGGAATGGTGTGAGACGGTGTCCATCTATCACCAATTGGTATCAATGTGGTTCAACAATAGGTATCAACTTAAGAATTCAACAATTGGTATCAGTGTGGTTCAACAATTGGTATCAATTTAAGAATTGGTATCAGGTTGGAATCGACAATTGGGGTCTGACATGAAGTGATTCATTGACGAACTTTTCATACTACTCTTGTTTCTCACGTCGATCATTGCACATGTGGGCTTAGAGGATGTGTTAAGTGATTCCTTGAACGCTATCATAATCGCAAGAGGTGAATGGTGGTAGTGGCTGGAAGAAGACTCAGTGAGGTATCAAAGCGCAGAAAATCATTCTGAGCAGAGTTGTAAAGAGTTGTCAACAAACCCAAAGGGGGAGATTGTTGGGAAAAAATCCCTCAAGGTAATATTGAAGTATTTTTGGGTTGATTGTGTTTGTTGAAAAAGCAGGTTTCCAAGGAGAATTGTCGAGTTCTTGAGAATTTGTTGACAATCCTTGTTGACAAAGAACGATGACAAAGGAAAGGATGATCTGGAGGCGGTACAAAAAAAGCAGTACAAGGTGACACTGTTTCCCAGTGTTTGCCAAATTTTTGGGGTCCAAAATTTGTAGTTTGGTGAGCATCACGAAAATAGTATTTCCATGAAGAGAATTATTTAATATGGATAAGGCATGAATTTCGCGAAGATAGGATTCATGGTTTGGAAATCACGAAGACCATAAGAATGGAGGCGGTGAGTCTTTGCGATTACGTCAAGATTTGTGAACGGTAGAGGCCGAAGCGCATCGCGGTGGAGAAGGGATTTGCGAGTGAGATTCACGGCGAAGGCGTGAAGGAATGTTGACGGTGATTCTTCGCGATTACGTGAAGCTCCGCGAATGGAAAATTGCAGTGGTGCTTCGTGATTTGGACAGAATTCCGGCGGAAACTTCGGAGCTTCCCGATTTGAGATGACATGGCGTTGACTTCGCGTGGAAGGGACGGGGGTCGGTGGAATCGCCTATAAATAGAGGCTGACCCCCTCTAGAGAAGTAGAGAGATTTTTCAGAGAAGATCCTTTGCTCTCGATTTGCGAAGGTGGTTCGCGGATCCAGTGTGCTTCGCAAAAGAGGAGCTTCGCGGTGGCTATTGTAGCTCCGCGAAACCTACGAGCTCCGCGTTGGCTTATTAAGCTTCACGAGGGACGTTGCTTTGCGACGGCTTGAGCTTCGCGGTAGTGCTTCGCAAAAGTGATTCATGAAAGTGCTTTGCAAAAACGCAGGAGCTTCGTGATGGCTTGTTTGAGCTTCGCGAAAATAGGATTTCCATGAAGATAATAATTTAATATGGCTAAGGCATGAATTTCGTGAAGATAGGATTCATGGTTTGGAAATCACGAAGACCAGAAGAATGGAGGCGGTGAGTCTTCGTGATTACGTCATGCTTCGCGAACGGTAGAGGCTGAAGCACATCGCGGTGGAGAAGGGCTTTGCGAGGGAGCTTCGCGGCGAAGGCGTGAAGGAATGTTGACGGTGATTCTTCGCGATTACGTCAAGCTCCGCGAACGGAAAATTTTCGTGGTGCTTCGTGAATTGGACAGAATTCCGGCGGAAACTTCGGAGCTTCGCGATTTGAGATGACATGGCGTTGACTTCGCGTGGAAGGGACGAGGGTCGGTGGAATCGCCTATAAATAGAGGCCGAACCCCTCGAGAGAAGTAGAGAGATTTTTCAGAGAAGATCCTTTGCTCTCGATTTGCGAAGGTGGTTCGCGGAGCCAGTGTGCTTCGCAAAAGAGGAGCTTCGCGGCGGCTATTGTAGCTCCGTGAAACCTGTGAGCTCCGCGTTGGCTTATTAGGCTTCACGAGGGACGTTTCTTTGTGACGTCTTGAGCTTCACGATAGTGCTTCGCAAAAGTGCTTTGTGAAAGTTCTTTGCGAAAATGCAGGAGCTTCGTGATGGCCTGTTTGAGCTTCGCGAAATTGGGAACTTCGCAAAGTAGGGTGCTTTGCGAAGGTACTTTCCAAAGGTAGTTTCCCAGTGGTCAGTGGAAAAGGGGTATTCATCTACGGGTGAAAGTTGAACTTCAATAGAGCATCTATATAAAGAGAAATATGCATTCCTTAATGGAAATGAAGAGACCTACAGGTCTATAAACTGTGATTGGATTACCTTCATAGAGCAGTGAGCATAGAAAGAGGAATTAGGTGATTCTCTCCACCAGCAGTAAGCCATAGAGAGAAATCGGGAGTGACCCTTGGGAAAGCAGTGAGCTGACCCTAAACCTTGAAAAGGCAGTGAGCCTGGGACATAGTGACTGTACCCGAACCTTGTAATCCACAGCTAGTGAAGTTTAGTGGAATTGGTACAACCAACAACTTGTCGGCGTATGCTCCTTTGACGTAGCCCTTTGCGGTGAATCAAGTAAAATTGATGTGTCATGTGCATGATTTATATTCTGTTTACTTTTTGCAACATGAGAGAGAGATGATTGTTTTTCTAAACAGCGAAACAAGATTAGAATGGGCGTTAATTTTAAATTAGTCATACTCTGATTCACCCCCCCTCTCAGGGTATTCAGCCTTGTGGACCTAACACAAAAACACCCACACATATACATATATATATATATATATTATTAAAGTATAATTATTATGTTAATGATTTAATACATATTTATCATATAAATTTACATAATCATCCTTAAATGGTGGTAGTGTAGGATGAATCTCATCGCGTCATGTAGACGTAGGTCATACATATGCACAAGCGACGGTATAATTCCGTAATGGTAAATGGTAAGATGTCAGATAGAATATGAATTATAAAGTAAAAAATATCATGTCATATTTATTAGTTATATTATTTATATTGGAAGTTATACCAATTGAAATAATTTATAGATGAAAAATAGTTTATATCACAGGGTAGAGATGGTAAACCGTACGTACACACACATGGTGATATTGTTTTTGGTATGATGGGTAAAAGGAGGAACATGGGTGCCCTGTAATATCAACTTATAATAATATAGTATATTTTATATTTATTACTTATGTATGTAAAAAAATTTGGAAATGGATGTAGAATAAGGAAATAACATTGAAAGAGTTTGTCAAAAAATTACCTCTTCTTCATGTGTCTCCTTTTGATTTGTACAAAAGGAATCAATAGGTAATGTTTTTTACAAAGTATGTCCCCCTGTATGAATTGAGGGAAGTTGGGAGGTGAAAAGGTTAGGTTTTGGACGAGATAATGGGATTTAGTGGTGTGAATAAAATAGGATAGGTTCCCATTATAAGAGTGCGGAGGAGCACTTTTTGAAACTCTAAAACTATTAATTTATTATAAGTTTATTTGTGATTTAAATTGGCTATAAATTTAGTTATTTTGAGTATAATATTTGGATGGTTCAGAATCCTCTCAACCAATAAAATTTATACATGATATTATTTTATTTAAAACCTTTTCATTTTGATATATCCACGTTTATTGTATTTAATTTTAATTGTGGTAATATTATTCTAAATATTAAATGGTTATAAATATATACTTATATTGGGTATATTGTACATAAATGGACACTTTATGAAATTTTAGACCTTATAATCATCATTATGTTGCTTTTAATGATATTTATGATCTTTAAATAATTCAATAAAATGTTGTTTTTGTAAAATATGAATAGTGTCAATTTTGACACTATTCATTACATTGACTTTAAATAAAATATTAACATAAATATAACTTCAAACCAAGCCATTTAATACACTCATAACTTCTCATAGTCTCCCATTGTATTGATTTATATCATTAATTAACCAATGTTATATTTATTTTAATATTTTTAATGTTACCTAATTCATATTTCTACTTTGAAAATAATTACTTATTCACTATTGTGTCTTTATTTATGGAAATTATTTACACTTTAAAAATAATAATTAAATCCCTATGATATAGAAAATTATTTTATATTTCCATATACGTTTTCTGATCAGTGTTACCACCAAGTTATTCCCATATTAAAATTATTATGCTTATAATAAATGAGTGTGTGACATTTGTCAAATTCTTTAATTTTAATAATATCAATGTCATTTTAATGGAAATGTGTCCATTAAATTATTAAATTTATATCCATAGATTATAATGTTATAATTTTATCATATAATAATTTTTTTACAATTTTTTTGTTATGTTTTTTATCTTTATCTATTTGTTTTAACTCTTATTTATGCAATTTAACTCCAACTGTAACTACTTGTTTATTACAAAATTGGGTTGATATAGTTACTATAATAAAAAAATTGTCACGACCCGTCCGCAGGGCCCATGCCGTGACTACCCCAAGCCCACCTTCCATAGGCCAGGAGCTGGCGACTAGCACCAAGGCGTAAATCCGGGAAAAAGGGAAGGCATTGCCTTTGAAAAGTAAACAAGCACCACATAGTAAGAAAGCGGAAAAGTAAACACTATGTAAAAACTGTAACAAGCTGTGCTGAAAGTGAAAGGGGCCAGAAACACAAGCCCAACTGTAAAGTACAACTGAAAGGGGAAAACAACAACTGAAAAGAAAAGCCGCAGCGTCGAGCCGTCCTCTGGAAGTCCCACCTGAAGGGTGGGTACAGATAGCCTCCACTGCTCCTCGGGTCCACCTGACCGCTCCGAGTACGTTCCGCCCAGTGGTCCACCTCCAGGTACCGTCCTGCTCCGCAAGCCTCCACCACGATCAGTGTTGTACATCGTCTGCAACATACACAATGAAGTTCGGGAATAGCCCGTGCAGGGGTGAGTATAAGCTACTCAGTAGGGACCCTGAGACCCCCGATGGTCTCCCAGAATCCACAAGGGATAATCCACCAAGGAAAGATACAATCACGAAGTAACATCCGACACGGCTTAGGTATATGCCCATACATATACCTAAGTCATCAATTCCCATTCGGCTCAAACATCAGAGCCCAAGCACAACCCAGTCCACACCGGAGAGCAAAACATAAATTCACACAGGGTAACACAACATAGTCCACAAGGGAGAGTAAACAGTAAATCCACACAGGATAGCTCAACACAATCCACAAAGGAGAGTAAATAGTAAATCCACACAGGATAGCTCAACACCATCCCCAAAGGAGAGTAACACAGGATTCAGCTTACACAGGTATACTTCTTCGGATGACGATAAAGATGATCACTGATCCATCTAAGTCATCGGACCCACAAAGGATCGATAGATACTAACCCCCGCCATGACCCACACAAGATTGGACCCACACAGGATCAATAGGTAACTAACCCCCGCAAAGACCCACACAGGATCGGGCCCACATAGGACCTGTAGGGGCTAGCTCACATAGAACCGCTGAGCGCTGACCCACATAGTATCGGATCCACACAGGATCTGTAGCACTGATCCACGTAGGATCGCAGAGTGTAGTAGTCATCGCAGTCCACTGAGGATCCCTGCACAGTCATCGTCGCAGTCCACTGAGGATCTCTACACAGTCGTCATCGCATTCCACTGAGGATCTCTGCACAGTCGCAGTCACAGTAGCAGTCGCAGCCAACTCTAGGGTTCCCGCACACAGCAAACTCGTTCGAGAGGGTCCGCTCCACGAGCCAAGAGGCTGATACATCAACTGACACAAAGTACTAAGTTGATGTATCCAAATGTTCTGTATCGTCAACAGGAACTCAATGTCGCAGACGGCGCCTCAATCAGACACCCGGTCTGAGAGTTTTTGGCTTTTTCGTCCTAGGGGCCCGGTTGGTTTTTAAGGCAAAACCAACCCGACATTACTCCACCTATGTCCAAACCTCGGGCGGGGTATGCCAAAAGATTCGTCTCACTTAGAGGAATTCAACGAAGTCGACGACACGTCGATCGGATGTCCGAAGCTCAAGATATTAGCGTTTCCGCTCCGAAGGCCCGGTTGGTTTCGTGTACGAACCATCCCGGAAGAATTCAAAGTAATCCAAAACCTTGAGTGCAATATACCGAAACGACCGCCTTGATCCAAGGATCGTGTTGCCTCTGACGGCGCGTCGTTCGGAGGCGCGTAGCTCAAGTTATGAGGGAATGACCGAAAACATCCAGAGACAGGGGGTCTGGGCCCGGGCCGACCCGGCCCGACCCCCCCTGGGTCGGCCGAACCGGGTCGACCAGGCTGGATCTAGTTCGGTCCGGCCAGGGCGCGGCCCGGCCCGGCCGGCCGTCCCGGCTCAGCTCGGCCGCGCGGCCGACCGAGGGAGCCGCGGGGCGCTGCCCTCACGGGATGAAGATGTTGCACCCCTCGAGGGTTCGCGCTGGAGTCAGCGGAGGCGGCATAGGCCGCGTCCCATGCGTGTGAGTCGGACCCGCACTGTCATGGGGTTGCTTGCCGTCGTCGCCACCGCCGCGCCGGCGACCCGCGCCGCCGGAGGCTTCCGTGGGCCCCTGGAGTTGCTCCGATGGTCCGTTTTCCTTTCCGTCTGCACCGGTGCTCCTCCCGGGTTCTGTTCTTCACTGCGGAAACATCAAATCGCCCTTGCGTCACGTTTTTTCGTCGCCCACCAAATCCGCACAACAATGAAGAAATGTGGAGGGTTGTCGGGCCGTGTTCATTCGGCCCGCACCCTCCACATTAGGCGATAACAACCGGGATGAATAATCAACATATAAAACAAAAATTTTAATAAATAAAAATTGTTCTTATGAAACCAGGTTCTTTATTTTAAAAGAAACGTTCACGGGAATATAAATTATTTCACAACAACCCCTACCTCGTCAAGTCGTCGCACGCGCGTTCTTCGCGGAATTGATCATCGCGGAAGGTGGGGACCGTCGCGTCGTCGCGGTATCCGGCGTTGCATCGACGAACTCCGAGGACCAAGAAACAACAGATTTAATTATAAATAATTAAATCCATGTGTTGTTATAAGCCACAAAGGAGGTTTAAAAGAAACCCTAAATCTCTTACCTCAAGCAGTTGGTGATCAGAGATTTTGTTGCGGAGGAAGGAACGTCACAAAAGAACGTCGCGGGAGAGGAAACGTCAGCGTCGCGGCACACGGTGTCGCGCCGTCGATTTCTGAGGGCTTGGCGTTCTTCGTGTTCTTCGCGTTCTTTGCATTCTTTGCAAAGGAGGATGAATAATTCTTGGTTTCTGTCAAATCCTCTCAATGAGTATTTTTCCAGAAGTCATGCGTTGGTCTTATTTTATTTCTACGCCACCGGATTTCAAACAGGTTAAGAAATGAATAAATTAATTTGTAGAATTAATTCAACAAAAAAAACTTCCCAATTAATTGGTGAGTTAAGAATTTAAAAAAATGCGTCAGTTGAATTTCATAATGATGGGTTTTCGCTGGTGCGTTACTTAGCGGAAAAGAAACGGTGGGGCTCGTGCGGGCCCCACCTCACAAATATCCTACCAAGGGGGTAGGATATTTTTGGATAGCACCCTATCCTTATCAACTCCGCTTAAGCATCTATAAGTGGCTTTCAAGCGGCTTTCAAGTGGTTTTAAGTGAAATTAAAAACAAAATTGTCGCACAACTTTATTTTATTTCATAACTTTAAACCCAAAAAATAAAAACCACACCCGAGCAAATGCAATTCCGAAAGAGGTGTTTCTAAGAAATTACCGGCGTTGCGATTCCATCGGTGCCCTCAGAATTTGATTCCGAGCACCGGTTCAAAAGTTAGAAAAACCCGCTCGTCCGTTCACTGAACGTACCCGAGCCAAACTTCGGAAAATGATTCCGGGCACATCGGGCCTCGGAATCAAGTGCCTTTAGAAACTGCGTTCCTGTAAAATTCCAAATAAAATTATGAATAAAAATTCCTTGAAATTTACGGGTCTTTACATTACTCCCACCTCATGGCTTTACATCCCCGTAATGATACATCATAAACTAGGGAAAAAATGTGGGTACTGAGCACGCATCTGAGCCTCCCGCTCCCAAGTGCTCTCCTGGAGGTTCCCGTGCTGCCATCTGATGCACACTAGAGGAATCGATCGTCCACGTAGAACCCACTCATGTCGATCCTCGATCTCCACTGGGACCTCCACAAATGTCGCCCCATCATCCACGTCTAGCTCCCCAAGGTCAATGATGTGCGTTGAGTCGTCCATGTGTCTCCTCATCTGCGATACGTGGAAGATGTCGTGCACCCGGTGCAACTGAGATGGTAGAGCCAGGCGATAAGCTACCTCTCCAATCCTGCTGAGGACCTGGAAGGGTCCGATGAAGCGTGGAGACAACATGCTACCTCAGCCAAATCTCTGTAATCCATGTCGAGGTGAGACACGCAAAATGACGTGGTCGCCATCCTCGAACTCTAGTGGTCTCCGCCTCCTGTCAGCATAGGACTTTTGACGGCTCTGAGCTGTCCTCATCTGCTCCTGGATGACATGGACCATCTCTATCATGGCCCGGACCATCTCTGGTCCCACAAGTTCTAACTCCCCAGGGTATGTCCAGCACAAAGGAGATCTTCATGGTCTTCCGTACAATGTATCATATGGTTCCATCCTGATGGTGGAGTGGTAGCTATTGTTGTACGCGAACTCCGCCAAGGGAAGGTGATCCTCCCAGCTTCGACAAAAGTCGAGGACATATGTGCGGAGCATGTCCTCGAGAGTCGGAATGGTCCTCTCCATATGACCATCCGTCTGAGGGTGAAAGGCGGTGCTCAGACGTAGTCGCGTCCCGAACACCTACTGCAACCCATTCCAAAGCTACGAAGTAAAGCGAGCATCCTGATCGAAGACGATAGAATATGGCACACCGTAAAGCCATACAATCTCTTGAACGTAGAGACGACCCATTCTCTCCACTGATCCCTACTCTCAGATGGGTAAGAAGTGTTCTGACATGGTGAGTCGGTCAACAATCACCCAAATGGAGTCGTGTCCTCTGGAAGTGCGTGGAAGTCT
The DNA here is from genome assembly GCA_963277665.1 of Viscum album. Lineage (NCBI taxonomy): Eukaryota > Viridiplantae > Streptophyta > Magnoliopsida > Santalales > Viscaceae > Viscum > Viscum album. Next base: position 836,835,109 of record OY728137.1, read on the forward strand.
ACTCACGAAGTCCATAGATATCCCATCCCACTTCCACTCCGGGACCTCCAAGGGCTGTACCAAGCGTGGTGGTACCTGATTCTCTACCTTCACCTGCTGGCAGGTGAGGCATCGATAAATGAACTCCGCCACAACCTTCTTCATGCCCAGCCCCCAGTGCTATCGTCTGAGGTCCTGGTACATCTTCGCCACTCCAGGATGTACCGTCAAAGGAGAAGTGTGAAACTCTCTCATCACCTCCTCCCGTAAAGCAACTGGTACCAAGGTACATCCTCTGAAAAGGATTTCGTGCTCTGATCCAAGAGAGAAACCATCAGGTGCCTATCCCGAGGATATCTGTCCACGCCATGTCTCACAGTCAGTGTCCCCATGCTGTGCATCTCTGACACGCTGTAGAAGTGGAGGAGACACTGTGAGAGACTGAAGGAAGGCTGCTCCGTCCCTATCCATGAAGGATATCTGCAAGGCGGCTATCTGCTCGGTCTCCTCCTCAAGTAGCTGAATGCCCATCCTCCTGCTGAGAGCATCGTCTACTAAGTTCCCCTTCCCAGGAGTATAGACTATCTCAAAGTCATAGTCCTAGAGGAACTCGAGCCATCGCTGCTGTCTCAGGTTTAGTTCCTTCTGAGAGAAGATGTACCTAGGACTCTGGTGGTCAGAAAAGACTGTAAAGATCTCGCCCATCAGATAGTGCCGCCATGTCTTCAGTGCGAAGACCACTACTGATAACTCCAGGTCATGCATGGCATAGTTCTGCTTATGCAACCTCAACTGACGTGATCCATAGGCAATCACGGCCCACTCCTGAATCAGGACACATCCGAGTCCGGTCCCTGATGCATCGTAGTAGACTACGTATCCAACTCCCTCCTCAGGTAACCTCAAGATAGGTGTGATGGTCAATCTCTGCCTCAGCTTCTGGAAGCTCTACTGACATATATCTGACCACACAAAGGGTTTCCCCTTCTTCTTCAAAGCTGAGAGTGGCGCCGCATCTTTGGAGAAGTCTGGCACAAATCTCCGATAGTATCCGACTAGACCCAATAAACTCTGCACCTCTGTCACGCTACTGGGTGGCTCCCAAGCTAGCACTGCCTCGATCATTGCGGGATCCAATGAAACTCCCGCCTCAGAAATGATGTTCCCCAAGAAGTGGACCTCACGTAACTAGAACTGGCACTTCGAGAGCGTTCCATAAAGCTGGTTCTCTTGGAGTGTGTCTAGTACAACCCGCAAGTGGTAGTCATGCTCCTCCTCCGTGGTCGAGTACACCAAAATGTCGTCGATGAAGACCACGACAAATCGATAGAGGTATGGCTGGAAGATCCTGTTCATGAGGCTCATGAACACTACTGGAGAATTGGTTACACCGAATCGCATAACCATGAACTCATAGTGGTCATACCGACACCTGAAGGCCGTCTTTTGCACGTCCTCGTCTCGAACTCTGAGCTGATGTTAGCCTGACCTGAGGTCTATCTTCGAGAACCACCGTGCTCCCTTGAGTTGATTGAGGAGGTCATCAATCCTCAGTAGCGGATACTTGTTCCTCACTGTCATCTGGTTCAGGTGACGATAGTCGACACATAGTCGCAATCTCCCGTCCGCCTTCTTGGCGAACAATATCGGGGAAGCCCAGGGTGAAACCCTGGGTCGGATGAACCCCTTCCCATGCAAGTCCTCCAACTATACCCGTAGCTCTCGAAGCTCAGAGGGGGACATACGATATACTGGAGTGGATATCGGGTCTGTCCCGGGGTACAGATCAATATAAAAGTCTACCTCTCTGTGAGGAGGTAGCCCTGGAACGTCATCGGGAAAGACGTCCGCGTACTAATCCACCACTGCAAGAAAACTAGGAATCCGCACGTCAACTACTCCAAGGATGAGGCTAGCCAACTGATGAGTGATGGGTTGTACCCTCTTCTGCGAGAGTCCCTCCTGTGCTGCAAAGGCTCCCTTCTCGCCGGTGAAGGTGAGCCTGCTTCCGTCGGTGCACACACAACGCACCTTGCGCCTAAAATAGTCAATCTGAGCATGGACTGTAGATAACCAATCCATGCCCAAGATGACGTTGTATGGCCTCGACGTCGCTACAAGAAGATCCCAGCCGAAGCTCTCACCTCCTAAAGTAATCTCACACTGCCAGAACCAGTTCGTAATCGTCGAGTTTTCTCCCGTAGGGGTATCTAGCCGTAAGGATCGAGCCAACGGATCTGTCGGAATCTCCGAGATCCGAACAAGGGCAGTGGCTATGAAAGAGTGACTCGCTCCTGTGTCTATAAGAACTGCAGCAAGGGTGTAATAGACACAGATCGTACCTCGAATCATCTCTGGCGTGCCGTGGTCGTAGGCCTCTGCTGCCTGGAGCTGTGTCTGTCTCTGCCCGCCAGCTCCTGGTGGTCAGGGTGGCCCTCCTGGTGGTGGTGGGGGTAGAGCCTCAAAGCGTCGCCCACCACCCACTGCTCGGCCAGCTCCTCTGCCTCGTCCGCCTCCTCCCTGCAGACCGCCACGGTCGACCCTCTACCTCTACCTAGGTGGCCCTTCCACCGTCTGCTGCTCCTCGGTACGGTGGGTCGGGCAGTCACGAGCCATGTGGCCCTGCCCGCCGCATGCGTAGCACTGCCTGCCTCTCGAAAGACTGGCTCAACGCTGTGTGCCCCGTACTGCTGAGCCAGTGTCCTGAGGTCATCTACGAGAGGGTCTGGTCTACCTGGAACCCTGAGTCATCCGTCGGCTACCTGCTGCCGAAGACTCCGCTACCTGCCGCCCTGCGGTAGGTCTCGCTGCTGATGTAGACTCAGTAAGAAAGCTCTCGATCAGAAGGGCTCGCTCCAGTACTCCTTCCTGGGTCGGGATGCTGAGGGAGATCAGCGATTCCCTGATCTCGTGTCTCAAACCCTGCTCAAAGTTCCGAGCCCGGAAGAAGGGATCTCGTACCATGTCGGCCGAGTAGAGAGAAAGATCGGTAAACCTCGCCGCGTACTGGGTGACCGTCAAGCTGCCCTGCAGCAGCTGAAGAAGCTCCTGGATGCGCACCGCACGGAGGGTGGCCGGGATGAACTATGAGAGGAAGAGGCTCTTGAAGTCTGTACAGAGAAGAGATGCATCATCGTGCACCTGGAGCATCAAGCTCCACCATTGGCCCACTGCTGCTTGCAGTAGGCTCGCCGTGAGGATCACCATGAGGTCTTCTGGTGTCCACACTAGCCTGAAAACTCGTATGACCACCTCCAGCTAGTCCTCGGCTACCTGGGGGTCCATCTCCCCACGAAACCTGGGTGGTCGCTGGCGCTGGAACTTGTGCAGAGCTCCGAGGCGACGTGTATCATCATCGGTCGGTGCTGGAAGCATCGGGGGCTCGGCAGGTAAAGGTACTGCCGGTGCCTCTGCTGTCAACGGGCCCTGTACCGAGGCCTCATCGCTCGGTGGGCTGTCGTCACGCTCTACTCTCGGAACCCTAGCTGGATGCTGTCGTGGGGCCATCCTGAAAAGGAAACAAGTGCGCCAGAGTTAGAAAAATATACCTGGTGAGCTGACACAAGTAATCACGAAGAAAACATGAAAACACACATGCAATCAATGTTTTCATGCATTAAGTCGGAAATCAGAAGTCAGGGTCCTGGTGTACGGATACGTCGGCCACCGCACCAACATTGGAATCCCTGGAATGATAACCACACTCAATACGCTAAACACTATTGCTTCACAGAGAGGAAAGATCAGAGTCTGCGGTAGAACCGACCGCCTCTGATACCATTTTGTCACGACCCGTCCTCTGGGCCCGTGCCGTGACTACCCCAAGCCTGCCTTCAATAGGCCAGGGGATGGCGACTAGCACCAAGGCGTAAATCCCGGAAAAAGGGAAGCCATTGCCTTTGGAAAGTAAAAAAGCACCATAGAGTAAGCATGCAGAAAAGTAAAAACTAAGTAAAAACTGTAACAAGCTGTGCTGAAAGTGAAAGGGGCTGGAAATACAAGCCCAACTGTAAAGTACAACTGAAAGAGGAAAACAGCAACTGAAAAGAAAAGCCGCAGCGTTGAGCCGTCCTCTGGAAGTCCCACCTGAAGCGTGGGTACAGATAGCCTCCACTGCTCCTCGGGTCCACCTGGACGCTCCGAGTACGTTCCGCCCAGTGGTCCACCTCCAGGTATCGTCCTTCTCCGCAAGCCTCCACCACGATCAGCGTTGTCCGTCGTCTGCAACCAACACAACGAAGTGTGGGCATAGCCCGTGCAAGGGTGAGTATAAGATACTCATTAGGGACCCCAAGACCCCCGATGGTCTCCCAGAATCCCCAAGGGATAATCCACAAAGGAAAGATACAATCACGAAGTAACATCCGACACGGCTTAGGTATATTCCCATACAGATACCTAAGTCATCGATTCCCATTCGGCTCCAACATCTGAGCCCAAGCACAACCCAGTCCACACCGGAAAGCAAAACATAAACTCACACAGGGTAACACAACACAGTCCACAAGGGAGAGTAAACAGTAAATCCACACAGGATAGCTCAACACAATCCACACAGGAGAGTAAACAGTAAATCCACACAGGATAGCTCAACACAATCCACAAAGGAGAGTAACACAAGATTCAGCTTACACAAGTATACTTTTTTGGATGATGATAAAGATGATCACTAATCCATCTAAGTCGTCGGACCCACAAAGGATCGATAGGAACTAACCCCCACCATGACCCACATAGGATCGGACCCACACAGGATCAATAGGTAACAAACACTGGCAAAGACCCACACAGGATCGGGCCCACACAGGACCTGTAGGCGCTGGCTCACACAGAACCGCTGAGCGCTGACCCACACAGGATCGGATCCACACAGGATCTGTAGCACTAATCCACGTAGGATCGCTGAGTGCAATAGTCGTCGCAGTCCACTGAGGATCTCTGCACAGTCATCATCACAGTCCACTGAGGATCTTTTTACAGTCGTTGTCGCAGTCCACTGAGGATCTCTGCATAGTCGTAGTCACAGTAGCAGTAGCAGCCAGCTCTAGGGTTCCCGCACACAGCAAGCTCGTTCGGGAGGGTCCGCTCCACGAGCCAAGAGGCTGATACATCAACTGACACAAGTCCGAAGTTGATGTATCTAAAAGTTCTGTATCGTCAACAGGAACTCAACGTCGCAAACGACGCGTCAATCGGACGCCCGGTCTGAGAGTTATTGGCTTTTTCGTCCTAGGGGCCCGGTTGGTTTTTAAGGAAAAACCAACCCGACCATACTCCACCTGCGTCCAAACCTCAGGCGGGGTATGCCAAAAGATCCGTCTCACTTAGAGTAATTCAACGAAGTTGACGGCACATCGATCGGACGTCCGAAGCTCAAGATATGAGTGTTTCCACTCCGAAGGCCCGGTTGCTTTCGTGTACGAACCATCCCGGCCGAACTCAAAGTAATCCAAAACCTTGAGTGCGATATACATAAATGAGAGTCTCGGTCCAAGGATCATGTTGCCGCTGACGGCGCATCGTTCTGAGGCCCGTAGCTCATGTTATGAGCGAAAGATCGAAAACATCCGGAGACAGGGGCTCTGGGCCCGGGCCGACCCGGCCCGCCACCCCCCCCCCTGGGTCGGCAGATCCGGGTCGACCCGACCCGGTCTGACCCGACCGGTCTGACCCGGCTGGACCCGGTCCACTTCGGCCAGGGCGCGGCCCGACCCGGCCGGCCGGCCCAGCTCGGCTCGGCCGAGCGGCCGACCGAGGGAGCCGCGGGGCGCTGCCCCCGCGGGATGAAGATGTTGCGGCCATCGAGGGGCCGCGCTGGAGTCAACGGACGCGGAAAATGCCGCGTCCCGTGCGTGTGAGCCGGACCCGCGCGGTCGCGGGTCCACTGGCAGCCGTGGCCGCGGCTTTAGCCGCGGCGGCCTTGTCCGGCGGCACGCCGGGGCGCCGCCGCCGGAGGCTTCCGCGGGCCACCGGAGTTGCTCCGGTGGTTCGTTTTCCTTCTCGTCTGCACCAGTGCTCCTCCTGGGTTCCGTTCTTCACTGCGGAAACATCAAATCGCCCTTGCGCCACATTTTTTCATCGCATGCCAAATCCGCACAACAACGAAGAACTGTGGAGGGTTGTCGGGCTGTGTTCGTTCGGCCCCACCCTCCGTGTTAGGCGATAACAACCGGGAAGAATAATCAATATATCAAACAACAATTTTGATAAATTAAAATAGTTCTTATAAAACCGGGATCTTTATTTTAAAAGAAATTTTAAAGGGAATATAAATTATTTCACAACAACCCCTACCTCGTCAAGTCGCCGCACGCATGTTCTTCGTGGAATTGATCGTCGCGGAAGGTGGGGACCGTCGCGTCGTCGCGGTATCCGACGTTGCGTCGACGAACTCTGAGGACCAAGAAACCACAGATTTAATTATAAATAATTAAATCCGTGTGTTGTTATAAGACACAAAGGAGGTTTAAAAGAAACCCGAAATCTCTTACCTCAAGCAGTTGGTGATCAGAGATTTTGTTACGGAGGAAGGAACGTCGCAGAAGAACGTCTCGGGAGAGGAAATGTCAGCATCTCAGCACACGGCGTCGCATCGTCGATTTTCGAGGGCTTGGCATTCTTCGCGTTCTTCACGTTCTTCGCGTTCTTCCCGTTCTTCGCGAAAGAGGATGAATAATTCTTGGTTTCTGTCAAATCCTCTCAATGAGTATTTTTCCAGAAGTCGTGCATTGGTCTTATTTTATTATTACGCCAACGGATTTCAAACAGGTTAAGAAAAGAATAAATTAATTCTTAGAATTAATTCAATGAATAAAACCTCCCAATTAATTGGTGCGTTAGGAATTTAAGAAAACGTGTCAGTGGACTTCCATAATGAAGGGTTTTCGCGGGTGCGTTACTTAGCGAAAAAGAAACGGTGGGGCTCGTGCGAGCCCCACCTCAAAAATATCCCTCCAAGGGGGTAGGATATTTTTGGATAGCACCCTATCCGGATCAACTCCGCTTAAGCAGCTTTATGTGGCTTTCAAGTAGCTTTCAAGTGGCTTTAAGTGAAATTAAAAATAAAATTGTCTCACAACTTTATTTTATTTCATAACTTTAAACCCAACAAATAAAAACAACACTCTAGAAAACACAAATTCGGAAGAGGCGTTTCTAAGAAATTACCGGCGCTGTGATTCCATCGGTGCCCTCAGAATTTGATTCTGTGCACCGATTCAAAAGTTAGAAAAACCCGCTCGTCCGTTTACTGAACGTACCCGAGCCAAACATCGGAGAATGATTCTGGGAACACCGGGCCTCGGAATCAGGTGCCGTCAAAAACTGTGTTGTTGTAAAAATCCAAAGAAAATTAAGAAAAAAAAATTCCTTGAAATTTACGTGTCTTTTCAAAAAAGAACCTAATTTTGACAATTTACGACATCTTTAATACTATCATTGTTATTTAGATGATCCATTTATTTTGGTGACTTTATATCATTAAATAAAATATAATTTATTTTAAAATCTCATTTATGTCAATTTTGACACTATTTAATATGGGATTGTTTTATAAAGTCATAAAAACTTGATTACTTCTCAAAAAATACATTAAAACATCCCTAAAATTTCAATGTCATTAAAAAAATTCATTTATGGAATCAAATATCTCATGTTATATTTATTTTATTATTATTTATAACATTTAATTTATTCTTCCATTAATAAATTAATTACTACATCATTATTGTATCACCATTTAATTTAATTATATATTTCTCAAAATATATAAATAAATTATCATGATATATATAAACATTTTAGCTTTCTAAATACTATTTACAGTCGAACATATCCCTTATATAACATCATATTAAAAATGATATATTTACTAAAAGTTGAATGTGATGCTTTTAACTCTTCTTTAAAGAAAATATAGTAAATATACTAATATTACACAAGTGGATTCAAAAGAATCACACATTTGACATGAGGATTCACTTGGTAAGAAAAAACATATACAATGAAATGAGGATAAGTTTTAGGTTAATTTTATAATTATATTATATTATTTTTTACATTTATTACTTGATTAACACTCAACCATCGTAAATAAATAAATATTTACTGATGTTACAATTCAAAAAGAAATAATGTTGATCCTATTAGATCAAAAAAATTATACTAATTATAACCATATATGTCTGTTTTTTTAAATTCATTTCAAAGTGGCAGTAAAATCATTTTTAATTCTAATCTCATAGATGTGTCTAAAAGGTGGGTAAAAGAGTTGTTCAAAAGTTCAATAATTTTTTATACCCAAATATATTATAAAATAATTCCTATAACATAAATTTATTTAATATATGTATTATTTAACATTTTTTACTTTACAATAAATTTAGAGTAAAATATTTATTTAAATGAAAATTTTGGTTTTTAACAACAGTAGAGTATTTTTTCTATTCATATAAAATTTAAATTTTATATAAATAGTACAATAAATTTAACCTAAGATAATTTTGAAATCGTGAATTAATGAAATTAAGTCTATTTTTAAAAAATAATGTCTATAAATTTCATAATGTTGGTAATACTATTCATTACCACTTTTTAAATGGCTAGTGTGATAGGTCATAGTTCACTCGAACTCGGTGTTGTATTTAATAAAATCTATGGAAGAAAATAAATTTATTTAAGAAGATAAATACTGTAAAATCTTGGGGTGTTAGATTATACATAAGGATAAAAGGTGGTTAAGTTTTGGTTAAAAAATATTTCTTTTTTATATATATTATTATTATTTTTCATGGTAAATTTTTTTTTCAATTTTTAGTAATAAAATAATTACATTAAATGCTGACTCAATTACGGAAATTGTGCAATCATTTTCAAATTCATGTAAATGTTATTGAAAAAATAAAATTATTATTATTCAGGTCACTTATATTGCCACCCAAATTTTAATGGGGAATATAACATATTAAGGGTGTGTGAAAGTTTTATATCCTAATTAAATTTATTTCTTAATGTCTTTAAGAATTAAATTAGTACTGTCAAAAAATGATATTATTAATATTTAATGTTAAATAGTATTTTATTAAATTATTTAAAAATCTTAAAAATTAGGAAATAAGATGAGTAGGAAGATAAATGTTACAAAATTTGACTCATTTTTCAATTATGAGCAAATTTTTAACTTATAAGTAAAATAATAACCCATTATGACTTAAAAATGTGTTACCGTACATAAGGTTAAAATAGGTTAATGGTGGGGTGAAAACTAAATACATGGTTTGAAATAACACCAAAACCTATATAAATTTCATCAGGTTATTATATTTTGAAATTATCCCCTTTTTGTTAAAATATTTATTCACTTGGATGCATTTATCTTTATAATTTCCTTATTATATTTTATTTGTTTATAAAATTCCATTAGTGTCCTCATCCCCACTTATAAATGGACACACCATACCTCTTTTCATAACCCCACTTGTTTCCCTCTAACTCAACCAAACCCTATTTAATTCTCTTATAAACTTCTTTATACATGAATGAGAGATTTGTTTCTACATCAAATATCATTCTATGGGTCCTTAATAAAGTATCTAAAGAAGGATAATTAACAGAGAGGTATTAATCTTACCTGACCACTTTCAATTCCATTCTACTTTTAAATCTTATAAATCTATTCTATTTATCATAAAATTATAAATTAAGTATAAAAAATGTATTTAAATGTTATTATGAACATTAAACTACAATTATCCATCGTATATTTCATCAAATGGGATGTTAAATCATCGCTCGTGCATATGTGTTGACAACCTCCACCATGTTGTGATACAATTAATTTTCCATCCCAATAATTCATGGATGGTTATTTTGATGTATTTAATGATTATAAATGATATTTATGAAATAATTATTCTATTTTAAATATGATATCATATCTATATTTTTACCTTCCCATCCATTGGAATTTGATAACGTCGCTCGTGTGTAAACGTGGACTACAACCTCCATGATGTGATTTGATCTATTCATAATTTACAATTTCAATCAACCATAATAATAAAATATTTTATTTATATATATGTTATAAATGATATAATAATAAATCTATAAAGTTTAATTTTTATTTATCTTTCTTTTGTTCCATCCGTTGAAAAGTGAGAACAATGAACTTGCATACGTACAACCTACTGTCTCCATGAATGATGTAACTCATTTTTCTATCTATAAATTTATTTGAAGACTATATATTTAATGAATATATATGATATTAATATCTTTATAAATAGTATGAATATTATTTAATGATAATAAAATTAGAAGGACTGAATCTATCAAACCAAAATTATTATGAAAAATGTAACACTAAACTCCAAGAAATAATGATATTAATAAGTAATTGTTAATAAATTGGTGATGAAATGTTATAAGTATATAATATAAGATATTATAATAATTTAAATTAATATTTTTTGTATGTATACTAAATTTTAAATTATTATTTATAAATATATACTTTATTTGACGTAATCCAAACTTGAGGTAAAGGTTTTTCATATGACATTTATTTCTATGAGTTATAAGCTATATTAAGCACTTCATTACATTATGTGGATTGTATATAGATCAGTAATGTATTTTATTATAATTTCATATGATTTATTTGTATTTAATACTCCTTATATGTTTGTACTTTTAATTAGGTTTTGATACAAAGTTTAACAAACCAATAAGGGATTTAGGTTACCATCTCATTGTTTTACGAGATTGTTTATGTTTATGTATCTAATGAGGAAATTTAATGATCAATCCCTCATGTATCACATGAATTTTATTCTCATATGGTTATATATAGAGATTAAATGTTTTTATTTAATTTTTATCCCTTTAAAAACTCAATAGACTAAGATAATATTCTTTATGCAATTCCATCATTATTTATCTTGTCTGTCAAAAATATTTTTTCTTTGATGTCCATATTTCATAAAATTGTATCATTTTTTATTGATCTCGAATGATTGATTAAGTTCATTTTTACCAATCATTTAATTTTTACAAAAATTTTAAAAGGAATCTTATTTTATTCTTTCTAAATGATTACATTTTAATTTTTACTGAATTTTTTAATGGAATATTTGTGTTAACATACATGACATGAAAAAAACTTCCTTCCATCATGATAGCCCAGTGCATTAATGAATCCTTTAGAATATTCCAATGTTATTTTAAAATTATTTTTTCCCTTAATATTTTTGAAATTATTAAATTTAATTTCGTCATTTTAATATTAAAAGGGTATTTTCATCATTAAATGTTCAAGTGATATTTTAAAGTAATATTTCTTAAGTTATAACATCCATTGATGTTACTTCTAATAAACTATGTTCATGACCAAATGATACCGTAAAAATTCATTCCATAGATGACTTATAAATTATGAATAATTATATAAAACTAATTTCTTCCCACATGTTAATTATTTTATGATGATACATTTATGAAAACTTTTTATTTTCCCTAGGTTATACTATGATTCTATGATGTAATGATTATGAAACCTATTTTTTTCCATGGGTTATGAAATGATAAATGTTTTATGATCCTATGGAACACATATATATGATTTCTAATTATGTATGAGGGGTACTAGAATGATATATTTGGTCAATTAATTGGGTAATGATAAATATATTATGAGATAATAAGGACTAGAATGGGGTCCGAACCTAGTTCATCAATGGACATTATCCACTATGACAATCTTGGAAGTGATCCTTGAATAAGGATACAATATAACGGGGAGTGAACCTAACGCACTACAACAATCTTTGATGTGGTCCTTGACTAATTAAATGATTCTTCCATCTTTATGTGTATGCTATAAACATTAGTATTATGATTATATTATGATCTCATGGATCAAAACCTTTAATTCCATTATCATTTGTGATTTATGAACTACCAACCCTTATTCCATGAATCAAGATTATTATATATGTTATAGAGGGTATCATTTCAAAATGTTATACACATGTTTACAAACCATTATTCTCATGTTTTAATTAATTGATGATTGATATGTCTCATTTTTAACCTTACTAAGAATATGGGCTCACCCTTTATTATGTTATACTTCCTTAGGTTATGAAGAATAGTTTTAATTATGATATGTATAATAAGGTTTCTATTTGTGAATTAATTAATAGAATAATATGTATAAATCTTATGAAAATGTTTTTTATATACCCATTTTTTCAATTACACTAAAATAATATGATTTTATCATGTATTGTAATGTTTTTTACTAAATATTCATAAAATAAGTTGTAATATTAATATATGAAATATATGTTTAGTTATAGTTCATATCATAGAAAAGTTTACATACCTTTGGAAATTATTATGAGAAAATATTAATGAAAATACTTTTGATAATCCTATTTATAGGGTAAATTATTAAGTTTTGGTAAATAAGGGAGAGTGATTTTCCTCGAAATACATCTATTTTTAGACTAGATAAGTGGTCATGGTTTTTAACAAAATTAATCTGGGGATAATAACCCTATAAAGAGTTAGTTGAGTATATATCAACAATAACTGCAGTTTTTAGGAGTTCTGCTATACATAAAACCTGGTTTGACACTCTTAGGGGATTTTATTACGTTAGTTTACTTTTTATTTATCATGCATCATAAAGTATTTGAATAGATGATGATCATCATTGACCTAGGTTAATCCTACGTATCTATAGAAAGAAAATGTGTCCTAATTATGTAACCCTATAAATTATTTTTGATGATTATACAGTTTCCCATTAGGATTTTTATTCTTGGTACTATGGTTTTTGGTTTTAGAAAATGGATGGAACTAGAATAATTCATATTATTGTTTAATATGCCAAACAATGGAATGATTTTAAACATGAGAAATAATGTGAAATTTGAACTAGAAGGTGTAACCATGTGATTATGCCTAATATGATATCATGATACATTATTACCAATATAAACATTACTGACATTCATATCCCATAACATAAGATGATGATGTACTTTTAGGATATTTTATGTGGTAATTACCATAGAAAAAAATAAAGTTTAATATTCTTCATGTCATTAATGTGGGAAGGAGAACCGAGAAGAATGTCTTAAAGGATGAGAACGATGTTTTCTATGTGGAAATGATGTTTATATAGAAACTAAGTTACTGGGAATTAGATGTATTATAAATGGTGAACAAGGGAATTATCCATGTCAATTCCCAAATGCAATGTTTAAATCCTTGACCAAGTAAGTACCTATGTTATTCTAATCATTTATTTTCAAATATAAATAAGTTTATTTATTGGGATTCATGAAATATGATATAATATTTTATTAGAAACGATAATATAGTTATAAGAATTGTGAAACATAAATATATTGTACTATAATTGTTTTTATTTGTTGATTTCTAAGCATATACTAAATAGTACCAATATCTAAGAAAACTGAATTGATCGTAAGGTAATATTTTATAGATAAAACATGATTGAGGGAATAATATTTGTTAATATTTTTTTAGTGTTAACCTAATTATTTTTAGTTGAGATAATGATATGGTTTACTTTGATAATGTAAATAATATATTATTGGTGAGATTGAATTCAGTTAGTGTTTTGATGAATAATTGATTTAGGTCATCTTAGATGAATGTTATTGTGTTTTTTGGATTTATGGAACATATTCAATATCTTGTGATTTTATTTGAGGAATAATGATAGTGTTAATTTTTTGAAGATTATATATTTTCATTTAAATTTTATAGTAATTTAGGTTATTATATTGTTTTTATAGAATCATGGTATTTACATGTTTCATTCATGAAATTCAGAGCTATATCATGTTTTTTTGGGTAAAATGTTTAATATGATTTTTAAAAAAATATGTGAACAAATATTTCTGATTTTTGCTTTTTGAGAATTTTCAGACTTATTTTTTAGAATTATTAAGTTTAACAACATATGAAATGGGTTAAGTTGAAATATATGTGTTATTTTTTAGATTTTAGAGATTAATGTACGTTATTAATCTATATTATATATCTTGTTCTAATCATTATTGTTTTGGAAAATATTTAGTGGTAGAAGGAATGAATTGTGCAGATTTTGACTTATTAACAATTAATATTAGTGCGTCAGTAATGAAAAATACATCTTGAATATTCATTTCATGGAGTAATAGATGAGTATACATTGATTTAAGCACGACCGAAGGATGATGTTTTTATTATAAAATCGAAATAAATCAATTATGTATAGTTTATTATGTTCTCTATATATATTATAAAATAATCCCTCAATTATAAGAAGAATATTTTTAAATAAAAAATTATACTTTCTTAATTATTTCTAATTAATATATGGTCTTTTCTCCCTACAATAATTTATAGTTTTATGGTCATTAAATTTCTCATGACGATGTTCTTTATCGTTGTATATTAGTCCTTAGACATTAGATTCTCTTCTATGTATATAATTTAACATCCCACAAACATACTAATTATTTGGGAACCCAATTGTTTTTTATTATGGGTAACCATTATATTTTACACATCCCCTTTTAAAAGGAGGTTTATTTATCCCATTATATAATATAGGTTTTCAATAAAGGTTTTATAAAATATTTATCCTTTAATGACCAATATAAAATTTTGAGGGTGCAATTTTCTTATGGTGGGTTTGGCAAAGGAAGCTCCATGAAAATTTACTTTCATTGAATAAAAGGGTTGATAATTTTCATACCATGTAACACTAAGATTTAATTGAATTGTGATTTATTATAAAGATATTTTTATTTAAATGTGTCAATTATCATATTTCCATGGAATTGGTGGGAATTAATATGATTAAACACATTGTGAAATAAATGTATAATTTTATTAATTAATATAAAAGTATTAATTATTTATTATAAAAGTATGACTAATAGTTATTACAATTTAATGTTTAAAAACACATTTTCATAAAAAAATGTTTCCTATTGAACTTTTCACATCAAACCTTAATTAACTTCCACCAAATTGTGGAAAAGTATTTCATAAAATTAGAAACTTTTTTTAATTATTTAAAATAATATATATTTGCATAAAATTTATGTATTTTTCTGAAAAGCATGATATTTTAGTGAATAATTAAAAATACAGACTTTTCAAATATTTTCATATCTTTTTACTTGATCAAGTGATTTAAATAGCATAATATATTTTTTATTTCATATTATGTTTTAATATGAATTTTTTATTTATCATAATCTAATTAATTATATTAATATTCCAGATTTTTATAGACGTTAATTTGGATGATAAAAAATTCTTTTTTGAAAAAATAGATTTTCTTTTTATTATAAAAACTTATATTGAAACTAATTTCATCAACTTATAAGGATTTTATGTTGGAAAAAGGATACCATTTTTGTGA
The DNA here is from genome assembly GCA_963277665.1 of Viscum album. Taxonomy (NCBI): domain Eukaryota; kingdom Viridiplantae; phylum Streptophyta; class Magnoliopsida; order Santalales; family Viscaceae; genus Viscum; species Viscum album. The sequence continues at coordinate 836,850,542 of OY728137.1, forward strand.
TTTAGTGGTCCATATCTATTAAATAGTCACATTTTGATTTTGGTAATTAAGATCAGTAATCGTGGTAAATATGTTTTCACCATTATAAGGGTCGAATGAGTAAAACAACATTAAAACCAAGCTAAATGTTCTCAAAATCAACACAAAACATGGATTTATTAAATTTAATGTAATTAATTCTTCTATATACCTTCTAAATTATAATATATGTAATTTTGGTTCCGTTTTCATGTGATAATAAAATTTATATTATTTTAACTATTGAAAATGTTCAAATGTCACATCCATGAATTTTATATCTCATGAAATCCAAAATGATAAAAAGGTAATAACTTGTGATATAAATATTATTATTAAATTTTATTAAATTTTATTTTTCAGGGAGATTGGTTTTTATTTTTTAGTGATTCAATAATTCCCTTAAATGCTTACACAACGTTGGCACAACACTTGTTGAATAATTAGAAAAATTATCTAATTTTTTAGAGGCTAAAATTTAAATTTATTGTGTAATTTATATCCAAAAATATTATATATTCATATAATATATTATGTATTTTTCAAAGGATAATATTTAAATTTCATTACAATCTTCATGTATTTAAATTCAAATTAAAATAATAGTATTGAAAATGAAATTAATGATATTTTATCTTAAATAATATTTTATTAAATTGATCAAAAATAAAGAAAAATATTTCAAGAGGAAAATTAGGGAAATTAATTGACTAAAGTTTCACTTATTTTACCATATGTAATAAATGTGGAAATAATCACCTTATTAAATTCTTGAAGGAAATGGGAGATTGTTATAAGTGCGGATAAAAAGGACACCAATAATGTGATTTCAAGGGTAAGAAAAAAATTTCTAATGTAAAATGATTCATCTGAATGATGTTGAGACACTACGCGAATCAAAGTCCTAATCATAATAGTATACCACAAATGATGTTATTGGATTATAATCATGTTATGATAGTACTTTAGATGAAGAGGAATAACTAGTGTACTTATTTTGTTATTTCATTTTAGTGTTGTATCAACAGTATAATGGTTACATGAATTATGAAGATAAATAAGGATTGTTCTGCAGTACTATTTTATTGAAGATTTGAGATTATATGGTTCTAAGAAAAGTGACATAATAGTAAGCTACACTTTTTGGAAATTACATTGTTGAAGAAAAGGTAAACCTTAATATGGTTCTGATAACGAGGTAGTGTTTTTGGAATAAGAGATGGTTGATATTGGTAATTTAGGAATTTGTAGTCTTGTAAAAGAATACATGATGAAGGCGTTCACATGTTATTACCTAGAAAAAATGTTCCTCATTATGTTTAACTTCATTATAAATTTTGGACTAAGAGTTTGGATATAATTATTTTGGATAATTCTAAAGGCTGGAATGGATTAAGATTGAAATTGGATACTATTGTTACGGTTATTTTTGGATTTCCATAAAAAGTACAACCCAGAGGTCGGGCGGAAACCCGTCACGTCCGGCAAAGCTGCGAGACTTGAACCCACAACCGAAGGGATACAACGGTGTATCACCTATCACTGACCCACATGATTTCCTAGATTGAAAAATGTAGTTTTTTTAAGGGTCTAGTAGATTAATTATAAATTCATTTTTTTGGAACCCTATACGAATAGGATAAATAGAATATATTTATTAATTTTGATTATCATTTAGATTAAAAGATAAGTTTGTAGTAGAAATTAGTTAATGTATGGAACTCTACTTGGAAAGTATAAATTTTTTTCTTATCTTATTCTATGAAGAAATAATTTCTTAAACTTTAGGTAAGGCATCTTTAAACAAAAAATGTGTTATCCTAATACCATACATTTTGTTAAACCGATGGTATTTTAAATAATCATAGATTGGTGGATTTGATGCCCACAATTCTATAATTGTTTATGATTGATGACCTTAATCACTCCCTATAAATATTTACTTCTTTCTTCCAATTATGTGTCTCTAATTTCCAAAAATGTTCTCCTAGTCGAAGTCATAATTTTGTGGTGACATTTTCATTTCCCTTTTCCTCATTTTAAGACTAAAATTTTTTTAACCCAATTTCGGATATTGGTTTTCCCGCAATGGTATTTTCTATTTTCAACATTTATTTTCGAAGAACAATTTCAAATTGTGAGGATGCAATTTATTAAAGGAGTAAAGAATTTTACACCCAAAAATTTCATAGTACATTATTTTTTCAAAGTAAATTCAATAACTATCACTACACACAACCCCGAGTTCAAGCGCACCACAACTTACTAAACAAGCCATTCAAAATTGTTTATGAATAGTATTAACTTAATTTTGAACTATATTTAATCCTTATAATTTGATAATCCATATTATGATTTTCTTAGACATAATGTAAGAACTAATTGACTTTTTTCAGATTAATTATTTTCCAAAAAATGCACTTTTACCGCCTTTAAATTGTGAGCCCTTTTCAAATTAAATATTTGAAACTTTTATATATTTAATTTGACAAAATAGACATCTTCTTTTGAATTGGGAGATAATAATTTTTTTAAAATAAATTTTTGGTGTTTTTCTGATAACTTTCATATTTGTGTGAATTGTGAAAAATACTATATTTTAACTGAATTTTTTTTATTCTAAATAATTTATAGTGTTAAATTATACATTTTAATGGTTTTTAAGTATAAACATATTATATTTTTACCATTTAATCTAATTCTGGTCATTTTAAGTAATTTCTCTTTGAGATTAGACAAAAACATGTGTCAATCTTTTGATCGATATTGTTTCTTAAAAATACGCCATTTGGTCTTAACAACAGGAAATAATTTTAAATTAATAAATGAAAATTCTATGTTATGAATTTGGTAAAATGGACTTCATTTTTGGATTTGGAATATCGAAATTAGATTAGGGTGAATTTTTGGTATTTTTCTGAAAACTTTCTATTTTTGATTCATAATGAAAAAGACTGAGTTATTGTTTAAAACCAAAATTTTATTTAAATAATTATTTATTTATTTTAAATATATTTTATGTCAAAATAGATACATACTACTTATATATGTTCAATTTAATTCATTGGAGTTAGTTTATAATAATTTTTGATATATAAAAAGTTTATTAAAATTTTCACCATCTTTTACCCACCTCCTAGGAGAATTTTCGAATTCATATAAAACATAAACTTACTGCTTCTGTGATTTCAATTTATAAAATATGAGAGACATGGTTAATATCAAGGATAGAAATGTGGTTCAATAAGATAAAAATAAATTTTGGTGAATAGTAACTTTTTAGTTTTATTTACCACAGTTAAAAGTAAATATGGAAATAATGGTAAAAAATGATATTATTATTAGCCTAACACATGTACTAATTCTATTTTATTAGTTTAATTAGACCAAAAACAACCATAGGAATATAATATTACCCTTTAGTTCCACTTGGATTAGATTAAGACATTTATTATTATTTTATATAAAGAACAGTTAAAAGAGTTAAAATCAAAGTTTAATAACTAAACCATTTATAATATAGGGTTATACATAATATAAATTCAACTATAAATATTAATTAGAAATATAAAACGATTTCCTACATAATTGGATTTTATTTATAATTTTTAGAGATTATATATTTATATTTATTAATGACACAATGAAGATGCAATAATTACCTTATTAATGAAAGAATCAAATAAATGGTATTATAAATTTTAAAATAAATATATATTCAAAGTCTTTATGACATCCAAGAATTTTATAGGTGAATATGACATGTTAGGATTGATTAAATTTTTTTTTGAATTAAACATTATTTTATTATTTTAACAAAAAACAAATACCATATAGTGTCAAAATATACATAAAATAGTTTAAAAAAATATATTATATTATTAATTGATATAACGGTCCTAAAAATCTAAGTTTCATCCAAAAGACTTATATAATAATATATATAACATTAATGAATCAATTTTTGTTCTATTGGCAGTATATAGTAAGTTTATTATCCATGTAATATAAAAATACAAAGAGACATGGTAAATGTTAAACTATTTAACTAAGAGTTATATCTAAAGGTTTAGGTTAATATAGTGACCCAAACCTATCTAAAACCTATTTTTTGAGTGGTTTTCGACCCTTCCCCACATTATACTTTATATAATACATTTTTGAGACATTAGAAACCGAAAATTATTTTATTATAAAATAATATTTCTCGCCTTTCTTAAGGTTCCCCTCACCCCTCTTATAAAAGGGAACTTACACATAACTTAATATCACACCTCCAAAGACATTTGGATCTTCCAAACTCTGCACAAATATCCTCCAAACTATCCTAGCTTCATCCTAGAGGCCTTACTTTAGTCATAAATCCATCTTAAGGAGCACTTTTGATCAAATCAAAAGGAAGAACCCGAAGAAGAGGTAATAATTTCACCACCCTCTCTCATGTTTTTTTCTTCTTCCACTTCTTCATTATTTTTTAATTCCATTATAAAATAATAACTCCAGTATCTTATATATATTTTTATGTTATTATAAATATAGAACAAATATATTTATTATTCTATCCATCTTATGAATGATAATGTCACCATGCGTGTGTGCGTATGGCTTACCGTCTCCACGCCGTTGTGTAATTTTTTATTCAAAACTATTTCATTTGGATGGATATAATGATGAGTAATAGGTATATAAATAATAAAAATAACATGATAATGTCTTTGTAAAATTAATATACCATCCAATTCTACACCTTTAAAGAAATGATATTGTCACTCGTGCGTACGTACGGATTACCGTCTCCACGACGCGACGAGATTCATTTCCACGTTCACCATTCATCGACAATTATAAAAATATATATTAATAATAATTATTTAATATATGATATAATAATTCTACCAGAGATATATATATTTATATTTACTTACATATATCTTATTTAATTATTTCTGTTCAATATGATATGAAAATGGAAACATCGTTTATGTGTACGTACAAACTGTCATCTCCATTAATGGTGTTTTTCATTTCATATATTTGTCTATTATACATTTTTATATTCTAATAATATATGATATATAAATCATGTTTTATATTCTGGATGTATTTAAATATCTTTCTACATGATACGATAAATAGTAACAAGTTAAAAACACGTACGATAAAGAAAGTGATTATTACACAAAATGATAATTTAACATGAAAAAAATTATTAAATGGGTAGTATAAAGTTATAAATTAATAATGTATGATTTCATAAATATTAATGTGGTTCTGATATAATTTAATAACATACTATGGTCTTCATAAATAAATTTAATCATACCCTCGACTAAAGGAGAGTGCAAGATAAGGGGTTTTCATCTCACTCTTTATTCCCGTGAGATTCATACTATGTTGCCACTATTTCCATTTTGTGTGGTGTATTTACTACCCATAATTGTATTCTTTTTGTAATACACTTTAATTTATGTGTAATTACATATTCATTATATGATACTTCTTTCATGGGGTGTATGTTTCGTAAGTTACCAAATTGGTAAAGGTTAATTACTCAATCTCATTATTATCTGAGATTGTTTATGTGTAAGTATTTACTGGGAAATTTTTATCATCCATGTCCATTTTTCATAAAAATGATTTCAAAATTAATATTTTAAGGACTTTTGGAAGTTAATAATTATCAAGATCATAATATTAAATGATTTAAAGATTTATCTTTTCAAATCTTTTTAATTAATGTCCATGCTTTCAAAATGATTTTTAGGATTTATTTATATGGATATGAATGTAATAAAATGATTATTATTTTCAAAAGATTCAAAGTGGTATGGGACACTTTGATTCAAAAACATTTTTAAATTACTAATTTATAAAAGTGTGACTTTTAAATGATTTTACCAAAAGTTTATTTCTCTCAAAAAGTTTTACTCGTCAACTATGTCAGCATCCTTTGCTGGATATTATTTTTGATTGACGATGATTTATTATAACACAATCTTCCATATTGTATTGTATGAGTTATGATATGTTTGACTATGGATGTTCTATTTTTATACCATTCATGGTTTATGGTTAAAGCATCGACCTTTTGTATGCTAGTTCTAATACGAATGTTTATGTTATGTTTCAAACTTTTCATATGAGGAATGTATTGGACATAGTAAGTGATGGGTGGAGCCCACTATAGCTCCTCGATGCATCTGTAGGTATCATTAGACAACTGGACATGGAATTGGCCAAAGCCTTTCCCAATTAGATATATGGTTTTGGCGGAGGACTTAATCATTTTTAGACATCTTGTCCAAAGCCTTGAAAAAATGTTTCAGAATGTCTGAAATTATACATTCCCTCATTATGAAAATAATATTGATGGTTTATGTGGTTATTAGATGAGTAGAATATCCATGAATATTTTTCATTACGACATTATTTACTCATCTCATATTTCTTCCATAAAGTGTTCATTTTTATTATTTATAAAGTCACGTGTTTCCAATTATTCACCATGCATATTGTTAATGTTATCATCCGCTAAATAATTTAACCTTACTGAGCATCTGAGCTCACCTATTTATTATGTTTTATTTTCCCAGGATCCCAATAAGTGTTTTATGTTTGAGATGTAGGGTTATTATATGGAAACAATGGCGTTCTCAAAGTATTTTTTTTGTTTGTTAGAAAGTGTAATGTAACGTTCTTGTATGTAATCTATTTTCTAAGACTGCTAAACTGATCGGTCTTTTGGGGTTTTATTCATTGTAATCTTGCCAATGTATTAAAATAATGCACCGAATCTGGATAACTGGGGTTGGGGAAATTTCACCAAAAAGCTTTTAATGTGTCAATAGGATAGGAGAGGAAATTTCATTTCATAATTGGGGTAGAGGGCCCACTTGGAAACCACATGGAAAATTCCTACAAAAAAATAAAATGATAAAGTCCTTGCCAAGGTAAATTATTCAGAATGGTAATATATTATAATATGGGATAATATAATTCTAAAATATTTCCATAAATTAGGATATGTATTGGTTTTTTTTTAATCATTTTTTTATCTTTTAGTATAACCCATGATAAACATGTTTTAACCATAATCGTGAAAATTAATTTTTATTTTTTTGACAATTCATTATGATCAAAAATATAGTATAAATAATTAAATAGTATTAATTATGATAAATCAAAATATTTAATAAATTTTACCAAATTAAATTCATATAAGTGGAATAATTAAATTTAAAATAAAACCCAGAGACACGATGAAAATGAGTTTTCCAATGAAAAGGTTTACATTAATATGAAATGTTTTTATATCAATATTAAATATAAAAATAATTTAAATAACCCAAATTTAATTAATAATAATATATATATACTAACTTTTTTTATTCCATTTAAAAAAATTACTTACTTCTAAATTTATTAAATGAGACACCGGTTTTTAGTAGAAATTAGTATTTTCCACTACTCATTGAAAAATTTAAATTTTCTAAATATATCATAAATTCATCCTAAGATAAATTTAACAATGTCATTTGAAAAATTAAATTTATTTTATCGAATACAGTTTTTAAAAGCGTAAAATTTTAATTTTATTATTATTTATCAAAAAATAATAAAAAACATTTTTGAGGATAATGTATTTTTCATTCCTATAAAGAATTGACTATAAAATTAGTACTTCTATATGAATATATTTTTTTATAAATACATTATACCTAATTTTTTAAAATTGGTTATTTCTATTCATATCAAAATGTTTAACAACTATGTTATAATATTAAAATTAAAATAATTTTTGTAGTTTTAGTATATTATGGTTCGTTAAAACTCTGTATCCAGTGTAACACAAGATATCGAAGAAATTAAATTTCTTTGATAAAAAATGTTTCGTAAAATCATGGTGGGTTACATTCTATCCCCATTATAATAAACTACACTGTCAATATTATTTCACTTTCGTATAATAAAATCCTTGTACATCTTCTTCATTACTTCCTCAGGTTCCTATATATGTTTTTAGAATTTATAGTTCACCGAGAGAATATTAACCATGTGACTATTATTATTATATAGAAAATTATATATATGATCCACTATTTAAAATGATTTTTACTCATAGAGAATATCAGGCTCTAGTGGCATCACCTCTGATTTCAATACATGTTTCAGATCTGGTATGTACTTCTTCAATACAGATACATATAACACAACATGAACCTAAGAGTGGTTAGGTGGAAGCACCATGTGATAAGATAATATATAATTAATCAATAATATTTAAGTGACAAATACTCATCAGGATTATTATTTCTTTCTTTGAAAATCTCATGACCTTCTTCCATAGAGACAATTCAATAAAAAAGTTCTCACTAAATTTAAATTTATGATCACACTGACAATTTCCAGCATATATTTTCTATCAACTATGAGATGAATTGATGTGTTTTTGAATGGTTCTAAATTTCTATATCGTTTACTCATCTAGATCAAGTTTTAATTTCATTTTTTCACCTAATTTAACCTTGTATGTTGGATTTCTACACTTTATTCATAGTGGGATTTATAAAGAGTCATCAAAAAACTTGAGTAAAATTTATTATTGTAATGAAACTATAATAGAAGAATGTGTTGATCCCAAACACCTTTTAAATCCATTAAACAAGATATCATAATATCCTCTATGGTTTGAGTGGTCTTATCCGACTGACCATCTTTCTGAGGATGATATGTAGTGCAGAAATATACCTCTAAATCCAGAACATGAAAATCAATTTTATAAACCATAAATGTAATCGTTGGATCCCTATTATATATTATAAAATGTGGTACTATATGAAAAAATAAAACTTCCTTAATGTATATATCAAAAAAATTATTTAATTAGAAATCTTATTTTAAGGTGATGAATTGTTATAACTTATTAAGGGGATTGAATATAACCTATATGTAACTATTACCCTTAAATTTTTTTAGTATTCCCAATGATAAAATCCATGGTGATGTTTCATAATTTTATTACTAGAATGGGTAATGGTTCCAACATCCCCTTCCACATATAACTCTTAGAAGTAACTTTCAGCAATACCATGAACAGAGATAAAAACTTTGAAATTTCTCTCTTTATATCTTCTCACTAGAAATACTCATTTAGAACTATATCCATCTTTATACTTATAGGATGAATAGTTATGTAAGAACTATGAGCCTCCTCTAAAATATCCTTCTTAAAAATTGTTATGGATGGAAAAAAAATATGTGGTTCTCAAACCTTATCATTCCATCATAATCAAGTTTAATCCCAAGAATAATTTTGACCTTCATCTCTAGTTATAAATATTCTCGCATTTCCTCTTTAATCTTTACCCATATTGAAGGTCGAACACTAGTATGGGAATGATTTGATTTGTCCCCTTCCTCCAGTATTTCCATATCCATTCTTTGAAAATTTAAAAATATTGCATCTTTTTTATGATCATTATAGAAGATAAATCATAATCCTTTCGATTGGAAACATTAGACACCTTTTCCCATTTCCCAGGGTAGATATATAATGATCTGTAAAAATCATTAATCATATCCAACCGTCATTTTGAGTGAATATTAAACACTTTATATTTGGATACATAATATTAGCTTTTATGATCAATTTATATATATATATATATATATCACACCTTTATCCATAATACAATCCATTCAAATCTTTAATGTAAAAAAATCATAGCTAACTCCAAATCATGATTTGGGTAATTTTTCTCGTTGATCATAAATTGTTGTGGGGCATAAGTTATCACCATGTCAGTCTTTATGAACACACATCCAAATACCTTAATTGATTCGTCATTATAGATTAAAAATACTTATCCACTACACGGTAATGTAAGAACATGTTCAATGACTAACCTTCTCTTCAGTTCCTAGAAATTTTCCTCACATTCATCTATTTGAAGGAACTTGTCTAACTTCTTAGTTAACATGATATGTATACTAGATATAATTGATAAATTTTTCAAAATAATAAATACAATAAAAAAACTATAGATCTCAGTCACTGTGGTTGGTTTGGCCCAATTTTTAATACCTTATGTCCTTGATATATCCACTGATATACCCACACATGAGATTATATTAACTAAAATTTGAATTTCTTATAGCCAAAATTCAAACATAGTAACATTCATATACAATATATCCTTCCTCAGGGACTTCAGTACAATCCTCAAATTATCTCCATGTTATTCCTTACTCAATGAGTATATAAGAATATCATCTATAAAGACTACTATAGGTTTATCAAGGTAATCTCTAAGGACTCTATTCATTAAATACATGAAGATAGTGTGGGAATTAGTAAAACTAAATGGAATAATTATATATTTATAGTTTCAAACCTTCAATGAAATGTTTTTATGGGTATATCATCTTCTTGAAAATTAATTTATGAAAATGAAAATGATGGTTGGTATTAGAAAAGTATATATCTTTTCATAGTTTATCAACCAAGTCATCAAGATGGGATAAAAGATACCTAATACTGATTGTGATCCTTCTAGTTCCAAATAATCAATACAGTGTCACATTGATCCACCATTCTTCATAATATAAGGAAATTTTGCACCCAATTGTGACAAATATGGAAGAATGAATCCATTTTCAAGATTATCCTAGAGTAGATTAATAAATTAATACAACTAAGTCAAGTCCATTCTTTATGTATTCTTTCCAATAGGTGTAGAACAATGTATGTGTTCAATTGAGAAATGAAATTCACAATTTGGTGAAAGACTTGGAAACTCTTTTAAAAAGCTATCAACAAACTCCCTCACAATAGGCAAATCATTTATGTTGAGTTTCTCCCTACCCATATCAGATTAAAACCCCTTTAATTACAAATAAATACCCATAATGTGGATTAAATTTTTAATGGAAGATTATATTAATCGTCACACTGATAGAAGATCATATGATGGTTTAGAATACCAAACATGAATACATATCGTTGAAAATAGATGTGGTAATTATTTATACAAATAAAATCCATGCCTATGATTACATCAAGTTCATCCATAGAGATAATAACGAGATTTTATAAAAGCAAATTCCAACAATCTTATACTAGAGAAGCGTCATATTCATGAGATGTGATCATCAGAACATTATGGATTTTCAATGAAAATGAACATCTAATCATTAATGACATGAATTTACATTCTTTTAGAATTTTATTTAAATATATAAATTAAAAAAACTATGATCTAATAGGGTAATTCAATAATTGAACATAATTAGAACCACACCGAAATTACCAATATATATTTGATACCTAAGTAAAACCAAAATAGTTTTCAAGACCTTCAGACTTATTTGATCATAGTAATAAATATTTCCAAAGGATTTTGAAATAATGAAACCTTATTTTCAATTTATGAAGACATAGGTTTAAACTAGGTCATACATGATTATAATCTATAAAAATTATTCATGATGGTTCATAAAGAGTTTTTGAATTTCAAAAATATATCCTATTAGAGTATCAAACCAGGTGTGATGTATGTCCTATTTTCATCCACCAGGTGATGATTGATTTAAATCCAAATGCACCATTTTTTTAGTTATTACCCCTAGGATCAAAAAATGTAAAGAAACATCCACTTATAGTATCTAAAAATGGATGTAATTTCATGGAAACCACTCAGTCTATCATTTATCAAAATTCTAGAATATATTTATTTACATGGATATATCATTAGACTTAACCCAAGGGTTCTCATTAAATTTTTATAATCTTAGTTCCACATTAATGCCAAATATAATGACCCACACACATTATATATAAATATTATATCTTAAAATATGGATATTCATTTCATTATGAAAAAACATGCATGATAACTGTAAGGTTTAGTGTGTTTTCAAACCTAGATATATAAAAAATAACTCATAAAGGATTTATATCATCTCCCACTAAGTTATTCAAAATAATAAAGTTTTATAGACATATCAATAACTTTCTTCATAACTTGGGGTAAGGAAATATAATAAAGGGTGAGATCAGATTCAAAATTTGGGTAAACAATGGATTTATCAACATAATATTAGAATATGGGTATAAGAAAATTATAATAACATTTCAACTACATAGCCTTCACATAACACATCAAAATCTTGAGTCATGGCAGAAATATTTTCAGACCATATGTAAAGAATCATGAAATAATCAAATTACTTATTCCATTAAGTCATACCATTATCAAAATACATATATTTGTAGAATATACATAACCTTAGAAAATCTCATGTGAATCAAACCCACCAATAATTCATAACTATTTTGGATTGGGAAACGACATGTGTACCTTCTTAATCCTTGGGATAACATCCCATGTACCGTATTTTTGACTTGGGATAACTTTTTAGGTACCATTATCTGAAGATATATATATTCTCTAGTGTGACATATTTTTTTGGGCTTTGTATAGCCTCATGTTTACCCTTTTATCTCATATAACATTAATCATTATCCAATGAATTTGAAAGGTATATATTTCTGAAACCACCAATCACCTAATGAAATTCATTCATATGTATTCCATAAGACCATAAAAATCATCAAATCATAACTCATGAAAGGAAATAGGATTCAAAAACATATCGAAAAGATATATCCCATGAAAATGAAATGGGATTCATATTCATTTTTTAATTTATCAAATCACAACACCTAGAAAAAGAAAAAATTATTAACATCATGTCATCATTATCATAAACCATATACAGAAATAACAAGGATGGTATCAATGTATAATATTCCTAGTAAATATTAGGAAATTGTATAGTATGTTAACGTAGATGGAAAATAATTTTGAAAGAACACATAGAACATTTCATAAAGAAAATATCATTTCCGCATTGAACTAAGTTATTTAAAACCGAAACATTTCCATAAAATTAGAAAGTATTATTTGAAAATTTCTTTTTAAATCCGTAATATACTCTTTAAATCATTTATTACTCATGATTTTAGGAAATAATTATCAGTTCATAGTTGTCAAAATAATGATTTCTATCATGTTTTTGAAAAAAAAGTCAAAAGTACCTCATTTCTAAAAAAGAAATGGTGATTTATTTAACACCATTTTCTAAAATTTTAAAAAATGTGTAGAAATTAATTATAAAAATCAAATGGGAATATTAAAAAAATTGAAAACACTTTTCGATTGCATTAAAATGGAATAGAAATGATTTTCGACTCAATAGAGATATAATGATTATTTTCTTTAAAAATATTTTTTAGTGTCTTGTGTAATTAAAGAGAGGAAAATAAAAAACCATTTATTCTCTAGAAATAACCATTGAATATTAAATTTCATGATTTTATATAGATATATATCATAATATTTCGTTAAAATTATAGTAATCATAAAAACCCAGATAAATAATTACATTTTAACATAAAACCCTTACCACTTTGTAAATTTTGAATTATAAGCCCCGTGAAATTAAAAAACGTTATAGAGACCCCAAACATTACATACATGGGAATTACATTACTTTTTGGGAATACATAATACATAACAAAAACCAACACTCAAGGACCATAATAGTTTAGTGTCTTTCGAAACTCAGAATATAATCTTCTAATCGTGGTGAAAGATCTTCAACATCTCCCATAATGATCTTCCCCTTTTTTCCTTACCTAAAACTTTTATTTAAATCCTTGGGAATATAAGACATATAAAGGGTTAGCTCAAATTCTATGTAAGGGTAATCATGGATAAAATATAACAAATTATATACATTTGATGTTAAAAAAATATGAACATAATGTTTAAACATAAAATTCTTGAGTAATGACATAAAACGTGGTAGTACGTAAGGCATAGATCATAAAGAAACTTTAATGATGATAAAATAGCATGGTAATAAAACATGTAATTTTCGAAAACCATTAAGAACATGATATGATTTCCATAGTATCCAAGGCATTTCTACCAAGACCATCTTAGTGGACAAAGTCCCTTTCTGAATCGAGTTCCCTCCTCATTCCAATCCTGTAACACTGAACCAGATTAACTTACCATTCTATACATGTCTATCTCATGAGATATAAATCTTTACCCAATGAATTGGAGGGAGATATATGTCCCACCCATCTCATAATTAAATCATTCTTTCGTGTGCTACAAAATAAACATAAATCATTCATCATAACCCAAATAATAAAATGGGTTTCATAAACATCATCCCATCATAACATAATCCATATAAATCAAATAGATATCATTTCATCATAAGAAAAGTTAAACCATGTAAACCATAGATACAATAAACTTGAAACATACACATATAAAATAATGTCATTTTAGATGGAAAATGGTTTTGATAAAACACTTGAAATGAATTCTTGAGTAAAATATCCTTTATTCTTCAAAACCATTTTCTTTTGAGAAAATACCTTGCAATTTTAGAAGAAAAGGATTTTGTTGAAAATATTCCTGAAATATTGTTTAGTAAGATTCATTAAAACAAGTTTTTAGGAAACCGTAAAAATCATTTCACGCCGTATAAGTTAAAAAACATTCTTCTCGTACTTTTAACAGAAAAGTCAAAAAGTACAATGTATGGTAAATAAAAGAAACATTCCTTCCATAACACAAAGTAAAATTCAAAGAGGGATAAACATGAATTTAAAAATACATGGAATAATATTAAAAACTTTATGAAAAACATTTTATGGACATGGACGAAATATATACCCTAGTAAATACTTACGTATAGGCAATCTTGGATAAAAACGAGATTGGAAAAGTTATCCCTTACCTTCGGTCCGATATGATTCGTACGTATTCGAGACTCCTATATATTGTTTTAAATAATTTCATTGACTTATTACAGATTCATATTCATTTTTATGATATCATATATGGTTCAATTATGAATTTATATTACCCGTTCTTTTGTAAATTCCATGTTAAAACAGCGTTTTGTGTAAAATTGTTTAATTTATCGTACGTGTTTGGAATTGTTGTTCATGATATTATTATTACTTATATCATGATTTTATTACTTCATGAATGTAAATCATAATTTATATATCCTATATATTCAGTATATATATATATAATAGATAGATAAATGAAATTAAAAACACCATTCATAGACTCGTTAGCCCGTACGTACGCATGAAAGTTGTCTTCTTTTCCTTATTGACCTGAATGGAAGTAAGTAGATGAAATATATATATTTATATATATACATAAATATAGTATCATTATCATTTCATATATTTCATTATTATTAATGATATATACTTTATAATCATTCTTGAGTGGTTAACATGGAAAATGAATCACATCGTGTCGTGGAGACGGTAATCTGTACGTACGCACAAACGATGATATCATTCCCATAATTATTGAATCGAATTTGAGTGGATGATATAATATCTCAGAATCATTATGATGTTATAATAACTATATATAGTTATTATTTACACCATTATACCCATCCTAGTAAGGTGGTGGTGGAAAAAGAGATTACACCACGGCATGGAGACAGTATTTCGTACGTACGCATTCGCAGTGATTTCATTTTCTATAGGATGGATAAAAGGTGAAATAGGGTTCTTTAATATTTATATTAAAATATCAGTATAATAGTGATAATGATGTTATTTCTTCATAATGAAACAACTAAATAATAGGAAGTAGAAGAAGAAATAAATTTGAAAGAATCAGTAACAGATATTACCTCTTCTGTGACACGCCTCTTTGAAACCTCCTCTTAGGGCACTAAAATTGGTCTTTGAAGAAGAACATGACCTCTATAATGTTTATAGGAAGTTGATAAGGGAAATGGGCAGGGGTCGGACGAGCTTGAAAGCTCAAAATTGTGTAAATAGAAGAGGGAGAAGGTTCCCTTTTATAAGGGAGGAGAGGGGCACCTAAGGAAAAACATAGCATATTATTTTATAATCAAGTCATATTCGGTTTATAATAACTCCAAATTGATTTATTTAGAATATAGAGTGGGTAATGGTACGAAATTATCTCAACTAATAGATTTTAGACAATTTTTTTTACTATTTTAACATTATCTTTTAAATTTAACTCTAAGTTAAATAATTTAACTTTCAACGTATCTTCTTGTTTTCTTACACTATATGGTTAATAAACTTACTATAAATAAAAAAACGAACCACAAGTGGATAATAATTAATATATATAACTTTATATTAGTTATTGTGCTGAAACATTGATTTTTAGGAATATAATAACAATTAATAATATAATATCTGTTTTAAAAACTATTTATGTCAATTTTGACACTATTTGGTAATTGATTTTTGTGAAAATCATAATAGCATGATTAGTTAGAAAAAGGTAAATTAAATCAATAATAACATGTCATATTAACCTAAAAAATTATTATAATTCATAAAAAGTCTCAAATTAAATTTATTTGGGTATTTATAACATCAATTATGTTAATATTGTATTAATAAGGTAATTACTGCATCATCATTGTGTCATAAATAAATTAAATTATTTAATGTCTAAAATTTTTAAATAAAATATAATTATGTATGAAATCATTTTATATTTCTAATTAATAATTATAGTTGAATTTATCTTATGTATAAACCTATATTAAAAATATTTTAGTAATTAATCATTAATTTTAACTATTTTAACTCTTTTTTAAATATAATAATAATAAATATCCTAATCTAATCCAAGTGGCCCTAAAGGGTAATATTTTATTACTAAGATTCTTTTTGGTCTAATTACACATATCCAATAGAATTAGGACATGTTTTAGGGTATTAATAATATCATTTTTACCCTTAATTACCCTATTTACTTGTAACTGCGGTAAATAAAAGTAAAAAGTTTCTATTCACCAAAAATTATTTTTATCTTATTGAACCACATTTTACTGCAAGATATTAATCATGTCCCTTGGAATTTCTCAATTCCACTCACAGAAGCTATAAAATTTAGTTTTATTTAAATTTTCAAATTCTTCTAGGAGGTGGGTAAAAGACGGTGCAAAGTTCAATAAAATTTTTATATATCTAAAATTATTATTAAATGACTCAAATGAATTAAAATGAACTTATATAGGTATTATGTATCAATTTTGACCTAAAATAAATTTAAATAAAATAAATAATTATTTAAATAAAAAGTCAGTTTTTAAATAGTAACCCATTGATTTCACTATTCATCAAAGATTGAATGTTTTCAGAAAAATACAAAAAATTCACCCTAGGCTAATTTTGATATTCCAAATACAAAAATGAAGTCCTTTTTGAAAGATAAAATTTATAAAAGTGGGTATTACTATTCATAATGGCTAATTCATAACAATATTATAATCATATCTTGTTTAGTGAAACTTTGTATTGCGTACTACACACGCTATCGAAGGTCTTGATTATGTGTAATACAAGCCAAACCTGGGATGTGTGTAGTGAAAGCTCTATTTCGTGTTGCGTATAACATAGTCAAAACTTATTTCATTTATACATTAAACAAAATCGATACTTAATGTTGCGTAAAATAATTTCCTCAAAACAAACTTGAAATTGTGTGTAACACGAGCCAATAATATTGTTGCGTATACTGAAAGCTAATATGGTGTTGCGTATTGTAAAAGATAATCTTGGTGTAGTTTATAATAGAAGACAACCAAGAAATTAAAAATAATATATCTCATAAAATCTCGGGGTGTCACATTCTACACCCCATAAAATGAATTTCTCCCTCGAAATTCTTCGGGGTTATAAATCATTTACTAATAGAAACCTAAATCGTAAAAAGGAATACTAAATCATAAATTTAAAAAGGAAAGATAGAAACAAAATGGATACCCAATGTAACTCATCACTTGGGCTCCCAGATAAGAGTATATAGGTGAAAATATGGTTATGGAAGAGAAATATAACCACCAAGTTCTACTGGAGGGTAGTAGAGAACATGGCTATGAAAAAGCCAACAATCACAAAGCCATAAATTTGTGATGATCTAAGGTACCATCTGATTAATCAGATATGAGAGTACCAGGACAACATTTTTGGTTTTCAAGATCACTTTCCTATAGTTGATGAAATTGGAATTAGAAGAAATACTTTCTTGATTTTGGTACAATCTCACTATTGGTCATTCCTTGGACAATTTCCACTTCATATCTTAAATAAATGAAGTTGAATTTTTCATCCATGAAGTGTTATCAGATCATGTGATAGAATGAAGGGTCATTCCATCTGTCTCAAACAAAAGGTTAGAAAAAGTTATCAAAAATACATAAGTCCATCTATAGTGAGATTAATCATTTATGGTTCCTAAAATGGACATATATTTCATATATCATACTACTTAATATAATAAAACGAGTTTCTACTAACCAGGGACTTCCTGTAGTCCAGTGGTAGGTGATAATGGTCTGTTGCACTTCGGTTGTGGGTTCTATTCCCACAGCCTTGTCTGAAGCGACGGGTTGTCGCTCGTCCTACAGGTTGTCCTTTTTCTAAAAGTACATTATTATAACATCCCATCAATAATATGAAAAAAAATTCAATCCTTAAACATTACTAACTTATTTCCAACATAATCCATTCCAATCTTTAGGCTTGTCTAAAATACTTTTGTCCAATCATATAGTATAATGAAAACGATTACTAGAAATGTCATCAAACAAGCATTTGAATACCATCATTTATCCCCCATATATCATACGATGTATCTTGTTGGTCACATTCCAAACATGTGAATACCTTAATCATGTATTCTCTTCAAAAATGAAGACCCATTGAACCTTAGTGAAAACATGAATGCTGTCAAAAGTTAACTCTTTCCACATACCAAAATCCCAAAATATCTATATACTCAAATAATGATATCAGTCATGAGATCATTTCATTGTCTCTTTATCCCTTGATTATTCACATATCATCTTCCTTCCAAAAATATTTCAATCACTTTTCATTATTACTTGTACTATATAATTATTTAAAACCAATACATAGATATTCCAAAATTCCACGATGCCATAAATGAGATTCCATGATACTATTTTTAAATCCCAATACATAAACACTTAATCATTACACAACATCATTTTCATACTCAACATCAAAAATAGTGATCGCATGTGACTTCCCTTCATCCTTTTACTTAAGAGGTTTCCCACATTGATCATCATTAACCCTTAGATCAGGGCATTGATTAGCATAATGCCCCATTTCCATGCACTTGAATCATTGAAGTGTTGGTGGTGCATTCTATACTGTCTTTTATTTCTTCACAACATTAGCAACCCTTTTTCCATTACTTCGAAACTCAGTTGCTCGATGACCTACTTTTCCACACTTAAAACATATTCTAGTCCCTTTAAGGCAATCTCCACAATGCTTCTTTCCACACTTGTATCATAAAGAAACATTCATCTTCTTTTCACCATTATTCTGAGATTTCTCCTTGAACTCTATCTTTCATTTCTTATCAAAACCATGAGAAGGATTTGTAACACCAACTTCCATTTCTACCTTGGTAGCACAATGAAAAATTTCTTCATAGCTACTGATGTCTCCTATAGATAATTCCCTTCGAAGACTTGGTTTTAATCCACTGAAGAATCGATCAACATTACTTTCTGGTTGGATGATAAAGCCAGATGCATACCTTGAAAGCCTTTTAAAATTTTCTTTGTATATACCAAAAAATTCATCATCCTTTTTCTTAATCTCATGAAATCCTTTTCCATCTTTGTTTGAAGAATAAAAGTGAAGTACTTATTGAAAAATAAGTTATTGAACTCATCCCATTCCATAGATTCAATTTCATCTCAGGGCTTCGTATTCTTAATTAAAGTCCACCATTGATCTACTTCCCCTTCTAAAAGATAAATAGCCAAAATGAATTTTTCATTTTCCAAACAGAAATGTATGGAAAGTATCTTTTCAATTGTACTGATCCATTGTTCAGAAACAAGTGGATCATAAGACCCACTTAAAGATGGTGGATGTTGCATCATTAAGGACTCAAAAAATATTGTTCCCTTCTCTTCTCATTTGGAAGTCTAGAATGATTCATAGCTTGTGTAAGTATAGAAATAATATTTTTCACTCCATCTCCCATTAAATTGGTTTTTTCAAGAGGAAAATCATTTCATTGTCCATAGATTGATCAACACGGTTCCTTCGGGTTCCATCCATCATCTAAAACCCAAAAAGAATGGTGTGAGAGGAAAAATTCATTCTAGGGAAAAAAACATAATAAATGGGGAGTAACTTCAATATATAACATCTTAGGTTTAATTCTAATATTGTTACCATAATTATAGAACTATAACCTATAACTACACTTAACCTTGGGTACATCCCTTGACATACCTTAGAAATATCTCTAGGGATTTCACTAAAGTTTTCGCATCCTAGTTTCCAAAGGTTAACTAAACCTTTCCTCTGATACCAACTGTAGAGACCCAAAGCATGACGTACATGGACATATCATTTATTTTTCATAATACTTAATACATAACAAAAACCAACACTCAAGGACTGTAATAGTTTAGCATCTTTGGAAACTCGGAATATAATCTTATAATGGTGGTGAAAGATCATCAACATCTACCATAAAGATCTTCCCCTTTTTTTCATACCTAAAACCTTTCTTTAAATCTTGGGGAAAATAAACCATATAAAGGGTGAGCTAAAATGATCATTAAGGGTAATCATGGATAAAAGATAACAAATCATATACATATGAACAAAAAAAACATGAACATAATGTTTAAACATCAAAATCATGAGCAATGACATAAAACATGGTATTATGTAAGGCATATATCATAAGGAAACGTTAATCATGATAAAATAGCATGGGAATAAAACATATAATTGTGGAAACCCATTAAGCATTTGTTATGATTTCCATAGTCGCCAAGGAATTACTACCAAGACCATCTTAGTGAAAATGTCCCTTTCTGAATCGAGTTCCCTCCTCATTCTAGTCCTGTAACACTAAACCTAATTAACTTATCATTCCAGCCATGTCTATCTAATGAGATATAAATATTTACTCAATGCATTTTAGGGAGATATAGGTACCACCCATCACATAATGAAATCATTCTTTCGTGTGCCATAAAATAAACCTAAATCATTCATCATAACCCAAAGAATAAAATTTGTTTCATAAACATCATCCCATGATAACCTAATCCATATAAAACAAATTGATATCATTTCATCATAAGAAAAGTAAAACCAGAAAAATAATATAGACATTAAACATGAAACATACATATAACGTCCCATAATTTACATAGATTTTTAATAATTCAAAATTTAAGTACAATTATTACAACATATAACAAAACCAGTAAAGGACCGTATAGGTATAGAGTCTTTAAAAACTGGGAAACATAAACAACTGTTTCATAAAGCATCTACATTGTCTACCATTTATTTCATCATATCTAGAGTCCCATTTGGCATATCCTACTTAATAACTTTCTTCCCGACCTGGGGAACGAAAACATACAAAAGGTTGAGCTCAAATGCTCATTAAGGGTAAACAAAATAAATATCAATCACATCATATTCATAAGAACATAACATTTTGGAAATCTTAACCCGCAAAAGAGATCATAATTTCATAACATGGGATAAATCATATTGGTGAAATGTAATCCCAATAATCATAACTTAAAAAATGAAACTGTGTGGCATACACACATAATTACATAGAATAATTTCATAGTAGTCAAGACTCATTGCCATGACTATTTTAGCGGACAGAGTCCATTTCTATACCGAGTTCGCTCCACATTTTAGTACTGTTTCACTGAACCAGATTAACCTGTCGTTCCATCCATGTCTATCTCATGAGATATATATCATTACCCAATGAATTGGAGGGAGATATAGATCACACCCATCTCATAATGATACCATTCTTATGTGTTCCACAAAATCATAAATCATATATCATTGAATAACCCATGTAATAAAAATGAGATTCTTAAACATTGTAACATCATAAAACAATTCATATAAGATAAAGTAATTTATAAAAATAATTCCATCACAACATAATTAAATAAAATTAATAATAGGGATAGAAACAAAACCCTATATTATCTTATATGGAAAATAGTTTTGATAAAACACTTGAACTCCATTCTTGAGGAAAATTTCCTTTCTACTTAAAAAACATTTTTCTTTCTTAATATGTCATACAATTTTAAACTAAAAGAAGTTGATTAAAAAAACATGAAAACTTGTAAAGTAAGAATCTTGGAAATATTGTTTTAAATATCCATTCATCCCATATAAGTTAAAAAAACATTCCTCTCGTACTTTTGTTGGAAAATTCAAAATGTACCTCGTAAGAAAAAAAACAAAAGATTCCTTTCATATATTTTACTTAAAACTCACTGGAGGGTAAAATTGGATTTAAACAATTGTAGGTGGATGGAAATAATATTAAATATTTAGGAAACATGTTTGTGGATGATAAAATACACCCCATTAAATACCAAAGTATAAACAATCCTGGATAAAAATGAGATTGTGATATTTTCCCTTACCTTAGGTCCAATTTGCTTCGTAAGTGTCCGAAACTCTGGTATAATGATTTATATAATGTCATTGACTTATTATATAATCATACGTATTTTTATGATGTCATATATGGTCATATTCTTAGCTTCTTATTAGTAATATTTCGTTGCTACTTGTTATTCGGGTGTTTATTACTTTTTGTTCTTATGTGTGTTTTATCGAATAAATTATTCTTCTTCTTTTTAGGTTATAGATACCTCATTTCCATAATGGTATTAGTGTAATATATATCATATTAATTCATTCAATTCATTTATATAATAATTATTCAATGAAGATCATGTAGAACGAGTCGCATCACATCGTGGAGACGGTATTCCGTACGTACGCACGGGCGATGATATCATTTCCATGATCATGGAATTTTATTGGAGTGTATGTATACTATTTCAGAATCAATATCACTTTAAAATAATCATATTTATGTATTCTTTACACCATCATACCCATCCATGTAAGGTGGTGGTGGAAAATAGATTACACCACGGCGTGGAGACGGTATTCCGTACGTACACACGAGCGGTGATTTCGTTTTCTGTAGGATGGATAGATGGTGAAATAGGTTTGTTTCATACTTATAATAACATATCAGTATATTAGCGGTACTGATGTTATTAATTAATAATGAAACAACTAATGAAGAAGAAGTGGAAGAAGAAATAAAGTTGAAAGAATCGGTAGCGGACATTACCTCTTCTTTGAAGCGCCTCTTTGAGACCTCGTTTTAGGGCACTAAAATTGGCCATTGAAGAATACCAGGACCTCTAGGATATTTCTAGGGAAATGGAAAAGATAATTTGTCAGGGGTTTTCTGATCTTTGAGGCTCAATATGGTGTGAGGAAGAGAGGGAGGAGGTTTCCTTTTATAAGGGAGGAGAGGGGCACCTTTGGAAAAAATAAATATATTATTTTATTATAAAGTCATATTCGGTTTTTAATAGCTCCAAATTGATTTATTTCGAAGCTAAGGTGGGGATGGGTCGAAATCCTTTCATCCAATAGTGTTTATACTCGTTTATATTTCTATTTTAACCTTATCATTAAGATTTAACTTTAAGTTAGATAATTTAACATTTATCGTGTCTTCTTGTTTTCTTACACTATATGGTTAATAAACTTACTATAACAAGACAAACGAACCCCAAGTATTTTATTATTAATATATATAATTTCATATAAGTCATTGTTTCGAACCTTAGATTTTTAGGAATAAAATAACAATTAATAATATAATATTTGTTTTAAAAACTATTTTTTGTCAATTTTGACACTATTTGGTAATTGATTTTTGTGAAAATCATAATAGAAAGCTTAGTTCAAAATAAGTTACTTAAATTAATACTAACATGTAATATTAACATAAAAAATTATTGGAGTTCATAAAAAGTCTCAAATTACATTTATTTGGGTATTTATAACATCAATTATGTCAATATTTCATTAATAATATAATTATCTCATCATCATTGTGTCTTAAATAAATTAAATTATGTAAAGTCTAAAAATTAAAAATAAAATACCATTTTGTATGAAATAATTTTATCTTTCTAATTAATATTTATAGTCGAATTTAGCTTATGTATAACCCTATATTAAAAATGATTTAGTTATTAAACTTTGATTTTACCTATTTGAACCCTTCTTTAAATAAATTAATAATAAATGTCCTAATCTAATCCATGTGGGCCTAAATGGTCATATATTATTCCTAAGGTTGTTTTTGGTCGAATTACACTTATCCAATAGAATTATGACATCTTTTAGGGTAATAATAAGATCATTTTTACCCTTAATTATCCTATTTACTTTTAACCGTGGTAAAAAATGTAAAAAGTTACTATTCACCAAAAAATATTTTCATCTCATTGAACCACATTTTATTCCTTGATATTAACCGTTTGTCACGGATTTTCGAAATTCCACTCACAGAAGCGGTAAAATTATGTTTTATGTGAATTTGGAAATTCTCCTAGGAGTTGGGTAAAAGACAGTGAAAAGTTCAATAATTTTTTTTATATATCTAAAATTATTATAAAATGACTCCAATGAATTGCATTGAACTTATATAGGTATTATGTATCAATTTTGACCTAAAATAAATTTAAATAAAATAAATAATTATTTAAATAAAAATTTGGTTTTTAAATAGTAACCTAATATTTTCACTATTCATCAAAAATTGAAAGTTTTCAGAAAAATACCAAAATTTCACCCTAGGCTAATTTCGATAGTCTGAATCCAAAAATGAAGTCAATTTTGAAAAATAAAATTTAAAAAATTTCAAAAAGGGGGTATTACTATTCATAACAGCTATTTTTAATAATATTTTAATAGCATATCGTTGTTTAGTAAAACTCGGTATTGCATACAACACAAACTATCAAGGAAGGCCACAGTTGCGTGTAAAGAAAGCCAAGCTAGTGTTGTGTGTAGTGAAAGATTCATTTGATGATTTATATAACATAAAAATAAAATGTTTCTCATAAAAGTCTCAGGTGTTACATTCTACCCCACTTAAAATGAATTTCGCCCTCAAAATTCGTCACATTGTAACAAACAGATAAGGATACCTCACCCACATCATATCCTCGAGCTCCCATGTAGCTTATTCTAATTTGTGGTTACTCCATAAAACTTTCATCAAACGAGTGGTCTTATTCCGTATGACTTTTTCACTATGATTGAGAATCTCTATCGGCTGTTATTCATAAGAAAGATCTTGCTCCAGTGGTATAACTTCTAAGCTGAGTACATGTGAAGAATCAGGTATGTACTTTCTCAGGAGAGATACATGGAACACAGAGTGAACTTTAGAGAGATTCGGTGGAAGCGCCAATCAGTAAGCTACTTTCCCAACATGTTCCAGTATTTCGAAAAGACCGATATACCTATGGCTCAGCTTTCCCTTCTTTCCAAATCTCATTACTCTCTTCCAAGGAGATATTTGTAAGAACACTTTATCACCCACTTCAAACTCTAGGTCTTTTCTTCGGCTGTCGGCATAACTTTTTTGTCGACTCTGAGCTGCGTATATGTGTTTTTGAATAGATCTGACCTTTTCTGCTATATCATCAACAAGATCAGGTCCTAATAGCTTTCTTTCCAAAACTTCATCCCAGCAAGTTGTAGTCCTGCATTTCTTTCTATAAGGAGCTTCATAAGGAGCCATATGAATACTGGAGTGAAACCTATTATTATAAGAAAATTTCAGCAAATGTAGGTCTTGATCCCAACCACCTTTGAAATCCATAGAGCAAGCTCTCAACATATCTTCTAGAGTTTGAATTATTCTCTCAGACTGACCGTCTGTCTGAGAATGATAAGCAGTGCTGAAACTCAACTCTGTATCCAGAGTATGCTGAAGACTTCTCCAGAACATCGAGGTAAACCTCAGATCCCGATCAGATATAATAGAAAGTGGTACTCCATGAAATCTTACTACTTCCTTCACATATATCATGGAAACCTTATCCAAAGAGAAATAATCTCTAATAGAAATTAAGCGTGCAAACATTGTAAGACGATAAACTATGACCCAGATAGCATTATTGCCTTTGGATGTTTTAGGATGTCCGGTGAAAAAGCCCATAGTGATGTTTTCCCATTTCTATTCTAGTATGGGTAATGGTTGTAACATCCCCTTATACTTTTGTCTCTCAGCTTTAACTTGCTGACAAACCAAGCATTGAGAGACATATTCAGCAACATCTATTTTCAGGCCATCCCACCAGAAGTACTCTTTCAGGTCCCTATACATCTTCAAGCTTCAAGGATGAATAGAGAATGAAGAACTATGAGCCTTATCCAGCTACTCCTTCTTTAATTCTGGGATGGGAGGAACAAAAACCCTATTCCTAAACATTATTATTCCATCACAATCAAGGTTGAATTCAGGAACATTTCTCACCTTCTTTTGTAACTCTTCATCTTTTTTCTATGCCTCTTTAAACTTCACATGTATAGATGGTTGAACATTCATTTGAGAAAGATACAATTTTTCCCCTTCCATTATAATTCCAAGATCCATCCTTTGTAAATCCATAAATATTGGATCTTGTGTGATCCTCATCATGGATAAACTGGCATGGTCTTGTCGACTTAATGTGTCTGCCACCTTGTTTGCATTCCCAGGGTGGTAATGAATTGAGCAGTCGTAATCCTTAATCAGCTCCAACCATCTTCTTTGGTGCATATTCACCCCCTTTTGTGTGAAAATATACTTTAAACTTTTATGATCAGTATAAATGTCACACCTTTCTACATAAATATAATGCCTCCAAATATTTAATGCAATGATTACCGCAGATAACTCCATATCATGAGTTGGGAAAGTTTTGTCATGGATTTTCAACTGTCGTGAGGCATAAGATATCACCATATCAGTTTTCATAAGAACATACCCCAGCCCCTTCTTGGATGCATCACTGTAGATCACAAACCTTTCTTCACTACATGGCAGTGTGAGCACAGGTGCACTGGATAGCCTTATTTTCAACTCCTTGAAATTCTATTCACATTCCTCCGTCCAAACAAACTTAAATCCTTTCCGAGTCCTCATGGTGAGTGGATTAGATAATCATGAAAAATATTTCACAAAACATCGATAATATCCAGCCAAACCAAGAAAACTTCGTATCTCAGTTACTGTTTTTGGTCTCGACCATCTATCGATAACCTCTGTTTTTTGCTGGATCCATAGATATCCTCTCTTTTGAGATTATCTGACCCAAAAATGGATCTTTTTTAAGCCAAAATTCACACATGGTAAATTTGGCATAAATATTTACCTTTCTCAAGGTCTTCAATATATTTCTCAAGTGATCTTCATGTTCTTTCATTCTCATTGAATAGAAAAGAGTATCATCTATAAAGACTACCACAAACTAATCAAGATAGTCTCTAAAGACTCTATTCATAAGATCCATGAAGATAGTAGGGGAATTAGTAAGACCAAATGGCATCACTATAAATTCATAGTGTCCATACCTTTTACGGAAAGCCGTATTTGGTATATCCTCTCTTTTGACCCTTAATTGATGATACCCTGAACGAAGATCAATATTGAAAAGTATTGACCTCCACGTAGTTGGTCAAATAAGTCATAAAGCCGTGGGAGAGGATATTTGTTCTTGATAGTGATCTTGTTAAGTTCTCGATAATCAATGCAGAGTCTCATTGACCCATCTTTCTTCTTAACAAACAGAACAGGTGCTCCCCAAGGTGACACACTAGGGCATATGAATCCCATATCATGATTCTCTTGGATTTTCTTCTTCAATTCTTTCAACTCAATTGGGGCCATTATATAAGGTGTCTTTGAAATAGGTAAATCACCTGGTGCAAGTTCTATTGAAAACTCAACTTCAGGATTTGGTGGAAGACCTGGTAATTCCTCTAGAATGACATCATCAAACTCCCGTACAATGGTCATATTCTTAATCGTGAGTTTCTCACCAACAAATTGAGATAAATAACCTTCATTTATTGGAATCAAGACCCATAAGATGGATGAAATTTCCCCTAGAAGGTTATGTTCATCCTTGCATCGATAGACGATCATAGATTTATTTGGAATATGAAATGTGACTTCCCTTATTTGGAAAGTGATATGTGCTCTATATAAAGAAACCCAATCCATGCCAATAATCACATCAAATTCCACTATAGGAAGTATCACATGATTTTCAGGAAGCACATTCCCACAAACATCAATCAGAGAAGAATTATAATCTTATGATGCGACTGTTGTGCCATTAGGGGTTGTCACAGCTTACTCAATATCTTATTGTTGAGGTAATACGACGATACCCTTATAAAATTCTTCATAAATAAAAGAGTGGGTGGATCCAGAATCAAATAAAACATTCGCTACTTTAGAGTGGATGGTATGTGTACCTTTCACCACATCGTTCTCATACTCCACATCGCTGATAGAAATTTCATGTGACTTTCCTTTGTCTTTAGCCTTAAGAGTTTGTTGATGTCGATCATCATCAACAACCCTTGGATTAGGGCATTGATTAGCATAATTCCCCATTTCCTTGCACTTGTAACATTGAAGTGTATGAGGTGAACTCTATGTAGCCATTTCTTTGTTCGCATCACTAGACATCTTCTTCCCATAATTGCGGCATTCAAATGCCAGATGACCTTCCTTTCCACATTTGAAACTTTTACTTGTCCCTTTGAGACAAGTCCCTCCATGTTTCTTTCCATACGTTGAACATACGGTAAAACTCATCTTCTTTTCAGTGTGCTCTTTATATTTTCCTTTGAATTCAATTTTCTTCTTCTTAGCAAACCCATATGACTGATTGGTTACTCCAATATCCATCTCAACCTTGAGAGCACATCGAACAATTTCCTTGTAGCTATTGAAGTCCCTTATGTCTAACGCCTTTCGAAGACTTGGTTTTAAGCCACTAAAGAATCGATCGATCTTACTCTCAGGTTGGATAATAATACCAGAAGCGTACCTTGCAAGTCTTGTAAAATTTTCTTCATTGGTACCAACGGATTCATCATCCTTTTTCATCAGTTCAAGAAACTCCTTCTCCATCTTTGTTCAGAGAATAAGAGGGAAGTACTTATTGAAAAATAAGTTCTTGAACTTGTCCCATTACACGGACTCAATTTCATCCCTCTGCCTTGTATTCTTGATAAGATTCCACCATTGATCTGATTCACCTTCCAAACGATAAAGTGCTAAGATGACTTTATCATGTTCAGAACATTGATGATCTGAAAACATATTTTCAGTAGTACTGATCCATTTTTCATCCACTAATGGATCAGTATACCCGCTGAATGAGGTTGGACACTGCCGCATGAAGGATTCGACAAAATGTTTCTCCATCCATTGCTCGTTTGGAAGTCCATCATGATTCATAGCTTGAGAAATTTGTGTGAGCATGGCTACATGATTTTTCATTCCAGCTCCCATAACGTTTGGTTTCTCTGGGGGACAATCATTTCATTTCTCGTCGCATTCCGCATTAACACGGTTCCTTCGGGTTCCAGCCATTAACTAAAACCAAGATTAATAGTGTGAGAAACACTAATTATAATAGAAAAACACATAATCAATAATAAAACTTCACACTTATGGTCTTATCATAGGTTTTTCATGGCCATTTCTAAAACACTAAGATTGTGTTATATGCTTAGACATATCCTTAGGTTTCTTACTAAGGCATTCACATCCTAGTTTCAAAAGGTTGACTATACCTTTCCTCGGATACCTAATATAACAACCCATACTTTACATTCATTGTTAATACTTCAAAATTAATGTAAACTTATTAAAACATATAACAAAACAAGGAAAGGACCCTATAGGTATAGAGTCTTTAGAAACTGGGAAACATAAAAAATTGGTTCATAAAGCATCTACATTGTCTCCCATTTATTTCATCATATCTAGAGTCACTTTTGGCATATCCCACTTAATAACCTTATTCCTGACCTAGGGAAAGAAAACATACAAAAGGGTGAGCTCAAATGCTCAGTACGGGTAAATAAAAGAAATATCAATCACATCATATTCATAAGAACATAACATTTTGGAAATCATAACCTACAAAAGAGATCATAATTTCATAACATGGGATAAATCATAGTAGTGAAATGGAATCCCTATAATCATAAAATAAAACATGAAACTTTGTGGAATACACACATCATTATATAGAATCATTTCTTAGTAGTCAAGACTCATTGCCAAGAATATCTTAGCAGACAAAGTCCATTTCTGAACCGAGTTCACTCCTCGTTTCAGTCCTGTTTCACGGAACCGGATTAACCTGCCGTTCCAGCCATATCTATCTCGTGAATATAAATCATTACCAAATTAATTGGAGGGAGATATAGGTCTCACCCATCTCATAATGATACCATTCTTATGTGTGCCACAAAATCATAAATCATACATCATTGCATAACCCATGTAATAAAAATGGGATTCTTAAAAATAGTGACATCATAAAACAATTCATATAACATAACGGAATTCATAAAAATAATTCCCTTCCAACATAATAAAATCAATGTAATAATAGTGATAGAAACATAACCCTATATTTTCTTAGATGGAAAATAATTTTGTAAAAACACTTGAACTCTATTCTTGAGGAAAATATCCTTTCTACTTCAAAAACATTTTCCTTTCGTAACATGTCATACAATTTTAAACTAAATGAAGTTGATTAAAAATAAACATGAAAGATTATAAAGGAAGATTCTTCGAAATAATGTTTTAAAAATCCATTCATGTCGTATAAGTCAAAAAAACATTCTTCTCGATCTTTTTTCGGAAAAGTCAAAAAGTACGTCGTACGAAAAATGACAAATGATTCCTTTTTTATATTTTACTAAAAACTCACCGAAGGGTAAAATTGTATTTAAACAATTTTAGGTGGATGGAAATAATATTACATATCAGGGAAACATGTATGTGGATGATAAAATACACCTTAGTAAATAACAAAGTATAAACAATCTCGGATAAAAATGAGATTGTGATATTTTCCCTTACCTTAGGTCTGATTTGCTTCGTAATTGTCTGAACCTCCTCTATAATGATTTAAATAATGTAATTTACTTATTCCAGAATCATAAATATTTTTATGATATCATATATTTTCATATTATTAGCTTCTAATTAGTAATATTTCATTACTACTTGTTATTCGGGTGTTTAATACTTTTTGTTCTTATGCGTGTTTTGTCGAATAAATTATTATTCTTCTTTTTAGGTTATAGATACCTAATTTCCAGAATTTTATTAGTGTAATATATATCATATTAATTAATTAAATTCATTTATATAATCATTATTCAATGAAGATAATGTAGAACGAGTCGCATCACATCGTGGAGACGGTATTCCGTACATACGCACGAGCGATGATATCGTTCCCATGATCGTGGAATTGTATTGTAGTGTATGTATACTATTTCATAATCAATATAACTTTCAAATAATCATATATATTTTTTATTTACACCATTATACCCATCCAATTAAGGTGGTGGTGGAAAATAGATTACACCACAGCGTGGAGACGGTATTCCGTACGTACGCATGCGCGGTGATTTCGTTTTCTGTAGGATGGATAGATGGTTAAATAGGGTTGTTTAATAGTTATAATAACATATAGTATATTATTGATACTGATGTTATTACTTCATAATGAAACAATTAAATAAGATGAACTGGAAGAAGAAATAATCATAAAAGAATCGGTAACAGACATTACCTCTTCTTTGAAGCGCCTCTTTGAGACCTCCTTTTAGGGCACTAAAATTGGTATTTGAAGAAGACCAGGACCTATAGTATGTTTCTAGGGAAATGGAAAAGAGAATTTGGAAGGGTTTGTCCGAGCTTGAAGGCTCATAGTGGTGTGAGGAAGAGAGGGAGGAGGTGCCCTTTTATAAGGGAGGAGAGGGGCACCTTTGGAAAAACTAAAAATATTATTTTATTATAAAGTCATATTCGGGTTTTAATTGCTCAAAATTGATTTATTTCTAAGCTAATGTGGGGATGGGTCGAAATCCTCTCATCCAATATAATTAATACGGGTTTAGATTTCTATTTTAACCTTATCATTTAGATTTAACTTTATGTTAGATAATTTAACTTTTACCGTGTCTTCTTGTTTTCTTACACTATAAGGTTAATAAACATACTATAACAAGACAAAAGGAACCCAAGTTGTTTATTATTAATATATATAACCTTATCTAAGTGATTTGGCCGAACCATAGTTTTATAGGAATAAAATAACAATTAATAATATAATATTTGTTTTAAAAACTATTTTATGTCAATTTTGACACTATTTGGTAACTGATTTTTGTGAAAATCATAACAGAAATATTAGTTCAATAAAATTTAATTAAATAACTACTAACATGTCATATTAATATAAAAAATTATTTTAATTAATAAAAAGTCTCAAATTACATTTATTTGGATATTTATAACATCAATTATAGCAATATTTCATTAAAAATATAATTACTGCATCATCATTATGTCAGAAATAAAATAAATTATTTAAATTCTAAAAATTACAAATAAAATACCATTATGTAGGAAATACTTTTATATTTCTAATGAATATTTATAGTCGATTTTATATTATGAATAAAATTTTATTAAAAATTATTTAGTTATTAAACATTCATTTTAACTATTTTAACCCTTCTTTAAATAAATTAATAATAAATGTCCTAATCTAATCCAAGTGGGCCTAAATGGTCATATATTATTCTTAATGTTGTTTGCGGTCGAATTAAACTTATCCAATAGAATTAGTACATGTGTTAGGATAATAATAATATCATTTTTACCCTTAATTACCCTATTTACTTTTAACCGTGGTAAAAAAAGTAAAAAGTTGCAATTCACCAAAAAATATTTTCATCTCATTGAACCATATTTTAGTCCTTTATATTAACCATGTGTCTTGTATTTTGGAAATTCCACTCACATAAGCGGTAAAATTATGTTTTATGTGAATTTGGAAATTTTCCTAGGAGTTGGGTAAAAAACGGTAAAAAGTTCAATAATTATATATATATATATATAATTATTATAAAATGACTCCAATGAATTGAATTGAACATATATAGGTATTATGTATCAGTTTGTACCTAAAATAAATTTAAATTAAATAAATAATTATTTAAATAAACATTCGGTTTTTAAATAGTAACCTAGTGTTTTCACTATTCATCAAAAATTGAAAGTTTTCAGAAAAATACCAAAATTTCACCCTAGTATAATTTCGATATTCCGAATCCAAAAATGAAGTCCATTATGAAAAATAAAATTTACAAAATTTTAAAAACTGGGTATTACTATTCATAACAGCTAGTTTTAATAATATTTTTATAGCATATCGTTGTTTAATAAAACTCGGTATTGCGTACAACGCAAACTATCGAGGAAGGTCTTGGTTGCATGTAAATCAATACAAGATAGTATTGTGTGTAGTCAAATATTCCTTTGATGATTTATATAACATAAAAACAAAATATTTCTCATAAAATTCTCGGGTGTTACAATACACATATGAAATAGTGTCATTTTAGATGGAAAATTGTTTTGATAAAACACTTGAAATGAATTCTTGAGGAAAATATCCTTTATTCTTCAAAATAACTTTCATTTCAGAAAATTCCATGCAATTTTAAAAGAAAATGATTTTTTTGAAAATAGTCATGAAATCTTGTAGAGTAAGCTTCATTAAAATAATGTGTTATGAAACCTTAAAAATCTATCCATGCCGTATAAGTTAAAAAAACATTATCCTTATACTTTTAACAGAAAAGTAAAAAAGTACAATGTATGGTAAACAAAAGAAATATTCTTTCCATAACACAAAGTAAAAGTCAAAGAGAGGTAAACATGACTTTAAAAATACATGGAATAATATTAAACACATTATGAAAAACATTTTATGGACATGGACGAAATCTATAACCGAGTAAATACTTACGTATAAGAAATCTCGGATAAAAACGAGATTGGAAAAGTTATCCCTTACCTTAGGTCCGATATGCTTCGTACGTATCTGATCCTCCTGTATAATGATTTAAATAATGTCATTGACTTATTACAGAATCAAATTCATTTTTATGATATCATATATGGTTCACTTATGACTTTATATTACCCGTTCTTTTGTAAATTCCATGTTAAAGCGGCGTTTTGGGTAAAATTGTTTTATTTATTGTACATGTTTGGACTTTTTGTTCTTGATATTATTATTAATTATATCATAATTTAATTAATTCTTTAATGTAAACCATGATTTATATATCATATATATATATATATATAATAGATAGATAAATGAAATGAAATACACCGTTCATGGAGAGGGTAGGTCGTACATACACATGAACGTTGTTTTATTTTCCATATTGACTTGAATAGAAGTTAGTAGATGACATATATATATATATATATATAAATTATCTTTATCATGTCATTAATTAATTATTATTCATTATATATACGTTATAATCATTCTTGAGTGGTTAGCATGGAAAATGAATCTCATCGCTTTGTGGATACGGTAATCTGTACGTACGCGCGAGCGATGATATCATTCCCATAATTATTGAATTGAATTCTAGTGGATGATATAATTTCTCAGAATTATTATGATGTTATAATAAATATATATAGTTATTCTTTACACAATTATACCCATTCAAGTAAGGTGGTGGTGGAAAAACAGATTACACCACAGCGTGAAGACGGTATTCCGTACACACGCACGCGTGGTGCTTTCATTTTCCGTATGATGGATAGAAGGTGAAATAGGGGTTTTTCGTATTTATAATAACATATCAGTATATTAGTGATACATATGTTATTACTTCATAATGAAAAAACTAATTACGAGGATGTAGAAAATGAAATAAATTTGAAAAATCAGTAACGAATATTACCCCTTCTTTGACACGCCTCTTTGAAACCTCCACTTAGGGCACT
The DNA here is from genome assembly GCA_963277665.1 of Viscum album. Lineage (NCBI taxonomy): Eukaryota > Viridiplantae > Streptophyta > Magnoliopsida > Santalales > Viscaceae > Viscum > Viscum album. The sequence continues at coordinate 836,885,701 of OY728137.1, forward strand.
AATATTGGACTTTGAAGAAGATCAGGACCTCTATAATGTTTCTAGGAAAGGTTATAAGGGAATTGGGTAGGCATTGGAAGATATTGAAAGATCAAAATTGTGTAAAGAGAATGGGGAGGAGGTGCCCTTTTATAAGGGAGAAGAGGGGCACCTTAGGAAGAACTTAACATATTATTTTATAATAAAGTCATATTCTGTTTATAGTAGCTCCAAATTTATTTATTTATAATATAATGTGGGATGGGTCTAAATCCTCTCAAAAAATAGGTTTCATACAATTTTAGGTAACTATTTAAACCTTATCTTTTAAATTTAACTCTAAGTTAAATAATTTAACTTTTACCGTGTCTTCTTGTTTTCTTACACTATATTGTTATTAAACATACTATAACATAAAAAACGAACCCAAAGTGGATCATTATTAATATATATATCCTTATCTATGTCATTTGGCCGAAACATAAATTTTTAGGAATATAATAACTATTTATAATATAATATTTGTTTTAAAAACTATTTTATGTCAATTTTGACAGTATTTGGTAATTGATTTTTGTGAAAATCATAACAGCATGATTAGTTCAAAAAAGGTCAATTAAATCAATACTAACATGTCATATTAACCTATAAAAGTATTTTAATTTATAAAAAGTCTCAAATTACATTTATTTGGTTATTTATAACATCAATTATGTTAATATTTCATTAAAAAGGTAATTACTGCATCATCATTGTATAAATAAATTAAATTATTTAATGTCTAAAAGTTAAAAATAAAATACCATTATGTAGAACTTATTTATATTTCTAACTAATATTTATAGTTGAATTTATCTTATGCATAACCCTATATTAAAAATGTTTTAGTTATTAAACTTTGATTTTAACTATTTTAACTCTTTTTTAAATAAAATAATAATAAATGTCCTAATCTAATCCAAGTCGACATAAAGGGTAATATTTTATTGCTATGATTATATTTGGTCGAATTACACTTATCCAATAGAATTTTTACTTGTTTTAGGGTAGTAATAATATCATTTTTACCCTTAATTACCCTATTTACTTTTAACCGTGGTAAATAAAATTAAAATTTTACTATTCAAAAAAAATTATTTTTATCTTATTGAACGACATTTTACTCCTTGATATTAACCGTTTCTCTCGGATTTTTGAAATTCCACTCACAGAAGTGGTAAAGTTATGTTTTATGTAAATTTTCAAATTCTTCTAGGAGGTGGGTAAAAGACGGTGAAAAGTTTAACAAATTTTTTATATATCTAAAATTATTATAAAATGACTCAAATGAATTACATTGAACTTATATAGGTATTATGTATCAATTTTGACCAAAAATAAAATTAAATAAAATATATAATTATTTAAACAAAAATTCGTTTGTTAAATAGTAACCTAGTGTTTTCACTATTCATCAAAAATTGAAAGTTTTAAAAAAAATACCAAAAAATCACCATAGGATAATTTCAATATTCCGAATCCGAAAATGAAGTCCATTTTTAAAGATAAAATTTTTAAAATTACAAAAAGTGGGTATTACTATTTATAACACATAGTTCATAATAATATTATAATAGTATCCTGTTTAGTGAAAATTGGTATTGCGTACTACACACGCTATCGAAGAAGGTCATGATTGTGTGTAATGCAAGCCAAGTAAGGGCTACATGTAGTGAATGCTCTGTTTAATGTTTCGTATAACATAATCAAAACTTATTTTATTTATACATTAAACAAAATCTATACTTAATGTTGCATAAAATAATTTATACAAAACGAACATGAAATTGTGTGTAACATGAGCCAAGAATAGTGTTGTGTATTCTGCAAGCTAATACGATGTTGCGTATAGTACAATCTAATCTTGGTGTACTTTATAATAGAAGACATCGATGAAATTAAAAATAATATATCTCATAAAATCTTGAGGTGTTACAAACGTATAGGGATTTTTAAATAAAATAAATTTAAGGATAATAATAATAAAATAAATTCATTTTAATTATATATACCACAAAAAAGAAACACGTGGTGAATATGGATAGTGTCCCATTGAAATAAAAGTGAGGCGAAAGTCCCTTACCTCAAGTCTCAATATTCATCATACACATTCAATCCTAATGTATAATAAATATTGGTATATTTTAAATGTAATAAAAATGACAATCATATATATCATACCATATAGTATTTACGTGTAACATTTTATTACTTGTTTATTAATAATTGTTTGATAACCCTACTGATTCGGTTAATAACTACTGTGTTTTTGATGTATCTTCGGTTAAGTAGTTTTTACTTGTACTTTAATCATGGTAATATAATATATAAAATATTAATAATTATATCAATATCATATATATTTATTTTAAACATTTTCATATTCATCTATAAAATATTGTGACAAAAAATGGCTTAATCCTATCATGGAGACTGTATGTTTTACGTACACATAAATGTTATTTCTGTGTTTTTTACGGATAAAACAAAAGGGTGGAAAATATTATTCCATATATAAAAATTTAACATTATATAATAAGTATCATATATATAATTTAAATCAATCCTTATTTTCATCTATGTTATAATAAAATTAAAAACATATCACATTGCTTTATGGTGGCGGTAGTCCACACATACACATGAATGATGTCATCATTTTCCAAAGGATTGGATGGAAGGAAGGAATATATGATATTATTTTGAATGAATAATTATTATATAATAAATAAAATATAAAAAATTAAATAAATAATTATATCCATTCATGAGATTCAATGATGGAAACTTAATTACATCAGTTTGTAAGGTAGTAGTCTACCATACTCATGATCGACTGTTTTATTTCCCATTAGATGTAGGAGGAAATGGTTTTTGGTTATTACAATAAAAAATAACATATCATAATATGGGATATACTAATTTTATTATTTCATTATACTTGAATAATATTTGAATGGGGTGGAATAAGAAATAAAACAAAAATAAATGATTTAGAACTGTATATCTTCATTAAAGAACCTCCTTAGATTTATACCTAAATGATATATAGAAGGGTTTTCTAAAAAAATTAAGGCCTTTAAAAGTTATTAGGGAAATAATAATTTGGTTTATATCGTATTATACAAAATGAAAGGATTTATAAGTGTGAATAGGGGATTAGATAATATTTTCTTTTATAAGTTGGAGAGATGACCCACATTGAAATAATGTGATATGTTTCTAAAAGAATCAAAAATCATAAATTAATTACCAATAAAATACTTAAAAATGACCATTGAATGATATTTGGGATAATATAAGGTCTAAATATGGATATAAAATATTATTTGTACATGTTTATTTAGAAAAAAACCCCTCATATTTTGGTTTAACCCAAAGTAAACCCGTTTCAACCTTAACTACGGTAATTAAATTATCATTATTTACTATTCATTCAGACCAAAAATCAAGTTGTACTTGTGAAATAATATTAGTAATTCCATTTCATAATATGTAATCAATTTTCCCAAATTCAATTCATATAAATTTCATAATTTAATTTAAAATTAAACCAACATACGTGATGAAAAACAGTTTCATAATAAATTGTTTTTCCCAAGTATAAATAGTTTTAATTTAAATATTCATAATGAAATAGATATCAATGTATTAAATTGGACTAATTATAATTTATTTTAACCAATTATTATTTAAAAAAAATTAAAAATGGAACATTATAAATTATAACTGAAAACGCTTTTTTCAATGCCAAATTGATTATTTCACTACTCATCGAAAAATTTATATTTATAGAAAGTTATTCAAAAATCATAATAACATAATTTTTAAATGTTGATTTCAAAAATTAAATTATTATTTTTAAAATAAATTTATTAAAAGTGTAAAAAAATTAATTTCCTTTTTTTTCTAAAAAAACAATTAAAAACATTGTTTTGGAAAATTGTATTTTTGATGCCAATAAATACTTTACTAAAAATTATGTCCTTATTTATGAATATATTTTATTTATCCAAAAAATTTCTTCTTAATTATAAAATGGTTTTTATTTCTCTTCATTCCACCATGTTTAATGGAAATATTATCAATGTCATTTACAAATAATAATAATAATTGTGTATGGTTGTTTGTTAAAACTAAGAATTTTGTGTAACAAAATATATAAAATAAATTAATTTTATTTGACAAAAATAAGTCTTAACATATCAAGGTGTAACATATATACTTCTAATAAATTTATTTTATGACTACTTCTTGAAAATTATATCTATTTAAAAATACATATATGGTTATATCTTTCTTACGGCTCTATTATGGAGATTACCAAAGGAGTATGTGATTTATGTTATAATCTCATTGTTCAATAGGATTGTTTATGATTATGTTTTAAATGATGAAAACACATTATTTAACTCCCAATAATCACAATAATTTTATTATCATATGGTTATTTATATAGAAAACATTTTTTCCATTCATTTTCCTCTCTTTAAGAACATAAGAAACTGAAAGAATGTTTATAAGGAAAACTGACTTTATTTCTCACTTTGGTCAGAAATAGGTTTTCTACATGTCCATGTTTTCTAAAAAAAATCAATAAGGTTTTTAATATTCCAATGTTATTTTTTTAAATTAATTTTTAACCATAAATTAATTTTTTGAAAATTATTTAAAAGGAATCTTATTGTCGTTTTCCAAATGAGGTATTTTTAAATTTTTACAGAACATGTAAAATGAATATTTAATTTAATGTATGAAACATGTATAGAATTTATCATTTTAATCATATCTCAATTATTTGATGAATATATTACATGTTTACATGTTTTTTAAAATTACATTTTTTTATTAATATGTGTGAAATTTTTATCTTTTAAATAAATGATGTCAAATTGAAAAGGATATTTTTGTCAAGAAATTTTACATTGATCTATTAAATTAATTTTTCATATTTGATTACATCCTTTGATTTTACTAAAGTTTTACCGGGGTTATGAACCAATTATTCCATCAAATTTCATTATTTGGATGACTAATTATTTTGGAATGATTTGATGAATCTTCTTTCTTTCAAATATTTTAGTTATTTTATGATTGAAACTTTATGAAACTCATTTATCTAAAATGATTTATGATATTATGTGATGATGGAACGTTTATGAAACATGTTTACTTTCCATAGGACACGGTACGATGAATTTTTATCATCTTATATCACATATATGCATGATTATTCAATATTTGATGGGTGGGCCTAGAATTATATAACCCTCTAATGAATTTGTTAATGATGGATAACTCAAGAGATAATAAGGACCTGGATGGTAATTTTACCCAATTCATTAGGGTAACATATCTAATATGATAATTTTAGGAGTGATCCTTGACTAATGAAATGATTTAATAGGGAGTAAACCCAATCCACTATGATAGTCTTGACATTGATCCTTAACTGTATAAATTATTTTTTATTCTTTCCTTTAAGACACAAACTTATATATTTTTTCAATATTATGATATCATGGATCATGTTATTGTATTTATTTATAATTTATGTATTATAAACTATGAATAGTTATTCTATGACTCAATATTATGATCACTGGTATGCAAGGTATGGTATTTAAATGTTATTCTCATGTTCTCATACCATTATTTTCATGTTATTATTATATGATCATTGATATCTCTGTTATTTATCCTTATTAAGAATCTGATCTCATCCTTTCTTTTGTGTCTTTTCTTTATGTTATAAACAATTCAATTAAGTATTATATATCTAATAAGGGTTTTAGTTATTATGAATATAGTGGGTGATGAGGTATATATCTTAAGACTAGATTTTTTATGTATCCAAGTATCAAAAAACACTAAACCTAAATGATTCTAGAATAGATCCAAATTTTATTTATTAAATATTAATTGACTAATTTGTAATATTTATGTTTGAAACATATGGGTTACTATAAAAAATCATTTCAAAATAATGGAAACCAACATATAATTTAATCAAAAAGATCATCCATTGAACATCATGGATTATTTAGAATACATATATTTCTCACACTCCCATGTTATCTCCAATATACCCCCAAATCACTACAACATATGAAGGAATGGGATAAATCAATCACATAAAACCATATCCTAATGATCCTAGATCTCAACTAGTCACTCTGTAAATGTCATGTTGTCATAAACCAACCCAGGTCCACCCGAAACTAGAGACCTCAGCTGGACCACAATATGGCTTGAGAAGCATTAACAATCCTCTCAGGTTGGAAACTAGTGTTGGGAATCAAGAATAAAAAGATGGGAATAATTTATACCATGAAAAATATATAAATAAACATATATTGGATGAAAAATAACGAAAATCGTGTAGTGGAAATAAAATAAAATTGTACACATATCTCCATGTGACCTCACGGGTCACCTCTAACCATAAGATCAGACTCACACCATGAGAGAACTAGAGAGATAGGTAGCACCAGAAGATAAAAAATAAATCTATAGTCATTTTTATTAGAACACAATAGGTGTTCCCAGATAAAATATTCCCTCTAACTTTCCATTAAAAACATTTCCATGTCATGCCAGTTTGAAAATAATACAAATTAAAAATAGGATTTTCTATTTTTTAAGAAAAACTTATGACAATGTAGCATTTTTATAAAAACAACTTTTTACAATATTTTTAAAAATATTTATCAAATTATTTAATACAATTCAAGAAAATTATATATAAAATATAACTTCCTCAAAAAAAATATAAGGGTATTGAAATATAACAATGTAGTAAATTTTAAAAACTACTATCATGGAAAATAGGTGTAAAGGTAAGAAAGAACCAAGGGGGATCACTAACTAGATAGGGATATTGCAGTACTACAATCCTTTTACTTCATTGATAATAACATACTAACAAAATCACTGTCATCATCATGAACAAACCACTAGAGGGGAACACATCCCATGGTCTAGTGGTGTCCGATCATATTCTAAAACCGACAACATCCACATCTGTGATCCGCTAAAGGGGAATGTATCCCAAGGTATAGTGGTCTCCAATCATCAACATATGTTTAGTTAGAGTTGTAGATTCAATCCTTCTAGTCAGAACCAAGTCTCATCCCTTCCAATTTTCTGTGGGTACTAAACCTAGTCTACCCACCTAGGTAATTGGGTTCCCATGTGATTATTCAACATGGTGATGAGTTTTATCAAACCTAAATATAGATACATATCACATTAATTACCCAAAACTCATAAAACATATCACCACTAATCTCCCTCCTTAAGCAGATACCACTTTTATGTCATAAAAAATCACAAGAATATTTATTAGGAACATATCACATATCACACATTTAATACATAGATCATATTTAAAAAACAAGGGGGAATCCCTTAAGAGGGGTTCTCAGCATCCATTAAACATTCTAAAAGTTTCAAAAATGCCTCATTATTATAAAAGGTATACTTTAATTTTAGAAAACACTTTTTGCAAACACTATTAATTAAAAACCATTTAAAAGACCAATTGGACAACCAAGGAACCACACATTTAAAAACAATCTTGAAACCACACATAAATCAAAGAAACACATTTTAAAATTTTAAGAGAATTTCTAGAACAAATGGAGGATCCAATTTTCAATAACCATAACCAATTATATATATATATATATCTTATTCATTCCATATAAAAATGGAAAACATGTTTTTAAAAAAATTAATAAATCATGGAATTCAAAAGTATGGGAAACCTACCTCAAACTATGGGTGTGTTACTATAGATAAAGTGACATGGGTCATCCCTTTCCGCATTCATGTATATGAACCATCGCATATATATAGAGAAACATAGTCCTTATGTACATATTTTCATTTCCAAATATGTTCAGGGGGATCCTTATATATGTGATTATACTTTCATGTACCCATTTACACTTACACATGGATTCATCTTCACATACACATATATGAACACATATCCAATTTTATATATTAATCATTCCATGACTGAAATTATATAATGTGGGAACTTGTATATAAAAAATCCTACCTATGCATAGACTTTCAATACTTTGACGATGGGGTCTCAAACCCACCCCAACGAAGACCAAAATGTACTACAATAATATAAGGAAACATAAAATCACAAAATACCTAAGTTAAAATTAGGTCAAAAGAAAAGACAGAAGAAATCCAACCTCAAAAATGTGGTGTAATAACTAAAATGGCCTAAAACTCTTCTCCTTTGGTAGAAGATTACAAACCACAAACAATGTTGACCCGAGAGAGCCATCAAGCATCCTTTTAAGAAAAATACATCAAAAAACACCCCACACAAAACTCAAGGGTTCAACTGAATGGATATGGTAAATTGATAGAGGAAAACTCCTTGAAATGAATAAAATATGGGAAAGGATTTCCATCCTCAATGTGTCAACCAAGATTCCTAAATAAATCTAGAAGAGAATCCATAGAAAGTGATGCTCAAGAGAGGGTGTGGCATATGAAAGGTGGAAAAGAGGAGCGGCTACCATTGTGTGACATGTAGGAAGAATATAGGATAAAAATAAAATGGATAAAAGGAATAAAGAAAAATAAAATTAAAAATAAAATTAAAACCAATTTTTTAAAAAACTGAGCAACCCACACGCATTACCTATTTATTTTCTATCCATGTTGTTTCTATGGGACAAGCTTGAGGAACCAAATGATTACCCCTAGGAAAGTCACATGGTTAGAAAAAATCTGATCCAACCATTCCAAATGGAACTATCCCAATGATAGTCTCTTAGGCACAATTACATCACAGTTACTCCTAACCATGAGAAATCTATGAACAAGACCAATTTTCCATTGATGATTTAAGAAGTTGAACCCACACTAGCCTGAAATCAAAAGAGTAGATAAAAATAAATAATAATTGAAATAATTAATATTTCATGTTTGGGGTGTGAGAATTATCTCCACCACAAACAATTTCTCCCCCTATAATGTCACCCATCCACCTGAAATACTAAACATAAACTCAAAACGGAATGAATTAGAATAAAACCAACAACCTCAAGGTGGCCCTTTTAACTTTCCAAGCCACACTCATCCAAATTTAAGGAAAACCATAATCAATGAGATTAATGGTGGATCTCCCCTCAACAAGAGGCCATCTAGCATCAACCAAACCTGGAACAAGGAACTCCCAACCAAAACTTGAAACCCTTAACATAATGAAAACTAAGTAAAGTAACTCGAAGAAAGCATCATACCAAACCAAAATTCATATTTTCTTTATGATATAATCATCTCTACAGAGAGCAGATACATAAACAAATATAATATTCAAAAGGGAAAGAGAAAAAAATAACCATCGATCAAAGGCTCAGATCCACAAAAGCCTGACCACTAGAATCGCTTGAGGATATGACCCCCGAACATTTAACTATAAGTAGAAACTCACAATGATATGGAAAAATACAAAATGAAAATTTAAACTTCATATACCCTGATGGTGGAGTAAATAGAAGAACCAAGGTTCCCCACACCCCATAGAGATACCTGACCATGTGAAGAGATTTATTCTAAGTCTTGTGGTTGGATCCATGATATATTTAAGCAACTTCTACACCATAGTCAGTAGCTAATAACCTCTCACTAAGACTTTATCTTCATGAAACATAGATTACAAAACCTTTCCATGGGAACACCGTCAACAAGATCTTGTAGTATTGTGTAAAATGTATTAGAGTTACCAAAAAACCACAAGTGATGAAAATGAGCATATTTTCTTATGAATGAGATGCATGAATTGAGGAATGAGATACCCCCAGAATTGGTTCTTCTAGTTCACCCTCTTCACTCGATGGAGAACCCTTCACAAGAATCTCATGAAACGATATTGGTATCTTCTATATTACACTAGCTTCAATCGAACTTTTAAGGGGAATGAAAAGTTCACCCATCACTTTTCAGAAAATAACCCTTGAAACATAACAAGAAAAATCAAACCCTCACAACATATATAGTTCTAAAAAACCAAAGACATACTCAACATCCTCAAGATGAACCAACACCTCTATCAAACTTTACCACTATGAAAAATAGGCAACATTCAAAAAGTACACAACCCCACCACTCCACTAAAAGAATAGGAAAAACAACAAACAGAAGAGAGACCTCATAAGAATTTAGACCTTTATGGGTAGGATACACAAAACAAGAAGCACTAAACCATCCCAAATTTAATAATAAAACAAATACACACATATTAATTGTAAAGACCCATAAATTTCAAGGGAATTTTTTTCATAATTTTCTTTAAAATTTTACAAGAACGCAGTTTCTGACAACACCTGATTCCGAGGCCCGGTGTGCCCGGAATCATTTTCTGAAGTTTGGCTCAGTTACGTTCAGTAAACGGACAAACAGGTTTTTCTAACATTTGAACCGGTGCTTGGAATCGAATTCTGAGGGCACCGATGAAATCGCAGCGCCGGTATTTGCTTAGAAACGCCTCTTCCGGAGTTGCATTTGCTCGGTGGTGGTTTTTAATTTTCCGGCTTAAAGTTATGAAATAAAATAATTATACAAAAAACTTTATTTTATTTCACTTAAGCCACTTGAAAGCCACTTGAAGGCCACATAAACTGAGTTGAAACGGATAGGGTACTATCCAAAAATATCCTACCCTCTTGGTAGGATATTTTTGAGGTGGGGCCCGCATGAGCCCCGCCTTTTCTTTTCTGCTAAGTAACGCACCCATGAAAACCCGTCATTATGAAAGTCAACTGACGCCTTTTCTTAAATTATTAATGCACCAATTACTTGGACAGTTTTATTCATGAATTAAATGGGCAATTTCTTTCGTTGAATTAATTCTACGAATTAATGGGTCGTTACTTACCTGTTATTCGTTTGTTGGCGTAATAATAAAATAGGACCAACACCGAATTTTGGAGGATTTCACGCTGAGAGGTTTTTGACCGAAGTTCTTGTGCCCTTATCCTCCTTCGCGAAGAACGCGATGAACGCAAAAAACGCCGTCACCCTCAGAGTTTGACGACGCTTCATCCGAGACGTTCTTCCCCGCCCCGATCTCCGATCCCCAACTGATTGAGTAAGAAATCTCGGGTTTCTTTTTAAACTTCTTTTTGGTTTATAACAACACATGGATTTAATTATTTATAATTAAATCTATTGTTTCTTGGTCCTCGGAGTTCGTCGACGCAACTCCGGATACCACGATGACGCGATGATCCCCTCCTTCCGCGACGATCAAATCCGCGAAGAACCCGCGTGCGACGACTTGGGGATGTAGGGGTTGTTATTAATATTTTATATTCCCGTGAACGTTTCATTAAAAATTAAAGAACTAGATTCATATGAAAAATTTTAATTTATTAAAATTGTTGTTTCATGTGTTGAATAATTCTCCCGTTGTTATTAACTAACGTGGAGGGTGCGGGCCAAACGAACACGGCCCGACAACCCTCCACCGTTCTTCGTGGCTGTGCGGATTTGGCGGGCGACGACAAAATGTGACACAAGGGAAATTTGATGATCCCGCAGTGAAGAACGGAACCCGGGAGGGACAACGGCGCAGACGAGAAGGAAAAAGGACCACCGGAGCAACTATGGTGGCCCGCGGAAGCTGCAGGCGGCACGGCGGTGCCGGAGGCGGCGGCGCCCCGGCGCGCTGTCGGGCAGGGCCGCCGCGGCTTCAGCCGCGGTGGCGGCGGCCAGAAAACCCGCGGCCGCGCGGGCCTGGCTCGCCCGCACGGGACGCGGTGACATGCCGCGTTCGCTGAACTAGCGCGGCCCCATGCGGGGCCGCGACACCTCCAACCCGCGGGGGCAGCGCCCCGCGACACCCGAGCTGCTCGGCCGCTCGGCTGAGCCGAGCCAGGCCGGTCCGACCGGCCGGGCCGTGCCCAAGCCAGACCGGACTGGGTCCGGCCGGGTTGGACCGGGTCGGGTCGACCCGGTTCGGCCGACCCAGGGGGGTCGGCCCGGGCCAAGACCCCCACCCCCCCGTCTTCGGACCGTTTTCGGTCTTTTGCCCGTAACAAGAGCTACGGGCCTCCGAACGACGCTCCGTCAGCGGCCACACGATCCTTGGATCGAGACGGTCGTTTCAGTATATTACACTCAAGGTTTCGGAATACTTTGGGTCCGGCCGGGTTGGTTCGTACACGAAACCAATCGGGCCCTCGGAGCGGAAACACTCATATCTTGAGCTTCGGACATCCGATTGACGTGCCGTTGACTTTGTTGAATTCCTCTAAGTGAGAAGGATCTTTTGACTCACTCCGCCTGAGGTTTGGATGTAGGTGGAGTACGGTCTGGTTGGTTTTTCCTTAAAAATCAACCGGACCCCTATGACGAAAAAGCCAATAACTCTCAGACCGGACGTCCGATTGACGCGCCGTCTGCGACGTTGAGTTCCTGTTGACGATACGGAACTTTTGGATACATCAACTTCGGAAATTGTGTCAGTTTATGTATCAGCCTCTCGGCTCGTGGAGCGGACCCTCCCGAATGAGCTTGCAGTGTGCGGGAACCCTAGTGCTGGCTGCGACTGCTACTTCGACAGCGACGACTGTGCAGAGATCCTCAGTGGACTTCAGCGACGACTGTGCAGAGATCCTCAGTGGACTGCGACGACGACTGTGCAGGGATCCTCAGTGGACTGCGATGACTACTGCACTCAGCGATCCTACTTGGATCAGTGCTACAGATCCTGTGGGAATCTGATCCTGTGTGGGTCAGCGCTCAGCGGTTCTGTGTGAGCCAGTGCCTACAGGTCCTGTGTGGGCCTGATCCTGTGTGAGTCTTTGCGGGGGTTAGTACCTATCGATCCTTTGTGGGTCCGACGACTTAGATGGATCAGTGATCATCTTTATCGTCATCCGAAAAAGTATACATGTGTGTGCTGAATCTTGTGGTACTCTCCTTTGTGGATTGTGTTGAACTATCCTCTGTGGATTTACTGTTTACTCTCCTTTGTGGATTGTGTTTTGCTATCCTGTGTGGGTATACGTTTTTCTTTCCTGTGTGGACTGGGTTGTGCTTGGGCTCGGATGTTGGAGCCGAACGGGAATTGATGACTTAGGTATATGTATGGGCATATACCTAAGCAGTGTTGGTTGTTAATTCTTGATTGTATCTTTCCTTTGTGGTAATCCTTTGTGGATTCTAGGAGACCTTCGGGGGTCTCAGGGTCCCTACTGAGTAGCTTATACTCACCCCTGCGCGGGCTATGCCCGCACTTCGTTGTGTTGGTTGCAGACGACGGACAATGCTGATCGTAGTGAAGGCTTGCAGAGCAGGACGGTACCTGGAGGTGGACCACTGGGCGAGACGTACTTGAGCAGTCAGGTGGACCAGAGGAGTAGTGGAGGCTATCTGTACCCACCCTTCAGGTGGGACTTCCAGACGACGGCTCGACACTACGGATTTTCTTTTCAGTTGCTATTTTTCCTTCCAGTTGTACTTTACAGTTGGGCTTGTATTTCCGGCCCCTTTTACTTTCAGCACAGCTTGTTACGGTTTTTACTTAGTGTTTACTTTTCCGCATTCTTACTCTGTGGTTCTTGTTTACTTTTCAAAGGCAATGCCATCCCTTTTTCCGGGATTTATGCCTTGGTGCTTGTCGCCAGCCCCTGGCCTATGGAAGGCGGGCTTGGGGTAGTCATGGCACGGGCCCCGAGGACGGGTCGTGACAAATTGGTATCAGAGGTGGTCGGTTCTACCGCAGACTCTGATCTTTCTTCTATGTGAAGCAATAGTGTTTAGCGTATTGAGTGTGGTTATCAGTCCCGGGAGTCCAGTGTTGGTGCGGTGGCCGACGTATCCGTACGCCAGGACCATGACTTCTGATTTCCGACTTAATGCATGAAAACATTGATTGCATGTGTGTTTCAAGTTTTCTTCGTGATTACTTGTATCAGCTCACCAGGTATACTGTTCTGACCGTGGCGCACTTGTTTCCTTTTTAGGATGGCCCCACGATGGCAGCCAGCTAGGGTTTCGAGAGTAGAGCGCGACGACAGCCCGCCGAGTGACGAGGCCTCGGCACAGGGCCCATTGACAGCAGAGGCACTGGCGGTACCTTTACCCACCGAGCCCCCGATGCTTCCAGCACCGACCTCTGATGATGCACGTCGCCTCAGATATCTGCATGAGTTCCAGTGCCAGCGACCACCCAGGTTTCGTCGGGAGACGGACCCCCAGGCAGCCGAGGACTGGCTGGTGGCGGTCGTTCGAGTTTTCAGGCTAGTGAGGACACCAGCAGACCTCATGGTGATCCTCGCGGTGAGCCTACTGCACGCAGCAGCGGGCCGATGGTGGAGCTTGATACTCTAGGTGCACGATGAGGCATCTCTTCTCTGGACGGACTTCGAGAGCCTTTTCCACTCAGAGTTCGTCCAAGCCACCCTCTGTGTGGTGCGCATTCAGGAGCTTCTTCAGCTGTGGTAGGGCATCTTGGCGGTCGCCCAGTACGCGGCGAGGTTCACCGATCTTTCTCACTACTCGACCGACATTGTACGAGACCCCTTCTTCCGGGCCTGGACCTTTGAGCAGGGATTGAGACACGAGATCAGGGAATCGCTGATCTCCCTCAGCATCCCGACCCAGGCAGGAGTACTGGAGCGAGCCCTTCTAATCGAGAGCTTTCTGGCTGAGTCCACAGCGAGACCTACCGCAGGGCGGCAGGTAGCGGAGTCTTCGGCAGCAGGTAGCCGACGGATGACTCAGGGTTCCAGGTAGACCAGACCCTCTCGTAGACGACCTCAGGAAACTGGCTCAGCAGTGTGGGGCACACAGCGCAGAGCCATTCTTTTGAGAGGCAGGCTGTGCTATGCATGCGGCGGGCAGGGCCATATGGCTCGTGACTTCCCGACCGGTCATACCGAGGAGTAGCAGACGGTGGAGGGGCCACCCAGGCAGAGGCAGAGGGTCGACCGTGGTGGTCCATAGGGAGGAGGCGGACAAGGAAGAGGATCTGGCCGAGTAGCAGGTGGTGGGCGACGCTTTGAGGCTCTGCCACCACCACCACCAGGAGGTCCACCCCGACCACAGGGAGCTGGCGGGTAGAGATAGGCACATCTCCAGGAAGCGGAGGCCTATGACCACGGCGTGCCAGAGATGATTTGAGGTACGATCTGTGTCTATTACACCCTTTCTACAGTTCTTATAGACACAGGAGCGAGTCACTCTTTCATAGCCGCTGCCCTTGTTTGGAGCTCAGAGATTCCGACAGAGCCGCTCGCTCGATCCTTACAGCTAGAGACCCCTACGGGAGCAGACTCGACGATTACGCACTGGTGCCGGCAGTGTGAGCTTACTCTAAGAGGAGAGAGCTTCGGCTAGGATCTTATTGTATCGGCGTCGAGGCCTTACGACATCATCTTGGGCATGGATTGGTTATCTACGGTCCATGCTCAGATTGACAATTTTATGTGCAAGGTGTGATGTGTACGAACCGACGGGAGCAGGTTCACCTTCACCATAGAGAAGGGAGCCTTTTCAGCACAGGATGGACTCTCGCAGAGGAGGGGACAACCCATCACTCATCATTTGGCTAGCCTCATCCATGGAGCAGTTGACGTGCAGAGTCCTAGTTTTCATGCAGTGGTGGATCAGTATGCGGACGTCTTCCCCGACGACGTTCCAGGACTACCTCCTCGCAGAGAGGTAGACTTTTATATTGACCTATACCCCGGGATAGCCCCGATATCCACTCCAGCATATCAGATGGCCCCCACTGAGCTTCGAGAGCTGCAGGTACAGTTGGAGGACTTTCATGGCAAGGGGTTCATTCGACCTAGTGTTTCACCCTGGGCTTCCCCGATATTGTTCGCCAAGAAGGAGGACGGGAGCTTGCGACTGTGTGTCGACTATCGTCACCTGAACCAGGTGACAGTGAGGAACAAGTATCCTCTACCGAGGATTGATGACCTCTTCGATCAGCTCAAGGGATCACGGTGGTTCTCGAAGATAGACCTCAGGTCAGGATATCATCAGCCCAGAGTTCGAGATGAGGACGTGCAGAAGACGGCCTTCAGGTGTCGGTATGGCCACTATGAGTTCATGGTTATACTATTCCGCGTAACCAATTCTCCAGTAGGGTTCATGAGCCTCATGAACAGGATCTTCCAGCCATACCTTGATCAATTTGTCGTGGTCTTCGTCGACGACATTTTGGTGTACTCGACCACGGAGGGGGAGCACGCCTACCACTTGCGGGTTGTACTAGACACACTACCAGAGCACCAGATTTATGGAAAGATCTCAAAGTTCCAGTTCTGGTTACGTGAGGTCCACTTCTTGGGGCACATCATTTCTGATGTGGGAGTTTCAGTGGATCTCGCGAAGATCGAGGCAGTGCTAGCTTGGGATCCACCCAGGAGTGTGACGGAGGTGCGGAGTTTCTTGGGTCTAGCTGGATACTATCGGAGATTTGTGCCAGACTTCTCCAGAGTTGTTGTGCCACTCTCAGCTTTGACGAAGAAGGGGAAACCCTTTGTGTGGTCAGACAGATGTCAGCAGAGCTTTCAGGAGCGGAGGTAGAGATTGACCAACGCACCTATCTTGAGTTTTCCTGAGGAGGGAGTTGGATACGTAGTCTACTGCGATGAATCATGGTCCGGACTCGGGTGTGTCCTGATGTAGGAGCGGGCTGTGATTGCCTATGGATCACGTTAGTTGAGGCCGCATGAGAAGAACTATGCTACCCATGACCTAGAGTTAGAAGCAGTGGTCTTCGCACTGAAGACATGGCGACACTATCTGATGGGCGAGCGCTTTACAGTCTTTTCAGACCACCAGACTCTCAGGTACATCTTCTCTCATAAGGACCTGAACCTGAGACAGCAGCGATGGCTCGAGTCCCTCTAGGACTATGACTTTGAGATAGTCTATACTCCTGGGAAGGAGAACTTAGGAGCCGATGCCCTCAGCAGGAGGACGAGCATTCAGCTACTTGAGGAGGCGACAGAGAAGATAGCCGCCTTGCAGATATCCTTTGTGGATAGAGATGGAGAAGCCTTCCTTCAGTCTCTCACAGTCACTCCTCCACTACTGCAGCGGGTCAGAGAGGCACAGTGTGGGGACACCGATTGTGAGACGCGACATGCACAGATATCCTGGGGACAGGAACCTGATGGTTTCTCCCTTGGAGCAGAGCACGACGTCCTTTTCAGAGGACGTACCTTAGTACTAGTCGCTTTACGAGAGGAGGTGCTGAGAGAGTTTCACACTTCTTCTTTGGCGGTACATCCTGGAGTGCCGAAGATGTACCAGGATCACAGATGACAGCACTGGTGGTCGTGCATGAAGAAGGTTGTGGTAGAGTTCGTTTCACGGTGTCTCACCTTCCAGTAGGTGAAGGCAGAGCATCAGGTACCAGCAGGCTTGGTAAAGCCCTTGGAGGTCCCGGAATGGAAGTTGGACGACATATCTATGGACTTCGTGACTGGACTTCCATGCACTTCCAGAGGTCACGACTCCATTTGGGTGATTGTTGACCGACTCACCAAGTCGGCACACTTCTTACCCATTAGAGATCAGGGCTCAGTGGAGAGCTTGGGGCGTCTCTACGTTCAAGAGATTGTACGGCCTCATGGTGTTCCATCATCTATCGTCTCCGATCGAGACGCTCGCTTTACTTCCCGTCTTTGGAAGGGGTTGTAGGAGGCGTTCGGGATGCGGCTACGTCTGACCACTGCCTTTCACCCTCAGACGGATGGTAAGATGGAGAGGACCATTCAGACTCTCAAGGACATGCTTCGCGCATGTGTCCTCGACTTTGGTCATAGCTGGGAGGACCACCTACCCTTGGTGGAGTTCGCGTACAACAACAGCTACCACTCCACCATTGGGATGGCACCATACGAGGCGTTGTATGGCAGACCTTGCAGATCTCCTTTGTGCTGGATAAACCCTGGGGAGTCAGCACTTGTGGGACCATAAATGGTCTGGGCCATGACAGAGAAGGTCCAGGTCATCCAGGAGAGGATGAGGACAGCTCAGAGCTGGCAGAAGTCTTATGCTGATAGGAGGCGAAGGCCACTAGAGTTCGAGGATGGCGACCACGTCTTCTTGCGTGTCTCACCTCGACGTGGTTTGCGGAGATTTGGCCGAGGCGGAAAGTTTTCTCCATGCTTCATTGGACCATTCCAGTTCCTCAGCAGGATTGGAGAGGTGGATTATTGCATGGCTCTACCACCTCAGTTGCACCGAGTGAATGACGTCTTCCACGTATCTCAGCTGAGGAGATATGTGCACGACCCGACACACATGATTGACCATTGGGATCTAGACGTGGATGCTGGGGATTCTTTTACGGAGGTCCTGGTGGAGATAGATGATCGATAGGAGCGGGTCCTACGTGGGCGATCGATTCCTCTTGTGCGCATCATATGGCAGCACGGAACCTCCAGGAGAGCACATGGGAGTGGGAGGCTCAGATTCATTCTTAGTACCCACATTTGTTTCCATAGTTTATGATGTATCTTTACGGGGATGTAAATCCCTGAGGTGAGAGTAATGTAATGACCCATAAATTTTAAGGAAATTTTTTTCTTAATTTTCTTTGGAATTTTACAAGAACGCAGTTTCTGACGGCACTTGATTCTGAGGCCCGGTGTTCCCGGAATCATTTTCTGAAGTTTGGCTCGGGTACGTTCAGTAAACGGACGAGCGGGTTTTTCTAAAATTTGAACCGGTGCCCGGAATCAAATTCTGAGAGCACCGATGAAATCGAAGCGCCTGTATTTTCTTAGAAACGCCTCTTCCGTAGTTTCGTTTTCTCGGTGGTGGTTTTTAATTTTCGGGCTTAAAGTTAAGAAATAAAATAATTGTACGACAAACTTTATTTTATTTCACTTAAGCCACTTGAAAGCCACTTTAAATCTACTTAAACTGAGTTGAAACGGATAGGGTACTATCCAAAAATATCCTACCCTCTTGGTAGGATATTTGTGGGGTGGGGCCCGCACGAGCCCCGCCGTTTCTTTTCCGCTAAGTAACGCACCCGCAAAAACCCGTCATTATGAAAGTCAACTGACGCGTTTTCTTAAATTCATAACGCACCAATTAATTGGGCGGTTTTATTCGTGGATTAAATGGGTACTTTCTTTCATTGAAATAATTCTATGAATTAATGGGTCGTTACTTACCTCTTATTCGTTTGTTGGCATAATAATAAAATAAGACCAACACCGAATTTTGGAGGATTTCCCGCTGAGAGGTTTTTGACAGAAGTTCTTGTGCCTTTATCCTCCTTTGTGAAGAACGTGAAGAACGCAAAGAACGCGAAAAACGCGAAGAACGTCGTCACCCTCAGAGTTTGACGAGGCTTCATCCGAGACGTTCTTCCCCGCCCCGATCTCTGATCACCAACTGCTTGAGGTAAGAGATCTCAAGTTTCTTTTTAAACTTCTTTGTGGTTTATAACAACACACGGATTTAATTATTTATAATTAAATCTGTTGTTTCTTGGTCCTCGGAGTTCGTCAACGCAACGCCGGATACTGCGACGACGCGACGATCCCCTCTTTCCACGACGATCAAATCCGCGAGGAACCTGCGTGCGACGACTTGGCGAGGTAGGGGTTGTTGTGAATATTTTATATTACCATGAACGTATCTTTAAAAATTAAAGAACCAGATTAATATGAACAATTTTAATTTATTAAAATTGTTGTTTCATGTGTTGAATAATTCTCCCGTTGTTATTAACTAACGCGGAGGGTGCGGGCCAAACGAACACGGCCCGACAACCCTCCGCCGTTCATCGTGGTTGTGCGGATTTGGCGGGCGACGACAAAACGTGACGCAAGGGCAATTTGATGATCCTGTAGTGATGAACGGAACATGGGAGGGACAACAGCGTAGACGGGAAAACAAACGGACCACCGGAGAAACTCCGGTGGCCCGCAGAAGCTACCGGAGGCGCGGGTCGCCGGTGCGGCGCCGGACAGGGCCGCCGTGGCTTCAGGCGCGGCGGCGGTGGCCAGCCGACCCGTGGTCACGTGGGTCCGGCTCGCCCGCACGGGACGCGGTGACATGCCGCGTCTGCTGAACCAGCGCGGCCCACGCGGTGCCGCGACACCTCCAACCCGCGGGGGCAGCACCCCGCGGCACCCGAGCTACTCGGCCGCTCGACCGAGCCGAGCCAGGCCGGTCCGACCGGCCGGGCCATGCCCAGGCCAGACCGGACCGTGTCCGGCCGGGTTGGACCAGGTCGGGTCAACTCGGTTCGGCCAACCCAGGGGGGGTCGGGCCGGGTCGGCCCGGGCCAAGACCCCCCATCCTCGGACCGTTTTCGGTCTTTTGCCCATAACATGAGCTACGAGCCTCTGAACGATGCACTGTCAGTGGAAACACGATCCATGGATCGAGACGGTCATTACGGTATATTAAACTCAAGGTTTCTGAATACTTTGGGTCTAGCCAGGTTGGTTCGTACACGAAACCAACCGGGCCCTCGGAGCGGAAACGCTCATATCTTGAGCTTCGGACGTCCGATTGACGTGTTGTCGACTTTGTTGAATTCCTCTAAGTGAGACAGATCTTTTGGCTCACTCCGCCCGAGGTTTGGACGGAGGTGGAGTACGGTCGGGTTGGTTTTTCCTTAAAAACCAACCGGGCCCCTAGGACGAAAAAGCCAATAACTATCAGACCGGGCGTCCGATTGACGTGTCGTCTGCGACGTTGAGTTCCTGTTGACGATACGGAACTTTTGGATACATCAACTTCGGACTTTGTGTCCGTTGATGTATCAGACTCTCGGCTCGTGGAGCGGACCCTCCTGAACGAGCTTGCTGTGTGCGGGAACCCTAGTGCTGCCTGCGACTGCTACTTCGACAGTGACGACTGTGCAGAGATCCTCAGTGGACTGCAGCGACGACTGTGCAGAGATCCTCAGTGGACTGCAACGACGACAGTGCAGGGATCCTCAGTGGACTATGATGACTACTGCACTCAGCGATCCTACGTGGATCAGTGCTACAGATCCTGTGTGGATCTGATCCTGTGTGGGTCAGTGCTCAGCGGTTCTGTGTGAGCCAGCGCCTACAGGTCCTGTGTGGGCCCGATCCTGTGTGGGTCTTTGCGGGGGTTAGTACCTATCGATCCTTTGTGGGTCTGGCGACTTAGATGGATCAGTGATCATCTTTATCGTCATCTGAAGAAGTATATCTCTGTGATCTGAATCTTGTGTTACTCTCTTTTGTGGATTGTGTTGAACTATCCTGTGTGGATTTACTATTTACTCTCTGTGGATTGTGTTTTTCTATCCTGTGTGGGTATAAGTTTTGCTTTCCTGTGTGGACTGGGTTGTTCATGGGCTCGGATGTTGGAGCCGAACGGGAATTGATGACTTAGGTATATGTATGGGCATATACATAAGCAGTGTTGGTTGTTACTTCGTGACTGTATCTTTCCTTTGTGGTTATCCTTTGTGGATTCTGGGAGACCTTCGGGGGTCTCGGGGTCCCTACTGAGTAGCTTATACTCACCCCTGCACAGGCTACGCCCGCAATTCGTTGTGTTGGTTGTATACTACAGATATCACTGATCGTAGTGAAGGCTTGCGGAGGAGGACGGTACCTGGAGGTGGACCACTGGGCGAGACGTACTTGGAGCGGTCAGGTGGACCCGAGGAGCAGTGGAGGATATCTGTACCCACCCTTCATGTGGGACTTCCAAACAACGGCTCGACGCTGCGGCTTTTCTTTTCAGTTGTTGATTTTCCTTTCAGTTTTACTTTACAGTTGGGCTTTTATTTCTGTCCCCTTTTACTTTCAGCACAGCTTGTTACGGTTTTTACTTAGTGTTTACTTTTCCGCTTGTTTACTCTGTGGTGCTTGTTTACTTTTCAAAGGAAATACTTTCCCTTTTTCCGGGATTTACGCCTTGGTGCTAGTCTCCAGCCCCTGGCCTATAGAAGGCGGGCTTGGGGTTGTCACGGCATGGGCCCCGAGGACAGGTCGTGACATTATTCATAAACCAATAACGCAAACAAAAAAAATCATTTCATAAACCAAGAACAGCAAAACTGAACCATGATTTCCTTTTTGAAACCACCACAATCATTCCAAATTCAAAACAATTTTACACTTCTAAATCATTTCAAAATTCACATTCTATTTCTTTTACTCTTTTAATTAAATCATAACATCACACCCACTTATAAAAACATCATAATCCCTATTTTAAAACTATTTTCAGAAAACCAAACAAGCCTTAGTAATTGAAACCCCAACATTGATATTCCATGAATACTCACACATGGATAAATCACTTAAAAATAATAACACCTCCACACATACCACCATATATCCACTAGGCACATGCATATATACATGTTACCATCCATTGAAATACTAATGGCCAAATAGAAAAATGTCTTCACAAACCACTATTCAATATGTGCGCAATCAATTTTTTTCAAAACCAGAGTTATCATTCCAAAAAAAAATGTTTCCAAACCCTAGTTTCCAAGAATATTACATTTCACATTTCATAAAGCATTCCAAAACCGCCCAAAAAATTTTACAAAAGGTTTTTATTTCAAAAAAAATCCCATTTCCAAAATTACCCCTTTAATTTTTTAAGAATGCGTGATTTTATTTTTGGAAATAATATTTTAATAAACCAATTACCATTTTAGAACCTATTGGAAACACTCTAAAATATCAAGGGAGAAAGTGTTGCACATAGCTTGGATACAGGGTTTGGTAGGTCGAGACCTAACTAGGTCAGCACATCAAAGGTCGTCGAAGGAAATTCCATGGAATGTATAGGGATCTAAATTATGTCCATAACTACCACACACCCTCTGAATCCCACCCATAATAACCACCAGGTCATCTCAACCAACTTGAAATTACCCAAAAAAACCAAGAATCTCAAAAATCATCTGATAACAAAGATCATATTTTGAGGCAATACCATTCCAAACTACCCAATCAACTCAAGCGTCCTTCCAAATAGGTCATGATTAGGAACACACCTACAATTGACTACTTGAATTCAAACAATCCTTGATCCAAAAATCGAGAAATTCTTTTTAGACAAGGGAATATCTTACTCTAATACAATTTTTCATGAACCAACTAGGGTAAAACCTAATCTAGTTACCCGATTCAGCCCATAACAAGGCTTGAGAGGTATTCTCATTCCTCCTAGTCTGACAAATAGTGTTGGGAATCAAGAATACAATGTTTGGAAAGATTTTTCCCATTAAATATTGATAAATAAAAAAATATAAACAGAATAATAAATGTAGATTCTATGAGTGTAATGAAAATAAAACTACACATGTACCTCCATGTGAACTCATGGGTCACCTACAATTATAGGATCACACTCACTCCATGAGTAAATTAGATAAAAAGTAGAAATATAAGATAAAAACATAAATAAAGCTATATGAGTGAATGTTGATACTTAGTAGACATGCTTGGTTAAACTATTCCATACGTGTTGTCTTTAGAATGATATCTAAGTCATGTGTGTTTGAAAATAAGACACATAAATAATAGAGATTTCTAATTTTCAATATATACTAGTTAAAGGTATAATTTTTATAAAAAATACTTTTCATTATATTTTTTAAAACAGTATTCAAATATTGGAATACATATCAATAAATTTCTTTATTGAACATAAATTCATATAAAAAAATTCCATGGTATGGAAATATAACAACAAAGTACATTTTAAAAAAATGACCACAGAAAACAAGATTAAAATTGAGAAATAATCTTAGGAAATACCTATTTATATATGGTTAGTGGATTCCTAGTATCCTTATACCTCTTTGATAAGAAAATATAACCAAAAACCACAATTTCCTTGTGCATGATCCACTGGTAGAAAACACATCCCAAGTTCTTTTGGTCTTTGATCATATTCCAAATCCATAGAGAACTCATACATGAGCCACTAGAGGGGAGAAATCCCAAGGTCTAGTGGTATCTAATAATCATAGTATATTTAATTAGTGTTGTAGCATCAATCCTGCTAGGGGGAACCAAGCCTTGGACCTTCCCATCTGCATAGCATACTAGACCTAGTCCACCCACCTAGGTACTCAGGGTCCTGTTTCCTTATTCCAAATGGTGATTAGTTTTTATCAAGATTTCATATACATTAATATCACATTCTTAACCAAAAACTCATCCAAATTATCACCACTAATATCCCTCATTAAACTCATCCCAATTTTAAGTCACACAAAAATTCGTACGACTATTCTCTAGGAACATATAACAGATCAAAAATTTAACACACACATCTTATTTCAAAAATAATGGGGGATATCTCAAGAAGGGATTTCCACTTCTATAAAACATTCTCTAAGTGCCAAAGGAGCCTCATATATTAATATAAATTCATTCACTATAGAAAAAATAATTTCCATAAACTTTTAAATTCCAAAAAAAACATTTAAAAGACCAGTTGAAAAATAAAGGAACCATGCATTTAAAAACCAGACTGAAACCATGATTAACTAAAAGAAACCCATTTTAAATGTTTAATCGAATTCATAATAACCATGTGATGAGCCACATTCCAAGAACCACAACCATATATATATATATATATATGTGTGTGTGTGTGTGTGTGTCATATTAATTTAATATAAAATGGTTTTTTAAATAATAATGGAATGGAAATTAAATCCCGAGGAATAAGGAACCTACATTAAACACAAGGTGCGCTTCTATAAATGATGGAAACACAGATCATCCCACCCAGCATTCATGTATATGAATCTTATCATAAATTTAAGGAATCATAACCCCTTCGTACTTATTTTCAATTCCAAATATGTACAAGGGGATCGATACATAATTTCTTATACTTTCATATACCCCTTTATACTGACACACAAATGCATATTTATATACAAATATAAGCACACATATAACCGGTATATATATTCATCCTTCCATGGGTGAATTTATATTAAAAAGGAAATTATATATATACATTCCTACTTTTGAATAGTCATGGAATCCTTCGACAGCGAAAGTTTGAAGCCACACCAATAAATGGAAAAACACTACAATAGTATAAGGAATCTAGAAATAACAAAATTCCTATTTCAAAATTGTTCCAACCAAAATTCAACAGAAAACCCACCTCAAATTGATTGTGGGTAGAGTTAATTGGTTAAAAATGCTTCATCTTTAATGTAGAGTGATGAAACACAAACAAAGTTGACCCTAGATATCCATCACAGACCCTATTATGAACAAAAACACCAAAAATTACCCAAACTAAATCCCTAGGGTTCGACCAAATATAATAGGTTCATTGGATATGAAAAATCATCAAAATTAAAAATAAGAGAGGAAACCCTACCTCGATGTTTTGACCATGATTACTGACGAAATATGAAGGAGAAGCTGTAGAGAGGGGATCTTGAGAGAGATTTTGTATCATGCATTGGGGACGAGGGAAGGGGACTTCCATAATTCAATGAAAAGGGGAGAAGGGTGGATAAAAATAAAAGGGATAAAAGAAAATAAGAAAAAAATAAAAGAAAACCCAATTTTTTAATATAACTAGTCAACCCAAATGATTTTTCATGGTTTTCAAAACCGTGCACCAACCATTCTATCCTTTTTGGATAAGAATGAGGTACCACATTATTACCCCTAAGAGAGTCATATAGCCAGAAAACTCATTCTCCAACTATTCCAAATGGGACTATCTATATGAAAAACCCTCAATTGTGATTTCTGCATGGTTACTCCTAATTGTGTGCAACCAATGTGCATGACCAATTTTTTGCTGAAAATTTTAGAATTTAAACCAAGACCATCCAAAAATCAAAATCAAGTCTGAAATAATAATAAAAAGATAATTAATTAATATTTTACTGTTGGAGTGTGACACGCATCATCCTTGATTCCCAAATCACTGCATTCAATGATGTGACAGTCATCATAGATTTACTGGAAATGATGGGGTGCATGGAAGATGTTGAAAACCCTATCTAGCCACAATTGAATTGATAACTGATAATAAACTATTCTAAAATGTTCTAACATCTCAAAAGTCCTAAGGAAAATTTGAGAATTATTAATCCCATGAACGAATACCCACTACCCCTGATGAGAGGAAACCCTCAATAACACATAGTCTACAATCTCATACTCCACGAGCCTCCACCAATGATATGTATAAGCTATCAGATGGTTGTGTTCAACCTTCTTCAACTCTCAAACCACATATATCTTCTCCATTGTAGTTTTCACCACATCGGGATGAAGGATTTCTTACCCCCAACCTCATACCATCATAACAGATAACGTGGTTTCCACTTACACAATTCATAAAATAGATTAATAATTATAAATGAGTGGTAGATGTCATTATTGGAAAAATCAACCATGGGTAGTTTCTTTACCCACAACCCACCAAAATCCAAGATGAAATACCTTAAAACATCTTCCAATGTCTGGATATCTTTCTATGTCTTTCCATCTATTTAGGGATTGAAAACAAAAATAGGGCACAATTGGCACCCCAAATCATGCTCCAATTAACTGAAGACTCAAGAGTTAGAATAAGTTTCCTAGTCATATACAATGGTGTTTATATCCCATGTAGTATAACTATATTATCCATGTACTTCCTCTCTATGTAATATTCCACACCACTGGATTCTGTAATTTCCAAAAAAGGGGTCGACTTCATCATTATGTTAACTATCACCTAAACGACACAACAACCTACCTTTTCCCGAGGTAACATGGTGATTAAATCCATAAATATTCACTTCCACATATAATCAAGGATATCTAGGGGATACAAAAAAATCTGGGAAAATAGTTCTCTCCATTCACCAACTGAAAAATAAAAAATTATTCCACAAACACCACCGCTAATTACTTCATTCCAGGAGACCAAAGATTACTTCTCAAACCATGGAACATATTTTATACACTCAAATTCAATGATAAGGGTGAGTTGTTAAAATTATGGAGAAAATTATCAATCATACACAATAGAACAAACAACCTCCCCAAAAGTAACACCCCATTCTAACCATCCTTGGATCACCCCTATAAAGAATCACTACAGCTGACATGGTCTTGAATAACGTCCAAGTCTGAGTATCCAAATTGATACTCCTCCATGTACCACATAAACTAATGAAACATTATCATATGATATAGACAACCTCCTTTTCTAACTTCCTTCACATCAAGATGTATTGATTTATAGTCTTCCATCCCTTTCTAAACATCCACAGACACCTAAACAACATTTATCTGTGACGTATATCTTATTACATAAGAAAAAACATTATAATTTCCTATTATATAAGGGATTTCAAAATCATAGTCCAAGAGAAATGATAACCATATTCTTTGATACTGGTTATGATCACAATGGGGAAACCTTCCTTAGAATTATGTGGTCCATACAGTCTAAAAAGCACTAACTAATGAGGTAATACTACCAAAACATTAAGTAAAACCCAACTTCTACTTGACCCTTTTATGAGTTCTATAATTATACTCATAAGGAGACTAATTCCTAGACTAATAAGCAACCAATGACATCTACTAAAAAAAGAAACATCCCAAAACCGGATAAGATGTGTCATAAAAGACCTACACCATTACCCTTTTCATAGGAAACCAAACAAATGAGGTACTAATCAATCACTCCATAAATATTTCAAATGATGACTAAAACTGATTAGTCTAAATGATTTTATGATCCTTCTTATTTTGTATTGTTAATGGGTATATGATCCCATATATTATGGACATAAAACTCTGACAGTATCATATAAGACTAAGAAATCTATAAATCTCTACCATGTTCTTTGGTTGTAACAATGAAATTACTACCTCAATCATTGATGGGTATATAACCAATACCAACTGAGACCACACATTTCCAAGGAAATTCACCTATCACATCAAAAAATCTCACATGGACAACCTCCCATAGTTTTAATTATGTCAAAGAATATACATTATATCTCGAAGATATTCAACCTGATCCTCCACTGACCTCATGTATATAAGGACTTAATTCTCAAAAATGACTATAAACTAGATTAGAAACTCACATGATGTGGAGTTTTTGATATCTAATAACAAATATGGTTTGTTCATGACACTGAATAACATTTCCAAAAATATTAATGATCCATACCTTTACCAAAAATCATTCATTAGGATGTCACCCTCCTTCAAACATATCAGGTGATATATATACCAAAAATACATATTTGAAAACCATATGTAACCCATTAGTTGGTAAAACCAATTGAGTATCATAAAAAGAGGGAAATGGTTCTTTATCATCACATGATTCAACTTCAGATAGTCTATACACAACCTCAGACTACTATTTTCCTTATAGAAAAACAACAAGGGATCACCCCAAGGATATACACTTGGCCATATGAATCACTTATACTAAAAATCATTGATATAGAGTCTCAAATCATATATCTATTTGGATTTCATATGATAAGGACCCATAAAAATTAGATAGTTTCATTACAATAAATCTATCCCAATCTATACATCACATTAAAGGGGTAGTTTTATAGCATCAGTAAAGAATATATCGAGAAACACATCAAAAACTATGATAACCCCAAACATATGATCCTTTATTAATAATTCCAAAAACTAATATAGAAGAGACTCTACATTCATGCCTCCCATCGGATAATTTGAACCACAAAAAAATAATACATATTCGACCACTTCATTAGAAAATGAAACTCGCCTACAGAAAAAATTAATCACTACACAAATGAAGTGATACCAATCCATTCCAATTATGACATCATATAGTTATATATTTAATAAAAAAATCTCATATCAATTAATTCTAACCTATCATTAGTTCATATCCCATAAAAACATCAAAAAGTTAAGTAATGACTAAAACTGGTTTGAAAAATACTTTGGGAACTGGGATTCTCTCTAACATTAGTTCTAATTTGTAGAGCAAGGTGGATGCAACAAATTAGTGTGAAGATATAGAATAAACAAAATATGAAACTAGGATCGATGATAAACAGATCATAACTTGAAAAATATCAGATCCATTTAGAACTGGGACCTCCATAGAATTCATTTTCCCATTCCCATCTACTTTATGTCACTACTAATGACCTCTACCACCATGCTATGGTATGGATCCCTATGAAAGAGTAATATGAAGTGGATGACCTGTAGTAGATCAATCTCCCAATTATTGTTCAAAAAATATAAAACCAAGCTACTAAAAAACTAATGGTGGACCATTTTACTACAAAGGTAACATGCCACCATAATGAACTGGCCTCCATGAGTAAGTGAGCATTGGTCATGACTGTGACCATTACCCCAATAGAAATATTATGAAAAAGAAAATCTCTTGATAGATTCTCTAGAACCAATGAATCTAGAAAATCAGGATGTAGACCATTGTGACTAACTCCATATTCATATGATCATTGACATACCTGAAATTCATTATCCCATGCTCGAATCTCTACTCCTCAGGAATATCTACTGACATACTCCTCTAGGAACTCCTCCTTATGGATTCTTATATCTATTAACTTCTTATTTCATCTACAAATATAGACACATATAAATAAAAAATAGGCTAATTCAATATCTGATCACTAGGTGAGGTGCTTCAAATTATAATCATTTTATAAACTTCTCATTTTTAAAGTAACCAAGAGTGAAATATATGATGTCCTTGAACTAGATAATGAGATCCCGTAGGCTCAAGATTTCGTTATTACAAGTGATATGTTCTTTACATGTTTATAAATGAATCATTTTTATAATAACTCTAAATAAAATTTATTATTAATTTTACCCAATAAAACATTTTCATCCTCTAACTCCATTACGTACAACAGCCACAACTAATTCACCACCCCCAAATCTGACTGATCACTAATGGGACAAAATACACAACTCGGTCCCAATTCAGACTAAAGGATATCTCAACCTCCTCTGACTCGAACCCTATCACTATAATAAAGATTCTACCATCAAAAAATTACATAACATAATTATGAAAATATAACAGTAACCACTACCATTTTTGATCCTCCTATTTCATATTTATCATCCAATTATAAACTAAATTAGCCTTTTGAACCTCTCCTCTCAGAACCTTAAATAGATATTGTGTAAGATCCATCTCGGAATACCTAGAGAGGAAAACCAAATCCCATTAGGATATAATTTATCAATATTATTTTAATAAAATTCATTACAATTTCATAAAATATCCCTTTTTAATTACAATCACTTATAAAATGATTCATGTACCATTCTTAGCTCTCTACGCCACTATCTGAATTATCTCACCTAGGGTGTTCCATAATCTTTTATCCTCTCATCTAATCACATGAGGCTCTAAACATCTATGTCTTTGATGGATTACCTTGATACAACACACATTAATTTTCACTAACATTTTTTCCCTACCAACAAATGAAACCCACACTATTTTATATCTCTAAACACCGTCTAATCTCTCAACCTAAAAGAATTTGTACCTCTATTTCCTAACCCCCTTCCACTAGTACCCCTCTTGGGTTGGTGGTGAAAAGAAGGAGTGACTCTCAAGTCTCTCTTATATTAGGCCTTGGTTTGGTTACATGTAATGAGGATATAAATCACTCAATTTAGAGGAATTACCCTTAATATATAGAGAAGGATTGATATATAAGATAAAAAATATCCAAATAACACCATCACATAATATAGAAGAACCAAAAACCCATATTTCATGTTAATAAATAAAAATGAATGTATATAAAATAAAATACCAAAAAGAAATTATATGGTATAAACTCTATAGAATATCTATCTTCCAATATATTAATGTCTAACCTAGTATCTTAAACTCTCATAGAAACTGGAAAATAATATATATAGATATAGGAAAATCATTACATGCATAATTAGTATGATCATAACCAAGGTCTCTCGTGAATCTTTGAAAAGATATTTCTAAGGTCCTAGATAAAAAATGAATATTGACAAAAGATTTTATAACATGGATATTAAATATTTTTAGATTAATATTCCTTACATTAAAAAAAAGTTTAATGAGGACCATAGTAATTGAGTTCCTTTGGAAACATAGAACACATTATTCTAATTTGTTGAAAGATCTTCAATATCTCCATTAAATATCATTACCTTTAGTAAAACAACATAAATCCTTTGTTTGTAACCTAAGGAAATGAAACATAAGAAATGGTGAGCTAATATTCTCAATAATGTTAAAAATTTAAGTTATGTAATCATAACATGAGCATAAGGGTATGAAAATGTGGGAATAACATTTGAAGATCATACACCACACAGAAAAGATCATATACATGTGTGATGACATAAATATTGGTAGATCATAAGACATGAATCATAATAAAATTAAAGTACAAGAGCTATAAGGTTATAACAATGGAATAAGTAATGGAAATTGTGTAATACAAATAATATTTGAATATCTTATGTCAATTTTTCCTTTCAGGACATTCTTAGTATGTTAAGGTTCGGTTAATCACTTGTGTACCAACAACAGGCTTGGGATGGCCTCCTATGTACCTTCGAGTTTGGGCATAGGATGACCAAACATGTACCCTCTAGTTAGAGTCTTATAATGACCTCCCTTATACCCTTTTCTTTTAAGTGTAGGATAACCTCCCATTTACCCTCTTGTTGTGGGCCTAGGATGAACCACCTCATACACTTTTGTTGTAGGATTAGGATGAACATATATGTGCTATTTTAAAATTGTAGAACGTTTATCATTACCCAATTCATTGGAGGGAGATATAGGTCCCAACCATCGCATAATTATAACCATACATAAGTGTTCCAGAATAACATAAATCAATAATAATATCAAAACCCACATAATGAAATAGATTTCATAAATATAATCCAATCATAATATAACCCATGAAAAGAAATAGGTTTCATAAATATCATTTCGTCATAAAAATAATCCAAAAATAGGAATAATAGTGATAATATAATTGAAAAATATAACCATTTAATCATAAGAGACAACAAATAATTTTATGTTATTTTTAAAATTATTCTAAGAGTTATTATTGAGGAAAGTATTCCTTCTACTTCGAAAATGGTTTTTTTCTTAAAGTGCCTTGAAATAATAAAATAAAATATTTTCCGTGAATATAACATTATAATCATATAAATAAATCTTAAATAAATTAAGGCATCATGATAGCGGAATATTCTATTCATGATGTATAAGATAAAAAATATCCTTTTATATATTTTTTTGATAATGTCAAAAATATCCTTGTTTAGAAAAATCAAAAATATTATTTTTAAACAACTTAATAAAAGTCAAAAAACGTAAAAATGACTATAAAACTATAGAGAATAATATTTACAAAATTGAATACAAATTTATAAAACAAGGACATGGATGATAAATATTTCCCAATAGAGACTTAAAATGAAAAAATCCCAATTATTGAAGAGGTTGTGAATAAATACGGATCACTTTCAAATCAGTAGAATAATATGCCCCACGAAAGAAATGAAATTTTAACGATATGGAAATAAAACAATATTCTAGATACGACTCATAAAATAAATTCATCAATAGTATATAAAACTCATAGATCTAAATTATTTTGTATAAGCCATGTGTACCATATTCATAAAAGTGAGAAATAAATCCCTTACATTAATTCTTAACATACATCGTATACATTAATTCCCCTTGTATAATAAATTTAATTTTATTATATATCTACCAGATAAACATATTCATCTATGTAATACCATATAGGATTTACATATAACATTATATTACACACTTATTAACAATTCCCAAATAATGATATGTTTTGCGTAAAAAACGCTTTGTTTTTTACTCATATTTTGACTTTTTATCCTTCATCTTATAACGTAGATCATGATTTAATGAACTAAATAATGATAATAATGATATAAATTTCACATATAAGTTAATTATATATTTATTAATGGGGATTCATAAAATTTATAGATAGAAAATAAAATACACCATTCATAGAGACGATAGGTCGTACGTATGCCTGAACGTTGTTTTCATTTTACGGTCATTATAAAAGAAAGAAAATTATATGATGTATTTTAATTAAAGAATAATTTTAAGGTTGCATATGTAAAATATATTTATAAAATTTATCCTTATTACCCTCCATGTGAAATGTAGATGGAAAATGAATCACAACACACTGTGGAGATGAAAATCTATACATACGCATGAGCGCTGTTATCATTTCCAAAAGGATTACGTGGTAAGAAGGTACATATGATATTATAATTTTAAAAGTATAATTATTTCATAATTATAATATATTAATATTAATCCCATCATAATTACCACTCATAAAATATGGTGATGGTATCTAAATTCTATCTCTATGTGGATATGGTTAGTCGTATGTACGTACGAGCGATATATTCTATTATTGTTGTATAGGAAAGGGGATGTATAATGGTGTGTTCAGAATCATTATAAAATTTAATAATTATAGGATTATTAATTTATTATTTATTTATAATGTTAACATATTTATAGGAGGTATAGAAGAGTATAGAAATATAATGATCAGTTAGAGAGATTACCTCTTCTCTGAAACAAATCCTTTAGATTTTCTGGAAAAGACTCTAGAGATGGTCCTTTGGGAAAACCAGAACCTATAAAATGTTTCTAGAGATCTAGAAAAGATAATTTTGTACACTTTGGTCGAGATGGAAATCTAAATTTGATGAAATTAGATGAGGGAGGATGTTCCCTTTAATAATTTATGTGAGGGGAACTTTTGGAAACTCACAAAATATTAAATTAATATAAACTACTTTTCAACTATAAATGTATCCAAATGGATTAATTTTGAATATAGGATGAGTATGAGTGTAAATAATCTCATCCAATAATTTTATGAAATTTTTTTATGTAAAAGTAGACCTTATCATTTTGATTTACACACAGTTATCCTATTATAATTTTACTTATGACAACAACATTTTCATTAATTAAAGGTGTATATTTTTACTCAAAAATTTTAATTTAAACCATAAATGGTAAATATATGATATTTTAGACCATAATTTATCATTTTTCATTATTTTTTATGTTTATGATTTTTTAATAATTTCATAAAATATTATTTTCAGTGTCAATTTTGACA
The DNA here is from genome assembly GCA_963277665.1 of Viscum album. Classification (NCBI taxonomy): domain Eukaryota; kingdom Viridiplantae; phylum Streptophyta; class Magnoliopsida; order Santalales; family Viscaceae; genus Viscum; species Viscum album. The sequence goes on from OY728137.1 coordinate 836,919,962, forward strand.
TTAATCAATAAGTTTCTTTTAAAACATATCATAACAACATGATATCTTCAAAGAAACTCTATTAATTCATCTCTAACATGTCAAAGTAATCTATAATATAATTGTATGACATTAATTATGTCAAATTATATTTATTATAAAATTTTTAATATCATTTATTTGATATTTTTATTAATTAAAATATTATTGCATCATCATTGTAAATACTTTAAGAGAATTATTTATTTCCTATGAACAAAAAATAAATTTCTATAATAAAGAAAAAATTATTTTTAAAATTAATATTTATTTTAGAATTTATCTTTTGTATTGGCTTATATTAAAAATGGTATATTTACTAAAATATGAGTTTGACATCTTTAACTTTTCATTAAATAAAATAAAATAAATGTCATACTCTCAACCATGTGGCTTAAAAAGATAAAAATCATAGCCCAAAGATGATTTTGACTAAATAATACTCACCTATTGTAATTTGGACAAGTGTTAGGGAAATTGTTTAATTATAATATTATTTTTACCCTTAATTACTTAATTTACATTCTACCATGTGAAAAACATACTAAAGTTACTATTCATTATTTCTAAAAACAATAGATATATATTTAACTAATTTTGAACCAATTATTATAAATATGGGTTTTTTTTAAAAAATTCCAGATATATAAGTGGTAGTAATTAATTTATAATTAATCCTTTTGGTAAAATGAGAAAAAAAAATTCAAAGTTAAAACATGCAAAACATTGAAACAATTTTATATCTAAATTCAATGTTATACTTATGCCAAAAACCTATAATGGATTAAATTATAAAAAAATAAAACATTTATACTTTAAAACCATTCAATAATTTAATTTAACAATAAAAATAAATTGGAAAAAAAAAGTTTTTAGCAATAATGTAGTATTTTTCACTATTTATCAAAACATGAAATTTATTCAAAAAATAAGAAAAATATGAGAAGTAAATTCTTATATCATTATTTCAAAAAAGAAATTTATTTTTTCATATATATTTTATAAAAGTGTTAAAAATTATATTTAAATTTTTTTCTCCATTCAAAGGTGTTAAAATTATCCTTTTGAAAAATATAGGCTTTTACACATAAAATTAAGTTTTTTCTTATCTTGTCCATATAAAATCTATTAGATGAATATAAAAAAAATTTATTTATTTTATAACATATAAATTTTTTTAACATCATTTACTAATTGTAATTTATTTAATTTATTAAGGAAAAATGACTTTGATGGAATGAAAATACGTCTCTATATTTAATTGGAATATATTTTCGTTTCTAATTAATTGATAACAAATGAATTTATATTATAAACTGTATATTTTTATAAGATAGATAATAATTTTAATAAATTATAATTTAACAGCTATATGGTATCATATTATATTAAATAATAACATTTTATTAATATATCATTGATTGGTGAAGCTTTGTCTTTCATGTAACGAAAGCTATCAGATGAACTCAATATTGTGTGTAAAATAATCCAAAAATACTGTTGTGTATTCCAAAAGACAATATAAGTGTTGTGTGTAGAAATAACTCAACTTGTTTTGGTATAAACCAAGAATAACATTGTTCATTCATATGACAGAAACTATATTTAGTGATGTGAGAAATAAAAAATATCAAAAAGATTAAATTAACTCGAAAAAAAATATTTCACAAAATCTAGTGGTGTTAAATTCTACCCACCTTAAAATTAATTTATCCCTAAAAAAGTATTTGGGATATAAATAGTTTTGTACTTAAATGTTTTTTTATAGAACCAAAATTTGAAAAATTGAATACTAAAACATACTTTTAGAAAGAATAGTTGGAAACATAACAATTAAAAAGTGTATCAAATAACTATGTTTCCACAAAGGATAAAATATGTAGAAAGTGAAAACATTGATATTAAAGTGAAATCAAACCATTATGTTATAATGGAGAGTGGTAGAGAACAGGTTTAGGATAAATATATAAAATTGCAATGTCATAACCCAAATAGGCTTGAAAATTAACATTGATATATAAAATGATGATACCAAGGAATCATTTTATTTTAAGACCCTTTTGAATAATTTCAATGAGAATTTATACATACTTTATTTCAGCACAATATCGTTGTTTCTTTGTCCTTGATCAACTTCCACTTCATCACATTTTATATGAAATTAAGCTGAATGTTTCATTCTCAAAGCATTAATAGATCACGAGATCCATAAATAGAATGATCAGTCATTCAATCTGTCATTATTATAAAAAAAAGTTTAGCAAAAGTTATGAAATATTATCAAATCCCCCTATGGGGATTTAATAGTTTAATATATAAAATCACATCCAAAGTTCAACATAAACCACTCTATAAATGGAAAATCTTATAATCCTTCTAATAGTGAATATTTAAAACATTATAATGAAGTTCACTGAATCATATTAATATTTAAACATTACATATCTTAAGTTATCTCTTGGTTTCCACATTCCAAACATGTGAATAACTTCTTCAAGTATTATCTTGAAACATGGTAAAAACCAGAATTACCATAAAGCCTCAGTGAAAAAATTAATGCTTTTAGATATTAACTATATCCTCATACAACAAGTCCAAAAATTCTATAAACATGAATAATGATATCATAACCCATATTTTTATATTATCAGTTCCAAGGTCATCAATAATATCCCATTTATAATAAAACATCTCTTTATTTCATAATCCTAAAAACATTCACATATTAAGGGTTATCCTTCCCTTAATTGCGTGTTTTAAAAAAATATAGATTTTCCATTAAATCACTTTTATAGTCCTTTAGAACCATTAAACATATTCTTGAAAATCCTTAGAGAAATAAATAAATTTAAAAATACATATATATTTCACAATATATATAACATAATTATTGAATCCAGATACACAAACACCATGATTATTTCAATTAAAACAGATTCCATTAACAATGATACATCATCCTACATCTTGATACATATTTCCTTTCAAATTTCAGTTATAGTATCATCATCAGTAACAATAAAAAAATTATATGTACCAAAATTATGATTATCTTCATGAACATTCCAATTCGGACATCGATTTTTCTGACTCCCATTCTTTAAAAATTTTAAGCATTCATTAGTTGATAGTTCCTTGGGGAGGCCAATATTTCCAAAAATTTCATTAAATGAAATTTTCATTTTCCCTTTGTAGTTACATGCTTTATGTCCTTATTTTCCACGGTAAAAACATCTTCTTGTTCCACTAATATATTCATTTGAGTATTTATTCCCACATTATTGACATAATGGAAATTGAATTGTCTTTCCTACATGATATCCATTACCATAATTATCAGTAAACATTTTCCTTCTATTACTGGTTGAGTATGAGTGTTGGTTAAGGTGCACAATGTTAATCATGTTCTTTGAAAAATTATTAATAATTATCACAACATCCTTCACTCATGTGATCATCTAATTTGACTAATCATCGGTAATTTTTTCATCACATTCAATTTTTACCTAGTTCTTTCTTGTTCCCTCCATCGACTAAAACCTGAAATCATTGAATGAGAACACTATTCATAGTGGTAGAACCACATCATCAAAGTAAACTACTTATAATATTTCAGTCTTTGACACATTTGGTTTAATCCTAGGTTATTAATAATTATTACGAAAACACTGGGATTGTAGCCTATAAATTGACTTATACCTAGATACATCCCTAGATATATCCTTAGAAATATATCTTGGGATCTCACGAAATATTTCTCAAACTAGTTTCCAATTTTCGACTAAAGATATCCTTTGATGCCATCTTTAATGACCTAGTCTTTTGTAACATGGATATTACATTGTTTTAGATTACTATTCCTTAAATTACAAACACACATCCCAATGGACAATAATATTTTAGTGCATTTAGAAACATGTAACATTTTATTCTCATTCGGTGAATGATCTTCATCATCCCCTATAAATATCTTCCCTTTTGATATCCCTATAAGAAAATTTTTTTTATAACATGAGGAAAGGAAGCATAAAAAGGGTGAGATTAGAAGCTTAGTAAGGGTAAACATGGATGTTATGTTATCATATCATTGGTATAAGTGTATTAAAACATGAGAATAACATTTTAAGAATGATACCCTACATATCAATGACATATGCAGGATTGATGGAATAAATATTAGATGATCATAATACATGAATCATGAGAAACTCAAAGAATATGATCCATGAGAGTATAATAATGGAATAAGGCATGGAAATTATAGCATACACAGAAGTATAAAATATATTATGTCAATTATTCCAACCAATAGAGTCATAGTATGTTAGGATTCGGTTAATCATCCATGTGCCAGCTTCAGGTTTGGGATAGACTCAAATTTACCTTCTTGTTTTAGGATTATGATGACCTCCAATGTACCCTCTTTTTCAGGATTAGGATGACCTCTATTGTACCCTTTTTTATAGGCATAGGATGACCCCCCAAGTACCATATTGGTGTTGTCTTAGGATGACCTCATGTGTAAGATTTTTAATGGGCCCAGGATGACCACACGTGTACACTTTTTTTGCTCATAAAGATTTATTATTACTAATTTCATTGGAGGGAGATATAGGTCCCACAAATCAAATAATGAAAACCAAGAATACATGTTCCAAAATAACATAAATCATTCATCATATAAAAGCCATGGAAGGAAATGGATTTCATAAAAATCATTCAATCATTATATAACCCCTAAAAAGAAATGGGTTCCATAAATATAATTTCACTATAATCATAATCCAACCATAAGAATAATAGAGGTAATATAATTTAAAATATCCCAATTAAATCATACGTACCATCAATGAAAGTTATCTTAAGTGAAAAATAATTTTCATTGTTTTCTTGAGCTTAATTCTTTAGGAAAAATTTTCTTCTACTTTGAAATTTTTTTTCTTTAATGAAATTCATTTAAATTTTAACAGAAATTATTTTATTTTAAAATAAACATATAATCATGTAATGGAATCTTCAATTAATTAATTTTTCATTAAAATTTAAGATTCCATTTATAATGTATATGTTAAAAACCTTCATTATGTATATTATTTCGACAAAGTCAAAAAGATCCTTTTTATTGGAAATGAACAAAAATTATTTTCAAACCATTTAATAAAAGTTTAAAATGGGTTAAAATGAATAAATAAATGAGATAAAAGAAAAAAATTGAATTTTTTTTATAAAACATGGACAGGGATGATAAATTTCCCCAAAATCATCTTAAAAAAATCACAAATATTGAAGAGATTGTGAAATAAATACTCATCACTTTATAATAAGTATAATCGTATACCCCATGAAGTAAATAAAACTATATTGATATTAAAATAACATAATCTTCTTTATAATACTCCTAAAATACATTCATGGGGTGTATATTTACCACATAGTGGAAATAAGTAGTGTATAAGGCATTTGTCCCACAGAAATAAAATTGAGATATAAATCCATTACCTTAACCATTTACCTATATCATATATGTTAAAACCCCCTAAATAAAATATATAATTTTACTACAAATATAAAACATACTAATGTTCATATATATAACATGATATATCATTTTCTTATAACTTTTTTTTTACTCACTTATTAACAATTCCGTGTTAAAGTTATCTTCTGGGTAATAACCGCATTATTTTTCATTTATGTTTTGACTTTTTATCATTTTTTCTCATAAATATATCTTCTTTAATCACTTTAATTATGATAACCATGATCTAAATATCTCAAATATATATTCAGTTTATATCTATAATTATTGATTCATAAAATATAGAGATAGAAAATAAAATACATCGTTCATTAAGATGGTAGGTTGTGTGTATGCATGAACATGATTTTATTTTTATTTTAAAATTAAAAGCAGTAAAATTATATGATATATTATAATTATAGAAAAAAACTATTATATATATATATATATATCATATATATTCATAAATTATATCTTTATTACGACCTATGTGAAATATAGATGAAAAAAAAATCACATCGCATCATGGAGATGGTAAATCAAACATATGCATGAGTGACATTATCATTTATCAAATGATTAGGTGGAAAAATCATATATATGATATTATCATTGTTACGACTTCATGGTGGTGCGTTTTGGGTGATGGTTAAATGGTCCTATGAGGATCATCACTCGTCCCTTTTTTCGGATACGGCTTCCTGTTAGAATCACCATTTCTTTTGCCTTGACATGTTCTACATCATTATAGATTATAAGAAGGTTGGATTAACCCCATGGGGACTCAGAAATTCACCCCTTCCATATTACGAATGAGATGCCACATTTAGTCAGTCCCATCGGGCGATTGCATGGGGTCAACTACATGTACAATCGTTGCCCTCAGATATAGCTTCCTCGGATGGTTTCCAGTGGATTTATTCGAGGATCCAGAAACACCCAATGACCCTGGTATCCACGATTCAAGGACCTTGTTTTCTAATATAGGCACTCGTTTAATGATGATTAATTTAATAAAAATTTAGGACTCTATTGGTCGAGAGGGTGGAAGGTCATGCTCACCACACCCTTCTAGGGGAGAATTATTTCATGTTACATAACTCTCTTATAGATTTATGTTGTGATAAAATGTTCATGAATCTTTTGATAATTCTAAAAGAGTGTTTCCATAGGCTAACCATGATTTTCAATATCGTCATAGGCATGAATATATTGGATTTTGTAGAGGTACAACTTTCTTGAACCATACAATAAGGCCCTCTAGAGTTCATCATCATCAAGGGGGGATGGAAGGAGACATCATGTTCGGATCGAACCCATAATATGGGTTTCCTACGTATCCTCAGGAGAGGAATTAGAACCTACAAAGTTATGATTTTTTGGGGATCACGCATGGAAGATTCCCATTTAAGGGGAGATTATTCAGGGGACCCTTTATAGTAGGACACCCTTTTGAGATCGAGAGTTCAAGTAGAAATCCAACGTACCCTACTATGATCCGAAATTAATGTTCTTGTTGTTCAAATTATCTGCAGATGTTGTATTCATCACAATCCTCTAATCCCACATGATTCATGCTCGGTGTGGGAAACAATAGGATTTGATAGATCAAATCAACCACATGCTTCTTATCCTGTTGGTGGGAGAGGGAAAACCTAAGGTGGAAGTCGCCGGCGTGACCATGGGTGAGGGAATGGAGCGATGAACCTTTCAATGTGAAATGATATTAAAGGTCATGTGGCTCAACCATTGAATATTGGGGACTTACCTCATTGAGAGAACCCTGGAATACATTCTAGGAATGGGAGGAGGTTTGTCCTCTTTAAATGTGTAGTGAACAGAACTCCTACAACTGATCATTATTCCCCACTGAAAGTAAAAGAAAGTGATCACCCTTAATCCCTAGAATAGAGAGGTTCACGTTGGTTGGACTCTTAGTTACCATTAGAATGTAGACCCCGTAACATTCCTGAAGAACAAAATATTATGGTGATAGCCTTAATTAATCTACTTAACATGGGTAAGTAGAATCAAAGGTGCACATTGATGTGCCTGATAGCCTGATCATACAGGTCCAGTGGCTTTGGAAGAGGCTTTGGCCTAATACCAGAAGACTGGTTCAAAGATGTATTGTGGAGGACTGGATGGTAGTGGAGGGGTGAGGTTGGAACCAGAAGAAATAATACCCAAAGATACACCATTTTTCGTATAGTTTTCTTATACGGAATGGGGGAGGATCCACATATCGTAGTGGTATGTGGGAAAATGGGTCGTCTTCATACCGATGTGGTACGCCCGCATGGGTATTGACCACCATGTACCACAATCATACACATCCCATCATGTCGCGTTGGGTTCCAACCACGTACTGATGTATTACCTGGTGCTGAGTTCACTCCGCATAACTGTATACAATAAGAAGCACCATATTGAAGTATGGTCCAAGGGATTATCGTTTATGGGAAGTTCATCCAAGAGAAGTATATGTCTTGCGGTTCCACCATTTAGATTCTCACTTCTCTTTTTATTATTATGTTACCCCATTTTATGGTTCATGGCCATCTATACCGATGGAGAGCATTGTTCATAATTCGGTGTTCGCCAATGAATGAAGACTGATGTCAGAATCCTCTCTAAACTCTTTATTCATACCTTTGGGTTCCCTTCAAGATTTTACCATCTGTCTCTTAATACCCCCCTCAATTAATTCTATTCTCATTTTCTATAGAATCAGAGCAATCATATCTATGGGCACGCAACACCATTTGTGGAGGCCCATAAGGAGATATCCTGACCAGTGGAAGATTCAGTCAACCTGGGTTTGTGGAGGCTATGGTTCATGATCATAGTTCATGGAACCATGTTTGTTCACTTCATTTGCAAACTGATGTGCTCTCGGGATGGTACATGGATTGGATTATTGTGAATGAGTCCATCGACGATGTAGTTCATGGTCTTTTGGGTTCGCTGGCCATCTCTACTTTGGCCAGCACCTTGTGGATAATTCTGCATACCTGCTGGTTCGCAATCCAGGAGGTCCATGAACTGTTCCTGGTGATGGTTCATAGTCCACTTGAAATTCCTTGAAAACATGAATTCCTTCAATTTTCTCTTGAAATTCTCTACTCAATTAGAGTTCATTCACTTTTTAAACTTACAAGAGTACTTTCTTCCTTTTGAAAAGTTTTTGTAGGAATATTTTTTCCATTGGGGGAATTTTCAGGACCCTACAAATTCCCCCCATTATAATGGGGTCCATTCATAACAAAAAAAGACTATTCTGATGTAGAAGCGGTCATGAACCGAAATGGTTCATGGTAGAATAGTTGGGCCCAGTATGAGGGGACCACACCTAAATATAGGGTACCATGTCATTTTTATTTTACTGTTTCTCACAGAAAAAAGAGATCTTGATTCCCTTGGATTCCTCTACTTTTTCATACCATGCTTCTTGAAAAAATATTGTTTGTAAACCACTTTGTACGTACCGCAGACCCAATGTTTCTCCATTTCTTTATCCGCGTGCTGAATATTGGATTTTTCATACTGAATTGTGAAATTTTAAAACTGAAATCCAGATTCTACATAGGGAGATTCTATGTGGCTTGAGTGTCTACATACCGAGCTTGATCTGATGAACCGAACATTAATAATTATTAATCAGATCATAAACATTTAATCTGTAACTTTGAAAATTAATTAATGAGGCCTAGGTTTGCGGCATCCACCTCCCATGAACCTTTTTTTTGTTGGCCAAAGATCTGTGAGTCAACTCCTCGTGGATGGTTCACATACCACGACTATACATAGTGAAATGATTTTTTGTACCGTATCTGTAGGAGGGGTGGCTTCCACATATCATGAAATACCTGGATCACGCCTATCACGTACTGTTTCCGAGACTAGCATGCAGAGCCCAGTGTAGAAATATTTTATGTCCTTTAGCCATTCTTCCAAATCCTTTATCCAAGATTCTTATTGGAATTACTTTTTATCATCTTTTGGATGTTCTTGTGTAGGTTACAATGGATACTTCATAGGCTGCTACTGATTTCGCTGCTTATTTTGAGGATACATTTACTACCCCTCTTTCTTCCACTAATGAAATATTGAGGAACATGGCAGCTTGGGTCAACAAAAAAACTCTGGTTGTTCTATTTCACAAATCTCTAGTGAATCTACTTACGGAGTTCCAATGGGAGTATCCATATTTAGACAGGCTTTCTTCTTATAGAATTTTTCTATTGTTTGACACAACAATCCCTACGCCAAATCTAACTAATCATCCTACCTCCTGGATAATTAATTCATCTATTTCAAAGGCATTGATTTCTTACAAGTTGTTGTACCATCAAAGAGACACTACCTTTGGGTCTTTGCTGAACTATGCACCTTTTAAATTAGAGGGAGTACAGTGAAATCCCAACCAGAGGGACCACTGTTACCAAAGCATTGTGAGGAAGGCTACAGTGAATGAGTGGTACATTTGATTATACTGGTGGTACCTTAACTATAGATGCTCGTTCGGCTTGGACTAGGGGTGGCCTTCTTCGGTTCGATAGAGTTGTGATGAATTTAGAACTTAGCTACAGACTGTCAGACTGTACAGGGTCACATGGTTTTCTCGGACATACACCCATCTTCCTACTTCCCTTAGTTCACAACTTCTAAGTAGGTGGAGTCTAGACAGGAATACCTTCTACATGACCTGTGGATTGGTCATCATCAGTCTTTGGTACATCCAGCTAATTTCATGAATTCCTATTGTTAGGGACATGTATGTGGAATTTATTCCTCCATCCGCTTCTTGGGATGATGAGGAAAGAACCCCCCCCCCCCCCCCACCATTTTTCCAAGAAACTGATTGTCCAAGTGAAGGCGCTTATGAAGAAAATTGATCCAGGTTCGAAGAAGGTCGTATCTTTTGATGACTAGTTTGGAACTTTTGTTAAGCATAATGGTCTAGAGCCCAATCCAAGGAGACCAAGGGCTTGTCCTACCAAGATCACCCAGATCCAATGGGGAACTTACTGTCCCACCCTAGAAGAGGTCAATTTTCAGAAATGGGTATAGGGGATCATCCCTGACATCGATCGATTATTTAGACTGGTGGCTTTCTTGTCCATGTATCTGATCGGGTGGCTCGTACCAGTAGAAGAATCTAGTGTCATAAGAGACTCAACCTTTATCATGGACACTCAATTTCCCATCGACAGATGTATTAATTTGGTTATCCCAGTGTTGGCCAATATTTACCACCTACTAGGTTGAATTAGTGAGTTCGGGTGGGGGAACCTTATCGGATGACTGGGACCTTCAAAATTCATTGGGTCTAGATGGGATCCCATATAAGAGGTTATTCCTTCATCAATTTCTTACTAATTCAGTATTACACCCTCTGAACATACCTTCATGGCACCAGCGGGGTCCGACAATCAGCTTGGGCTTCACAAGATAAGAAAGTGGAGAAAACCAAAAAGAATGAGTAGGACTCAATGGATTATATCAACATTTATGAGCATTTCTATTACCACCCCTATGATTCCCCTACTGGTACAATTACAAATAGTTCATCTAAAGACTTCTTCAAACAAGGTTACTTCTTTTCATTGAGAGAAGGCATCCTAGTTGCCTGTATCAGAGGGGATATTATTTTAATGGTCTATGCACCATGAAAGTTTAGTCTTAAATTATATTGTGTCCAAAATTTGTGACCTACTACTCTCAATAGTGTTTTTTAGGAGAAACATCTAATGATATCTCGTCAACTATGGCTAATGTTTTACCCAAGATGACACCTAGCGCAAGGCAGGACGTTTAGATCTTGGGGGTTCTTTGGCCTTCCATACCAAGAACTATATTGAGGCCTTGGTTAAATAATATCTCGATGGCCAGTTAGTCGACCTGGTGCATATCATGAAAACTTCCATGGAATCCATGGGGAAGGGAAAGGAGAAGAAAAAAGGAGTTACTGAACACTCTCAACTGGGAAAAGTCCTCTGAAGTCCTCTTGGATCCCCCTAGAAAAGTTGTGAAAGATGGGGTTTTGACCTCACAGGTGGAAAAACAAGTTACTGAAGATACTGCCGAGATTTGACCATCCATTCCCCCTGAGGCCGATTTTCTAGTGGGGTGGAGGCATTGGGACCATTTTAAAGTCCAACCATCTACTTGTGGTTGGTCCTCTAATTATTTATGGAAGCTCCTCTAAACTAGTGAGGTTTCACTTACTGGAATTGGATATGTGTTAGAACCTACTGAAATTTCTTTTGATGAGGATACATAGAGGTTGGGTCATTTCCTCGAAGATATTGAGACTATCATTCACTCACGAAGTGGTCACTGCAAGTACTCATATCAGGTACTTTCCATGCTGCGACCAAAAACCATTGATGAGGATGACAACGTTGTCAGCTCACCTACTACAACTGTTATGGAAAAGGATTCTTACTTGCTCCCATCACCTCATAGACATTCCATTTATCGATTTCTTGACTATCCAGGGACACCTTGGGAAAATTGTGGGTTTTTGAAACTCGCTCTGCTTCCCTTCACCAATCCTCTAGTGCTGGCCATCCCAATTACGGTTGTGTTTCCGGAAACCTGGAGAGTGTGGGATGAATTGAGGGTGATCACCTCAAATGGCGATATATGGAGGATTCTTCGGGATGGACGCTTTGACCTTACAAGCTCCGGGGGAGCTATTTTTCTAATAGGAATTTTTTCTGATGGGGCACCTGAGGAGGTGACTACCTATTTCAATGATATAGACAAGTGTCTTCATGCTTCTACAGATAGAAACTACTAGTCGGATCGCATGGAATTGATGGTAGTACTCCCACGGCTGATTGGAGAGGTTTTAATTGCAACATCTAGCCTTAAATTATTTCAATCTAGAAATGAAAAGGCCCCCTCCCCATTTTATTTCATAGGGGCCTACAGGATCTTGTGAAATTGATTTTCCCCAATTTATGCTCTTAGAGGTATTTTGGATGGGGAGTACACCCTATCAATGATAGGGGGTACTGTGGAAGGATCCCCTAGAGCCCAAGAACCTATAGAAGTGTCCATTTCAGAACCTTATAGGGAATTTGCCCCCCCAACTCCTCTTGGTGATATTATTCAAAATTCATCTCACTAACAAACAAAGAATCATAAGAAAGACTCCCAGTTGTCAAAGAATATTCGAAGGGGGGTCAAAATTAAATCAATACTCTCATGGTGATTGAAACTAGTACCATTATCTTAATGACTCACTAGTTCATATATGTGCATTGATGTAGGGAATATTGGTAACCAGACGATGACCGCTTAGGCATCTACAACACCTTCCCCTTTTAGGGTTGAAGAAGGGTCACCATCTATTGTGGCTAACCAAAATAGAGAAGAAGTGCCATTTAAAGAGACTAGGGGTGCTGCTAACCCCTTAGGTGTGCCTTCTCCTTCTCAAACAATATTTTCCCAAATAATGGTGGGACACCCAGAATTATTGGGCTCACTTGATCGTGATGAATTGGATCTTATGGAGAGAGATAGGGTGGTCTTTATAGTAGGGTCTGAGTCCAATGGTGAACCCCATGCCTTGTTGAATCTTGGATGGGATTAAAATGTCAAGGATCTGATCAATCATGATCGAGCAGTTTTTCCCCTATAGATGGAGTCACTTATGAAACTCATATTCTACCTACTCATAGTGGATATGGGGATGTCACAATCAGAAAGGATGATGTTTTTCCCCTTAATGATTAGAGCTGGATATCATGCCATTTTTTATAGTTCTCAGAGGGGTCATGTTTTCTTCCCCCATCATTCAAATACTAGTACCCTAATATGGACTGACTATCCCTATATGCCTTATATTAATCATCATCCTTTTGAGGTCCACCTTGAGGTCTACTATTTCAGCCGAGCATGGCCATGGGTCTTCAGTATTCTCATGTTTCCACGGAGCACAACTGACGATTGAAGATTTAGTGCCACCTATTTTAGATATTGGTACCATTTTTGGGGTGGGAGGTACTGAAGCCCCCTATCCTTAGAATCACAACCACAAGCCTTAGTAATAGCGGTAGACATCCCTAATCTATCCTCTACTAGATTTACCAGAGATGATGTCGTTGTAAGGATGAGCCATGCTATATTTCCATAATCAAGTCCCTCTCTAGTAACATTTATTCCTGAATACATTTCATCTTTAGAAAGTTATTTAGAGACCGATCGAGAAAGAATGGTCGATCTTCATCCCTCTTAGAAAATGGCATGGAGGAACATTTGGAGATTAATTTCCTCGACTTTATTTGGTGAGATGCCATTGAAATTTCCAATTTTACACCACTAGTGTGTGGTCCTAGGTTTTGGTGGATTTAACTATTATGGTATTTATGATATATTAAGGTAGGTGGTTTCCACTTGGGAAGAAACTTTTGTGGTTGAATCTTAACTTTCTATGACATAGTCGACAACATATCTTGCTGCTACACAACAAATTCTTATTGAAAAATCTACAACTCATGCTAGAACGGATTCAATGTAGCTAAATTCACTCATGAAGAAAGAGTATTTGATAGAAAAACATGACAAGGAAGTGGAGAAACAATTCTAGAAACTAGATCGGCTCAAATAGGACCAGGTCTAGGCCGTAACAACTATTGAGGTGGGGTGATTTCAAATGAAATAGGGAGAATGTACCGACCTCTAAGCCATGAGGGGTGAAGAGGAACTTCAAGAAAGTGAAGTGGCTGAGACTGAAAATTTAATTAAGCTTCTCCAAGCCATTGAGGAGTCGTACTAATTATTGATTCAACTCTATGAATGTACTAAACATCTCTTGTCAAGATCTTCTTTTTCTTAAAATGAGAGGCTCTAGGATGTAGATGACCACCATATATATTTATCAAATATGATGGAACCAATTTTCTTTTTAATGATTCTTCTATTCCTTTTACTATGATGTAAATTTATCAATCATATAAACATCATTTTAATCATGTATTAATTTTAAATCATGATTTGAAACTAGTAAACTGAAATAATTCAATTGTACTCTAATTTTTTCCGGCGTCACATGACTCAGCGAAGGTAGATTGACTATTGTTGAGGACTAATGGAATGCTTAAATAATTTTTATGTCTTTTTAATTATTACCCTAATTCTTGCCTAATCCTATTTGGCATGGGATTAGTGCACATAACCTAACTTTTTATTAGGCCTCCCTTTGTGGTTTTTTGACCAAACAAGATTTATGCATTTTTTAGGGATCAATGTTCTTTAGAGAATCGATACTCGACATTTACCGAAAGGTTCCTTCTTCGATTTTATCTCAAGAAAGTATATCATTTTTTTCTTTCTCTGGTAGTTCATAGTTCTTCCAATAAAACTCATTACTAATGTTTTCGGTCGAATATCTTTGACCAAACATAATAGGGAAAGGGCCCCATTTTGAGATTGGTTTTCTAGGAATGTTCTAATAACATTCTAACACATATTAGGGATTATTATTGACCCTAAATTTGTGAGTTTGGACATGCAAGAGGCTCAGGAGCCTTTTTAGTTGTGCATAAGTAGGAAATAACCCTCCTTAGGATGAATTTTCCTTTTATTAATGGCCATTTTGAGGGAAACATATGTAGAGCCTCTAGGGCTTGATGTGAATAGTCAATCAAAGGTGTCTACAGAACACTGGCCTTCCATTCTCGATGGAATTGTTAGGATTTTTAACAATTTGAATTTATTTTAATGTTGGGAGCCCCAGTGGGTGGATGGTCTGAGTAGTTGTGTCTGAAAATATTAGATACATTCATATCATCATTGAGTAGACAATTGGTCCCACATAGTTATGACTTGTGTGAGGGAGAGGTAGCGAATGGTCAGTTGAGTTTGAAATATTTTTGATGTCATGAGAATTTAGAAATAGGAAGGTATGTAAGTTATCATCTATATGTTTTCCAAATATGAGGTGTGACAAAACATGACTTTCCTTTGAGCATGAGAGAACTGGAAAGGACTATCCTGAGAAAAGAATTTTCCTTTGATTAATATCCATTTTGTAGGTGATATATGCAGAGCCTCTAGGGAATGTTGTTCATAGTCAATCCAAGGTGTCTGCAGGACACCGACCTTCCATCTCCAATGGTTATGAAGGATTATAGAGATTGGGAACATTGTGAATATGGTATGTCACCTTCAAAAAAGGGTGATCCTGAAAATGAAGTGGGGATTTCTAACTGAACTTCTTCAGGGGGGCCCCAAAAATAAGCATGGGAACACTTCTTTTGAATGCGGATCAACTTTACACATATTGATGGGGTATCCTTTGAAACCTCAAAAGGGACTGCAGATGAATAGGGCCACATGTTATGATATATATAGGATGTGTGTAGGTATGAAAATGTAAACCATGAATTTGAGGGCCCTTGAATAACGAGGTATGGAATGAGGAATGTAATCAATTAGGCATGCTGAGATAGGATATGACTATCCTCGGGATGAATTTTCCTTTGATTGATGATCGTTTAAGTGGGAAACATATGTAGAGCCACCTGAACATGATGTTCATTGTCATGAAAATGTTTTCGCAAGAAACAATCCTTCCATATCAGATATCCTAGAATGATTATAAGGATTTAAGATTACTCAGATCGTGGAGTTTGAGGTATGGAAGGACTGTATCTGGACATATTGGAAGCATTTTACCATTTATTCATGGAATTAGGTCTCCCTTACGTGGATCTAACTCACACGTAGGGTGAGGCATTCGTTCCACCATTGGGGAATCCTATCATTTAATGTTCTATTGCCATGTGAAAAGGTTCTTTATATGGGAGAGAACTATGACGTGCCTTTTAGGGTCATGCTTTTAAGACCAAATTCCTAGGGGTTTTATTCCCTAATGTCATAGTTGATCTCTCACTAAGATCCCTAAGCCCAAGTGAGCTTTGATCGGTGCGAGAAACAATGGATTATGAGGATTATGTGTCATAACCCATGAATAGAAAAATTAACATCGAAGGGCACATTGGGATTAAAACATTTCTATGTAGTTTAACGTTGTACAACAAGGATGATTTTGGCATCGCGGTTTAATGTTGTGCAGTGAAGTCATGATATTGTGCAGTTTAGAGTCATTTAGTGAGAACTATTATGTTGTCATAAAGATATTTAATAGTTTTTATTTAATCACAATCAAGATGTTCGGGAATTCCTTATACGCGAGTGATGATAGAAGTTGTAAACCATTGTGCTAGGGGAAATGTGAATTAAGAGGGATGGAATGAGTCTTGGAAGCCATTGGGCATACTGGGATGGAAGACGACTCTACTGGGGATGAATTTTCCTCTGATTGACGGCCGTTTTGTGGGAAACATATTAAGATCCACTGAGGCATGATGTGCATTTCCAAAACAATGGCGTTCATAGGACACTGACATTTCATCTCAGATGGCCTTGAAGGATTGTCGGGATCCATGTTTTCCCAGGGAATGGAGTTTGATAAATGGAAAATATGTTCTCGGTAATTTAAATAATACCCAGAACATGATTAACTATGAACTAGTGGAGCTTCTACATAGGTATGACTCATATGTATTGGGGGTGGGAAGAACTTTTGACTTCTCATGAGTGGGTGCATGTGTGGGATCTCGTAACACCAAGGACTGGGCCACACATAACTCGGAAATAATTTCTCAGTTTATTGTCATGAGATTAAGACCTTTTATGGAATTCTTGTACAAGTCTAACCTATGCATGGGAAAGGGTCATTTTTTATTGGGATGGGATTCCAAATTTGGGCGTCACTACGTATCATACATGGGCAGGAATCAAGCCATACATATTTATGAACATTCTATACATCGAGCAAGCTCGGTCCATGTGTAAGGATATGTGAGGGATTTTTTATGATGGCTAAGTTAGGATTCCAAATTTGGGCGTTAGTACATATCATGCGCATATAGGAATCAATCTATATGTAGTTTGTAACATTCCCTATACCGATCAGGATCAGTCCATGTGTAGGGTAATTTTTGTTTCATGTGCTATGGGAGTCAGGTATACCATATCTCCCTATATGTTTTTTTCATAAATTAATCCTTACCACTAATCCTATGCTCACGTGAGATATACTCAATTTGAGAAATAAGTAGTCGAAATGGGGTTTCCTCCACAAGTTTTTAGAGGTAGAGGATATGATGGAGGCATTTTTTCTTTTAGTGGGGGCTAGGTCATGATTGATGATAGAGGCACCACAACATATCATGTGAGAGAAGGAATCATGTCGTACATAGTTTTGTGAAAGATCATGTAGTTTAATGTCATGGGATGTGGGCACTATCTGCAATGTAATTTTACGTCTTACAACAAGGACATGAGTCACAGTTTAATGTCATGTTTCAGGATGAGTTCCATACAGTTTAACATCCTGTAGAAAGAACAATGAATCCTAGTTTAAGGTCATAGAGTTTTGAACACGACTTCATGGTATATACCATACATTTTATCCTCATAGTGGTGAGGACAACAACTCATAGTTTAGGGCCATAAAGTTTGGACCATGGCATGGGGGTACTATAACTCGTAGTTTAGGTTCATTGATCTTGTACCACAACATGGTTTTATTATAAATCATAGTTTGAGGTCATAGATCTTAGACCATGTCTTTGGTGTTTCCATTATGTGATGTACTTCTTCAAGAAATTTTCATTTGTTGGAGTCGTGGTGAGTTGTTCGTCCATGGATATTTTGGTGTATGCTCCATTGGAATAGACCATATATATGACATATGGTCCATACCACATTGGTTCAGGCTTTGGGGGCTTCTTCCCGAGTATCATCAGGGTTCTAAGGACCAACAACATTTCTTAATAGAAGAAATATCAAAGGAGAACCTTTTTGTTAAAGACTCGTGCAATTCAGTTTTGTTAGATTTCCAAACGGTGTAAAGTGTCCAGCCTTTTTCATCTAGCCACTCAAACTCATCAAAACGTCTCTGGAATTGTATGTCCATGTAAAATTGATGGAAAATGTCCAAAAGAAGTGATGGAACTTGAATTTCGATGGGAAAAACTACCTCTTCCCCATATACCAGTGACTACAGGGTTGCCTGGGTGGTGGTACATGTCATGGTCTGGTAAGCAAACAAAGCATGACAGATCATGCCTAGACATGACTTATTATATTTATCAACCACCATTTGGAGTATGTTTGATAGTGTTTTGATTAAATCCTTTATTTTCCCATTGGCCTCCACGTGGTAGTGAGATTAATGGTCCACAAGCTCCAACATGCACTTTTTTATGATGGCAGTTGTCTCTTCTCTATCAATGCACCTGAGAAGGACTTCGTCAAGGCCTCGTTTGTAGAGAAATATTTCTTGTTTTACCCCATTGTACAAGAAAATGTTGACTGCCTATATTTGGACCATTCTTTTCTATCCCTATCAGGTGGGAGTTCCCCCTTCTTAGGGTAATTTTCAATAGGCATCATCTAGTTGGTGGTATAACCATAAGGCTCAAAAATGGGGATAATTTCATCAATATCTTTCGAATTACTTGGGATAAATTTAAAAAATATTAGGAAATGGGAAATTATAATGAATATTTCATCCCCTGATGGATCGTCCAAGGCTATGGATGCATTTTCCTAAGCGTCATCATGAACATTTTGTGACCGGGGAACATAGGTAAACATTGGTTCTGATGGGAATTTCATCAGCAATTCTCAAACATGGTTCATTAAGGGGACCCATAGTTCTTTCTTAATGGCGTAGTAACCATTGACTTGTTTGATGACTATATTTGAATCAACCTTTATTTTTAGGTGTTTGTATTTCACATGAAGTGCCAGTTCTATGCCAATAATGAGGACCTGATATTCCATTTTATTATTTGTACACCCTTCAAAAATCCATAAAAAATAAAGTCGGATGTCCTTTTCAGGGGATATAAGTATAATTCCCAAACCCACTTTTTGAGCATGGTATCCTCCATCCTTTTCCCTGTTGTGCATCAAGAAGCACCATTGAAGTACATTTCTCATGTTTATGAGTCCTCTATGATAGAAAAAAATTCTTCATCTGGAATTTCTATATCCAACAGTATTGTTTCCCTTAAGGGGTTCTCTTACAAGATGTCTGATAACACATGGCATTTGATGGCCTTATAGGATACGTATCGTATGTCAAACTATTGTAGGATTACCACCCATTGTGATAGGTGCCCATTTAGCGTGATATGATTGATGATATATTGGAGTGTGTTTTAGCAGGAGACCAGTTGGACCTCAGGGTGCTATAGGTAAATCCAGAGTCTTTGAACCAGGAATATTAGGGTTAGGCAGTTCATTTCAACTTTTGAATAATGGGATTTGGCAACAATCATTTTTCAGCTGAGGTAATAGAGGATGTTCTCTCTGCCGACATCATTCTTCTGCATGAGGAAGGACCCTAAGGACTGTTCTAGGGCAGTTACGTACAAAATGAGAGGCATTCCCTCAACTGGTGTCATCATAACCAGAAGAATTAAGATATATAATTTTAGTTTGTAAAACACTTCATGGAAATCATTATCCCACTCATACGTAACTCATTTCTTCATAAGCCTGGTGAAAGGTAATAATTTACCTTCTATGTTGGCTATGAAGTGCTAAATGTTGATGAGGTTCCACCGTAGACCTCTCAACATAGTGAGGTTGTGAGATAGAGACATCCCAATGATGTCTTTTGTCTTCTCAGGGTCGACATCGATGTTTTGACAGTGTACAAAGAAGCCGAGGAATTATCTATAGGTAAAGATAATGGTACATTTTTGGGGATTCATCTTTAAACTGTGATAAATCAATTTTGTTAAGGCAGTTTCAAGATTGGCCAAGTGGTTTGAGCGATTTTGTGATTTAACCACCAAATCTTCAACGTAACACTTTATGAATTTTCCAAATAATGGCTTGAATATGAAGTGCATGGAGAACTGATATGTGGAGCCAACATTAATTAGTACAAAGGGTGTCACGTTATAACAAAAAACTCCTTGATGGGCCCTAAAAAAGTGTCTTCTTCATCCCCCTAGGCCATCTGGAACAGGTTGTATCTTGAATAGCCATCCATAAAGGAGAGAGCCTCATATCTGGTGGTTGCATCGATCAACAATTTTTTGATCGTGACTGGGAAATCAACTTTTGGGAAATGCCAATTAAAGAACCTATAAACAATGAAGATCCTAATCTGCCAATTCAAATCTTTTAAAGGTATTATATTTTCCATCAAGATCGGATATTGGACATCCACTATGAAGTTGGATTTGATCAGCTTGTCATCTTCAACCTCTATTTTGGTAGTATGTGTCAGGTGGGTCCTTCTAGATTCCTGATTATAGACCTAGTGATCTTCTAGAAATCCTATATGATGAGTGTAAACCTCGAGATTGAGGCATAGAATTTTTGTGAAATTATAGGAAAACACATCTCAATTCTTGTTTATAAAGAAGGTATATGTCTCATGCTCCTCAATAGGAATATCCACACTGATTAGAGTGGGTTGTGGGTCATTTTTGGTGCACATTTTTATCTTTTTAAGTTCATTGATTATAGTGGACACACCTTCTTTAAATGTAGGAGGGGAACCTATGAGGTATTCCTATTCTTCTTATTCTTCATAATCATCTTCATCATATTCCTCTTCTTATAAAGATAGTATTCTTGAAACAATATATCCAATGTTGTGAGAGAGATCGTATTTCACCTTGGTGAGTGAGTAAGGGGTAGTATGAAGTGTTGTGGATAGGTTAACAGCATATTTGATTTGTATTTTCCAATCATCATGGGAGTTATCCTTCTCTTCTCTATCGTTGGAATTGGTGGCCGTAGCAGAGATCATGAAAACAATTGAGTCTACATCTGGACATAAACTTGTGAATTCAAATTGGTTGATGGGAAATACATACACTTCTCCAAGCAGCTGGAGGGGGTTGACGAGAGCCATTTCCAATCCCTCCAGGGTAGTAATCCAATCAATTTTGTGGGATGAAAGATGTTTTCCTTCTAAATTATAGAACCTTGCATCAATATAATGTGACTCACAAGACTCAAACATGGATTAATTGGCATCCAATGTCTTGTTTGTTCCATTTGTGTAATATTTAATGCATTGATGGTATGATAAATCAATTGTAAAATTATGATATAGCTAATACCTCCTTAACAGGTCATTGAATGTAATATTTTGTCATACTACCAGGAACTCGGAATCTGACATGAGGTCTCTGAGCCGAGTATTATGCTTGATTCATCCCAATAGTTTCTGATCACTTTTATTATATCCAAGTAGAATTGTAGTGTATGGTTTCAAGTTTTATTCATCAAAGACTAGTTGGAGAAGAATTCGCAGTGGGAGGCGATTGACTCTAGAGGTGTTGTCGATAATGATCCTCTGGATATCAATTCCATTTAACTTTTTAGATACATATAAGTGTTTTATTTTTCCTTACTTGATGGAATCTTCATCATTGTCTTTGATGGATATGACAGCGTGACCTTCTTCAGGGATGGTCTCTATCCGATAGTATTCGTCTACTGCTACATCATCCACAAACTCTTGGGAACTTAGTAAGGCTTCGATGAGTGCCTCCCAAATATCTTGCAGACATAATTAACGCATCCAAGATTGACATTTTTTTGTACAAAAGCCATCTCCATTTGACTATCATGTTTATTCCCTAAAGGTAGGATCTTCTCGGCTAGGGGTTGATCTTTCATAAACACTTCAGGGGTTTGGGCTTTAGACGTAGATGGTTCAGACTTTATGACTGTGGCTGGCGGTGTCGTGGTATTTTCTGGGTTTGGTCAAACTTCTCTTCCCATATGCCTTGGGTGATTTCAAATTTTTTCTTCCCCTGATGGATATTAGAATATAACTGGGATTTTATTTCATCTGGTAGGGGAATAGGAGAATTGTGGTTTTCATTGTGTCTACTAGAGGTTCCTTACACGGGTTTCCACAATATTAACTGTTTGACTTGTGGAATGGTCGAGAATTTTACTCCATCCATTATCAAACCTTCTAGGAATCCTCTTCCCCCTATATACTCTTCCTTCAGCTCTCTGGTTGGGCATGGGGAATTCGAGTTTCTGGACGTAGTCTCCATCCTATAAGGGGTTCATCAAGTGAATGGAATTAATAGAGAAAATATCAGCTCTTGAACTAACAATGTTTCTATCTGACAGTCTTTATATGATTGTACCATTTGGCAAGGAACTGCCCATTATACCATATAGAGGGGTGGTGCCCATTGTACCATTTGGCAGTGCGGTGCCCATTGTACCAAGACTTTTGGAATGAAGTCTAAAAGTGTCAACATTAACTTTGGCTTTGGTGTCATCCTATCTTCTTTCTCTTGCTTTCTACCCATTTGTCGTTCAGAGGGCTTTGAGGCTAAGTAAGACAACTTTGTTGTATTAGGATCTTTTGGGGGCATGGTTGGTTGTTTCAACTATTCATGGAGTATTCCATAGACTTAGTTGAAGGTTTTAGTAGTCATAAAATTGTAAAAAACATTCTCCTTTGTACTGAATAATAATTTACATTCCTCCTCCTCTCTTGAGTCTGAGGCGGAAACATATGGCACCTGTGCTGGTAGCAGACCCAACTTGACTTACTAGGAATCCACCATATTTTGTAAGAGATCCTTGAAAATGAAGTATTCCTTGATGGTGTTTACTAGTATTCGGTGATAGGGACTTTAATTTTGATAGTCATCGAGACCCACTTTATCTTCTCTCTTTGGCTCTCGTAGCTGAAGAAAGTTGTAATTCATAGTGGCTTTGAAATAGTCGCAGACCTAGAAATATCGGAACGAATAAAATTTATATCTTCATTCTTTAAACTAATTTATATTAGAATCATGTCACTCATATTAACATTTTGGTGTGAATTCTGGCTTATAGGGGGTCCTTCACAGTGTGGTGGGGGGCTCACAACTGGAGATGGATCTGGGGGTGGCTTAAGCATGAAAAAAGGTACTTCATCTTTCCTTTTTCTTTTCCTAGAGGCTGATGGCGCCACTCAGGACTTAATATTGGTCTATTGCAAGGATTCTTCTATTATTTGGGTAATTTTAGAAATATATCTAAACCCACCTTTGTAAATCACCAGGATGAGCAGTGTGCGCATTTCATCTCGATGTTTATCGATGAACATGGTGAGCATCTCATCCTGAGGGAGCGTTCGGTTCAAGGAATATGACAGGCCTTTCCATATGGAAATAAAGTCGGAGAAACTTTCATTCTATCATTGTTTGAAATTCATGAGATCACTGACCATCATCTTAGGCATCATTTAACTGAACTGGAAGAGAAATTGTCGCTGGATGTCCTCCTAGTCTATGATTAAATTTGATTATAGGCTATTATACCATATGAAAGAAGAGCCATGTTGGATTTGAACGAAGAACCTGAGTTTTACTACCTTTTGCTACTCTGGAGTGCCCATATTGTGGTCATAATAAAAGTAATAGTTCATTAAATGATATTCTGTGTCCCATGATCCATTGAACACTAGGAATATGGGGTTCCTGAAGTTTGGTGGTGGTAGAACATTGCTTACCCACTAGGGGTATATAACAACCCTGCTCTTTATTACACACATAAACATTATTAATTACATAAAATACTCACTTTATAAAACATGTAATATCAAGAAGAATAGTGTATTTCGGGATTAAGATAATTACATAACAATTTAAAACATGAAACACAACATCTTTATTGAAAACTTCCTTTACATGACCACTACATTCCCTCGTACTTAGTAGTGCATGGGAAAACCTGAGGACATGCATAAGAAAAGGGTGATCAATAAAGCCCAGTAAGGGAATAAAAATGGAATAACATAAGGAATAAAATGCATGTTATACAACAGTAATATCAATGGATCACATAAGAAACATGAACATAAACACATGGTATAGCATGATTATCATAACATGGAAATGTGGAAACAACACTTAACATGAAATTAGCATGAGACAAGGCTCATTGAACATGTAGCAGAAGTAAAGCCTCATTGCACATGAAGCACGAGTAAAACCTCGTTGCACTTGAATTATCATGAGTCAACACCCATTGCAATGACGTATCATGACACTATACCTTACATAATGCATTGGAGCACTATCAGGGCGCACCCCTCTTAAACATTTCAATTCATTCATAAGTGTGCCACATGGATCATAAAACATGGAATCAATCAACATAATAAGTTTTACACGATTATGTAATGTGGAATAAATATATGAAAGTACCATTCAATATGTATATGTTCATAAAGTTGAATACCCTTGATAGAGACTTGGGTATGGTATTCACTACACAATGATCTTTTTTTGGAAAAATGCGGTGCAATTTCGGTAGCATAACAACATGACATAAGGATTCATGAAAATTGTTCATGAGAGAGAAATGGGTGTCTTATAATATGTACATGAAATGGACAGTAAGGGGGTCATATATATATATAAATATGTACCAACAAATGTAATGGAATTTAGATGCATAATACAAAATAATTACTTAGATGTAAAAGAGGATAAAAAATATCTCACAGAATTTTCGCATGGTAACAGGTGTACATGGGAGGAATTAATGAGAGAGAAAAGGGTCTCCAATCATCCACACATAAAGAAGGAAGTATGGGAGAGGTGAAAAATCATACCCCAACATTTTTAATTTAATAAAATGGGCATAATAACTTAGGGAAAATTGGACAAAAATGATAAAGGAAGAAATACCTTACATGGAAGTGAGATCACAGAAGCTTGGTAGAGGCATGAGAGTGGATTCTTGGGAGCTTAGGGCACCTTAGGATAATTCTTGAGAGAGGAGTTCAGGGGTTGGACGAACTCTAAAGGCATTGAGTGTGGAGGAAGTGGGATCTTGGGTGTGTTTATATAGGAAATGGAAGGGAATTCTTTATTATTTTGGTTTGGGACAGCACACATTAAAATAATCAAAACCACAAACCATCCCATGGTTTTTGCCCATGAGTTTTTTCCAAAGGAGAGTATGAAACAATATTTTATGGGTCCAATGGCCTAAATTATTAAAATAAAAGGGTTGCTTATGTGGAGGTGAGTCACACTCTCAAGGAAAACAATTTAAAAGTGAAAAATGTTTTATAATCCTTAAAGGGTTCACTAAAGCTTTTTAAAACAAGAAAAACAAATATAAAATCACATTATTTTAATATTAAAACATATATTTGCCAAAAATAATATTTATAGTATTTTATTACATCACTATTAGGTCCTTATGATGTCATAAAACACATTATATATTTAAATGGTATTTTATTTTTACCCAAAAATTAGACTATCTCAAAAAATTATGAAAAATTCACCATTGTTTAATTTTGACATAATGATTCCAAATATAATATTCATTTTACATAAATAATTCTACAAATATGTGATTTTTTACTTTTAAAATAAAAGCCATCATTTATCAAAAAATCATGGGATTTTACCAAAACATCTTTCAATCCTTAACAAAAATTACAATTGCATTTATAAAATTATATGATAATTTATATTTAATAAAAATTAATTTAATAATTATATTTTAATAAAATATTTTTTAATGAAAAATCCATTAATTCATCAAAATATATTTCTTAGATGAATATTAGCTAAAAATACTTTGTGTGCTTTAAAAATGACTTACAAAGTAACAATACTAAAATGAATGCACATTCTTTATACAAAAAATAATGTACATAGTCATAGTTCTTGGGTCATTTTACATAACCTCTTATAACACCTGCATAAGACCGAACGGTAAGGTGTGAGATGGTGACAGACCTATGGGGTGGCTCGAATAACATCGCTTGGGTGGTAATCTCTATTAACTTCCACTTCTCCCATATTCAGTTCTGTTGAAGCTTAACCTGATAAAGCTTGGCTTGGTCATGGTCAAGAGAGAAGCCCAATGATGCCACCTCCTTTACAAGATCCCGAAAATGGGCTTCGTGTGGGGAAAGTCTACTAGATGAGTCCATCACTTCCCTTGTATATGTAAATTGGATTTGTTAGAACCCTATATTTATAATAATCATGAGATCACTATTCAATAGCTATATTTGAAATGGTCACAATTCATAATGGTATTTTAAAATACAGAAATATAAAACCAATGAAGTTCACATTTTATATAACCATAATAAGACATTTAAATTGATCAATAAAAAATTCCATTAATGATGGTTGGGTTGTTACTATATTTCCCCTTATGAAATTTCACCCTCAAAATTTCCTTTTCCCACTCTAATAAAATTTGGGTAACTTTGCTTCATCACTTCCTCCAATTCCTACATCGCTTCTTCAAACTTGTGGTTTCACCACAACACCTTCATGAGGGGCATTGTTTTATTTCATAGGAATTTTCCCTACGATCTATGATCTTCACTGGTTGCTGCTCATAAGAAAACTCATCCTCTAATTTGACTACCTCTGAAGGGAGTACATGTTAATGGTATGGTATGTACATCCTTAAGAGGGATACATGAAAGACATCATGTACATCGACCATGGTAGGATTAAGTGCTAGTCAAAAGGCCACAACCCCGACATGATCAATAATCTCGAAGGGGATGATGTACCTAAGAATTAACATCCCTTTCTTTCCAAACCACATGACCTCCATCCATGGGGATATGAGTTGAAATACCATGTCTCCAAATTTAAACTCAATGTCTCATAGACGGTTATCTGTATAACTCTTCATCCAACTATGGGCTTCCATGATATACTACGGAATGGATTTCACCATCTACACTATTTCATCGACCATTTCCATCCCTAGCAGATTAAGCTCACCGACATCATACCAACATACCGGTGTTCTTCCCCTCTTTCCATATAGGGCTTCATAAGGTACCATTTGGATTCTCTAGTGAAAACTATTATTGAAGTAGAATTCAACCAAAAGAAGATGTTGATCCCAACCTCCTTTAAATTTCATTGAACATGATCCTAACATATATTCTAGTGTCTTAATATTTCGTTCAGATTGACCATCAGTTTGAGGAAAATAGGTCATACTGAAGTTTAGTTCTGTCTCCATTGCATGTTGTAGAATCTTCCAAAACATTGAGGTGAATCTGGGATCTCGATCAGAAACAATAGATAGTGGTACTCTATGCAACCTTACCACTTCCCTAATATATATATGTGCCAATTGATCCAATGGAAAATCCTATCAAATTCAAATAAAGTGTGTAAATTTTTTAAGATGATACACAACAACCCAAAATGAATTGTTTCCTTTGGATGTCTTTGGAAGTCCAGTGACAAAGTCCATAGTGATTTTCTCCCATTTACATGATGGTATGGGCAATGGATGCATCATTCCCTTAGACTACTTCCTCTCTTCCTTCACTTGCTGACACACCAGGAACTTTGATGTATACTCAGTGATCTCCTTCTTCATATTATCCCACAAATAATTCTCTCGGATATCTCGATACATTTTTGTGTTTCCTAGGTGAATAGAGTTATTTTAACTACAAGCGTCATCCAAAATTTCCTTCATTAGATCTTAACTTGATGTAATACATAGTATTTTCCTAAATCTCTCCATTAAATCTTCCTTAACATTGAACACCGAGAATTTCCATCTTTTGATAGCTTCCACATTCTCCTAAATTCACACATCATCATTTTGATCATCCTTTAACCTTTCCAAAATAGACGGTTGGGAAATCATTTTTGAAATGATTGATGGTGTTCCCTTCTTTATTATTCCATTTTCCATCTTCATCAAATTTATGAAGATTGAATCCTTCTAAATTCTCATCAGCGATAGAATCGTTGGGTCCTTTCTACTTAGAGAATCTACCACCTTGTTCGCTCTCCCAGGGTGGTAATGGATTTAGAAGTCATAGTCTATGATCATCTATAATCATATTCTTTAAATAATGTCCAACTATTTCTGTGTGTATATTTACTTGAGGCTTTTATGGTTTGTATATATTTCAAACTCCCATTAAAGAGATAATGCCGCCAAATTATTAAAGCGAAGATCACCGAGGCCATCTCCAAATCCTGTGTTGGATAATTCTTCTCGTGAAATTTCAATTGTCTTGAAGCATATGCAATGAATTTGTAATTTTTCATCAACACACAGCCTAGATCTTTCTTCAAAGAATCATTGAATACAAAAAAAAAGCTATCAACATGTGGGTAAAGTGATCACGGGTGTAGTGATAAGATTCTTTTTTAACTCCTTTAAGATTTCTTCACATTATTCACTCCATGAAAACATTACTCCCTTTCGAGTTAGCTTCGTATGAAGTTTGGAAAATCATGAAAAATTTCTCACAAATCATCGATAATATCTAGCTAACCCAAAGAAGATAAGGATATCCTTTACCGATGTTGGCCTCATCTATTCCTCTATTGAATCTATCTTGGAGGGATCCACACAAATCCCATTTCTTGTAATGATATGGCCCAAGAATGATACCTCCTTC
This sequence comes from Viscum album, assembly GCA_963277665.1. NCBI lineage: Eukaryota > Viridiplantae > Streptophyta > Magnoliopsida > Santalales > Viscaceae > Viscum > Viscum album. Next base: position 836,949,007 of record OY728137.1, read on the forward strand.
AACCAGAACAGTAAAGACCCAAATCTTGGCGTACATAGACATTACATTACTTTTTCAGAATACTTAATACATAAAAAAATGATTCCCATAGACCGTATTAGTTTAGTGTATTTAGAAACTAGGAACATAATCTTCAAATCAAAGTGAAAGATCTTCAACATCTCCCACAAAGATCTTCCCCTTCGGTTTTCTTACCTAAAACCTTTCTTTATATCTTGGGGAAATGAAAACATTAAATGGGTGAGCTGAAATGCTCAGTAAGGGTAAACATGGAGAACATAAAAAAATCCCCAAAAAATTGAATGTAGGAACATGAACATAAAACATCAAAATCATGAGTGACGACATAAATCTTGGCAGTGTATAAGGCATAGATCATAAAGGAACATTACTCATGATAAATAACATGGGTACAAAACATGGAATTATGGAAAACCGTTAAGCACGTGTCATGATTTCCATAGTATCCAAGGCATTGATTCCAAGACCATCATAGTGGAAAAATTCGATTAGTGAACTAGGTTTACTTGCTGTTCCATCCCTGTATTACTGAACTAGATTTACCTGCCATTCTAGCCATGTCTATCTCAAGAGATATAAATATTTACCCAATGCATTGAAGGGAGATGTAGGTCTCACCCTTCTCATCATGAAATCATTCTTACTTGTCCCACAAATTAAACATAAATCATTCATCATAACCCAAAAAATAAAATGGATTTCATAGAAATCATCCCATCATAACATAATCCATATAAAACAAATGGATATCATTTCATCATAAGAATAATAAAACCATGTAAATAATAGATACACTACAAATTAAACATAATCATACTAAATAACTTCATCTTAGATGGAAAATATTTTTGACAAAACACTTGAAATGAATTCTTGAGGAAAATATCCTTTCTTCTTCAAAATCATTTTCTTTTCACAAAATTCCATAAAATTTTAAAAGAAAATGATTTTGTTGAAAATAATCATGAAATATTATAGAGTAAGCTTCATGAAAATTATGCATTATGAAATTGTAAAAAATTCGTTCATGTCGTATATGTTAAAAAACATTATCCTCGTACTTTTAACAGAAAAGTCAAAAATTACAACGTATGGTAAAAAACAATAGATTCCTTCCATATAAAAAGTAAAAGTCAAATAGGGGTAAAGATGACTTTAAACATACATGGAAGATTATTAAACACTTTATGAAAACATTTTTATGGACATGGATGAAAAATATAACCCCTGTAAATACTTACGTATAAGTAATCCCATATAAAAATGAGATTGCAAAATTATCCCCTACATTTTATGATCGGTGGAATCATAAGCGTCATAAATTAAATAAAATTATATAAATATTTAAATATAATTTCCTTCATAATAAAAATCATAAAACATTTATGGGAATCATAAAAACCATACAAAATAAATAGATGGTGATTAATGAATATGTCTCACAGAAATTAAAGTGAGATGAAATAATCCCTTCCCTTATGTCCAATTTCATCTTTATGTGTCCAAGAATCCTGTATTGTGGGTTTAAACATATTATTAACTTGTGACATAACAATAATAATATTTATGAAATCATATATGATTCACTTAAGACTTTATATTACCCATTCATTTGTTAATTCTGTGTTAAAGCAGCGTTTTGGGTAAAATCGTTTCATTTATCTTAGGTGTTTTGACTTGTAATTATTCATATGATTACATAGATCATTATTACTTATTTCCATAATGTAAAACATGATTTATATATAATATATATTTAGAATATACATATATATAATAAATATATAAATGGAAAAAAAATACCCCGTTCCTGGAGACAGTAGGTCGTACGTACACATGACACAGTTTTTGTTTCCTTATTAAATTGAATGGTAGTAAGTAAATAACATATAAATAAATCCAGTATCATTAATATGTCATATATTTAATTATTTTTTATTTTATATACGTTATAATCATTCTTAAAAGGTTATCTTGGAGAATGAATCTCATCACATCGTGGAGACGGTAATCCTTACGTACGCACGAGCGATGATATCATTCCCATAATTATTGAATGGGATTATAGTGGATGATATAATATATCCGAGTTAGTATCATGTTATAATAACCATATATAGTTATTATTTAAACCATTATACCCATCCGTGTAAGGTGGTGGTGGAAAAACAGTTTACACCACGGCGTGGAGATGGTATTTCGTACGTACGTGTTGGGCAAAAATCCCTCAAGGTAACATTGCAGCATTTTTGGGTTGATTGTGTTTGTTGAAAAAGTAGGTTTTCACGGATAATAGTCGAGTTCTAGAGAATTTGTTTACATTACATGTTGACAAAGAACTATGACAAAGGAAAGGACGATCTGGAGGCGGTACAAAAGAGCAGTACAAGGTGGCGCCGTTTTCCAGTGTTTGCCAAATTTTTGGTGTCCAAAATTTGGAGTTTGGTGAGCATCGCGAAATGTGGATTTCCATGAAGAGCATAATTTAATATGGCTAAGGTATTAATTTCACGAAGATAGGATGCTTGTTTTGGAAATCGCAAAGATCAGAAGAATGGAGGCGGTGATGCTTCACGATTACGTCAAGCTTCGCAAACGGCAGAGGCTGAAGCGCATCGCGGCGATGAAGGGATTTGTGAGTGAGCTTCGTGGGGAAGGTGCAAAGTAATGTTGGGATTCGCGAGGGATCTTCGTGGCGAAGTCGTGAAGGTATGTTGATGGTGATTCTTCGCGACTACGTCAAGCTCCGCGAACGGAAGAATGCCCTGGAGCTTTGCGATTTGGACAGAATTCCAGCAGAAACTTTGGAGCTTCACGATTTGAGATGACGTGGCGTTGACTTCGCGCGGAAGGGACGAGGGTCGGTGGAATCGCCTAAAAATAGAGGCCGACCCCTTCGAACGAAGTAGAGAGAATTTTCAGAAAAAATACATTGCTCTCGGTTCGCATAGGTGGTTCGCAAAGGCAGTGTGCTTCGCGAAAGGGGAGATTCGCGGTGGCTATTCTAGCTCCGCGAAAGGCGTGTGCCCCGCGTTGGCTTGGTGAGCTTCGCAGAGAGGCAGGAGCTCCGCGACGGCCTAATCATTGCGAAGGTCTGTGCATCGCGAGAGTGCTTCGCGAGAGAGCTTCGCGAGTGAGCTTCGTGAAAAGGCAGGAGCTTCGCGAAGGCTTGTTGAGCTTCGCGAAATTGGGAGCCTAGAAAAGTTGAGTTCTTTTCGGAGGTCCTTCCAAAAGGATTTGCCCAGTGTTCAGAGGCAAAGTGCTATTCATCAGTGGATGAAAGTTGACCTTCAACAGAGCATCTACATATAGAGAAAGATGCATTCCTTAATGGAAATGAAGAGACCTACATGTCTATAAACTATGATTGGATTCCCTTCCAAGAGCAGTGAGCTTAGGAAGTGGAAGAAGGTGATCCTATCCACCAGAAGTGAGCCAGAGAGAGAGAAACAGGGAGTGACCCTTGGGAAAGCAGTGAGCTGACCCTAAACCTTGTATAGGCAGTGAGCCTGTGCATAGAAGTGATCTAGCCCGAACATTGTAATCCACAGCTAGTGAAGTCTAGTGGAATTTGGTACGAACCGGAAATTTGTCGGCGTATGCTCCTTGGACGTAGCCCTTAGCGGTGAACCAAGTAAAAATCTCTGTATCTGTCTGCTTACTTCCCTGCATTGCATTCAAAGCATCATTATCAGGTAAAGGAGACAAGTGATCACAGTAACCACACAAGTGAAAACAAAGTGACCCTTGTAACAAAGAGGTCAAGATCCAGTGGGGCAGAAAGAACTTTGAAAAAGAATATCCATACCCTGATTCACCCCCCCTCTTAGGGTATATAGGCCCCTATTGGCCCTAGCAATTGGTATCATAGGGATAGGTTTATTTTATCAGATTTGTTTGCTTCAACTTGGTTTAGTCGATCTTTGTGGTTGAAGATTCAGTTTTCTCTTATCACAATCTGGCATGGGAAAAGGAAAAGCATCGAAGAACAATCAGAAGTCTGGTAATTTCCCTATGTGTGGAAGTGTGTTTGGATAAAGTTTGATTCAACCAAAAGAATCAAACGGCTTACTGAAGTAAGGTCTTGATGAATCTGATAGGGAAAATATTGATTCAATCAATCATGATGTTGGAATGAGTAAAGTACATGAGCATCAGAGTGATACTGAAACAGAAGAAGAAATTGAAGGATGAATAGATATGAGAGATGAGTTAGAGGATGCTCTTGAGGAGATAGATGTTTGGAGAGCTAAAACAAAGAAATCTAACAAAGTTGTTCACGATGCCAAACTCTATATGTAGCAGCAGGAAGAAGAGAAGTCTGAGTTGATGGAAGAAATTGAGAAACTCAAGTTATCAACACGAGAGAACTCAGAATCAGTTAGTGAGTATAAGCTTAAGATTGAAGAACAGAAAAGGGAGATCGATGGTTTGAATAGAAAAGTGAAAGATCAAGTCAAGTGTATCGAAGAACCTGATATTTCAAGTGACTTTAGAAACACTGATGAAATTAAATCTAAAGATATTATGATCCAAGCACTGAGAACTGAGATCAACAAGCTAAGAGGCTTGAATCAAAGGCTTATTGATGTAGCTACTGATCTGAGGGAGAAAAATGATTCTCAAGATGAAGAACTGCGAAAGAGATCGAAAAAGGTTGAAAAATCAAAAGCTGATGTCACGGGAAAGAATCTGAACACAGATGAAATTCAGAATCTCAAAGTCAGAAATGATGATCTAGTTACACAGTTGTCTGAACAAGTTCAGAAGAATCAAAGTCTCCAACAAGAGAATGAATCTATCTCTGAATCTGTTTGTCAAGAAAATTTGAAAGTAAAGGAGCAAGGTGGTATGGTAGAAAAGATCACACAAGAATTGGAAGATGAGATGAGTCGTGGAAAGAATCACAGAAGGGAATTCAATGCCCAACTTGAATCAAGTGATATGAAGATTCAAAAGTTGGAAGAGGAGCTAGAATCAGTAAAGAAGGATGTGGAGAAATCCAATGCTAAAGGAATGCCAAAAATGAAGGATGTCTTACACTTTCTATTTGATCAACCTTCGACAAGTCATGATAAAATGAAGAATAGGTATGCTATTTCTGAAGAGAAAAAATAGAACATTTTCTCAGCTCAAAGACCAGAAAGTTTCGGAAAAGCTGGTATTGGATTTGATGAATCACCTCCCATGCATGATAAGAAGAGAGACGTGAACAGTTCCATGAGTGGAGAAAACCCTAAAGGTGCTGGAGATAGACCAAAGAGGTCAGTTACAAAAAGAAGTGACGACATGTGCTATTTATGTGGGATTCATGGTCACACGTCAAGCTTCTGTTCAGAGGCTCTGGAATACATTTCAGGCTGTGAAAACAGAAACATTACTAAATATGAGAATAAGAAGAAGAATCATGATAAATCAGAGAGAAGAGTTTCTCAGAGGAGAACATTCATCAGATGCTATTACTGTGGAAGGATGGGACACACCATGAGTATGTGTCAGGAAGCTAAGGAGATCGATGCCTGAAGAAGAAAACAAGTTGCATCAACATCTCAGTAGAGAAGTGATGAAATGAGTTATTCCTTTAATATAAAATGTATCATATGTTCTGATCCTGGGCATTTGGCCAGGGAGTGCAGCAAGAAGAAAGCAGGGAAGGAAAAGGAACCTAGAAGAAGATTACCAACTCCAGTGATGCATAATGAGAAATTCTACACTAGGAGACAAAGTGGTAAGGTAAATAATAGGCATAGAGCCTCAGGGGAACCACAAGGAGCAGGGAGAAAGGTGTATCAGTCACCTCCTCTGTCACACTCGCAATATATCTCTCAGATGTAACATGAACAAATCTGGAAGAAAAAGGGTGGATATGCTACAATTGTGAGAAAGAAGAATGAACATTCAATAGAAGACTCACCACCAGTGAAAAAGAGTGTGGTTACTCAGATATCTAATAAAAGAAAGATGAACAAAGAATTCATTAAAAAATCTGCATGACTTGTTTCTCAGCGAGAAGTGGAGGAAAGGGAAAGACACCTAAAATGGGAGAAGAAGAAAGGGAATATGCCAAACAAAGATATTCTTGCTGTGAGAAATAATCAAGGAAAATGGTTTTTTGGTAGAAACACAAAGAATGAAATGTGTACTAGTGGGTTTATACCCCAAGCGGTGAGAAAGGCCGAGCCTACCAAATCTACATATCAGAAAAAGGCTCAGAATGTAGGCAATGAATGCCTAGTCATATGGCCCGAACAGTTGAAGTTGGCTAGGCAGCTGGAGGAAGCAAGAAAGGAGTGTGATGCCCTCCAAGAAAAAATAAAAGGGTTGACCCATCAGGATCAACCACTATCCTCGTTTTGAGGATTCGAGAAACACCCCCACTCCCTATGTATATAAATGCTATTAACTGATGATTAACATGTTTCAGGTTCTAGGGAGATATGATCCATGGGGAATTGGCATCTAAGGATGCAAAGTGGAGAAGTGATATTCTCTACAGTTTCAATTGATTCAGATCAGGTACCAGAGTTGAAGAAGAAAGGGAGAAACAGAGCACAATAGAATATGATTATGTTGTTAACTTTGTCTCTTGTTTCCTACACCGAGTTCCAACTCAGTAGGCTTAGAGATTTGGTTAAGGGCTCGATGCTGTGTGCCAGATTTGTATACATTGTGCACGTGGAGAAGAATGGTTATGGGTCTCTACCGTTGGGCCTACCAGATAGAAGTGTTGTGTAACACAGGGGGAGAATTCTAAATCCAAATCAGATTCAAGATCCATCAATGTAATAATTGGATGACTCAGCTCAGGTGTTTCCTATTGAGGGAAGAAATAAACACATGGAGAAGCAGCAGTAACAATGCATTTCATGATTATCTATTTTCTCTAACAATATGGTATCAGCTGACTGTTTTCAGGATACCAAGAAGCTACAAGAGAAGATCAAAGGCGTCTCAACAAAAATCTGAGAAACATAGCTGAAAGAAATGAAGCCACTGAAAAATGAGTCAGTGAACAATTTCCTGATGAAAGTGTTGAGGATGAAATCAACACTGTGGGAGAAGAAGTGGATGATGCTAATTTAGAAGAAGACACTGATGATTAACATGAAAGTTTCAAGTGTGTGTCTACAAGGAAGCCAAAGAGCTGAGCTGAAATTGATAGAAAGAATATCATTGGTGATCAGGAATCTCCTGTTCAAACAAGAATAATGAAGACACTACAGCAGACATCTTTCCTACCTCAAGTAGATCTGAAATTCTTTTCTGATGCAGCCGACATTGAAAACTGGGTTCATGCTATAAATAAAATGGATGATCAGATTGCGAAGAACCAGATGTGGGAGATTGTTTCGAGGCTAGCAGATAAAACGTCATCAGGTCTAAATGGATTTCTGGAAGAAGAGGTGTAAATTGAGCAGCCATATGGTTTTCTTATTCATGAGGATGATAACAAAGTTTGCAGGCTGAAGAAGGAATTATATGGGCTGAAACAAGCACCAAGAGCATGGTACTGAAAGCTATATCAGTATTTGAAGAAGCTTGGTTTACAGGTTACACAAGGCAGGAATGACATATTCATTTCTCAATCCAAATATGCCAAGGAGGTTTCGAAATGAGATTTGGAATTGAAGATTCCAAGGAGAAGAAGTCTCTTGTTTCTACCCGGATGAAATCATCAATATATGATAGTGGCAGGGCAGTTAATTTCACTAAAAACAGGCAGATTATCAACAGTTTTCTCTACATGACCACAACAAAGCCTGAAATTGTATTCGCCACATGCCAAGCAGCGAGATATCAGAGTAATCCCAATAAAAGCCACATGCATGCAGTTAAAAGAATACTTCGACTGGGCCGGTTCAGCGGATGATAGGAAATCAACTTCAGGTGGTGATTTCTATCTTGGTGGATTGTGTATTTCTTGGCTAAGCAAGAAGCAAGATTGCATTTCATTGAGCACCGTAGAAGTTGAGTATATTGAGGCCACTCAAGAATGCACACAGTTATTGTGGATGAAGAAGCAACTTGAAGATATGGTAGTTGAAGTGAAGTCTCCGATCGTGATGTTGGATTACGTGCCTACAGAGCTACAGGTTGCAGACATTCTGACAAAGGCCTTACCCAAGGAAGCTTTTGAGGGGCATCGACTAGCTCTGGGAGTTCAGTCGATTCCCCACACTTGAAATAGTGTGGATGTGGCACCCCCCTCTCCCCGAGGTATGATGTGTTTTTTCCTACTGTGCTGATATGTGTTCTATACTGTGTTATAGAATACAAAGGCGTGACCTTTGGGTTCGTTGACAAAGGGGGAGAAAATAGTGTTTGTTAAAAGGGTAGAAAATAGTGACTGGGAGAAAGTGTGGAGATTTGATAAATCATAATTGATACGGGGAGAAGCTGACAGGTAGAGCAGCCCGAAAAGGGGAGCAATGAGCAAGCGGGAGAGCATTTTAAATCTGACGATGCTAGAAGTGATCGATCAAAGCATAGATATCACGACAGCTGAGGATCGTGATAAAAGCAGAACAGTGGTGTTAGAATGGTGTGAAAAGGTGTCCAGCTATCAACAATTGGTATCAACTTAAGAATTCACCAATTGGTATCAGTGTGGTTCAACAATTGGTATCAATTTAAGAATTGGTATCAGGGTGGAATCAACAATTGGGGTCTGACATGAAGTGATTCATTGATGAAATTTTCATACTACTCTTGTTTCTCATGCCGAGCATTGCTCATGTGGGATTAGAGTACTTGTTAAGTGAATCCTTGAACGCTATCAGAATCGCAAGAGGCGAATGGTGGTAGCAGCTAGAAGAAGACTCAGTGAGGTATCAAAGTGCAGAAGATCATCCTGAGCAGAGTTGTGAAGAGTTGTCAACAAACCCAAAGGGGGAGATTGTTGGGAAAAAGTCCCTCAAGGTAACATTGCAGCATTTTTGGGTTGATTGTGTTTGTTGACAAAGATGGTTTGCACAGATAATTGTCGAGTTCTAGAGAATTTGTTGACATTACATGTTGACAAAGAACTATGACAAAGAAAAGGATGATCTGGAGGCGGTACAAAAGAGCAGTACAAGGTGGCGCCATTTTCCAGTGTTTGCCAAATTTTTGGGGTCCAAAATTTGGAGTTTGGTGAGCATCGCGAAAAGTGGATTTCCATGAAGAGAATAATTTAATATGGAAAAGGCATGAATTTCGCGAAGATAGGATGCTTGGATTGGAAATCGCGAAGATCAGAAGAATGGAGGCGGTGATGCTTCGCGATTACGTCAAGCTTCGCGAATGGCAGAGGGTGAAGCGCATCGCGTCGGTGAAGGGATTTGCGAGTGAGCTTTTCGGCGAAGGGGCGAAGGAATGTTGGGCTCCGCGAGGGAGCTTCACGGAGAAGTCGCGAAGGTATGTTGACGGTGATTCTTCGTGACTACATCAAGCTCCGCGAACGGAAGATTGCCGTGGAGCTTCGCGATTTGGACAGAATTCCGGCAGAAACATTGGAGCTTCGCGATTTGAGATGACGTGGCGTTGACTTCGCGCGGATGGGACGAGGGTCGGTGGAATCGCCTATAAATAGAGGTCGACCCCTTCGAACGAAGTAGAGAGATTTTTCAGAGAAAATCCATTGCTCTCGGTTCGCAGAGGTGGTTCGCGAAGGCAGTGTGCTTCGCGAAAGGGGAGCTTCGCGGAGGCTATTCTAGCTCCACGAAAGGCGTGTGCCCCGCGTTGGCTCAGTTAGCTTCATGGAGAGGCAGGAGCTCCGCGACGGCCTAAGCATTGCGAAGGTCTGCGCATCGCTAGAGTGCTTCGCGAGAGAGCTTCGCGAGTGAGCTTCGCGAAAAGGCAGGAGCTTCGCGAAGGCTTGTTGAGCTTCGCGAAATTGGGAGCCTAGCGATGTAGAGTGCTTTGCGAAGGTCTTTTTAAAAGGAATTTCCCAGTGTTCAGAGGCAAATTGCTATTCATCAGTGGATGAAAGTTGAACTTCAACAGAGAATCTACATACAGAGAAAGATGCATTCCTTAATGGAAATGAAGAGACCTACATGTCTATAAACTGTGATTGGATTCCCTTCCAAGAGCAGTGAGCTTAGGAAGAGAAAGAAGGTGATCCTCTCCACCGGCAGTGAGACAGAGAGAGAGAAACAGAGAGTGACCCTTTGGAAAGCAGTGAGATGACCCTAAACCTTGTATGGGCAGTGAGCCTGGGCATAGAAGTGATCTAGCCCGAACATTGTAATCCACAGCTAGTGAATTCTAGTAGAATTTGGTACGAATCGGCAACTTGTCGGCGTATGCTCCTTGGACGTAGCCCTTAGCGGTGAACCAAGTAAAAATCTTTGTGTCTGCCTGCTTACTTCCCTGCATTGCATTCAAAGCATCATCATCAGGTAAAGGAGACAAGTGATCACAGTAACCACACAAGTGCAAACAAAGTGACCCTTGTAACAAAGAGGTCAAGATCCAGTGGGGCAGAAAGAACTTTGAAAAAGAATATCCATACCCTGATTCACCCCCCCTTTCAGGGTATATAGGCCCCTATTGGCCATAACAGTACGCATGCTCGGTGATTTCATTTTCCATAGGATGGATAGAAGGGGAAATAGGGTTGGTTTATATTCATAATAAAATATCAGTATATTAGTGGTACCGATGTAATTAAAGTATTATTAAACAACAAAATAAGAGTAAGTAGAAGAAGAAATGAATTTGAATGAATTAGTAAAAGATATTACCTCCTCTTTGATGTGCCTCTTCTAAACATCCTCTTAGGGAACTAATGTTGGTCATTGAAGAAGACCAAGAAATCTAGTATGTTTCTAGGGAAGTTTAGAAGAGAAATTGGTAGGGTTGGCCAAGCTTTAAGGCTCAATGTGGTGTCAGGAGGAGATGGAGCAGGTTTCCTTTTATAAAAGAGGAGAGGGGCACATTAGGAAACCTCTAAAATAATAATTTATAATAAACTCAAAACCCACTAAAAACATCAAAAAAGAACTCAAATCCAAATAGTAGATGTTATGGGGTTGTAATCTCATCAACCAATAGGATTTAGACATGTTGGTAATTTATTTTAAACCTCATCAACTTGATTTATCATTATTTAATCTATTAAATTGTATTTATGGTAATAATATTTTAAATTTAAAATTGTTTTAAATAATGACTTATGTGTTCTAAATTTTTCATAATTGGATACTTTATGACATTTTAGACCGTATAAATTTTAATTTATAATTTTTAAATATTTTTTGTTAATTTTAAACAATTTAATAATATGTTATTTTCATAAAATAACAAGTGTCAATTATGACGCTATTCATTTATTTGAACATAAATAAAATCCACACAGAGGATATATTCAAAAAAAATATTTAATAGATTCATAACATGTCATAAGATTCTAAAAAATTCATGGAGAACATTAATTTGTTCATATAAAATTTATTTTAATATTTTTAAAACCATTTATTTGATATTTCCTTTAATAAAATAATTACTACAACATTTTTGTATAATTATTTAACATACTTATTTTTTGCATAAAAATTTAGAATAAAATACTATGATCTGGATAAATCCAATTTATTACAGAATAATACTTTTTCTCGAATTTATCATCTAAAAATCACAATATTTAAATTGTTATATTTATTAAATTATGAAGGTGACCACTTTGACATCATTTAAAATAAAATAATATTACTATCATAATCTCTTTAATATGGCTTGAAATAATCAAATATTAGACTATTGGATTCTTATGGATTAAATGTACACGACCAATAAGTTTTGGTCTGGTTTTTGGGATTTAATGGGTATTATTAGTTTAATAAAAACTATATTATTGATTTTTCACTAAATAAATAATTTCTCCATCATTAATGTATATGCTATTAAGGTAGTCTTATATTTCTTAAAAATTAAAAATAAATTAAGATGATAAAGAAAAACAATTTAGCTTTAGAATGAGTATTTATAATAGAATTTATATTTTGTGTAACCTAATATTAAAAATAATTTAATTATTAAAGTTTTAGTGAGACATATTTCACTTCATTTAAATAAAATAAATTAAAGGACTTAATCACATAAAAGTGGGTTCTAATAACAATAATTTAGACCCAAGTATAGTTATGGATGAAATATAATCATCCAATTATATTGATACAAGTGTTAGGGTAATTTCATAATATTATTTTTACCCTTAATTACCTAATTTGGCTTTATCTCTAGTAAATAAAATTTAATGTAGTTACTATTCATAATGCCCAAAAAAAGTAGCCTATTAACATAATTTAGACCTACTGATTCCAAATATGGAATCAATTTTTCCAAATTCAAGACACAGAATATGTAGTAATTAATTTAAAATTAATCCCTTTGTCGAAAAAAAAACAGGTTTTTATTTTAAACATTGCAAAAGATTGAAATGTTTTTACATATTAATTCAAAGTAAAATTAATGATAATGAAATAAATTATATTAAATGGTAAAAATTTATTATATTTAATCTTTAAAACCATTCAATATTTTAATTTAACCATATAAATTATCTTAATCAAATAGTTTTTTTTAATAAATTTTATGTGTTTTTACTATTCATCAAAATATGAACGTTATTAGTAAAATAAAAAAACTTTAGCCAACACAAATTTTTATATCCCGATTCACAAGAAGAAGTTTATTTTATAAAATTGAATTTATAAACCTGTTAAAAATTATATTTAAAATGGGTGCACCTTCAAAAGGTGGTTAAACTACATTTTTTGAAAAATACTTATTTTACACAAAAAATTTATTTTGTTCCCATACCATGTTCTAGAATATGTGTAAGATGAATTATTATGTAATAAAATTAAAAATTTAGTTAATAATAATCATAACAGCTAGTTAAAAATAATATTATAACAATATATCATTGTTTAGTGAAGCTCGATATTGCGTACAACACACGCTACTGAGGAAGGTCGCTGTTGCGTGTAATGCAAGCCAAGTAAGGTTTGCATGTAAGGAAAGATTGCTTTGGTGTTGCGTATAACATACCCAAAATATAGTTCAGTTATACATTGATCAAAATCTATACTTGGTGTTCTGTAAAATGAATTTTATTCGAATGAACTTGAAATTGTGTGCATCATAAGCCAAGAATATTGTTGTGTATACTGCAAGCTAATACGGTGTTGTGTATAGCGTAAGATAAGCTTTGTGAAGCGTACAAAAAAGATATCAAAGAAATTAAAAATAATAATTCTCATAAAATCTCAGGGTGTTACATTCTACCACCCTTAAAATGAATTTCGCCGATGAAATTAATTAGTGTTATAAATCATTTTCTACTTAAAAGTTTATTTCATTGAAACCCACATCATAAAATGGTATACTAAAACTTAATTTTAAAAAGGGAAGTTAGAAACATAATGATCACCCAATGTAACTCAACACTGGGGTTCCACATTAGAGAATATTGGTGAAAATATTGACATGGAAGAAAAATATAACCATCATGTTCTAATGAAGAGTGGTAGAGAACATGGCTATGAAAAATCCAACAATAACAAATCCATAAATTTGTGATGATCTAAGGTACCTTCTGATTCATCAGATATGAGGGAACTAGGAAAACATTTTTGGTTTTCAATATCATTTCCCTGAAGTTGAAATTTTTTAATTAGAATAAATACTTACTCAATTTTGGTACAAATGAAGTTTAATTGGTCATTCGTGATGTGTTAGAAAATCATGTGACAGAATGACTGGTCATTCCATCTGTATCAAACAAAAGGTTTGAAAAAGTTATCAAATATACATAAGTCCATATATGGTGAGTTTAATCATATTTTATTCCAAAAATGTACTTAGACTCCAACTATCATACAGTTTAATAAAATAAAAGTAATTTCTACTAACCAGGGACCTCTTTTTAGGCCAGTGGTAGGCGAAAAGGCTTGTCGCACTTCGGTTGTGTGTTCGATTCCCGCATCCTTGTCCGACGCAACAGGTTGTCACCCGTCCTACGGTTTGTCCGTTTTCTAAAATTATAATATTATAAAATTTCATAAATAATATCAAAATGTTCTAGCCTTAAACAATGCTATCTGGTGTCTAGCTTAATCCATTCCAATCTTTAGGCTTATCCAAAATACTTCTGTCCAATCTCATAGTATAAAGAAAAATATTACTTGAGAGTTCATCTACTAAGAATGTGATTACCATCATTTATCCCCCACATATCATAAGATATATCTTTTTGTTGGTCACATTTTTAACATGTGAATACCTTAATCATGTATTCTCTTGAAAAATGAATACCCATTGATCCTTAGTGAAAAACATGAATGCTATCAAAAGATAACTATTTCCACATACAAAAATCCAAAAAAAATTATTTACTCAATCCATGATGTCAATTTGTCATTATATCAATCATGAGCTTATTAATACTATCAAATATATTATTTTCTCATTATCCATTCATTATGTGCATATCATCTTCTTTCCAAAAATATCTGAATAACCTTTAATGGTTATCGGTACAATTCAACATATACTTTCTAATACTTTAGGAAAACCAATAGTGTAACCATCCTTAGATATTTCTTTATTCCATAGTACCATTAAATTACCTATAAAACATAACTCTTGATTAAAATATAATCATTTCACAAACTTCTTAATCTATTGACCGAGCTTCATCATTTTATTCATCGACACTTCTTCCATCTCATATATCATTTTTAGTCTCTTCATCATCACCAACATAAATACTACCTATATGACCATGCTGATTCTCTTCATGAGATTTTCCCATAGGGAATTATTTTTCATAATTCCCGTATATTCCACATTTAAAACATTTAACCATTTTTTATGTCTTAGAAACACAATTATTCTTGTCCATGGTGTTAACTGAACCTTTTCCTTTGCGATTACTGGCTTTGTGTCTTTCTTTTCCACACACAAATCATATTATAGTTCCTTTGAAACATTCTCCATGATGCCTCTAACCACATGATTTACATGATTGAAATCGAACATTCTTTCCTCTATGATCATCATGAAACTCCATATTTCTCTTATTAGCTGATTCAGAAAACTTAATAAAGTTGAGAGTATTGATCATATTATGATATTTCTGATTAGGCATATTAACTATGTTTGGACTTCCAAATCCCATTTCATTTGGTTTCTTATGAAGAATATCATTCCATTTTCTATCATATCCTCCATTCTCGTGAATCTTTCTGTTTCCATCCATTTTCTAAAACCCAAAAGAATAGTGTGAGTGGCAAAAATAATAATAGGAAAAAAACATAATCATGGGGATTACATTCAATCTCTAACATCGTAGGTTTAATCCTAGGTTATTCATGATCATTATCATAATTATAGGACTCTAACCTATACTTATACATAATCTTAGGGACATCCCTAGACATACCATAGAAACATATCTAGGGATCTCACTAAAGTATTCACATCCTAGTTTCCAAAGGTTGAGTAAACCTTTGCTCAGATAGCAAATGTAGAGAACCAAATCTTGACGTACATAGAAATTTCATTACTTTTACGAAATACTTAATACATAAAAAAACCGATTCCCAAAGACTGTATTAGTTTAGCGTCTTTGGAAACTCGGAACATAATCTTATAATCATGGTGAAAGATATTCAACATCTCCCATAAAGATCTTCCCCTTTGGTTTTCTTACCTAAAACCATTCTTTATATCCTGTGGAAAAGAAAACTTTAAAACGGTGAGCTCAAATTCTTAGTAAGGGTAAACATGGAGAACATGAAACAATCCCCAAACATTTGAACATAAGAAGATGAACATAAAACATCAAATCATGAGTGATGACATAAATCTTGGAAGTGTGTAAGGCATAGATCATAAAGGAAAATTAATCATGATAAAAAAACATGGTAACAAATCATGGAATTGTGTCAAACCATTAATCACATGTTGTGATTTCCATAGTAGCCAAGGAATTGCTACCAAGACCATCATAGTGGACAAAGTCCATTACTGAACCGGGTTTACTTTTCGTTCCAGCCCTGTATTACTGAACCGTATTTACTTTCCATTCCATCCATGTCTTTCTCATGAGATATAAATCCTTACACAATGCATTGGAGGGATATATAGGTCCCAACCATCTCATAATGAAATCATTCTAACTTGTTCCACAAAATAAACATAAATCATTCATCATAACCCAAAGAATAAAATGGGTTCCATAAACATCATCCCATCATAACATAATTCATATAAAACAAATGGATATCATTTCATTATAAGAAAAATCAAACCATTAAATAATAGAGACATTATGCTTGAAACATAATCATACAAAATAATTTCATCTTAGATGTAAAATAGTTTTTACAAAACACTTGAAATGAGTTTTTGAGGAAAATATCCATTCTTCTTCAAAATCATTTTCTTTTCAGAAAATTCCATGCAATTTTAAAACAAAAGTATTTTGTTGAAAATAATCATGAAATCTTATAAAGGATGCTTCATAAAAATTAGGAATTTTTAAATTGTAAAAAATACGTTCATTCGATATAAGTTAAAAAAACATTATCCTTTTACTTTTAATAGAAAAGTAAAAAAGTACCACAAATGGTAAAAAAGAAAGATTCCTTTTATAACACAAATTAAAAGTAAAAGAGGGTTAAAAATTAATTTAAACATACATGGAATAATATTAAACACTTTATCAAAACACTTTTATGGACATGGATGAAAAATATAACACCAGTAAATACTTTCGTATAAGAAATCCTGGATAAAAACAAGATTGCAAAATTATCCCTTACCTTTTATGATCAGTGGAATCATACGCATCATAAATTAAATAAAATTTTATTCATATGTAAATATAATATCCTTTATAATTAAAATCATAAAACATTCATGGGAATCATAAACACCATACAAAAGAAATAGATAGTGACTAAGGCATATGTCTCACAGAAAGAAAAGTGAGAGGAAATAATCTCTTACCTTATGTCCAATTTCATCTGTATGTGTCCATGAATCCTGTATCGTGGGTTTATACATATTATTAACTTTTAAAATAACTATAATAATATTTATGATATCATATTTGATTCACTTACGACATTATATTACCCGTTCATTTGTCAATTCCATGTTAAAGCAGTGTTTTGGGTAAAATCGTTTCATTTATCATACGTGTTTTGACTTTTAATTATTTGTATGATTACATAGATCATGATTACATACATACAGAATGTAAAACATGATTTATTTATAATAAATATTCATAATATACTTATATATAAACGATTTATAAATGGAATGAAATAAACCGTTCATGGAGACGGTAGGCCGTACGTACGCATGAACACTGTTTTTGTTTCCTTATTAAATTGAATGGAAGTAATTAACTAACATATAAATAAATACAGTATCATTAATATGTCATATATTTCATGATTATTTATTATATATACTTTATAATTATTCTTGAATGGTAAACTTGGATAATGAATCTCATCGCATCGTGGAGACGGTAATCCGTACGTATGCACAAGCGATTATATTGTTCCCATAATTATTGAATGGAATTTGAGTGGATGATATAATATCAAAGAATTAGTATCATGTTATAATAACCATATATATTTATTATTTACACCATTTTACCCATCCATGTAAGGTGGTTGTGGAAAAACATATTACACCACGGTGTGGAGACGGTATTCCGTACGTACATATGTGCGGTGATTTCGTTTTCTATTGGATGGATAGAAGGTAAAATAGGTTTGTTTAATATTTATAATAACATATAATTATATTATTGATACTGATGTTATTACTTTATTATGAAACAACAATATAAGAGGAAGTATAAGAAGAAATGGATTTGAAAGAATCGGTAATGGATATTACCTCTTCTTCGACATGCCTCTTCTAAACTTCCTCTTAGGGCAGTAAAGATGGTCTTTGAAGAAGAAAAAAACTATAGTATGTTTATAAGGAAGTGGAGAAGAGAAATTTTCAGCGGTTTTCTGAGATTTAAGGCTCAATGTGGTGTGAGTAGGAGAGGGAGGTGGTTCCCTTTAATAAAAGAGGGGAGGGGCACTTTTGGAAACCTCTAAAACATTAATATATAATAAACTCAAACCCCACTTAAAAACCTCCAAAAATGACTCAAATATGAATATTAGATGAGATAGGGTTGTAATATCACAAAAAATAATATTTAGACATGTTTGTAATTTATTTTGAACCTTAGAAACTTGATTTATATTTATTTAATCTATTTAATTTTATTTGTGGTAATAATATTCTAAAATTTAAATTGTTCGAAATAATTACTTATGTGTTGTTAATTGTCCATAATTGGATACTTTATGAAATTTTAGACCATAAAAATTTAAATTTATAATTTTTTAATATTTTTGTGATTTTTAAACAATTTAATATTATTTTATTTTAAAAAAATAACAATAGTATTAATTTTGAAACTATTCGTTTATTTGAATTTATAAAAAATACAAACATAGTTTATATTTAAAACAAAATATTTAATAGATTCCTAACATGTCATATTCGAATAAAAAATTAATGTAGTATGTCAATTTGTTCATAGAACAATTATTTTAATATTTTTAAAACTATATATTTGATATTTCACTTAATAAAATAATTACAACAACATTTTTGTATAATTATTTAACATACACATTTTTTCATAAAAATTTAAAATAAAATACTATGATCCATATATATCTAATATATTCCACGAGAATAATTTTACTCAAATTTATCATCTAAAAATCACAACATTTAAATTGTTATCTTTATTAAAATAAGATGGTGACAATGTTGATATCATTTAAAATAAAATAATATTAGTGTCATAATCTCATTTATAAGGCTCCAAATGGTCAAATATTTTACAATTGGATTATTATTGATTACATGTACGCGGAAAATAAGTTTTGGTCCAGTTTTTGGGCCTTTAATTGGTATTATTAGTTTAATAAAAAATATATTATTGATTTTTCACTAAATAAATAATTTCTGCATCATTAATATATAAGCTATTAAGGTAATCGTATATTTCTTAAAAATTAAAAATAAATTATCATGATAAAGAATGAAAATTTATCTTTCAAATGTGTATTTATAAACGAATTTATATTCTGTATAACCTTGTATTAAAAATAATTTAATTATTCAAGTTTGAGTGAGACATATTTCACTTTCGTTTAAATAAATTAAATTAAATGTCTTAATCACATACAAGTGGGCTCTAATAAATATCATTTCGACCCAAGTATATTTTAGTATTATTTATAATCATCCAATTATGTTAATACAAGTGTTAGAATAATTTTATAATATTATTTTTACCCTTAATTACCTAATTTACCTTTAGCTATGGTAAATAAAAGTTACTGTAGTTACTATTCATTATGCCCAAAAATAAAAAAGTATCCTATTAATATAATTTGGACCTATTGATTCCAAATATGGAATCCATTTCTCCAAATTCAAGACACAGAAGATGGAGTATTTAATTTAAAATTAATCCCTTTGTTGAAAAAAACAGGTTTTTATTTAAAACATTCCAAAAGATTGAAATGTTTTTACCTATAAATTCAATGTAAAATTAATGATAATGACATAAATTATATTAAATGGTAAAAATATATTCTATTTATACTTTAAAACCATTCAATATTTAAATTTATTCATATAAATTATCTTAATGAAAAAAGTTGCTTTTAAATTAAATTTATCATGTTTTTATTATTCATCAAAATATGAACGTTATCCAAAAAATATCAAAACATTATCCAACATAAATTTTTATATCCTGATTTACAAGAAAAATTTTATTTTGTAATATTTAACATATAAAATTGTTAAAAATTATATTTAAAATGGGTGCTCCTTCAAAAGGCTGCAAAACTACATTTTTTAAAAATAATTATTTTACCCGAAATATTAATTTTGTTCTCATAACATGTTCTAGAATATGTGTAAGATAGATTATTATGTAACTAAAATCAAAATTTAGTTTATACTATTCATAATAGCTAGTTCATAATAATATTATAACAATATATCATTGTTTATTGAAACTCGGTATTGCGTACAACACACACTATTGAGGATGGTCGCTCTTACATGTAATGCAAGACAAGTCAGGGTTACGTGTAGGGAAATATTCCTTTGGTGTTGCGTATAACATAATCAAAATATAGTTTAGTTATACATTGATCAAAATCTATACTTGGAGTTGTGTAAAATAAATTTTATTCAAAAAAACTTGAAATTGTGTGCATCACCAGCCAAGAATAGTGTTGTGTATACTGCAAGCTAATACGGTGTTGCGTATAGCGCAAGATAATCTTTGTGAAGCATAAAAAAAATACATCAAATAAATTAAAAAGAATAATTCTCATCAAATCTCAGGGTGTTAAAAGAAATCACACTTGTTGTACTTTTCATAGAGCTTCTCCATCTGCATGGTCTCTAGTACAGTTCTTAGATGATCTTCATGATCCTTCTTAGTTTTGGAGTATATTGGGATATCATCTATAAAGACTACCACAAATTTGTCGAGGTAATCCCTAAATACTCTATTCATCATGTCCCTGAAGATTTCCGGAGCATTAGTGAGTCCGAAAGGCATTTCTCTGAATTCATAGTGCCCGTATCTTGTTCGAAAAGCAGTCCTGAGGATATCTTCCTTATTCACCCTTACTTGATAATATCCTAACCAAAAATCCACCATGAAAAAGTATTGTTCTCCATGTAAATGATCGAAAAGGTCATTGATTCTTGGGAGAGGATAATTTTTCTTTATCGTGATTTTCTTAAGCTCGTGATAATCGATACAAAGGCGCATTGACCCATCCTTCTTCATGACGAAGAGGACTATTGCACCCCATGGTGAAGCACATGTGAATATAAACCCTTTTTCCAAGATTATCCTGTAGTTTTTTCTTTATCTCCTCAAGCTCCAAAACATCTAGTCTATATGGAGTCTTGGATATTGGAAACACCCCAGGTATAAGATCAATTGAGAATTCAATATCTCTTCTAAGAGCGAGACCAAAAAATTCCTTGGGAAACACTTTAGCGACTTCCCTCACAATGTGCATGTATTCAAGGATGGTTTCTTACATAGACTCAATCATCTGAGCCAGATAAACATTCTCATTATGAAATAATATCCACACTTGAGATGATGGAACTAAAGAAGATTCATCTTCCACCTTGTACTTGTATAGAATCAGGGGTCGATTCTCCACATGGAGAGTGATTTCTGTCTCACCGAAATTTATGTTGGCTCTATGTAAGGAATGTCAATCCATGGCAATAATTTCATCAAATTCCACCAGAGGGAGTATAAATAGGTTCACCAATAAATTCAATCCACAGATTATGATTGGGGAGGAGTTTTATTCATGGTATAAAATGATTTCCCGATTTGTTGTACTCACCAACATTTTCACTTCCATGATTTGTGGTGCTACTTGGATTATTCTACTGAACATTCAGGATATAAAAGAATGTGTATAACCAGAATAAAAAGTACTTTCTCTATTAATGAATGAATAACTAGCGTACCTATCACCACATCATTTTCGGGGTTCACTTTGGTAGTAGTGATGGAAAAAGGTCTCCCTTGCTTCCTTGGAGGTTGTTGGTTGCCTCCTAAAACCCTTGTCCTAGGGAACTGGTTTGAAAGATTCCTTGTTTTTTTGCAGTTGTAGAAATATACAACAAGTTGAGGTTAGAATGGAGCGTTCTCCTATTATGTTTCTGCCGAGGGGTTTTCTTGTCGGCAGTTTACAGTTGGGTGCCCTTCTCTTCTACACCTAAAGCATTTCCTCGTCCCTTGAGGCAATTTTCTGGGTGCTTCTTTCCTCACCTTTGAAAGTGGGGTGCTGGATCTTATTAGAACAATTGGATTTATCCATCAGACCTCCATTATTGAATTTCACCTTACACATCATATCCCCATGATACCCATGAGATTCTCTAATCTCCATTTCGACCTTGAGGGCACATCAGACAATTTCCTCATAGCTGTCGAAGTCATGGATTGCCAGCGCTTTCCCCAGGCTAGGTTTCATCCCACCAAAGAAGCAGTCAGCCTTGCATTCAGGGGTAACAACAAAGTCGGAGGTGTATCATGCAATCCTTTTGAAGTTTTTCTCATACGCTCTAACAGATTCATCATCTTTTTTTCATAAGGGAAAGGATGTCCCTTTCCATCTTAAGTCAGATGGTGCGCAAAAAATATTTATCGAAAACCATCTTCCCGAAATCCTTCTATTCCCACACCTCGATCTCTTCCTCATCATTCGTATGTTTGATCATTATCCACCATTGATTGATTTCACCCTCCATATGATAATCAGCTAGAAGAACCATCTCTAGTTCGGAATATTGAAGGATGTAGAAGATCATTTCAATGGAGTTGGTCTATTGTCCAGCGATTGAGGGATCAGATGATCTATTAAAAATAAGAGGCCTATGTCTCATGAAGATCTTGATAGTGACATGTTCTTTCTTGGGTGGTGAACATTCCTCTTGACCCATGTTTCTATTCAATGCTTGAGTTAACTAAGAGTGAAGCGTGACAATTTTTGAGATTCTCTCTCCCATCAGATTGGGCATCTCATTAGAATAGTCATCACAATGATCTTCACATTAGTTGTTAGCCAGAGTCCTCATATTACCGGCCATTGGCTAGAATAAAAGGATATTTAGGGGTAACACATAAAGGGTAATCCACAGAAAAAACTGATGACTTATAAATAACATTTATTTCCGTAAATTATGAATTCATATGATTTAATCTAAGTTATCGATGATCTACTTTCAAAAATATATTCTTCGGCGAATTTTTTTATTCCCTTAATAATGGTTCATACTAAAATTGTGAATTTACAAATGCATATCTCTCAGGAGTGTCATAACCAAGAGTGCATCAAGGCCCGTTGTTGTGTACCAGGATACCCTAGGTCAAGCCCAAAACTCCTTGTCAGGGTTTTCACCCCTAGGTACATATGTGCCAGAGCTGCCTCTACCTCCTCGTATCCAGAAAAGGATGTATTTTCTTCATAAACCAGGTACTCAATACTCAGCAAAACATAGGGATGTTTTTATTGTACATAGTCTTATCCCTAAGTCTTCACTAGGGTTTTCTAATCCTGGTCCCAAAAATAACTAACTATACCCTATAATACCAACTATTACAACTCTACTCTTTATTACACACATAAACATGATTTATTTCATAAACTATTCACTTGATACAACATGGAATATTGAATGTTATAATGTCTTTGGGGCATAGGAACTATACATAACAACATAAAACATGAAACACAACATATTTATTGAAAACTTCTTTTACATGACCAATACATTCTCTTGTACTTAGCATTCCATGGGATAACCTAAGGACATGCATAAGAAAAGGGTGATCTATAAAACCCGGTAAGGGAATAAACATGGAATTAAATGAGGAATACAATACATGTTAGGCAATAGACATATAAATGGATCATAAAATAAACATGAACATAAAGGCATGGTATAACATGATTATCATAACAGGGAAATGTGGCAACGACACTTAACATGGAATTAGCCTGAGCCAAGGCTCATTACACATGGAGCATGAGTAAACCCTCATTACACATGAAGCACAAGTAAAACCTTGTTTCACTTGAATTAGAATGAGTAAACAACCACTTCACATGATGTATCATGATACTATACTTTACCAAATGCATTGGAGTGCTATCAGGGCGCACCCTTCTTAAACATTTCATTTCAAGAAAAATTATGCCACTTGGATCATATAACATAGAATCAATCAACATCATAAGTTATTCCATGATTAAGTAATTTGGAATAAATATATGAAATTACCATTCTAGATGTATATGTTCATAATGGTGAATACACTTGATAGAGACATGGGTATGGAATTCACCACACAATGATCTTGGCTTGGAAAAACGTGGTCCAATTTTGGCAGCATAACGACGTGACATAAGGATTTATGAAAATGGTTGATGAGAGAGAAATGGGTGTCTCATAATATGTACCTAAAATTAATTTTAAGGTGTTAATATAGATACATCTCCCCACCAACCTAATGGAATTTAGATGCATAATACAAAATAATTACTTGGATGTAAAAGAGGAGAGAGAAATCCCTCACAGAATTTTGGCATGGTAGCAGGTGTACATGGTAGGAATTAATGAGAGAGAAAGGGGTCTCCCATCATCAAAATATAAATAGGGAAGTATGTGGGAGGCTACAAATCATACTCCAACATTTTTAATAGAAAAAAACGGCATAACCCCTTAAAGAAAATTGGACAAAAATGAGAAATGAAGAAATCCTTTACTTGGAAGAGCGATCCCAAAAGCTTGGGAGAGGCTTGAGAGCGGATTCTTGGGAGATTTGGTCACCCTGGGAGGATTATAGAATGAGGAGGAAAGGGGTTGGATGAAATCCCAAGGCTTTTAGTGAAGATTAAGTGGGACCTTCGGTGGGTTTCCATTGGAAATGAGAGGTAATTCTTTATTATTTAGGTTTGGGACACCACACATTAAACTAATCAAAACCCAAAACCAGCCCATGGTTTTTACCATGGTTTTTACCAAAGGGGAGGGGAAAAAATATTTTATGAGGCCAATGGCCTATCTTCTTAAAATAATAGGGTTTATTATGTGGAGGAGAGTCACACACTCAAGGATAACAATTTTAAAAAACAAAATGTTTTTTAACTATTGAAGGGTCCAGTAAAGCTTTGTAAAATAAATAAAAAAATATAAAATCACATTATTTTATTGGTAAAACTTATATTTTAAGAACTAAATGTTTATAGTGTTTTATTACATCACTATTGAGTCATTATGATGTCATAAAACACATTATATATTTAAATGGTATTTAATTTTTACACAATAATTCGACTATCTTAGAAAATTTTGAAATATTCACTTTTGGGTAATTTCGACACCCTGATTCCAAAAATAATATAAATTTTATATAAATAATTTTCTATATATGTGAATTCTTGATTTTAAAATACAAAAGGGCATTTATCGGAAATTCATGGGTTTTGACAAAAACAGCTTTCAAACCATAAAAAAATCACAATTGCATTCATAAAATTATACAATAATTTATAATTAATAAAAATTAATTTTATAATAATATTTTATTAAAATATTATTTAATTAAAAAATTAATTAATTCATCAAAATAGATTTCTTAAATTAATATTAACTAAAAATACTAGTTGTTCTTCAAAAACTATTTACAAAGTAACAATAATAAAATGAATGCACGTTATTTATAGAAAAATAATGTATATAGTCATAATGTTAGGGTCTTGTTACATAACCCCTTATAACACCTGCATAAGACTGAAGGATAAGGTGTGTGATGGTGATAGACTCTTGGGGTGGCTCGGATAACATCTCTCGGGTGTAATCTCTATTAACTTCCACTTCTCCCGTAGTCGGTTTTGCTCCAGCTAAACGTGTTCAAGCTCGGCTTGGGCTTGGTCAAGAGTGAAGCCCAAGTATTACACCTCTTTTCCGAGCTTGGAAAAGTGGTCTTAATACGGGGTAAGTCTAATGGATGAGGTCATCTCTTCCTTTGACTGAGTAAAATGGATATGTTAAAGACCTATATTTATATTAATCATGTGATCGAAGTTCAATGGATATATTGGAAACAATCACAATTCATAACAGTATTTTAAAATATGAAAACATAAAACCAATGAAGTTTGCATTTTATATAACTATAATGAGACATTTAATTTGATTAAGATGAATTTCTATTAATGAAGGTTTGGGTCATTACAATGAAGGGTTTGCACTCTGGTTGTATCGGATCACGTCGCCCCTCCATATATTCTAGTCGAGCTGTTAATTTCTGAATGGTGTTCAAGATCCCTTGATTTATATCCTGTTGGGATTGAGCTTGGGATGGTGAAGTAGTGGCCACGACTTCGAATTTCTGTGCTGCTGGAATATGAGGTGGATACCCAACCAAGGTTATCCTTTTTGGGTTTACCTGAATATATTATAGCTTCCTTCCCAGTACAGGGAAGTCATGATGTCCTTCTAGGGTCGGGTTTAAGTACGTTTTTGATCCTGGTACCAGATTGATCTTGCCTCCGATCATGGCTTGATTCTTCAGGATGTTTTCTTGTGGTAAGGGAACCTCTTCTGGGGGCACCTGCTGGAATTCCAATGAGGAAAACATTTTACAACGTATCTCCCTCAACATAGCATGAAAATAATTCACCTGAGCTCTTTCATTTCTTCCTCCATCTTGGAGATCCTTTCCTTGGGAGTGAAATACTCATTTCCTATGGGAGGAGAAGGTGGGTCATATATGGCATTGGATTTATTCTTCTCCTTGTTGGGGTTTTGTGAGGGAGGTAATGTGGGATTAACTTAGGGGTGACCAGATTTAAGACAGCTCTCTGGTTCTACGTATGCACACTATGAAGCTCGGTGTGGGATGCCTCTTGGAGGTAACCATCTTCTTTCGTGTTCTCTCACTCTACGTCATTTCCTATGAGATCTATGGGGTTGCCATTTACCACATATACTGACGCATACCACATTGGTTGTTGTGTACCCGATGCCGAATGGTAGGAAGGAATATTATGTCCTTTTATGGATTTTATCCTTCGATCCTATGGTTTTCTTGGGTCTTTTGTGTGAATATCAAACCAAAAGGAGTCCTGGTCTGAACTCGTAATGTGCCATTGTCTCGGAGGGTGAGAAACATGAGAATGGGTGGAATGGGTGACTCCCCTATCTATAGTTCTTACATGACGGTGGAAGACAGGAATGCATTGTGTGGGGACATGAGGTAAAAATTCCCCTAACCCCGTAGGGTGGGGTTATTCCCATTTTTATGTTGATGCGCTGCAACCTGGATTTGGTGGTATTACGGGGAAACTTTGATTTAAAAATTCCCCTAGAACTATGGGTTGGGGTTATTCCCACTTTGTGGTGGCACCCACTGCTCTTTCAACCTTTTCAATGTCACGTAATCCTATATGGGTGTGTGCCGAGTATGAAATTTGACCTGTACAATGTCTATTGTATTTTGAATACATGACTACTACTTGCTGGTTGGCTTCCCTATGGCACGAAGCCTACTAGATGTTCTTGGTTCCCTGACAGAGATTCTTTTCGATGGTTGTATCTCTTTGGTCCTGATGCTTTTGAGACTTATTCTGGGCTGTTTTTTGTTCAGTTTCCCATCTTTTCTGAGTAGGGGTTTCAGTTAATTGCTACCTCTGGGCGACAACATTGCAGGATGTCATTTCCAATGAGGTTTTCTGGACGGGATGTGGGGTGAAGTGTAGTGCTCCATGTTCTCCCCATCCTCTAATGTGAACTCCATCCGAGGAATTTCCAATGAAGAAATTAAACTTATGAAGTGTTTGGAGGTAGTCAAATTCAATGTTTTTCTTTTTTTCATCAAAATTGTGGTTGTCGTGCAGATGAGAGGGCTTCCAGATTGATTAGATGGCGATTCTCCCCTAACATGTTGTCATGGTCTACTTACCCTTCATAGGGTTGGAATTTTTCTTTAAGATGATGAGGAGTTTTCGATATACTGTGTCGAATTTCATGTATATATTCCCCAGACAACTATCTATGTATCTCAATGTGAGAAGGGGGAATAGGCCAATACATCACTAGTATATTATCCATAGGTAGTTGTCTCCTCATAAGAAACATATCCTATTGTTGGTATTTCGGGGGCTCCTCTACTTGATATAGAAAGATTGAATTCTTCTTAATGATTTTGTTCCAAGGAACTGGGCTGGTATGAGCCTTATTGATTTGAGGATGGCACGAGGTGGCTGATAAGATGAGCATGGCCTCAAGCCATCCTCTGTTTGATAAAGAATATCACTCGTTATAGATGGAGTGCCCGATGTGTCTGAATCCATATTTCTGAGAGCCTCATCATAGGTGGGATTTCTCATATTTGTTTAGATAATGGGAGGACATTTTCGCCAGTAAAAATTTTGATTGTGTGGAGGACCTTCAAAATTGTTTCTACAATGGCGCGGGCTACATTTGAAACTTGATGCTCAGTCGTGGGAAATTTCTTTAAGGCATATACCTAGGGGAGGAATTTCAGGATGGGCTACATCGAGAGGAGGACCTCCTTGATGCTTGATCTTAATGTGGTGACAACCTTCTCGATGACTATTATGATGATGAGGACTACTATCATGTCATGATACCCAGCTGTAGGGAGAATTTCTATAGGCACACTTGGGGAGGTCCTTCAGGATGTACTACAATGATGGGAGGACCTTCTTGTTTCTTAACATTACAATGGGGAGGGCCTTCATAGTAAATGTCATTGTGGGGAGGGCCTTCTCAATTACTGTCATGATGGCGTGGACTGCCATCATGACTTGATGTCTGACTATAGGGATAATAATATTTGCAGCATATCCCCTGTGGAGAACCATCAGGGAAGATGACAGCAAGGGGATGACCTTCTTTCCATATGATCTTTAGGTTGAGGGGATGGCTACCCCAACACACATCATGTGATAGGATCTTGTGATTGATCATTCCTGACCAACAGAGTGATCCCCCATGGGTGCTATGTGGAGGACCTTCAAATCTACTAGTAGTGACATTGCGGGGAGGGCCCTCGCAACTGGTACTATCACTTCCATAATTTGGTAATGCAATGACAAGTTCTTGATCCTTTATTGATATATTTTGGACGGTGTCAAGAACGTCAGCTTCAAGCAGAACATGATCAGGTGTGTGCTCTTCATTTTCTAGTTTCCTTTGGAGAATTATCATTTTTAGTGCTCTATTGTAGGTAATTGGGGAAATATTCTATTGGTAACACACTTCATGTATGAGTCTATGTATTTTTGGGTCATGTGATGCTTTTGCGATACACCGACGGACATATTGAATTTTGGAGGGAATATATGTCTGCCCTGGGGTGACCACCATGTTGGACCAGCATCCCCTAGTTGGAACAAGAATTTGTCCATGATCCAATTGTTCTTATATCGAAAGATATTTTTGACGAACCTCTTGTACTAGATTAGGGATTCATAACTACTTTGAAGTTACTAACTCATTTTTCGTGTGAGTCATTCCATTCAAGGAAACCAGGCCGTGGGCCCGATTTCTTGCCTTTTCTGTTGATGAAATAACGTGTTGGAATGTTTGGATGATATGGTATGGGATCAATGTCAGATATTCAATCATTAACTGGATGTGATGAGATAAATAATTGACTAGAACGAGTATGAAGGCCCATTATGATGTCGTAGCAGGGGTTTGTGTCTACTATATTCCTCCATTTGTTTCTAGTAAATACTGGCGGTTCTCCTTCACCATGATAGAGGAATGAGTCTACCACCTATTTTCTTCTCTGATTTCCACTATATTTGACTGGTGGTTTTCATATTCACAAGTATGTATTTTCATATACTCTCTTCCCACTATATTTGTCTCGCAGGCTTTGTATGCATCAACAAGAATTTGACTCTACTCATATTTTCTTGCCGCCCTATATGGATGGTGGGATTGAAATAAATCAGTGAGTATTTGTGACTATGTATAGCTGGTTTCCGCCCTATTTGGATGGTGGGATTGAAATGCATTAACAGGTATTTGTTCCTACGTATAGCTGGTTGCTTCCCTATTTGGATGGCCGGCTTGTTGTGTGTCTGTAATTATTTACATATTTTATGTTGTTTTCTGCTTTGTCTGCACAGCGGGACTATCATGTACTAGAAAGAACATGAAGGTGCTCATATTGTTCCACCCTATTTATGTGATGGGATTTAGTATATAGGGAATAGTTATATGTGTTACCATAAAATTTTTCTGTTTTAGTATGGTTACGTTTCTCCTCAGGAACTAGGGTGATAGCATGTTTCTGATTATTTGTTTTCCTCCCTTGGTGGGAAGCCTAAGGGGCCAGGGTCTCCAAAACTCTAGGAAGTTTCCTCTGTACAAGGTCCCCTTTGGAAGAAGGAGGTATTGTCCTCCGATGTCAGTGGAAACATTCTCTAATGGGGGACCATGAGTAGGACCCATGTTTAGTTGATATGAAGTTGGTAGCATCGACTTCATCTACATCCCTATGATAAGGTATGTACACATTGTCATGTTCAGGGGATAGACTCCCAAAACTTTTTGAGGTGACCACTAATGCTTCCTTTTGTTGGGGTGACAGCTGCGGCTGAGGAGGCAGCTGGAAGACCTTTACAGACAGGAGGGCTTGTGTCATGGCCTCTAACAAAGGGAGAGTACAATTTTGGTGGTACAATTTGATCAACATGTTGGATACCCAATGTTGAAGATGTTGGGTAGCAAGGTGGCCCTACACTTTATAGTGGCCCCGACTGCCTCTGTGGTCACTGATGTGTGTGTCTGCATTGGGTTTCTAGATTTCATTTGGATCTAAGGTTTCTATGTGGGAACCTACGACATACAAATATGATATACATACCACAAGACCATGTCAAAGTATCATTCTTTTAAACTCATTCATATCTGATGATTTAACATGGACATCTTCCCCCCTTGCTCTTTTTTTTTGTAGTGCGGTGAAGGGGCTTGAGTGGGGTAGGACCTCCACCATGGTTAAGGATTCATGTCAGGTTCACCATTTTTTTGCCTCTGAGGTGGCACATTTCGGGCATACCAGGGTGAAAAAATGGTATGACATGCAATGTTCTTTTTTTCCTTTATCATTAGGGTAGAACCTCCACATTGGATAAGGATTCATGTCTGATTCGCCATTTTTTTCCTCCACCGGGGTGGGGCATTTTGTACATACCACGGTGAAAAAAATGGGCTGACATGCAATGTCCTTTTGTCTTTTATCATTGGGGTAGAACCACCACCTAGATTAAGGATTCACATCAGGTTCACATTTTTTGTTCCTCCTACACGGTGGAACATTTTGTGCATACCAGGTCAAAACAAATGGGCTGACATGCAATGTACTTTGGTCTTTTATCATTGGGGTAGAACTTACACCTTGGTTAAGGATTCATGCTAGGTTCATCATTTTTGTTCTTCCTTTGAGGTGGCGTGTTTTGGGTGATGGTGAAATTGTCCGATGAGGATGATCACCCATCCCTTTTTCTAGAGATGGTTTCCTATCCAATTCACCATTTCTTTTGTTTTGTCCTATTATGCATCATTATCCTCTAGAAGAATTTTTTTTAACCCTACGAGAACTGGGAAATTAACCCTTTTTGTATCGTCAAAGAGATTCCACAGTCAGTTGTTCCCAGCGAGCAATTTCGTGGGGTCAGGTACTTGCGTAATCGGTCCTCCTTAGATATAACAAACTCGTATGGTCTCCAGTGGGTCTCTTTGTGGAGACAGAAACACCCAGCAGCCCTTGTACCATGATTCATGGACATTCATTCCAATGGAAGGTGTTCATTGATTGATGATTCAACAAATGAAACATGAGGACTCTATTGGTCAAGAGGATTGGAGGTCAGGCGCAGTGAACCTTTCTGGGGGAGTATTATTGCTTGTTATGGGACTCTCATATAGATTTAACTCTTGTTCAAATGTTCATGAATTCTTGGTTCATTCCTGAGTAGTGTGTCCAAGAGCTACCCTTGGTTTTCTAGATCATTTTTGGCATGGATATATTTGATTCTACAGAGGTATTACTGTATTGATCCATAAAATAAGGAACTCTGGATTTTATCATCATCTAGAGGGGACAAAAGGTGACGTGATGTTGGGATCAGACCTATAAGATGGGTTTCGTGTGTATCCTTGAGAGAGGAATCAGAACCCATGTAGTTCGGATTGGCTGGCTCTTACACATGGAAGCTACCCATTTAAGGAGACTTGATTGGGTGGACCCTTTTTGGGTGGGAACCCTTTTGAGCCCGAGCCTTCAGGTTGGCATCCTACGTATACTGGTCTAATTAGGAATCTGAGTTCTCATAGTTCATATTATGTGTGGATGTTGTAATTTTCACAAATCTCTATGCACATTTGAGTCATGATCGGTGTGAGAAACAAGAGGATGTAAGAGGTCCAACCAACCACATGATTCCACTCATGTTGGTGGGAGAGGGAGAGCCTATGGAAAGATAGTTCATGGTGACCATGGGTGAGGGCATGGATAAATGAACATTTCAATGTTAAATGACATTAAAGGTCATGTGGCTCAGACTCAAATGAATGGGGACTTACATCAGTGGGAGGGCCTTAGAATATGTTCTAGGGGGAGGAGTTTCGTCTTCATTAAAGGAGAATCGAACATAACTCATTCGACTGATCATTATTCCTAAATGAATGGAAAAGAAAGTGATCACCCTTAATACATAGAATGGGGAGGTTTACATCAGCATCCCATTGTTGGACTCTTGGTTACCAAAGAAATGTAGACCCACAAACATTCCCGAAGACCAAATTGTTGTGGGGATAGCCTTCTTGACTCTGCTTACCATGGGTATGTAGACTCAAAGGGGCACACTAAGGTGACCAATGGCCTAATGATACAGTTATAGATGCTTTGGAAGAGTCTTTGGCCTAATGTATTAGGACTGGATCATGAAGGGATTATGGAGGACTGGATGGTAGTGGAGGGGTGAGGTTGGAACCATAAGAAATAATACCCGAAAATACCGCATTTTGTGTACTGGTTTCTTATACGGGAAGCAGGAGGCTCTGCATACCATAATGGAATGCAGGAAATGGGGTCGTCCATGTAACGATGTCGTACATGGGCATGTTTATAGACCACTGTGTACCATAGTGGTAAATTGTCCATCACACCATTTTGGGTTCCATCTGTGTAATGATGCAATACACGGCATCAGGTAAATTTCATGTAGCGGTACACTACGCATATCGCCATATTGAAGGAGGGTCTAGGGGATTATCATTCATTGGAAGTTCATCAATGAGAATTATATGCTTCGCAGTTCCACCATTTAGGTTCTCAGTTCTCTTTTTAGTATTATGTTTCCCTGTTTTATGGTTTGTGGCTAGTGGTACCTGCAGATAGCATGGTTCGCAATTCGGGATTCGCCGATCAATCAAGACTTAAGCCGAAATCTACTATGAACTCTTTCTTATAGAACCTAGATTCCTTTCAATATTTTTTTCTGTCTCATCACACCCTGTCAATTCATTCTATGTTTTTTTTAGAGCATTAGGGAAATCATATATATGTTCATGCTACACCATTTTCTGAGGCTCGTAAGAAGATATCATGGTCCGCTTAAGACTCAGTAAACCAGGGATTGTGGAGGCTACGGTTCAAGATCGTGGTTCGTGGAACACTGTCTATTTTCTTTGCTCGTGAACTGATGAGTCCACGAGATGGTACATGGATGGGCTATATGAAAACGAGTCCTTCGGTGATGTGGTTCGCGGTACGATGGGTTTGATGACCATCACTCTACAGGACAATGCCTCCCAGATCGTCCTGTGTACCCGATCATTTGCGATCCAAGAGGACCGCGAACCCTTCCCGATGATGGTACGTGGGCCACTTGAATTTCTTTGAAATTTAATTCATTAGCATTTCTTCTGAAAATTTCAACACATTTTGAGTTCATTCACTTTATAGACTTGTATGAGTACTTCCTTCCTTCTGTGAAGTTATTTTGGGAGTATTTTGTTCCATAGAGGAATTATTAGGACCATAAAATCATTAAAAAAGTATAATAATGTCATAAATATCATATATAAACCTTAAACCAATCATAATTAGAGCTCATTAAATATGGATATGGAAGACGAATTCTATCACTATATGGAGATGGTAAGATGTACATATACACGAGTGATACCTTCACTTCTCATTCGATGGGAAAGGAGATGTATAATGGTTTTTTCATAATCATAATAAAATTTTAGAGTATGTATGATTAATAAGATATTATTTTATGATATTAATCATTGATTTATATGTGGTATAGAATAATATAAAATGATATTGACCTGTGAGAGCAATTACCACTTCTTCAAAATGGATCCTTTATATTTCCTCAAAAGAACTCTAGAGTTGGTCATTTGGGGATAAAAGAACCTATAAAACATATATAGAGAAGTGTAGAAGAGAATTTGGTAGAATTTTCTCGAGATATAAAGCTCAATATGATGATATGAGATGGGGGAGGTAGTTCCTTTTTATAATTTAGGTGAGGGATGCTTTTGGAAACTCTCAAAATATTAAATTAATAAAAAATTATTTTCAATTACAAATAGATCCAAATTGAGTTATTTATAATATAGGATGAGGAATAGTCAAAATACTATCAACAAATAATTTTTAGAAACATTTTGTTTTGTAAAATTAAATCTTATAGTTTTTATCAACCCTTATTTAACCTAATTTTATTTTAACTACACCAAAAATATTTTCTTTAATAAAGATGGATATTTTATATAAAAATTGTAAATTAAAAAATAAATGGTAAATGAATGATATATTATACCATAACTAATCCTTTTCTGACTATTTATGATATTTATTATTTTTAACTAATTTAATAAAATTTTATTCTCATAGTGTTAATGTTTACACAATCCTATATTTTTTTCTAAAATATCATAACAACATGATATATTTTAAAATATATATTAACTCATTCCTTACATGTAAATGTAATCCATGAAATTATTTTGTGACATTAATTTTATAAAATTATATTTTTTTCATATATGGAATATCATTTATTTGATATTCCCATTAATTAAATAATTACTACATCATCATTGTATAAGACATTAAGAAAATTATTTATTTTATAAAAATTAAAAATAAATTACCATGATAAAGGAAATAATTTTCCATTTCAAATAAATATTTATAGTAGAATTTATCTTCTGTATTATCCTATTCTAAAAATGGATTATTTATTAAAATATTAGTTTTTATCTTTACCTTTTGATTAAATTAAATATAAAAAATTTATACTCTCAACCAAGTGGCATCAAAATGTCATTATCTTTGACCAACGATGATTTTGGTTAAATAAAACTCATCCAATGAAATTAAAACAAGTTTTAGGGTAATTTTATATTAATTATATAATTATTTGTATCTTTAATTTCACTATTTACCTTTAACAGTGTGAATAAAAAATTACTAATGTTTCTATTCATAATACCCGAAAATAAAAGAAAATTATTTACTTAATTTTTTCCCAATGATTCCAAATATAGAATCCATTTTTCATAATTCCAAACACATAATTTATCATAATTAATATTTAATAAATACTGTTGGTTTAATGAGAAAAAATGTTTTAAAATTTAAAACGCGCAAGAAATTGAAACATTTTTATATCTATATTCAATGTATAATTGATAAAAAATGACCTAATTTGGATTAAATGATAATAAAATAATTAATTATACTTTGAAACCATTAAAATATTATTATTAATCACTGAAAATATATTTCTTGAAAATATATCAACTAAAATGTAGTATTTTTCACTATTTATCAAAACATGAAACCTGTCTGAAAAATACCTAAAAATGATCCATGGTAAAATTTTATTTCCCTATTTCAAATGAAAATATAATTTTGTAAAATAAAATTTATAAGGGTCAATAATTAAATTCAAACTTGATTATTTATTAAAAGGAGATAAAATTACCTTTTGAAAAAATATATGTTTTTACGTGTAAAATTAGTGTTTTTCTTATATTATGACAATAAAATATTTTAGATGGATATTAAAATCATTTTATTAAATATTGAAAATATATATTTCATTAATATCATTAAAAAAATTGGATTTTATTTAATTTAATTAATTTATGTAATTTATTTAATTTATTTAATTTATTAAGTCAAAAACACTTTTAGAGAATAAAAATTATTATTTTATATTTAATTGGAATATATTTTCATTTCTAATTAATTATTACCTATGAATTCGTCTTATAATTCAAATATTTTTATCAGATAGTTAATACTATAAATTATAACTAATTCAATGTCTCGGTCAAATCTTATTATATTAAATAATAATATTTTAATAATATACTATTGTATGGTAATACTCGGTCTTGTGTATAACACAAGATATCAGATAAACTCAACATTGTGTGTAATAAAAGGAAAGAATAGTGTTGCATATACCCAAAGCTAATCTCTATTTTTTTGAAGCACAAAATATCAGAATAACATGGTTATTTCATATAACACAAGATATATTCACTATTGTGTAATGAAAAATATCAAAAAAGCTAAATTAAATTGAAAAAAATACATTTCATAAAATCTCAAGGTGTTACAAGAAAGAAAACAAATCGAAATATATCAAATAAATATCCCAAACGCATCAAGGGTCACTCAACAAAAAAACCCATCAAAGATAATAAAATAAAATTAGTGAACCTAGATAAAGGCACCCTGTATCACCTTCCTTTCTAATTTTATATTATTAGACCCAAAATAAAATATCATGTTTTTCATCCATTATATATATACCAATAATCATGTAAAAATGTTGTGTTTGATGTTTCTTATGTTATAACCCATCCTACACTAGCCTTCAGTAGAGTCAAACATCCATGTTGGCATCTTTCAATATCCACATCTCACATTCCACTTCTATATCATCATATTCCCTTATCAAATCAAATCAAAAACTCATAATCAAGGTATTAGGTTATCATGAATTTGAATTATGTTAACCTTGTCCACTCCTCTTACCATTTAACACCCCACAACATGTTACATCCTCTCATCACTATGCATCGCCACCAACATCATTGTCCTCAATTAGTTATCAGCACTAACTAAGAATTTTCGTCACATAACATTATTGATGGAACAGTAGGATATAGGTGTCTATCAGTATTCCATTCCCTCACCATCATTGAAGTTAGAGAAAATCACCCCTAAAACATTCTGGTGATCATATGTAGTACTTAATTCACGTGGGGTGTGTTTAAAAATCACATGGAAAATAATATATATATATATATATATATATATCCATAGACAAGACCATCCAAAGGGTTAATAACAATACTTCATCATCACCATCCACCATCAAAACCATACTACTGTTACCACACATGTTCAACACAAAATGCATCTCACCTGGGAAAGAATCTACACATAGCCCACCATTCCTTTCGCTCATTTATAGTTGAAAACTTTTTTATATTATCATATTACTAACCATTATACATTTATTAATCCATTTAATCACATTTTTTATAAGAAACCATTCAATACAACAACAACATTAATTCCCATTTTTGTTCAACCCTTCCTTTAACGTTAATGTTTATAAATTCCTTACCACATAATAATTTCCTGCTCATAAAAATTTAATTCCTATCCATTAATTTTTAATTTCATAATTAATCATTTTATTCCCTATATACTAGGAGAATACAAAAAATAAATTATATAATCCAATTACCCAACAATCTTAAATATCACTTATCCTTTCAAAAAGATCCTTGAAACTCAACCATATCTCAATAATGATGAAAAAATAATGATGTGTCTAGCCCTCAACACATCCTACGTCCAAACCGATCACCACCATCACAATAAAATCTACACAAATCCCACATAACTACAAGGACAACATTAAACACACTAAAATCAAAAATATCAATTCCTGAAATTTACACAATTAATTTACATAGCTATTTTTGAATATTTCACTATCTCTTGTAGTAGTTGTTTCCAATGATTTTTTAGGGACATGAATCCATAAATCAAGGATGGGTAGATGTTCCATCACATTCTCACATTCCACTGGCAGGCTGCATTTGTCATATATTTAGGGACATTATCTTCTTCATTGAAACCAGATGATGGGATTTCGTCCTCTCATTCCGAGGATTTCTCTTTCAAATTTGTTTCCTAGTTTTGGTATCCCTTAATGATTATGAATTTTTTCTTGAAACTCTACCTGGTGCTATATATTTTTGTATGCTAGTTAATTACAATACTTCTATCAGGATATTCCTTAGGGTTAAGTCTGGTCAGCAACCATCGACCATGGTAGTAATCACATCGAGCATTGTTGGCTTGTGTACATGTTGAAACACTAGTACACCTATAATTAATTCTCATATTATATGGTTTCTCGATAGTATGGAAGCCTTAGATATCCCACATTTAATGCGAGGTATCTTATGCCAGAGGCATGTCTCCAAGGTTTTCCTCATATTCCCATGCTTAACATGGGGTGCGCCACATGTTTAACATCTAGTAAAGATAGATCAGACTGATCATAACACTGATAAGAGTGTATTGGGTGTGTACATTCCTAGGAGGGTTCACCTAGAAGGTTTACCTAATGGATGTATTAGAATTACCAAAAAGAGTGGACCTAGGGTAGTGTGTCTCCTAAAGGGAAGATGTTACGCCATGGAGGTACATCATAAAAATGGAGTATTGGATGGTCGGATCGAAATGAACAAGGAGGATGGACCCATGGCATTGTGTCGTATAAAATGAATATTTCACACTTTTAAGGTTGATCTGGACACCTCAAATGGTGTATTAGAGGATGATTGGCTCCCGAAAAATGGGACAACAAGCTTTACCATTGGTTGGGATTTCTCCCCAAGGAGGTTTCCTACGTATCTAAAAAGGGATAAAAATCCATGTTGTTCGAGAATGATGAGGCATGGAATAGGGGTCTGCACAATGGACAACAACTCAATGGCATTTTGGGGCTTACACCTGGTTAGTGGGATGGGTTCTACAAAGTGAATTGAAAATAATGGGGTTTACACATGATTAGCTACTCGTATGGATGGCATGACTTCATTGGGATGTGACAGCCTGGGAAAAAGTAGGATGGATATGGATGAATTGTTGAATAGTGGAATGAATGGATATAAGGACCAACATTAAAATGTAGGTTTGGGGCTTAAACCTTAGGGATGTTACCTACATATCCCTGTGGCAGAGAATCAAAGTCCACATAGTTATGGAATGTGGTGATGAGTCACATGGGGAGGCGACTCATGAGAATGGACGCATGTATGGGACTCAAAGGAAGTAGAACCTCCATATTGGGGAATAACCTTCCTTAAATACAAACAGTTAATGGATATACTAGGATGGGGTATAAAATCTATGTTTAACCAATGGAAAACAACTCAGATTCATGCTTGAGGCTTATGCACGGTTCGAATCACATTGTAAGAGGGGTACTCTTGGTTTGAAGAGTATGGATTCAGTGTGGGTCATGTGCATGGTTAGCTACCTGACGAGTGGTCTAACACCACTAAGGGGCAGACAAAGGATGTGGGTACCAACAAATGGGACACCAAAGACTACCAGGGTTTTCAGTTGAACCTCAAGGTGGGATCCTACATACCATATCTAGGAGACATGGATCAAAACCCTAATTGTTTTAAATCATATAGTTTAATGTCTTGCTAGAAAAAAAGAGGATACCATTTAATGTCACCTGGGACAAGGGTGAACCAATGATATGTGGTTGGGACTGATGGGGGATGGTTTGAACCTCAAAGAGGCTTCCTACATACCTTGCATGAAAAGGGGAAAGGATCAATGTTTGTGTAGTTTGGTAAAGAGGGGATTGGGGATTATGTGTGGTTAGTGGCCCAAATAGTATTTCATGGTTGATTCTTACTCTATGAAAACAAGATTTATGGTCGATGTGAGAAACAAGAGACGACAACAGACCTGAAGATCTTATTGTGAAGGGTGAAATCACAAGGTATGGTGTGGGGATTATGCATTTCTAGAGACCCATAGTGGATTATTGGGACTTCCTCTAGGAGGAAGCCTTTGGAGGAAGTCCAAATGTATGTGGTGGATATGCTCTCTATACAAATAGTACCGTATAAAGTTGGTTTAGGACATATGAAAAGGCTTCTCAAGGTG
The DNA here is from genome assembly GCA_963277665.1 of Viscum album. Taxonomy (NCBI): domain Eukaryota; kingdom Viridiplantae; phylum Streptophyta; class Magnoliopsida; order Santalales; family Viscaceae; genus Viscum; species Viscum album. The sequence continues at coordinate 836,988,974 of OY728137.1, forward strand.
TGCTGGTGAAAAAGAACAGAGGGAGAGGGGAGTGAGAGGGCACTGGTGTCCAAATCCTTCATGGTTTTCTCAAGGCTTGTCACTTATGTGGTGATAACAATATAAAGTCATGTGTTGTGTATGTGGTGGCTTGTATGTTTAATATCCTACATCATGGATGATGAAGATTCACTCCTCACCACTAGGACATACATGACTGGCACACTATAACCCTTGGTGAAGGGAAGGCACCATAAATGTTGTATGGAGATGGGGTTGTGGAGTGATCAATTGAGGGGTTCACATTGGTATGGCAATGTGAAGAATCAATATTTATTAGTGTTCCTATGAAATGAAGCATGCGGTAGGGAAACACAACATGAAGCAGCAGCCAAGGGGCTTGGAAATCAATTTATATAAGACTAGAAGGCCGTATTGAAAAGGGGTTTACAAATCAAGTGGCCTAATAGAGAGGTTCATTAAAAATATTGGGGTCTGTCAAAGGATTCGGGCTTAGAGAGAACATGTATTCACAGAGATTAGAGGATCATAGAGAATAGGGCTTTATAGAACACAAGGTTTCATAGATCCCAAGTCTCACAAAAGATAGGGTGTCGCAATGGAGAGAGCTCTGTGAAGTATAGTGACCTAGCCTAAGCATGGAGTTCACATGTTCATGGAGAGTACTTTGTAGAGCCTAAGAGCTTTACCAAGTACCATGTTCCTAAAGGGGTATCCTTCCATTATGATGACACATAATCTTTGAGAAAGGAATTTCTCTTCTAAGAGGGGGAATTTTGAGCAAAGGGAAAAGGGTTTCACAAATCTCAAGTACCGCAGATGATTCATTTTCTTGATTGGTTCACAGAGAAAAGAATGCTTCACAATTTTGGAGTTTGGAAATAAACAGTTCGGAGTCTTGATATTTGGGATTGGGGGGAAGATAGGTATTTATATATTCAGGGGGCCTGACGGGGTTAGGGCATGGTGTGAAGCAACTTCTGCTCTTCCAGTAGAGGTAGATCCCATCATGTTTCTCAGAGTTGCAGAGTTGACCATCATCCCCTCTACAGCTCAGAGGCTTCCTGCATTCCCTCTATGGTGGTCGCAGAGGCCCTTATCAATTTTGAAGTACTTTCTTAGGCAACCATCCTTCCCTCTATGGTGCATAGACTTCCGGTAATTTCATCAAACTCAGAGAGGTGACCATCTCATTTTATATGTGGTGTTTGTAGAGAAAACCGAAATATTTGTATCGGTCGCGGTGCTAATGTGAATTTAAATGTTTAATCATGAATTAGTGCATTTGGAACGATTTTTAGTGTCATTTTATTATTTTTACAATGCTTGGATTTTGGTTCCAACAAATTACCCCACTCATAATGGGAGATGAGGATAAAAAAGTGAATCATATTTCTAGGGATGATTTTCAAAATTTTGTGGATCGCAAAGTGGTATTGTGATAAGGACATGAAATGTGTGGGTTTGAGAATTCCATAGGGCATGCTATGGAAAAATAACCATGATGCACACCATGGCTATGAACGTTGTGAAGTTCAGATGGGTCGTCGCAAATAAATTTATAGAGAATACATATCTTTTGTTTGTAAATTATTCCATGTTTTTGTGATTTAGCTCTCGAATTGAGAATCTTTTCATGCCCCACGAATGCACTTTGTGAACCGGGATCACGGTCTATTGTTTAATGATTTCCTATTGGTAAATAGATGCACTGCGATCCATTTTTCACTCTCCACCACATAGTGAATCTTTACACTCCGCGATCACTCACTCCACGAGTTGTGTTTGCGATCTATAAGGTAGAAACCTTTTATTGAGCTCTTCAATAACGATTTGTGATCAAGATCTGTGGTTTGCAACAAAAATATAAAAGTCTTGGGACAAATTTCCTAACCAAGAAACTACTTGGGGGTCCTCCTGGATGCTTCCCGAAGGGAAGCGATGGTGGATAATATGGGAATCAAGGAATATGTGTTGAGCCATTCACATCATGCATCCCTAGTGGAGCTCCTGTTGCAAAGAAAAAAGACCTTCCCTCTCTACAAGAGACTTCCTCTATATATATTTGGACCGAGGGTTGAAATTCTCATCCCTAAAGCAAGTTGGGATGAACAATATTACTGGTTCATGAGTACACCTTGTCAGTGCCAGTGGTTCAGGGCTGCCGACGGTCATACATGGGAGGATCACTTGTCTATTAATGTTGAATGTATATACAATCATGTCTCCAACATTGATGGGAATGTATTGAAACTAGAGTTATCTCACCTATAGTATCATACCATCCTCAAGGAAGCTTTAGGGAATTTGGAGAGGGGGTGGACCAATAATTGGGACCTATGCAATGGTGTAAACATCATAGAGGACTGGGCTTCAAATTACTAGGTCTGTGCATCCTGCAAGAAATTAGAGGTAGATATCAAGTGATTAGGGATATATGGAACTATGTGGGAATCCCAATTCTACATTTACATTCCAAAACACATGATACCATAGTTAATGAGAAGATGGTCGTTGGGGACTAACACTTTCCATATTCACTATGGGGAGGTTGGAATCATTTTCTGGGACCTTCATAAGATCATGAGGATTACAATTCATCGGGTGATATATGATTATTTCTCCCCCAAATAAAGAACATAGGAGGATTTGGAACCTATTTTGAGGCCGGAAAAAGGCACTGATGGATCTGGTTCCAGGCGAGGACATGGAGTCGGTGAGGCACGTCCAATTCCCATTGTGGTTTGTGTGTTTCATAAACATCCCACCAAAACAGGCCGCTAAAGGGGAGGAGGCACTAAATATGATACCTATAAGTCCTCCCACCTATCCAATGGGAGCCCAGCGTAGCAAAAATAATTCCTACTAGGGAATCATATAGGGATACCAGTGGAAGGTATGGGGGTACTGTTTAACCACCGAGCAGCCACCAATGGTTTGGATTGTTGGTTTTATCTCTACGTTTCTCTATGGATGGATGTTTCTGGTCAGGGTCAGAAACACGAGTGTGTGATCAAGCACATTCATTATGGATTCCATGCTAGCGATGCGGCAGTGTGTCAACTTGGGGATCCTAGTGTTGGCCAAGTTGTACAAGGTGTTATGGCACATCAGTGAAGAGAAGAATCCACAGCGGGAATGTAGACCACTTAATTTCTTGTATGGATAGATAGTGGCACACAAGAGAATCAATGAATATCAAAACCTTATTTCTAATCTTGGACCATACTTCCGACCATCCTTCCTGAATGTAGTAGGGGGGGGGCATTCTGGATAATTTGACTCCACCATTCATGTTGAACAGAATCTTGGAGTCAGATGAATCCAACATCCATCCATTTCCACTACCAATAGGATTATTCACTGATGATGTCCAAGTAACTATGGAGAATACGTCTTATCTCCTGCTCGTTTGGGTTGGATTTATGTTGCTATGTAAAGACCATGAGCCTATCTATGAGCTATACAACCCACAACACATTGCGAGGATTTTATGATGCATGCAAAGGTTGACCCTATAAGTCTACCTAGGGGGTACTCAATGAGGATCACTCATGCGTGATGAAGAAAATGTGACACATGTTTACAAGGGAGGATATGAATATTTGTAATGATCTTCCTCTATCAAATTATATTTTTGGGTTCTTAAAAAAATACGACAAGATTCTGGAAGTAGCATAATCAGGGGAGATACTGAACCGATGAACCATTTGTGCCAATGATGGGATGCCCCATCAACCAAAAGTTTGGGGTAGAAAATGTAAAGAATGTGTCATGGTGGTGGAGATTATGAAAATTTTAGTGGTGGGGTTGTGGTAGATCCAGTGATCCCAATTCATACACTGAGTGTTGGGAAGGAAGCAATGATGGACCCCAAAGGCCCCAGATGAGCAGGGCCCAATGAGGAAAACTACTTCGAGAGGGTTCCATAGGATACCCAACAAGGCTTTTGGGAAATGAATGCAAAACACGGATATTCCTCTGCATGTTGTCTTCTCAAAATCATGGGATAACTGGGGAATCAAAAAACAATTTATCATCCCTTTTCAAATGTGAGATCACATCAATCGTCATGGGATGGATCTATTATAGATCAGTCACGCTAAGGATGGATTACTAGTGTCTCTGATGGAAGGGGAACAAAACATCGCTGAGATGGAGGACTACATACATTCCCGAGGTACTCCACATCCAATGATGGACCGAGTGATAGTACTACTCGATCGAATAGTACCACCCCAACAGTATGCTACTAACCTGAGGGAGCACTTTCCATTGCCTGAGGAATCCGCGTGTTCTTCCTACGGAGAAGAGGCTGACAGGGGGAGCCCTTTGGAAGAAGGTGAGGTTGCAACCATAGAGTTAGAAGATCTTGTAAAAACTACTGATGTAAATTTCCTACTATTCCAGTATGGTCCTCATTCAGGTCATTTAGACTTTCTCAACTGACATTTTCCTTGTGAAAGATAACCTTATATTTTAAACTTATTCCCGGATGATAACAAATGTAGCTTCAGGGTATGTGATTGTGACAATGGTGATTGCATAATATAGATGGGTTGTGAAACCCAGGGTAGTTATTTTAAAGTATTCGGAGTTCCAAACCATATATGGGGGCTACATCATGGGTTTACAAAAATGAATTCTCGAGAGTGACACCCATTGTTTGGCCTTTGTAAGTCCGCTCCTTTATAGAATTCATAATTGTTGTCTATTAATCCCGGACCATTGAAATCATATAGTTTTGTCTAAATAGTTATTCACATGATGTGGGCCATATTTTTGAGGATAGAGGGGGCTTGTGATGCTCCTTCCTGAGGGGAACACCATTTTTCGTGGAGCAAAACACCACAGATGTGATCGTGTGTATGGTTACCAGTGAGACTGAATCGGAAACTTTTCGACGTAGAATCCAGTGATGAGGACCATACACATAATTTGGATCCCAATCTACCTAACAAGACACTAGAGCGAGATCTTGTTTCCAAATTTATGGAGGTGTTCCAAACATATGAACCTGCCGACCCAAGGGACTGAGACAAGATTGCTTCTGATGAAGATGATAGCAAAGTCATGCATCCCTGGTCATGGAAAATGATTAGGTGGTCCATCAAGGGGACCCCATAAGTAGAGTTGATAAGCTAGATAGGGAGAATTTATTCCCAACTATGCAAACTATGCACTGTAGTATTGGATAATTTATGCCCTCATTTTCTCATTCGAGATTACATGGAAGAGAAAATAAAGGAATATGATTGTGGCCTCAGTATTGGCTAGAAGTATAGAATGTTTGTCAACATCAAGAGACTCTAATAGGCTGAGAAAGAGATCTAATGCTTGAGGGCATGGGAGAACGAAAATTCTCCCTTCCTTGATTCAAAATCATAACTCATATCATGATTTAAGGAATGGTTGTTAGAAGATGAAGTGTATATGAGGCGAGCATTTGAAGAAAATGTTAAAATCCGAGCTGAGGAGGATTAGGCATGGATCACGGTCGAAGAACTACATCCCGCATCTAGTGAAAAATTGAGGGAGCTTTGTAGTTGTCAAAAAATCATAGAGTCTACAATCTAGAGGGTGGTATATATGGGACACTCCATTTAAGAGGTCAACCCATCTATCAGAGGGGCCGATCCATGGGGTCTATAATTTCCACTAACTCACAAACATAAATTTATGATTGCATTCTTATTGTAGTTGTGTACATTATTTCATTTCAATAGTATCCATGAAATAACCAATAATCAATTCCTAAGCTCACATGGGTCATACCTGGTGTGAGAAACAAGGGATGATTACATATTCATTCATGTCGTGTCTGAGGGTGCTAGCCAATTATTGGGAAATCAGGGATCGTATGATCATCCATTACATTTAGGACCGGTAGAGGGGTTGCAACTGGAGAATAGGTTTCTTGAAGTAGTTTAATTAACATTACCATCATGCTCTATAACATCAGTGGTTTAAATACAGGGGAGTTAGAATCAATCCAAACACAGGGGAATGAGAAGTGTGAATTGTGATACATGAATTATGAAACATAGTGAGAGGGAGCATACGAATGGAGGATAAATGTTTACCATGTTCAAAATGTAGTATCCATATCACATTATCCTAAAATGAGGAAAAACCAACAAGGGTCATCCACTGACCATATTTGAAAACAAGAGGCCTAACTCGAAATCTCTTCCAATATATTCAAGAATGTTGGCCCTAAATGGTCAGTGAGTTTAATGTTTTATCATCCATGTTTTTTTGGGGTCCTCATAGATTTAAAAGAATGTGAGGATCTGAATAATGGGCACACAAAGTGTGGGGTATAATGTTGGGTTTCTCAAATGGAGTCCAAAACTCTTCTAATTACGACACTATGAAAAACATGCATCGAGTGAGCATATCGGTCTGAATCAATATCAGGTCTACCATTGGGAGGGACCTCTCTAGAGAAGACCTCAGATGGTCTGTAGTTTTAGGTCATGTAAATGGGAATGATAAGAATGTAATTTACCACCATACGCTGAGAACGATGCATGAAATAGTTTAATGATGTTTGATCAAGACGTTGCACATACTTTATTTTTGTACTTTTTACACCTTGACCAACAATTTAAAGTCATGCTACAAGGACTAGGAACCCCTAGTATATGTTCATAGTGTTCAGACTATGATTAGGGTAAAATAACTAGTAATTTGATGATCCTAGGACTGGGACCGATGCGAAATGCCTTTGTGTCACTACGTATCCAAAAATGATGAGAATCATTCCAAACATAGTTCTTAAAAATTTCACTACAAAATTTCAATGACAATGGGACAATTTATTCTCGAATGAATACATAATATAGCATGGTAGTTATCAACACATAACCTGGATGAAGAAGATGTAGTTTAACGTCGTATGATAAAGATATAAGAGATCTTAGTTTATGGTCATAGGGCTCGGACCAAGATAATTGTGGGTCTTATATGTACGAACATTCTGTACCCATATCCCTAATCCCACATGGGTTGTGTTTAGTGTGGGAAACAAGGTTGTAGAATATCTTTAAAACGGTTGGAATACTCATTAGGGGGAGACAATGTGGACTCAATTATGACCCCATGATGCAAATTCTTCCTCTTAATGTGAAAAGGAGAATGCAGGAATAACACCAAGGGTTTCGACATTCCACTTGAACATGATGGAGTGGAAATGGATTTGAATCACGAGACCAATATTTAAGGCATAATAGGGTTGGCACAATGATGGAGGATAACTATTGACTGTTTTTGAAACACAACATCCATATCATGTGACCTTAAATGGGGACAAAAAAAGTGGGTCAAACGTTGACCAATGTCTCTACATGATACCTTTATTGTAATGTTGTTCAAAATACTCTAGGATGCTGGCCCAAAGTAATAGGTGAGCAATAAAGCCCCACATCCATACCATCTATGGGTCCTTTAATATGTGAAAGGTGGTGGAATCCTAATCAAATGGAGACATGAAGCAATGAAATAGATGAAATCATATCCACACATAATACAACACTATAATTCTTAAAAAATTGTACATCTGAGAAAGTTGGTTTGGAATAAAGATTGTTTAGGGGTCCACATATGGGACGATGACTTGAGGAGGTGGGTGGAGGAAATTGGGAAAATGTATTGATGAACCTAGGGATTGACCTAGTGCAAAGAGTCTAGGAATTCCTATGTATCCCATAGAGATAGGAATAAATCCACACATAGTTCTTGAAATCTGTGCAGTTTTACATCTTGCAGTACAGATGAGGGAACATGGAAAGTAGATCCCCAAAGTGAAGTACATGGCATGGCTACTATAAACCAAATTTTAATGGGGATTGTAGGATTTCACCCCACAACATGTTCTTCCAAAATATTACAGGCCATGGGGCTAGAAAGAGGGAAGGATTTGAGGTACCTAGGGCAGGACACGAAGACGAAATGCTTGATCATACTGACGTATCACATAAGTATGGGAATCAAGAAAAAAGTAGTTCCTAAAATGGATTACTATGCAGGTCTGGCTCATGCATTTAATGAAACATGATTTAATGTATCTTGATTGTTTTTTTACTGTGGGTGTGTTTTTTTGGATCAACATACCTATGGTAGAGAATCTAGGCATCGCCATTGGAATCAAGACATATGTAGGCCTTGATATATAGCATGGTGGATAACAGATGATAGACATGATTCCATCTCAAGAAAGGATAGCACAATGTGGTGTCATTTTTTATTATGTGGTGAGGACAATAGTGTCACAATTTTAGGTCATATGATAGGACCATCCCATGAACATTAACATCATCTGACAAAGAAGAAATAGTTTAAAGTCATGTGGGACCAATAATCATAGTTTAAAATCATATGGTTTATATGAGTGTAGAAGAATGATGTTCTAAAGGGAATGTTCATGGAATGATAAGTCATACCCAACATGAATGATGATTAAAAAGTCCAAACCACACTATGAGAAATCCCAAGGGGGAGACCTTGGGCCATGGGGATTTTATAGATCAAGTGACCTGGGGCTGGACCAAAAGATGAAATGTCTATAAGTTCATACATATCGCATAAGGATGGGAATCAAGACAAATGTAGTTATTAAAATATCATGCAGTTTAACATCATACGGTGATGATGATGGAGATCTTTTTTGAAGGACATATAGATTAAACCATTAGATTCCTAATTTAATTTCATGTGTGTGGGACATGAGAATGAAGATTTCTCAAGAGTGGTACATGGCATGGTTATTGAGAACCTAATGTAAATAAGGACATAAGTACACACCATACCACATACCCCTGAGAGAACATAGGCAAAGAGTCCATGTGGAAGTCATGGTTTTTAAAAACTAGGGCTGGACCTAAAGATGAAATTCCTAGGAATTCTTACTTATCCCATAAGTAAGGGAATCTATCCACACATAGTTCTTGAAATGTTGTGTGGTTTAGCATAATGTGGTAAGGATAATGGAGAAGGGGGGACATTCCTAAAGATGTCATGTGGTGTGTCTATTTGCAAACCTGATGTGAATAGGGATAGAAGAAGTCCACACCACACCATATTCTTCCAAAAGGTATTTTAGGGAGAATGGGCTAGTGATCCCAGGGCTGGACACAACGACAAAATGTTTGGGCATTGCTATGTATTCTGTAAGGGTGGGTATCAAGCTATACATAGTCTAAGAAATTCCATGTAGTTTAACATCGTGTGGTGAGGATGATGATGAAGTGATTCTAATGGGAATTCATAGGGATTTATAAATCATACCCAATGTAAATGATTATTAGAGGATTTAGTACCACATTATATGAAATACAAAGAGAGAACATGGGCCAGGAGGCTAGAAAAGTCGATGGACCAAAGGTTGGGCTACAAAACACGGGTCTAACCAATGCTATATATCTCATAATGATGGGAATTAAGCCATATATAGTTCTCAAAATTTTATGTATTTTAACATCATGGGACAAGGATCTAAAATATCATAGATTATGGTCATAGAGCTTAGACCATAGATGCCCTGTTTAATGTCGTGTGCGTGGAAAAGTAGGGTAGAAAAAGGTGAATCATCATGCCCTATATTTGGGAGACCATGGGGATGGTGATAATGATATAGGATAACTTTTAACCAAGTTTTCAACACAATACCCATATCGTGTGTCCTGTAATGGAAACATACAAGTGAGGGTTAACTACTGATCATATTTTTAATGTGGGACCTGTCTCAAATTTCATTCAAAATCATATGAAAAGCTGGCCTAGAATGGTAGGTGAGCCAAGGTGGAGTGAGACCCAACTGATGTGGGGTCCTTTCAGATATAAAATATGATGGGGGCCCAAATGAGTGGCATGGTTGAAGCATGGTCGTACTCGTGTAGTTTAGCATCTTTTGGTAAGGATAAAAGAGATTTTATTTTAAGGTCGTAGAGCTTGGCCCCTTTTGAAGTTTATCATCACGTGGGATGAGTACTGGGTGGTTTTACATCCTTCAGCCCAGAAGGATAACACAATTTGATGTTTTCTGGTAATGATGATAGAGATCTTCATTTACAGTCATAGAGCTCAGACCATTTTTTAGTTTGTAATCATCCAGGACAAGTGCTAGGTGGTTTTATGTCCTTCATCCCGGAGAGATCATGTAGTTTATCATCATACGATAAATATTCATGAGATATGAGTTTAAGTTCCTAATGTTTAGACTATACTGTAGTTTATCATCATGCAGGACGAGCGCTGAGTGGTTTTACATCCTTCATCCAAGATGAATCAAACAGTTTAAAATCATGTGGTAAATATGAAAGAGATCATAGTTTAAGTTCATATATCATGGACCATTTTTCAATTTATCATCATGTTGTACGAGTGCTATGTGGTTTTACATCATTCATCCCAGATGAATCATTCTGTTTAACATCAAATTGTAATGACACAAGCATGTATTCATAAGAGAAATACTTCTTGAGGAATTTCTAATCAGTGGGAGGAGTAATATGCACACCATCCATAGTGACTAGGGAGTATGCGCCATTGGGGTAAACATCGTGAAAAATATAAGGTCCCTCCCACCAATCCTCCTACTTTGGCAGCTTCCTACCGGGTACCATTGGCATTCATAGGGCCAATAACATGTCATCTTAAAGGAAATAATGAAGGGAAACTTTCTTGTTGAAATATTTGGTTATCTTTTTATAATTTCTCTCTAGATTCTATAAGACTTGGAGATTATTTTTGTAAAGGTATTTCAATTCATCTAGAAAAACTTCCACTACACTTTCTAATGTCTTATAATTGTAGCCATCTATGTGTAGTGAGGGTAACTAAATTTGAATTGGCTCAACTGCATCCATTCAATACACCGTGGAATATGGAGTCTCCTAGGTGGAATTACGAGTCCTTGTCTTGTAAGACTATATAATTTTTGGGATCTTCTCCAAATGACATTTTTTGTTCAAAAAATCCATATTTTGTAAGATGGTAGAGATGGTTTTGTTGAACACCTCGATCTACCCATTCTATTGCACATAATAGCGAGATGTGTGATTAGGTTGGATTTTGTACTGGGAGTACCATTACTTCAATTCATCTACCTAGAATTTGGTTTAATTACCAGTGAGGATATTATGAGGGACATCAAATCAAAGTATGATATTGTAGTTCATGAAGTCAATGATAGAAAGGGCCTTGATTTCCTTGAGTAAAACCAGATATTCCCACTTGTAATAGAAATCTGTAGCGATTAGGATGAACCTGCACTGCCGATCTATCACTGGTGGATATAGACCCAAAACCTCAAGTACTTGTACTATAAAGGGCCAAGAATATTTGGTAGTATGATGGGACTCTACCGGCCAATACACAAATTTGGCATGGATCTGACACATGTGACCCTTTTTAGTAGTATTAATGTAGTCACGAACCATGGTGCCCAGAAGTAGTCCAATATTTGGATCTCGTGGGAGAGCTTCGGCCCTGCCTGATGAGCTCCATATGAACTAGAATGAACATCTTATAATAACTAGGTAATCAAATCTCCATGAATGTTGAAGCGGATAACTCCATAGAACCCATGTTTATAGAGGTCCAACTCAAGACTAGGACCACTCTGGAGGGTTAAATATGTTGTGATCCAATAGAATCATTCACATTTGGCATGGTATGATAGGAGATTACCATATTGGAGATACTTGACAAACCGAGTTTTCCAACTAGGGGTTCTTCCTGTACTGTGGAGGGGGAGATGTGGGTCCTTATGTGGATTCACTACTAGCAAGATGAATTACTTATTGGCTATCATCATCTTCCCATGTGAAGGGAGTGATGACTCTCTGATGCACCACATGAATGATCAGATCATCCTAGTTGGGTTGTATAAGAGAGATGGTAAGGATTTACAAGGCATCAACTCGACCAATCTATGACCAGAGGACATGAGTGATCTCTGGTGGAGAATGGAATTGGGCCATCCATTGGAAAGTGTACTCTAGTAAAGGGGAAAGCTCCAGCTTCCTAACAACATAGAAACCATTGATATGTTGGATGACTATCTCAGAATCCCCCTTCACATGATGGTGAGGAACATCAATCTTGAAGTCCATCTCGAGGCCTGGGATGAGAACCTGATACTATGCTTCGTTGTTGGTGCAACCTTCTAACAACAAGAATGAATAAGAAAAAACAAACGGTGTAGCTGTAATGAAGACAATACCATGTCCAACCTTATTTCATCTATGTTCATTGAGTCTTCTACACATAGGCCTTTGAGAGGAATCTTAAAATTGAATTTGAAAACATTGTATGGCTTGGTTCTCAAAGATAATTTTCTCATCTAGGATATCATAATCTAGAGACTTCTTTGGGGGGGCTAGATGGGAGGCAAGAATGTATTACAGTGCCAGCCCCTTGATAGCCTTCTGATGGAAATTCCTAATGTATAACTATTGAAGGATGAGTGAACATAGTGCTATACAACCTATTAAAATGGGACGATTCATGACGTAATTCAGTGGATCAATGCAGGATATCAATTATTTCTCATGGTGCTTCCAGTAATGTAATAATTTCTGCACTAAAAATACTAGTTCAATGAAGAACTTTTCAACAATGGAATATTTGGTCTCTATATCAATGATCATGCGGCTGAGATAATATATACTATTTTCTGTCCCTTCATTTTTATTTTGTGAGAGAAGGGCCATGGGAGATTTTCCAAGGTGATCACATAAAGGACCTGCGGCTTCTTGGAGACAGGTGGAATAAAAACCAAAGGTTATAGTAGATACTTCTTGATTTCATCAAAAGAATTTTGGAGCTCTTCATCCCATTGATAATTAGAAACATTCTTCATGATCCGGGAAAAGGGGTTACAATTGGATGCTATATTTATGGTGAATCTGTGTATATAAGCTATGTGAACTGGAGAACCTCAGAGTTCTCAAAGGTTTCTTGGAGGACATATTTGGCTAATAGACCAGATATTCTATGGATTGATATAACTTCTTCTATATCTGAAAAATAATCCAAGAATTTTTCCATAGGTGACCTCAAAGGCACATTTCAAGGGGTTCATCATCAGATGTCGAGAATGGAGAAAGATGAACATTTATTCTAGATCTCGAAGATGGTCCTGATGTTGGTTGGATTTCACCATAAAATTTTTCATGAATAATTCCACCAACATCCAGTGGATTGGATTGAATATTTGGTTCATGTAATGGTGATAGGTGGATATTTCATTCTATAGACTGAAGGGCATTACCTGATAGTAGAATGTACCATGTGGATCAATAAAGGTGGTTGATTCATCGTTTTTAGGATCCATTTGTATTTTATTATACTCGGAATACCTATCCAAGAAGGAGAGAGATTGGAATCCAATGGAACCATCGATAAATATCTCTATCACGGGGAGGGGAAAATCAAACTTCAAACAGTGATGATTGATATCAATAAAGTCACTTCAGACTCTGATCTGTTGGTTCTTCTTCCTAACAGGCATAATGTTGGCTATTCATATGGGATAATGGCCCTCCTAGACAATGTTTTATTTAATGATCTTATCAACCTCGACCTCTACCATGGCACCATGATAAGGGTGCATCTTTCTAAGAGGTAGTTTGATCCCGTGATGATTTACTGGGAGATTGAGATAGTGGATGGTGACCTAAGGATCCATCCCAAGCATCTCTTTATTCCTCTAGGGAAATACATCACAATTTTGACTTAGGAAATCCACCTACTACTTCTATTATTCTGCAGACATGGATGCACAGATCATTGTTGGTTTCAAATCAATCTCAATATTGCGATTCACCTATACCAACTCATCAATACTAGTAGAGAAACCTTCCTTTAATGTGAGAGGGGTATCTTCCAAATCCTCCCCATCGTCCATGGTGATAGGATCATAAGTCGGAGTAAGTTCTTCCATGTTGGATAATATTAATGGAATGATGGTTCTAGCATGAGCATTGGTGAAAAACTCATTAGGGAACTCATACACTAGTGAAATAATGGAGACAGAGGATTTTGATCCAAGTCCATTAGGCCTTCAACCCATGGGTCCATGTTTGATAATATCATAATAATAGTTTCTCGTCGGCTTGAGTTAGTTAATCCCAACCTGGTGGAACAAATAAGTATAACATATTGTTATTTCCATGGACCGAACATCCCAATACCTCATAGGGGTAAGGGTATCTGGGATTACTTGATACTGATTCATGTCAGATTACAAGATGATATTCCTATTATATTTACATCAGGAAGCAAGGTTTACACTTGTCTTATATATGAAAAATAATTTCCCCATTTATTGGGTTGTGGACTACAATTGGTTAATTGGAAAAATGTAGGCATCATCTAGGTATACCCATGGGTTAAACACAAGGGTAGTATGCTCAACCTCATTAGTCTGAATCTCTTTATCATTGTTCTTGTAGTATTCATCATCTATGTAATTGGATTATCAAGAGAAATAGGTAGATTCATCACCCTGTAGAATTCCCACTCGACCATTGAGGGAGTACATATGTCATTGGGGATATGAGGAAGGAACTTTAGTATGTTGGTGGACCCAGGGTCTACCCATTAATGCATTGTAAGTAGTGTCCTAAAAGACAACCATGAGCTCTTTTATGGAAACTAGGCCATTAAAATAGGTCTTTAGGCATATCTTTTCAATTGGTGCCTGCTCTATCCTATCATAACCTTGAATCTTTAGGTTAGATGGACTCATATTTGTTTTAGACATCCCCATATTGCGGAGTGTTTGGGTAAGGATAATATTGATCCCATATCCCATGTTGACAAAGAAATAGAAGACATCTACACCAGTGTACTTTCCAGTGATATATAGTGGGCAGATGTGACCTTATGTAAGAGAACCTTCATCTTCTCCTAAGAATGAAATGATGGCATGACTCTCTTCTAGTTCAACTACCTCAGTAGGGAAGGCTTATGTGGATATGACCTCAATTTCAAAATATATGGTGCTTCTTAAACCCTATGTGAGGGATTCACGTTATCTTCCGATAGGTGTAGATCCTTGAGGATCCATATATGGGAAATAATACTAGAAATATTCTTGATGAAATCATATTTTCATGCTAGGAATAAACTTCTACTGATAGGATTTTTCTTAGTTGAAGGATGTATGACGGACATTACTGGTCGAACTAACGGATTTTTGATGGTACTGGGAATGTACCTCTACACACTAGTTGAAACATGTAGAGTGACTATCCGATAATGGCCAGATGATTGAGGTCCATCCACAATGGAATGTGACTGATCATTGAATGGTTGTGCTGGCTCTACCTGATCAAGCTGTTAAAATAACGGGGGAGAAAATATGATGAAACTATATGATAAGGGTATAATGCTAAGCTCTTCACTAGACATGGGGTCTGGTCTTTGTGGAATGCACGAATTGGTAGGAGGAACTCTCCAATGTATTCTAACAATTCACATACCCATGGATTTGTTTTCGCTGGCATCGACTGGGGATGTTGGGAGGGTCCTCCTAATAGTCTTCATCATTGGGAACCATATAAGGGTTAACCAATTCTACAGTATTGAAGGAAGTATACTCCTGTTCATAACATAAAGGATCCCTTGTCGTTGGGTAGAGCATGGGGGAAATCCTCATATTTAGGGAAAGAAAATACCGGACACTATAGGATGGATTTGGAATATGCAGAGGTCTTTGTTTTCCCTTGTGTCATCGGTGCATACTCCCCAGAGAAACAAAAGGCTGAGATGTTGATGCAGAGGTTGTAGATGGAGGTGACATTGTGACTTATGAATGTTGGTGATGATTTAAATGTGCATGGATAACAACATGAGAATGGGAAACCACCTTTCAAGATATCCAATCATCATAATTTTATGACTTGCGGTAAGAAATCTTCTCTCATTAACCCTTTATATCACTATTAGGCTTCATAAACACACATTCCACCAATGTCGAGGATAGACCCAATCTAACTATGATTCTATCGATCTGGTCTTGGGGAGATCAGTGAGATCTGACTCTGTGGGACTCTTGAATTCTAGCAACCATAGGATTCTCTGGTCCAAGGTGGTTTAGAAATAACTAGGAACCTAAGCCTTATTAAATTTATAGGTCTGGTTCCTCTAATCTGGTAAAGAATATATGGGTGGCAGGACCTGATGCGGGGCTGATAGAGCTTGATGAGGAGGTGGAACCTGATTATCTCTCCTAGGAATCGTTGGTGGGTTACGCGAGGCCACCTACTAATTCTGAGGATGGCTCTATTGATCTGGAGGCTGCTCCTGAGGTTCAGTGCCTTGGTGAGGCTATAGAGGTTCCTCTTCCAGTAACAATTACCGCTTCTTAAGGCCTAAATTTGGGCAAAAGAAGTGGTATCAGCCACGGTGAATCTTCTTGAGAGATATAGAGGAGGCCACAGATGTGCCTACTTGGCTTTCTACATGGATTGATCTAAACATTTAACTTTGTTAGAGAAATCATGGAACCCACTTGGGAATTTATGAGTGATGAAATAAGGGAAAAATTAAATATTCACATTCCCCATGAACATAATTAGTATCTTTTTAGGGGATTTTAGCATATCAACTGAATACGTGAGGCCCTTCCACATTGTGAAAAAATTTGAAACTTGCTCATCTGGCCTCTTCTTGCACTTGAACAGGTCAACAATACATGTCTTCTAGTTGGTGGAACTGAACTGGTGCATAAATTTCCATCATGATCTTCCCAACTAGCTATAGACCTAATGGGTAACTGGTTATACTAGACAAATACAAGCCCTTCCTGTGTCTGTAGAAAATATTAGTGTTTGGCAGCTTCCTGTTGTGATGGTGTTCCCAGCATGGGTACGCATCATGAAATGAAGTGGGCCAGGTGCTGCAGTGTATCTCCCATCCAATTAAAGGTAGAGAAAGTAGGATTTCTGAATCTTGTGGTTGCTGATATATCGTCCACCCATGCTTGATATGGTTTTCCATCTGGAGAGATTTCCATCGATCGAGTTTCTAGAGCCTCAAGGAAAGAAATAAGTGCTTCCATCGGATAATCTGGATCTGTATTCTGATCAGGATGAGTGTCCCAACCCACCAACGCAGTGGAAGTTTCACCAACATGGTAACCAGACATAGGATCTCATGGGGAGACTAGTGGAATTACCTGAGGATCTAGGGGAATAACCTATAGAGAAACTGGTGAAACCTATGGAGTGGCCACTAGAACCTGATCTGGGTCCTGAGGTGGGTTGTCACATTACTCATGTGGATTTGGTGATTCATATCACAGTCACTTTATATAAACCCTGGACTCTACTATTTCTATATAGGTGGAATGGTTGGGGTCACTTGGAGGAATCTCACTGCAGGGGAATCTATACCTGGCCCTACTACCCCGGTTGAGGATTACCATAATGTGGACACCATTCCACGTCACACTATATGAGGAGGTCATAAAAAATATTTTTATGTTCAGTAATATTCTATCACAATTCCTCATTTTTAGGACCATCCTCTTTCTTTTGAACTGAGTTATATAGGTCAAAGGGTTTGATGGTCCCAATTTTCACTTTTTCATTGTTGTGGTCTCGACTGAGAGTCATTGAATCAAAAGGTGAAATAAGGTCATTAAATGTTCTTTATTGGTGAGTATGGGAACCTACAGGGACTTTAGGTTGTTGTACTACCACGGAAGGTTGTTCTTGTTCTCTACACCCTATTCCAGTTCCCACATTCGGGTACATATCAAGAATGACTAAGTTCACTATGAAAAACCTAAAAGAAATATCATTGATATCGCAAAGTGTGCCAGGTTGAAACATGATAGGACTCAAATGAATGGTGTCATACTAACCAAATAAATTTATCTATACATATGGGAATTTCTACTTAATAACTCTACAGAGAAATGTGAAACTCTGAATGCATCATTGATGGAGGGTCTTATGATAACCAAGTGACCTAGGGTTCCGAGAAACTAGGAGTGCATCCAACTCAACTAGGAAGCACTACTGGCCAATTTCATTGAAGCATTCACAGATTTTTGGGTAAGACATTCATTGATGAAGGAGATGTAAATTCATCTTCCATGAGGTCCAGTAGAAGCATATAATCTCGTCCTGGGTGAGGGACTCCAAAATGATGAAATTTTCCCTTGTAATTGGAGAAAAATTATCTGGTAAAGGGTCTGCTGTGAGAATGTACCACAAACTTCTTATGTCAGACTCAAGATTCGGCCATTGATTTCCCCATTCATTGATTAGGGGAGGTTTAGGGACTCGTAACGACACTAATGAAGACCGCTTCAGTGTCAAGTTGTTCGGTGGATAGTACAATGCACGATCCGAAAAACCGATACATGTTAAGATACTTCAGAGAGACTATTTTGACTATACCACCTCATACTTATAATAAGGGTTAATGACCACTTCTTCTCATATAAGGGTGGTAGTTTTTGGCGTTGTATCAGGATATTTAATTTTTTCAACTGGTCCCCAAAACAATTCTATGTGATCTGTTATCATGGTGGAGAATGATTCCAATGATGACAGGGAGGATTGGACAACAAGACATTGGAAAGGTTCCTAATCTTCATCTTCTAGTTTGTATATATAAAAGGATTATTGGATCTGGTGGATCTCTCTTTCTGGGATGATGAGGATAATAAGCCTAGGTCTAGACCCAGTCGCTAACATAGAGGATCAGGGTGAAGGTTCCATCATCAAATGACATTCCACCTCATAGTCTGAAAATAGTACACTCTTGATTACGATTCAGGGGTTTCTTAGGGTTCTTCTAGTGGAGAAAACCCTCCCTCTAACCATGGGATGGTTCTTCATGGTAGGGTAGATCTTCGAGATGGGAAGGACCTCCTCTTAGAAAATCAGGGGTGTGGGGATAAAATGGGAAGATGTCGAACAACACACGAGTAAGTCCTCTGTGAGTGAGAGTGTTGGAGGGTGGGGGGAGGACCTTTGTGTCGGTCAGCTCTAGTAGTTGTGGTACGAGGAGGGTCTTCATATCGACCATACTGAATATGGGAAATACCTTCTTAATAACTATTGGTGATGTGGGGATGTACCATGCTGGGCTCATGAGCATGGGGAGGGCCTCCATTCATATGTGTGACTCAGCGAGAGGGACCCTTGTGTTGAAACCTGGTATGTGGGGATGCTTTTCATACATGTTATTATTGGAATGAGGAGGATTTTAATTCTTAGTGTCAACAATAAGGGGATGACCTCCTCTTGGTCTAGTGACAATGTTAGTGGGAGGACCTATTTGCTAGAAGCGAGAGTGGGTTGGACCTCTACTCTTTCTGATGGAAGTTTGGGGAAGAACTCTGTACTATATATATTTACCACAGGTCACCCTTTGATGACTTCTACATGCCCCAGTAACCAGAATATTATTACCAACATTATTATAGGGTGGTTGGTACCTCAAACATTATTGGGCATGGATGTTCCCTAGCTCGGTAACAGGGAGGTTCCCCTGCTCAGTAGTAATAGGGGACTAATGGCTAGCGATGATGGTGGCATGGGCAACTAGATCCATGGAAGAAGATGCCTCCTAGAAGGCATCCTATTGGCTCAATACTTGTAATTGACATTAATTAATCTAAACAATAGTTAGTTATGTTGGGTTTTGGGCCACTAACTCTTCAACCTGTAAGACCAAAAGGCGGCTTTTAGATGGCCTAGCGGGAGCCCTCCTTGGCAGCTCCCTGGATGAGGTCATAGCTTGGGGGACTCACACATCCCTTTATTCGTCATTTTAAGGGAGTGAGTCATAAGAAATATTTGGGGAGATGATTATGAAGGTATTTTAGAATGGAGTGGGGTGTAGTGGCTCCCTGTAAATCCCTTGGGGGTGACAATGACAATGAGGCAAAAGAGATTCTTAATCCGAGTGAGCCATGTCCCTGGTCAGGATGACCCCATCCTATTCGTATCAAAGGAAAATAGTTTCAATCACCCACCTTTGAATAAATTCATAGGGTGATATGGGGTGTGGACCCCCTATATCGTTTTTCAAAGAGGTTTTTGTAGAAGAGGTGAATTTGTGCGGGATTTCTACAACCGTATTGCCCCTTCCCCTGGCCCAGCGTCCAGGGGAGAGCAGTGATTGGTTTCCAATAACTATAGCTTGGTTCCCAGAAATCTTTAAGATTCATCCATTAACATGGAAAATAGGAATGAAATGCACATTTCTCTAGTTCCATTCAGTATTCCATGGATGGATAGAAAGATCCACGCTAACAATTTCATAGATCGGGATGCCCAATGATTCATTTCCCCAGATCCTGGTGAGTTTCACACCAAGACCACTATTTTCATGGTGGGACCTGGCACCAGATAACTGGATCTAGTGAAATAATTATCTACTGATATCTTGAACACTACTAATACCTATCTTGAGGAGAATAACTTCACATCAGGTTCACCATTTATTTATCTAACGCTTTTATTAGGTTGTGCATACGTCTATCGAGGATGCACAACTATTTCCCCAAATTCATACTTTACAAAGGCCGGAGACATCTGTCACTTCTTCAGGGACATTTTCTCCTTGAACTAAATAGGATGATGGAATGTTGTCCTCTCCTTCTGAGTATTTATCCTAAAAATTTGTTTCGTGTACAAGTCTCCCTTAAAGATTAAGAAATTGTTTCTAAAACTCTTCCCAGGCACATATATTTTTGGATGTTGGTTAATTACACTGATTCTATTTGGACATTCCATGGGGAAAAGATAGAACAACATCCTTGAGTTAGGGTATTAGTCACTTTGGTAATTGCTGGTGTGTCTAGATGTTGAAACACTGGTACACCTGGATTTCTTCCCCGTATGACAGAGCTTCTCGAGGCTGTAGATGCCAAAGGAATCCCACATCAAATGTGGGGTATCTTATGCTAAAGTAATTTATCCTTGATTTTCCTCATATTTCCATGTTTAACATGGGGTATGCTGTCAGTTTAATGTCTAGAAGAGATATATCATAAAAAAACACTGATCAGAGTGGATTGGGTGGGTACATCCCTAGGTGGGTGCACCTAGAAGGTTTACCAGATGGATGGATTAGAATTCCCAAAAGGAGATGACCCAGATTCACTACTACAAACACGGGCAAGGAAAGTTCCACCATATATCATCTCTATGAAAAACCCACTGATAAAGAAACCCTGTATCAGGGCTAAAATTTTAGCGTTGATACTGGGAATATTTATCAGTGCTAGAAAATCGCTGATAAATCTTTCCTATATGAGCACTAATATTTTAGTGTAGATAAATGGCATCCTTATCAGCACTTTTCTAGCACTGATAAAGGATCCCCTTTATCAGTTCTAGAAAAGTCCTGATAATGATTCCCAGTATCAACGCTAAAATTTTAGCACTGATATAGGGTAACCATTATTAGAACTAAAAAAGCACTGATAAAGAGACCCTTTATCAGGTCTAGAAAAGCGCTGATAAAGAAGGCATGTATCAGAGCTAAAATGTTAGCGCTCATACCAGAAGGATTTATAAGTGCATTTTTTTCACTGATATGGAGGCCCATTATCAGTGCTAAAAAATCGCTAATAAATTCTACCTTAATCGGTGCTGATAAAACTGTAGTCCCATTTTTTATAAAATCGGTCACACAATGTCCTCGGTTTATCATGAACTAATGCTCTCGCGGTACCATAACCCTATGGCTCCCCTCCACTGCCCCCGACCATCATGTTTCTGGACCTCCGCTGCCCTTGATCTTCGTTTTTCCGAGCATCCACCGCCCCCAATCTTTGCCTTTTCGGACCTCCACCGGTAGCAATTCTGCTAATCCTCCCCCTCGATCCCCTTCGGTGGATCCTCTTCCTCGCAAACCCTACATCGCCTCCTCTTTTCTCAACCATACTCCCGGCTAACCCTACTCCTCCATTTCTCTTTGGTTGGTGGCTCCTCCCGTACACCTCCTCCCAGGAACCTCTACCTTTGGAAGTTTCCAAGTGTGTGGTAAGTTATTCAATTCTTTTACATTATTAGATGTTTTTGATATTCTTTATTATTTTCATGAATGTGTTCTATGGATTTCATTTTTTATGTGAAATATGTTTTGGAAAGGTTTTGATATCCAGAAGTGAAGATTTTTTTTTGAAGGAATGTTTTTAGGGTCCATGTTATCTTTGTTGGGGTGTTTCATAAATATATTTTATGTCTTGTGTGAAAGGTGTGAAATGATTTTTTCAAAGAGAATTAATGGTTTTAATGTGTTGAATGTGGATTTTATAAGAGAAATTCATTTTTTTGCATGTTGTATTTTTTTGAACCAGATATGTGTCTTTTAATTATGAATGTGATTTGAAACATGTTATAAAATGGGTTTTATGTGAGTATGAATTTTAAAGGGGGTTTTGGCATGGAAATGGATGGATTCCATATGTGTTATTATTTTTGTGTTTCCAAATGCGTTTCATAAATTTTTAAAGTTGTGTCAAATGTGTTTCTAAATGGTTTTAGTGTGCATGTGAAATGAAATGTGGTTTTTTGTGTAAAATAGTGGTTTTGGTGTGAGATTTTGATCATTTTATCCATGTGAAAATGTGAAAAATGTGAAAGTCGTGATATCCTTATGTGATTATAATGCTTAGAATGTGTATGTGAAAGTGGTGATATAGTTATAGTTAAGTTATATGGGGTCTTAGATTGCAAATACTTCAAGAATTTTTTTACGGAGCAATTATATCTAGATTCGATGGTATCAGGTATGTATGTGGTGTTTCTCAACCTTATCTAAGGTTATTAGATATTGACTCAATATATTAATAATTGTGCTAAACATGCTCAGCTTTTACTTAAAGTTGTGTCTAATAAGAATCTTAAGTCCCATAGGTTTTATATAGGTCTTCATTCAGATATCCAATATCAAGTATTTATGCTAAAGTTTACCTGAATTTTTGATGTTCTAGATATAGATGTGATGGAAGAAATTTGAATGACTCTTATGTTAGGGTTAACTATAGTTACTTATATTCCCAGTGGTAGTTTTAGTGGTTCCTACAAGTGGAATAGAATGTAGAATGAGCCCCATAGTAAAAATAGTGGCAGTGGTATTTTATATAAAACTTCTTCCAGATAATCTGTAGTGTCTAGTAAAAGCTAAATGACATTTTCTAATGTGGAAAGATTGATCACTCGAAGCATTATTACAAGTAATTATTGAAAATTTACATCTCGTACAGACATTAAACCCACTTGAAGAGGGTTTTACATGTTTTAACTACCCAGTGTAGTGGAATGTAATCATAAATATTGAAAGGTTCCAAATAATAGTAAAATTATTAAATAGCAGTGGGATCCTAGAAACATGTAATAGGAATGAAACAACTTTATACAGTCGATTAATCACCAGTAGGAACTGATGTGGACCATACGATATTGAGAGGCACCACTTATATTTCCTTTTCGTTACTGTATGTTTTATTTGATATTGTTTCCCATCATTATATCATATCAAACCTCAATATAGAACTATTGAAACTTATAATAGAGATCATGGCTTATATGATATAGATTATAAAATCTCTCTGGATAATGAGGGAGTAAGGTCTCTGATTCCCCTCCCATGCTTTCTATTTTTTAGAGATTTAGATCATATGATATTTTTTGGTTCATAAAATGATTCCCCTATATGATATTCTAAGAATGGACTAGCTAGTATCTAATAAATCTTGGGTTTACTATTATCATCGGTGGGTGTCCTTCACTGCACCCGATGGGGAATTCGATTTTTTCCATAGAAAATTATACATGAGGTCTAGTCAAGCTAGACCTCTTCTTCCTTAGTTGAGTGTGAAGATATCCTTTTTTTCTATTGAACTGGAGTAGGATGTCTATTATAGTGAACTTCCTCTAGTAGATATTGAATTTACAAAAGTGTTTCCTTTAGTCTTTTTTGGTCTACCACTACAGAAGGAGGTGGAGTTCTCTATCAACTTGGTGATGGGTACAAAACCGATATCTCTTTTCTTTTACCATATAGAACTAGTTAAATTTAAGGAAATAAATAATCAGTGGGATGAATTGGTTTCCAAATTCTTTATTTAACCTAGTGTGCTGCCTTGGGAAGAACTATTGCTTTTCACCCGGAAGGTCATTGGAACCCTTCGCTTGTGTGTTGAATACTAGAATCTCAACAGGGTTATGTTCAATTAAAAGTATCTATTGACCTATATTTATGACTTATTATATCTTATAATGGGGTGGGGAGTGGTTTTATAACATCGGTCTTTAGTTTGGTTAACACAAGATCATGATCAAGGAGTTTGATATTCCAAAGACCTCATCTAGGAGTAGGTATAGACATTATGAGTATTTTTTATGCCAATCTGTTGAACCAACACTCCATATATATTTATGGTGATGTTGAATAGGATTTTTCCACTAGTATATCATCAATTGTGTTATGGTATTTATGGATGAAATCATGGTTTATTCCAAAAATATGTATGATCACATACCTAATTTTATAACAGTTTGGGACATCTTAAGGAATCACTAATTTTATGCCAATTTGTCAAAGTGCCAATTCTAGATTCAGGAGGTGAATTTCTTTGCTCATGTGGCCTCGAATCATTGTATCTCTGTTGATCTGAAAATTTTAAAGTTATCATTTCATGGGAGGAACCATATAATGTCTTTGAAATTTAGTACTTCTTGGTTTTATTGGATTATTAACACGATTTTGAGAATTATGTGTGACTATATAATTATTATATTTTCTTATTATTTTTTAGACACCACCACTTGATTCAAGTAACCTGATTGAAATCCATATTGGTACTTTGGTTATGATGTGGATATGGTTTTTATGTGTTTGTGACATGTGTATATATGGATATATGGGTATTTAGGCATGCTGATATTGAATGTAGGGCAGAGACCTATGTGTGGTTGATGAATCATTCATGATTATTCTTGTGTTTGGACTGGGGTGATTTGAGGAAACTTTAAAGAATCTAAAGAAATTATATTTAATGAATTCCATATTGTAGAGATTATGGGAATCCATTCTTTACTTATATATTTGGCTGCTGGTTTTATTCCATATGTATTTTAGGATGGTGAGGTATAAAAGGATGAATTTGTTGACCATATAAGGGTTGACCTGATAGTGGAGGATGAGCCATAGAGGATGATGTTGTGTGTGTTTTAACATCTATGACACAAGTGACTATCCCTGTGAACCCCTTTGGGTTTGAAAACTATGTTGATTTTGATAGGGGTATATCCTGGTTCTATTGATTTCTAAATATTTATTGGAAATGGTTAGGCTCTATTAATCTCTATTTTTATAAGGAAGTGGTTCTCTTATACTATATTTGAAAGTCTTGTTTTGTGTACTTGAACCATAAATACTAATATTTGAGATTCAAATAGGATTGAGATGAATAATAATTGGATTGATGCTAATCATTTGACAATAGAGTATGAGAACAGAGTGAAAGAGTTCATCAGGTTTGCGAAGGATCACGCAAAGGGTCCTTCTCAAATCCTTTGTCAGTGTTTATGTTGTTGTTATTCTATACTACTTACTCCAGAGGAGTTCAAAGAACATTTGAAATGTCACTGAATAGATCAGAGTTATAAATTTTGGAATAAACATGGAGAAAACGCAAATTTAGCTACTGGCTGGGATAGAACTGCATTTTATGGAATATCATATACGAATACAAATATGGTTAATGAAAAAGACCATATGGTGGATGTGGTTACAGATGTCAATGATGATGAAGATCGTATTGAGGAAATAAGAAATACAATTGAAGATGAACTTTGTGATTTCCCAAAATTGGTTGAGAAGTTAAAGAGTTGTGCAAAGACACCATTGTATGATGGTTGCACTAAATATACAGAATTTCCAGCTGTACTGAAGATGTGTAAATTGAAAGAAGGAAACAGATGGAGTGATGTCAGTTTTATGGAACAGCTTTCTCTCTTGAATGACATGCTCTCAGAAGATAATGAGCTCCCAAGCCGAACATATGAAGCTAAATGAATGCTACGCTTGATGGGTATGATTTTTTAATGAATACATCTCTTCCTGAAAGATTGTATGTTTCTTCACATGGAGAATAAATCACTTATAGAATGACCAAAGTGTGGTGCTTCTCGATTCAAGAAACATGAATCCAATCCTACAAAAGATGTATGGTACTTTCTAATCATTCCATGGTTTAGGCGTCTATATGGAAGTGAAGAAACTACATGACAATTGATGTGGCATGCAGATAAAATAAATAAAGATGGTAAATTACATCATCTATCCTACACTCCTCAATAGAAGAAAATCTATCCTGAGTATCATGAATTTGGAAAAGAGCCGAGAAACCGTCGTCTTGCGTTATATACCGATGGAGTGAATCCTTTTGGTTTTCAAACTAGCAATCATAGAACATGGCCTGTTATGTTGTTAAATTATATATTTCCACCCTGGTTATGCATGAAGTGGAAATTCATCACGTTATCTATGCTTATATTAGGACCAAAACAACTAGGTAACGATATTGATATTTATATGGATCCTTTTATCAAGTATTTAAAGTTATTGTGGGATTTAGGTGTTATGTTGTATGATGATTATAAAAGTGAATAATTCACATTGAGAGCGATTTTGTATGGGACAATAAATGATTTCCCAGCTAATAAATTTTTTTCAGGCTATAGCATTACAGTAAATCAAGGGTGTCCCATGTGTGAAGAAGATACAAAATTAAATAGGTTGAAACATTCATCGAAATATGTGTTTCTAAAACATCGTAGATTTCTAGCTTGTTAGCATATGTACTGATCTTGGACGAAATAATTCAATGGAAGTTCATAACAATACACAACACTATCTCCACTAACAGGTGATCATCTATTTGAGAAAGTAAAATATGTGAACACTATATTTGGTAAACCATTTTCAAAAAACTATACGAAAATCAGTTGGAAAAGAGATCAGTTTTATTTGTGAATTACGATACTGGAATTGTTTGTACGTCAGACATTTTCCTGATGTGATGCATGTGGAAAAAAATTTATGGGACATTGTTATTGGAAAGTTTTTAAATGGACCTGGAAAAACAAAGGATGGAATTAAGTCAAGGTTGGACATGGCTGACATGGGAATACGAGAAGAGTTGGCTCCCATGAAGGGTGAAAATCAAATGTTTCTTCCTCCAACTACTTATACTATTTCTTGGGAGGAGAGATATCAGTTTTAAAAATTATTCAATGATTTAATTGTTCCAGAGGTGTATTCCTTATATATAAAGAACATTGATTCAATGAATGATTAGATGTTAAAACGTTTGAAATCACATAATGTCCATGTTTTGATGAAAGATCTATTTCCTATACCTTTACATTGCATTTTTTCCAAGAATGTTTATCATACATTACCCAGAAATTGTTACTTTTTCAAATCTATATGTAGCAAAGTTTTAGACCTGGTGAAATTGCCAGCTTTGGAAAAAGAAATTGTCATCATATTATGTGAATTAGAAATGTTCTTCCCGCCAGCATTCTTTGATATGATGGTTCATTTGATGATTCACTTAGAGGGAGAGATTTTACTTTTTGGCCATTTACACTAAATATGGATGTATATTATTGAACAGTATATGATGATTTTGAAAGGGTATATCAAAAACCAAAGTCGTTCAGAGGGATGTATAGTGGAGCGATATATTGTTGAAGAATCCATTGACTTTTATACCAAATACTTATCTGAGGTGGAAATCATTGGTCACCCAAAATCTCGTCACACTGGATTCATTGAGGGTGAGGGAATTTCTGGAAGATATGTTGTGACAATCAATATTACAGATCAGGAGTAGGCCCACCTTTATGTTTTTCATAACATTTGGGAGGTTGCTCCATATATTGAAACTCACAAAGAAATTATTAGGTAGTTAAATCCAACAAGGGCTGAAAAATGGTTATCAAATACACATAACCACTGGTTCATAGGATGGGTTTAGGACTATATTTTTATGCAGTTGGATGAAAATATGAATTCAATTTCAGAATGAATTTGATTGCTAGCCGCCGAAGCAAGTGTGTATGTAATATCTTACAGTGGTTATGTAATTAATGGTTATACATTCTATACAGATGAAAATGAAGAAGATAGTACCATGAAAAATAGTGGAGTTACACTAGTGGATGAAGCGATGCATGTTTCTGGTAGTAAGGACAGAAATCCAATTTATGAAAATATGTCCTACTTTGGCATTATCAAACAAATATGGGTGTTGGATTATACGACCTTCCAATTTTAGATTTTTCAATGAAAATGGGTTCATAACGACAGTGGTGTTAAAATAGATGAATGGGGATTTATGAAAGTTGATTTTAGTATAGAAGGGTACAAATATGAATAGTTTATAGTGGCATGACTTGCGGTACAATATTTTTCTGTTCCAGATCTCGCAAACCAAAAATGGCCGATTGTTCTATAATTGTCCAAAACTACTATTGGGTCCGATGAAAATTCAGTTGAGGATGATCCTTTTAGTGGTATGTCGAAATCATTTTACAGTGGATCCAATGTAGATGATTTTTTTATGTTATATGAGACCACAATGAAGGGATTTGAATAATTAGTAGTGGTGCCAAATCCCTTCAGCCTTTGAAAAAAAGAAATAGAGTTCAATAAATAGGTTATATTTTGATTGTAATATAGATCTTGTTATCTCATGTTATTATATTATCATTATTGAATTTATTTAATGTAAATTAACTATTCAACCAATTTTACAGTTAATGACTTCTGCACGTTCTGGTTATCCTAACCTTGAGTCTGAAAAAGTCTCTCAAGATACTGTTGTTGCGGCTGTTGCTACTCCAGCTACGGATGCTCACAGTGCAGAGTAACAACATGTTTCTGAACCTGTTGTTTCTCATAGTGTAAAGGTCCAACAAACAAAATCAAATTCCATTGCTACCATTTCAGATGAACATATAGATGATGTTTCTATCGATGAAATGGTCAGGAATGATGAACCAACGTCGCAGAAAACCAAGGTGAGTCGTTGTTTGATGATGTTATCCAAAGTTCTTAAGGTGAAAAGAAATGGCATCAAATTTGATGTAAGATGGAATGCACGAGGCCAACATGTAAATCCCAACAAGGCTATTTTTGTTAGTAACATTGGATTTGTCACTCGTAAATGCGTGCCCATTGACATAGATTCATGTAACCATGTTGTGTTTGGGATAAAGGTCGTGATCTGGGAAGAAATTATGGTAACATTATGAATTTATTTCTATAATTTACTAGAAAATAGAATAATGAAACAATGTATTAGTCTTGTCAATATATTGTAGAGTTAATTTATAGTAGACGATTCACACAAGGATTATGTACTAAGTCATGCAGGAAGGATTCCATGAGGTTTTCACACTATTTTAAAAAGATGTCACCTGAAATATTACAATGGTAAAATAAACCCACAATCACCCATTGTCGACGATCACCTGATATCCCAAGAAGAATGGGATGCATTTATTGGCCATTGTGGGGATGAGATGTTTCAGTTACATAATGGGCGATAATACGTTGTTTGAGGATACGTGTATTCATCACTTTGATTGTCAATATTTCATTTATGAAATAGCAACTCTGTACTGAAAATAAGGAATGTGCATCAAAATGAACATACCCCTATCATAAAGCAAGGATGGGGAACGGTTCACTAGAAAAGAAAATGGTACATATTTTGAATTTATGGTAATATTGTTTGGTGCTAATAAACAACATCATAATTATCTTTTTGCACTTCTATGTAGATAGATGAGTCTAAAACCAAAGACACTTCTGTCCCACGTCATATACTATGGAAGCAGTCACGTGTGAATAAGGAAGAGAAGATAATAGATGAGAACACACAAAAAGTGTGGGAATTATGTGTAAGTATGACACAACGACAAAATTATTATTTTTTAAATTGAAATTAAATAAAAATAATAAGTTATTTTCTTATATTCGAAAGTCATAGGAATCAGCTAATCCTGTAGTGGATGCAGACCTATTATGGATGGATTTGAAGCATTCAGAACAATACGGTCATGTCAAAGGTGTGGGGTTTGGGGTTACACCATGAGTATATTTTAAGAAGAAAAAATGGAAAATAGAGGTAAAAATTGAAACAAATGAGCGATAGTCTAGCAAACCTTGAAGAACGATTGCAATGGAAGGGAGAGTTGCTAGTAACATTTATTTGTGGGAATCAAGGAGAAGACACAAATCAAGAATAACCAGCGCGTGAAGATCCCGCCCCACCCCCACCAGAATTGAGGCGAGACATTCCCCTCAAAGAGCAATCTTAGCAATGGTAATCAATATTCTAATAATTGTATTCATGAAATGTGAATCAGAAAAAAACTGATACTTATCCTATACTGATCTTCTATAGGTTGATAATGATTGTGATTTATATCTGTCAACACCCACCTATCACCTTATAGCGAGGGATACTGTGTTCAACATCCTAGATGACACGCTGCATAATAGACCACTTCTGAAAGATCATCTGAAAGTGAATATTACTATAGCTCATGAGCCAAATGCAGAGTTACCTATT
Organism: Viscum album; assembly: GCA_963277665.1. Lineage (NCBI taxonomy): Eukaryota > Viridiplantae > Streptophyta > Magnoliopsida > Santalales > Viscaceae > Viscum > Viscum album. The sequence continues at coordinate 837,019,611 of OY728137.1, forward strand.
CCATATGATGAAGATGATATTCATATAGTAGAAAAGGATATTGGGACATTCATTGCATGGCCATCACAACTTGTAAGAGTACATGCAGACAAAGAGATATTTATTTTCTTTTTTTTCAAGCTAAACCTTTAAAAATTAATGAAAAAGGGTCTGAACCGATGAATATTATTATAGATGGAGAAAGAGAAGGGGGTGACATACGTCAGCTCAAAACCATCTAAAGGATCGAACAACCGATCTCAAGGAGATACTGAAAGCACAATAACACCACCTGTTATCTATCCACATTTACTATAATTGAAGACTCATGTGGATACGAGGCTAAGAGGTGGTAGTATTCATATAGTGGTTTTAAAAAAGAATATATAAGGAGAGGAAAGTCAAGATTTCGTTACTGCTGAAAATGTAAATGGGATCCTTGAAAACAGTTGGCTAGGTGAGACAAATGTAAATATATATATGAAGTATGTTTTCATGAATTGATTTCCTAAAATCTGATATGATGTGAAAATTATGACTAAATGCATTTTATATTGTTGACAGATGTATATATGAAAAACAGTTGAAGGAATTTTCCAATGAGACAAAATTCAGACTCGTTAGTTCTCATACCACATCAGCACATCTAACGAAATTAGAGCCAAAAAAAAGAAACAAATAGTGAATGGCTTGCTGAAAACATTTGAAAACAAGATTAAAGATGACCGAATCTTCCTAATACCAACCATGTAGGGGTAAAACTCTACAATTAAATAATATCAATTATATTTTCACTTCTTTTATTGCTTATTCCTTTTTGTGTTTTTAGGAAACATTGGTTGCTAATTGCGGTGAACATGGATACTCCAAAGATTTATTTTCTAGATTCAAAGGAAGGATATCCATCAAACCAACCACACATGATAGAGTTTATCTATTATTTATATGTTAATTTAATTATCATTTTTATCAAATAATTATTTAGTTATTTCATAGATATTTTGAGAAGTAATATTTTTCCTTTATCTATCCGCAATAAGTAAGAAGGTAGACAATATGTTCCTTTCAAATAGAAGAGGAATCCACGTATTGTCTTAATGTGATGAGTTTTCAAGAGCATGGGGTTTCTCTTCTATCAAAATGATACATGTAATGTATTTTCTAGATTCTTAAATATAGTTTAACGAAAAACAAAAATCTCATTCTCAATTTTCCACAACTCAATCTGATATATAGTGTTCTCAGTATAAATCAGACTATATATTTTTAGGACATAATTTACATTTTAGTTCAACAAACACATCACAATATGAAATGATAATAAAACATTAATATTATTTTTATAATTTGGGAAAATAATATCCAATTCAATTGTAATGTGTATGAACTATCCTCACCTCAATATTATGCATGGTGTGAATATATGAATCTAAAAATGTCTTTTTTATTTAAAAATTATATTAATTTTAGTAAAAAAATACAAGTGACATACTAAAAACTAAAGAATGATGATTGTTTTTCCTTGATAATTTAGGAAGATGATTCATAAGTTGTTTGTGATATTTAAGAATCAACCTAATGGAATTCCAACATTCAATGTGAGTGGTATGTTTTTAGGTTCCTGTTTCTATTTTTAAATGAAACTTTAGTAAAAAAGAAAAGTTACATACGTAAAAACTAATAAAACACATTAAAATTGTTTTTATAATTAATACATACAATCCATAATTCATTTAGGGCTTGCAAGAATAATTCTTTCTTCAATCAGATGCATAGTGTGACTAGTATGAATCTGAGTGTGTATTTTAAGTTAAAATTGATATTAATTGATGTAAAAAAATAAAACTAATATACAAGAAACCTAGAAAAATCATTCATATTTCTTTTATAATTTAGTAAAATGATAAATATGTCATTTTTTATGTGTAGGAATCATCCATGTCTCAATAAGTTACACAATGTCCCCGATATGACTCAAATTGTCCATTATCATTTTAAAATTTACATTTTATTTCAAAAAGTTTCACCCATTGAAAACAATGAATATGAACTCTTATATCTTTGATAATTTAGAAAACTGGTTTATAAGAAAATTTTGACATGTATGAATTGATCCCACATTAAACCGACATTAGATGTGACCAGTATGACTCCAAGCTCATGTTTCTAGTTTAAAATGAAATTTTAGTAAAAATGATAAGTCACATACTCAAAGTAGAGAAAATGTATTAATATTTTTTATAAATTAGTAAAAAAATACATATTACGTTTGGGACATTTAGAAATCAACACCACCTTAATCATATACACAGTGTGATCAGTATGACTCCAAGTACTTATTTTTATGTATAATTGACATTAATTTTAGTATAAAAGAAAACTGGCCTATTGAAAACCAAGAAAACTCACTGATATTGTTTTTATACTTTAGTAAAATAGTACATAAGACATTTTAGACATGTTGGAGTCATTCTCACCTTAATCCGATACACAATGTGTCTGGTATGACTCAAAGTGTCTGTTATCATTTTAAATTTGACCATTTAGATCAAAAATAACACTCACTAAAAATTGAGAATATGAACTCATATTTCCTTAATAATTTATGGGAATTATTTATAGGTCATTTATGACATATAGTAATTGTTCTCACATAAAACTGACACAGGATGTGATCATTATGACTCAAAGTATGTGTTTCCAGTTTAAAATGACATTTTAGTTATATGGACAAGAATCATATTTAAAACTATGTGGAAACATAAATATTGTTTTTATATATTATTGAATTGATCCTTAAATAATTTAAGAAATTAATAAATCATCCAAACCTGAATCTGACGCATGTTGTGACCAATAAAACTACAAGTGTGTCTTTTTTTTAAAAAAAATTCTTGGAGTCATACTAGTTACATCATTCGTTTGATTGATAGACGAAAATTACATTTTTATTTCCAAACACTTTTAAGGGAAAGTGAGAACCCATGACATCAAGACATAAACACAAAAAAGTATCCAAATACCAAAACTCAAGTTAAAAAGAAATTCTCTCCATAAAAGTGATGCTCCTCCTAGAAACTCAAAACCATAAAGTCCAGCTTCCATTCTATCATCGCAGCACGGCTAGCTGAACCATGATAAAGAGAATGTCCAGGGTACCGATTGCCAAAGCCATACCCTCTCAATCTTTCGATTCCGAAAAGTCATGAAATAATGAAACTTCTTTGCCCTAAACCTCATCTAAGGCATCATTTTTTAAGAAAACGTTGTAGAATCCCTTGAGCTGCGACCATCTGAGACAAAAACCAACATGACATCCAGAATACCACCATTGTCACAATAGAATACCATCAACGTCAATACACCACTACCAAGTGAGATCACTCACTTGGTGCACATAAGAAACCGACATCAATCATGTTTAACACGACACCCATAAGGTCTTCAATGCAAAATACACAATCAACCGCACAAAACTCAACTAATCCCATTTCAAATCTAGATATCTTGACTCAAATTGGCTTGAAGCTATCTGGTTCAGTACAAATCACCCCAAACCGAAATCCTAACCACCAAAAATCCAACACCAGTCACCGGAACTGAATTCGGAGCCCGACATCGTCGACACCATGCGCCACCAAGAACATCGAACCACCAAAACAAAAAATTGCAGAAAAAAGTTCAAAAAACACAAAACAAACCAGGAAAAGGAACCTCTTAAATCCCAGATCACCGAAAAATACCCCCTTAGTAAACTAGAAAAGCAGATCCAGATCCTACCAATATATTTGAAACCGCCCTCGGAGACCATATCTGACCTACACACCCAAAGACGACATGAAACACGACGTTAAACCCCAGCCTGTAGCAATTTGAATTCGCACCCTGGACCAACATCGCACCGCCATGGGGAACCCTATCTAGTTTGAAGGTTAGGGCGAGAAGAAGGTCATCCGTTGATGAGGTTCGCTGAGGTGGTTGAGCCTACACGACCCCACCACTAGAAGAGATCTCATGCCGCAAACGCATCGAAAAAATGTATTGTGGAGAGAACCATAGTCGTCCTGAGATGGTGGAGAGGAAGGAGGCAACCTGGAAAACCTAGCAACGCGGAGCCCCTTACAGGCTCATCAATGATAGAAGAAAATAAAATGTGTTGGATAGATAAATTAATTTGATTGATATTAGTGTAATTCCATAACATCCTAAATGTGTTATGGAAGACTTTAGAAAATATCAAAACTATAAAATTCATTTTCTCTATTTTTAGTATATCACTTGTGTTTTTTTACTAAAATATGATTTTAAACATAAAACAAACAGTTTGAGACATACCATTTTCATCAGGTGTTATTTTTATAAGAAACTGATTCCTACACACAAAAAATGATTTATGAATCATTTTACAACATTATCAAGACAATACAAGTGAATTTTCTCAATTTCAAGTGAGTGGCAATTTTTGAACTAAATTATCAATTCTAAATAGATAACAGTATTGCAGAAACACACTCGAACTGTCTTTATAATTTAGTGAAAATATTTATATGTTTTTTTGAATATGTATAAATTAGTCTCATATCAAAATAAAATGCATGATACAACTGCTATGACACAAGGTGTGTGTTTCCAATTTAAAATGACATTTTAGTAAAAAAGACAACTATTGTACTCAAAACTGAGAAAACCCATTCATTTTTTTGATACTTTAGGAAAACAATACACATGTCTTTCTATATATGTAAGAATCATCCCCACCTAAATATAAAAAATATTTTTATTGCTATGGCTCCAAGTGTTTATCTTCAATATTTTAGTCTCATTTTAGTTTCATACGTGAATAACATCGCTAAAATCAACAAAAACGAGCTAAGATATTTTTCTCATCGTTTTATATACTATTAAAAAATTAATTTACATATAGAATTTATCTTATACTTATTTAGTTAATTTTCATAGATAGAATTATTGATGATGACTATGAAATGCTATGATGTTCACAAATCAACTGCAAATCTGTCTGATACACAATGTTACTAGTATAAGTCAAATATAAGTTTAAAATTAACATGTTATAGTTAATTTATTTTTTATATTATTTATAAAATTATAATTGTTTTCTTATAAAGGTGAATTATTTTTCTCAAGAAGGGGTGGGTTTTTTCCAATATCATGTGTTAGGGTAAGTGAAGAAAGACAAAGAAGTTTTTATGTTTTTGAATATATGTCATATTTTCTAATTACTGTGGTAATTTTATTAACTAATGATTTAAATGTATATAATATAGTGTTTTTACTTGTATTTGAGTGGGTCATTTTATTTTATTCAATATTTTTATTTGTATTTGAATTTTCTACTTTCTGGTGTTGTAGTGTTCTATTATAGCACATAGAACTAGTGGTACATTTCACTTTTATAGATCACTATGGTATTCATATTTATCCATGAAGTTAAATGAACTAATAAGGGTTATCTTTTTAAATTCTTCTACTAGCACTGATAAAGAGATCCTTTATCATCTCTTTTACAAGTGCTGATAGAGGCACCCTTTATCAATGCTTCTATAACTGCTCATAAAGAACCCCTTTATCATTGATAAATTAAAGTGCTCATAAATGGGGTCCTTTATTAGTGCTTCTAAATGTGATGATAAAAGCCAGGGTATTTTAATCACCCTTAGATAGTCTTCAATTTTTATTGCATTGGTAGAGGATAAATTTAGTGCTGTTAAAATCCTACTTTATAGTAGTGTTACTTGATTCAATTTTATTTCAACAACCTCTTATATAACAAAATCATTCCCTTTCTTAGAAAAAACTCATTTTTGTTGTTTTTAAACTTCACTATGTGTATCATCACTCCCATTAACACCGAAAAACTTATCATCGTTATTAATAAAACCATCAATCTTAACTAAAAACACATTTTCTTAAATATGATTATAAAATTAATACCCCACAGTATCATTGGTGTACTGACCCTAGATCTTTTAGGATAGAGTCAGAGCTTACTTTATTATATCGGAACTGGATACATGGAATCACATCCAGAAGGACTAAATAGTTAATTAGTCTTAGTAAACAATATACTTATTATAATCTCATATTACATTCGAAAACATAAAAAATAAAACATAGCGAATGTAAATATTATACATCTGTGAACTCATTAAAAGATTTGTTCTTCACATCCTCAGAAATGGAAATGAAAGAAGGAGTGAACTTAAATTTTTATTAATAGTTGCATACAATAGAAGATATCATTAGTAAGAAAACCATAATCAATATGGAAATGTAAATAACTCAAAACACATTCCACTTAATCAAAAAATTGAGTAAAATGGAAAATATGGTAGGAATAAATGATGGTCAAGTAATTCTATTTAAATAATCACATGAACTTGGGACTTATCCATGTATATCATAACTATTCAAATAATCACATGGATATGAATACCTAATTTAATAATGATGAAATTCATAATTCCAGACATTATAAACAGATCTTTTGGGCCTCAAGCTATGAAATATTACAAAAATGTGTAAGTCCTCAACCAAGTTCTCAAATAATATTTATCATGGGACATACTAATGAATAAAGGTGCTATATAGGGTCATGCCCATCGCTTACTAAGTAAAATGAATTCATCATATTAAATGGGTGATTAAAATAATGAACATAAAAATTTATATTAAAAAACTTCTATATGAAATATTAACCACTACTATAAATCATACCTATACCAAGGCATCTATACCAACTATTTGTAAAAAGTGTTGGTATAGGTCCCCTTTCCGATGGTTTTTCCAAAAAATTAGGAAAATCCCACATTGGGACCACTTTTCCAAATAGTTTCGAAAAAACATTGGGAAAGGGTGTGGATTTCCCAATGGATTTTCCAAACCATTAGAAAAAGACCAATATGGGACCACATCTCCCAACGGTTTGGAAAAACTTTTGGGAAAATCCCACTTTGGGACCATGTTTCCCAATGTTTTGGAAAATCCATTTGGAAAGGGTATGTATTTCCCAATGTTTTTTCCAAACCATTGGAAAAATACCACTTTGGGACCGCTTTTCGAAACAGTTTGGAAAAGCTGTTGGCAAATGGTATGGCTTTCCCAAGTGATTTTCAAAACTGTTTGAAAAAAAAACTTTGGGACAACTTTTCCCATTGATTTGAAAAAACCACTAGGAATGGGTATTGATTTCCCAACAGTTTTTCCAAACCATTGGGAAAATCCCTATTTATGGCCAGTTTTCCCAATGGTTTGGAAGAACCATTGGGATAGGGTATGGGTTTCCAAACTGTTTTTCCAAACCGTGGGTAAAGCTCTCTTTGGGACCACTTTTCCCAATGGTTTAGAAAAACCATTGGGAAAGGGTAGGTCCGTATCCCAATGGTTCTCAAAACCATTAGGATAGGCCTTTCCCAATGGTTTTTAGATTCATTGTCATATTTACCCTTATTTTTTATGAATTATTTTGTCAAATATCATCAAATAAATCAATATATAAATTATATATATGTATATATGTATTTATATATATCCAAATACATTCACAAAGGTAATTGTAGGATAGTGGTTAAGTCTTGATATATAACCCACAGATTGTGGGTTATAACCTCCGCTATAACTTTTGTTTAATTTACATATACCAACAGTTAGGGTAGTCATTGTGTGAATTGTTTTTGGGATAGTTCTTTCCAAGTTGTTTTCCCCAAACCATTGGGATAGGTCTGTCCCAATACTAAATCACCCAATGGATGCCTAAGCCTTTGGTATAGGCTATACCAATGGTTTGGGGATCTATATCAATGGTTCCAAACTGTTGGTATAGTTAATTCATCCATTATTCAATACTTCCTCCAATCAGTAAACATAATAAAAAATATCCAGAGTAAAATTTGAATGGTATGAAAATAGTATATCTCAAGTCAAAATAATCATAACCAATCTAGATATATGATATTAACTATATCATTAAAACATATCCCCAATATAAAATCAGTAAAAGATGTGTTTTTGTAGTTGATAAATAGAAATGTCATAAAAATTTCATTAAAAGCGTTGTTGGGGGGAAAAACTTTTCTTTTTGAAAATGACTTATAATTAAATATATATATCTATATATAATATTTGGAAAAACAATTATTTACAAATAAACTAGAAAACTTTTAAATTAATATTCAGTTAAAGGAGTGGTCATGATATTAGAAAAATTATGTTCATACCGAGTACATTGAAATAATGATTCCTTTCATATTTTCAATAAAAATTCCAAATGTACCATGTTCAGATAATGAAAAGAATATTATTTTTAATACATTATGTTAATATTAAAACATCTGTAAAATTACGTCAATAAATCATTTGATAAAAAAAATTAATTATGTGAAACAATTTTCAAAAATAAGGATATTGAAGAAAACAATTCTTGTCTGAGTAGAAAGTAAAATTTGGTTATCCTTAAAACCTCATTTTGGTATCTGGAGTATTTTGATGAGACAATTTAATTGAAAAAATTATAATTTTCATCAATTACTATAGGATAGGATAATTTACTAGTTTTATTATGGAAATATTAAACGATCCTCCTAGAGATTAAATATAACCAATCATTATTAATGTTGTGATCGAGAAATAAACCCTTACCATGTTGGTAACTGTTAAATCATAACCCACATGAAATAAATAACCTAAAATAAATCATTTAATGGCATGAATATTACATTATTGATGATATAACATATTAAATAGGAATTATATCCACCATATATAAATAAATAGGTACATAATACTAAATATTTCCAAATAGAGTTGAAATTGAGATGACATCTCTTACAAAGATCATACCGTTGAAGTGAGAATTAGTCAATGAATTGATTATGTTTGGCCACCTTAAATACACGTAAAAAATTTGAAATAAAATATAATAAAATCAAATGTAATTATACATAGAATCTTATAATATCATTGATAATTAAGAAGTAATATAACCCATTGAATATAAATTGAGTTATGAAACAGCTTACCACATGATAATTTTAAATTCAAAACCCGTTGGATGAAATAATTTCAGTTGAAACATAAAATAAAATTAATAATGTAAGATTCATTATATAAATTGAAAAAAATTAGTATATAAACCATATAAAATAAATTGTGTTCATAACAATAAAATATGACTTAGTGAAGGAAAGATGAGAGGAAACCCCTTACCTCAGGTTGAACTCATCATGTACGATCTATATCATCATCAATAAGAATGTTATGTTAATTTCATATTTTCATAAGAACCTTTATATTTTTTTATTTTTTACTTTTTATTCTATTTTATTTAATACCTTGTTATATTTATTTCATAATCAATTAATTTCACCTCTAACATTTTGATGATTTTCGTTTCATATATCCAAAATGAAGATGTTAGTTTGAATAAGGTAAAAGATGTCATTGTTACAGAAAAAAAGTATAACAATAAAAATAACTTAATTATCATTTTTATACATATATTGTACTTTTTAAACCATCCATTATGTATGGTTATGAAAAATTAACTACATTGAAATAATGGAGACAATAAGATTTACATACACATGAATGATGTTTCTATTATTCAATTATCATTATGGAAATAAAAAAAAGTATATGTTTATAATTCAAGAATGATAATTATAACATAAATATCATTTATTTATATAAATAAACTTATATATAGTTTTTGGGTGATGTGGTTATGAAAAATTAATCACATCACTTCCTGGAGGTGGTAATCAACACATATGAATGAATGACATTATCATTTTTAAATGAAATAAAATATAATAAATTATATTTTATATTATATTTATATGATGATAAATATGTCATGAATATTATTTTTATATATATAGTAAATCCATCATTAAAACCATGCATGATTAGTGGTGATGGATAATGATTAATGTCCGTTTGGTATGTGGTAGTCTTCCATACCTATGAATGACATATTAATTTCCCATTTGATGGAAGAAGATATTGATATAGGGTATTCCATTAACATAACAAAATTTGATGTTATTATATCCTATTTTTTAATTATATTTTAAGGTAATTTAATAAGAAATAAAAAACCTTGGTTAAGAATGATACCTCTTCCATGGTACGTTTCCCATTGAATAATGCAATAGTTTGCATTATACACAACTTCAAGATTCTATCACACCATGACCAATCAAACTAGCTATTATGAATAGTAATACCTATTTTCTGAAATTTTATAAATTTTATCTTTCAAAATGGAATTTATTTTTAGAATCGGAATATCAAAATTAACTTAGGGTAAATTTTTGGTATTTTTCTAAAAACTTTCAATTTTTGATGAATAGTGAAAAACACTACTTTATTGTTTAAAACCAAATTTTTTTTAAATAATTAATTAAATTATTTGAATTTATTTTAGGTCAAAATAGATTCATAATAAATATTAATGTTCAATGTAATTCATTGAAATAATTTGGTAATAATATTAGATATATAAAATTTTATTGAACTTTTTACCATCTTTTACCCACCTCCTAGGTGCATTTTCAAATTCACATAAAACATAATTTTACTACTTCTATTAGTTGAATTTAAAAAATCCAAAAGAAACGGTTAATATAAGTATGTAAAATTTGGTCCAATAAGAATAAAATAATTTTTGGTGAATAGTAACTTTTGACATTTATTTACCACAGTTAAAAGTAAATAGGGAAATTAAGTGTAGAAACGATATTATTATTACCCGAACAAATGTCCTAATTCTATTGAAGAAGTCTAATTCGACAAAAAGAAACCTTATGAATAAAATATGATCATTTATCTCCACTTATATTTGATTATGGAATTTATTAATATTTTATTGAAAGAAGAGTTAAAGGAGTTAAATTCAAAGTTTTATAACTAAACCATTTTTTATATTGGGTTATACATAATATAAATTCAACTATAATTATTCATTAGAAAGATAAAAATAGTTCCTACCAAAATATATTTTATTTATAATTTTTAAAAATCAAATAATTTAATTTATTTATGACACAATGATGGTGATGTAATTACATTAATAATGAAATATTAAAATAATTAATATTATAAATATCAAAACAAATGTAAATTGAGACTTTTTATGAATTATATTAATTTTTTAGTTTAACATGACATGTTATTATTGAATATATGAATTTAGTTCAAAGTAATAATGTTTTTAGGACTTTAAAAAAACATCATTTATTAAATAATGTCAAAATCAACACAATTAATTTTTTAAAACCAATACTATATTATTTGTTGATATAAAATTCCAAAGAATCTATGGTTCAGAAAAAGGGCATAAATAATATTATATATGTCATTAGTGAACCTATTGGGGTTCTCTTGGTAGTTTATAGTATGTTTAATGACCATATAATATAAAAATACAAAGAGGAATGGTAAATGTTGTAGGGTCCTGAAAAATCTGCAAAGGAAGATAACAATCCCCTTCATTCAAGGGTGGATTTTTACCCGATTAACTTCAATAAATTAGGAAAAAGAAGGAGGAAAATACTCAAAATTGGAAAAGGACTAACCAGTCCGCGAACCGGCTCAAGTGTTACATGGCCTTTTCAGTGTACCGCTCCCTTCTGTGGTCCAGCCTCGTTCATGAGATAGAGGCGGAGATCCTCCGCGGGCACGAAGAAGGACAGGCGCCGAGCCGGTCCTCTGTCACAAACCGCCCCAGACGCGAACCGCGTCGACTAGATCAGGCTGAATCTACTGTCGTTCGCAGAATGGAGGCAGAACCCTCCACGACCGCGAAGCATTCTCTGAGCTCGTTTGGTTCGAGGGGGAGATCGTTTTGTTCATAGGGGAGATGCACTCAATGCCCGCCGCGAGTTGCTAATTGATTGAGTCATCCGTGAATCGGGTTTTTGGTCATGGGAGTCCATAAAAGGTTCCACATGACCATAGATACATACATTTACCCACTCTATAAAAGGATACCGAGGGGAAGAGAACAAAAGGGAGAGGAGATCAATGAGATTCGGGTGGAAGGATTTCGAAGGATGGCTTAGGTTGTAGGAAGTTCCAATTCGCGAACCAGAGCAGGTATGAACCTGGAAACGAACTAATAACGAACCAAAAATTCATAATAACTTGGTGAACCGCAAAATTAAAATAAAAAAGAAGAGAAAACTGCGAACCATGGTCCCTCTGCGGATGCACTCTCCGCGGAATAGGGAGTTTATGCCTCTTTTCTGATCTGCCGCACCATGTAGCACCATCCTACGCGGGCAAAGCCCCGACCGACGAGCCTCCGGCCGACGCCGCCCTTGGCCACCGCTTCCTACATGGAAACATTCGCAGATGACAATAGTTCGCAGATCGAACCTGAATCCACAAACCACCTTGTTTTTCGGATCGAACCCGAAGCCACAAACCACCTTGGTTTGCAGATCGAACCCGAAGACACGAACCACTTTGGTTCGCAGGATTCCCATCAGTCTGTGGACCACCCTAGTTCGTGTATGGCTTCTACAACCGGGTAGCACTTCCCTACGTGAAGGGTGACACCACCCATACCTCTGTGTGGACCGCCAAATTCATCAGAGTTCCCGTTCCCTGAGCCGCATAAAATCCTTCCGATCCGGCCTGATCTTCCGTGACTCCCTCACTGGCCTACTCATCGGCCCCAAGCCGAGGCCTCCACCAGAGCCACCGAATCTGTGTTGTGTAACCCTCAGGCGTATTAGCGCACCATTTTGATTTCACATACCCACGGTAAACAAGGGCGAAGGGGTTGCCCCGACCCTTGAGCAGATTCCCGAAGCATTCATGGGTTCACATTCCCACGGTAATGTAGAGTCTGAGCTTGGGAACCACCTTTCTGACCCTCCACTTATTGGGGCTAGGTTACTTCTCACTTCATTGGAGGGTAGTAAAATACCCATTATAAGGAAGTCCCCATGCTCTTTGGTACTTCCCCTGGGAACAAGATAGGTGATGGGAACAAGAGCGCCTCTTTCCCTCTCCCGCTGCGCTTTGTTGCCATGGGCGTCCATCCTAGAGTAAGCTCCAACATTCTAGGCCGCCCTCATATGTAATCCCCACTCTACTTCTCATGGATTCACCTTTCGCGACGTGATCCTCTGGTCCATACTACCTCTTGTTTCTCACACCGATAATGACTCACGTGGGCTTAGAGTAAGCATTGGCCATGACATCCTCTTATGGGCCCTCTCAGAGTGTAAACCCCAATCCATCACTCTGGGCTGCCTCAAAGCATAAGTCCCAAGCCAATTCAAACTATGATGACTTTGATTCCCTACCACAGGGATATGTAGGAAGCCTCCATGAGGTTCATGCCCGATCACTAGCGGACCCCCAGGTCCACCGTCATGTCACTTCTCCGATGCTCCTGTTCGAACTACGTGGACTTTGATCACTGTCTCCTAGGCAGGGTACATAGGAAGCCTCCATGAGGTTCAATCCCAACAACCGGTCGATCCGACTATCTTCACATCGATTCACCATGCTACTCCTAGTACCGCCTCAATGAGTCCAGACTCCTCGGGGTCATTAATCCAATGAGGGATGGTGAACCTCGGGCATAAATGATTCTGAACCCTTGTGTTCATATGACCATTTCCAACCAAGAGAAATCCAGAGATACTATGCTTGGGTATAAACCAAAGATTTTTGAACATTAGAATACGTCTTAAATATATAATAGAGTCCCGAAACCGGAAATAATTCCCCCCAAAAGGGTGTGATGAGCCCGAATTCCCATCATCTCGACCAATGTGAGTTCTTAAGCATCGCTGGACAGACCATCCAGCGAACGCATGCCTTTGGAAAGCAGGTCCACCTGTCATCGGATACAAAACCGTTGGGCATTTTGAGTTCTACCCAAAACAAAAATGGTGAAGCCGACATGAATCTTTAACCAAGCATAACAGATTAAAACTAATTCCACTATGTTCCCCCTTTTACTCACAAGGAGGGCCAAGAAAGGTCATTAATTATTCATGGGATCATGAGATGATGCATTGATGGGGTTTTTTTTTTGTATTTGTTAAAATGTTTTACAGGTACTATACAGAACACCCTTCAATCCAATGGCATCAAAAAGGAACTCGCAAGTGCGCACTTCAGGCTACACGACGACCGAGCATCGTCACCAACAGAGGACCCCATCACCCACCCAACGTCTTCAACGCTGGGTCTTGGACGCGCTGATTGGAGAGTGCAACATGAACGGTACTCTCATAATGGTGGAGGCGACAATACACGCCCTCCAATATGCCAGAACTCAATGGTCGCCTGCCCAACAGTAGCTGCAAAGGCAGATCCAGACATCCCTAGTTGTTATCTCCAACTGTTTCGGGAGTCTATCCCCGGAATGTGACAATTCGTACCTCCCTTAACTTAGGTGGGTGGATGAGGCCGATGTTCAGGACTTCATCCCCACTGAATGGGGGCTTCACTCCAAGGCCCTCACCGAAAGATCTCGTCACAGTCACACCACGACCCAACATCCTCACGATCATGAGGACATAGCCCCGAGGATTGAGGCCCACGCTCCCCAAGCTCAAGCCCCTCAGACTGCCCGATGAGGGCGGCAAACTTACAACCAGGGACCGGTCATCACACTTTTCCATGAGGAGAAGCTCCACTACCTAGTCACATAGACGAATTACGAATAGGCACATACACATGTTCGTTCCTCCAAGTCCCACCTTCCAGATGTGGTGGCATCATACAAGCCATCGCACATCCCTGTTGATCTCCTTCATGCCTGTCGCTCACGCAGGACAACATCTACATGGTAGGAACCTCTCCCTGCCCAGGGTCGTGAATCCCACCAACCTGACATGGTGGAGACCCAACACCTGTTGTACCAGCTCCTAGATGATACTTTTGACGCCTACCATCCCAATATGGTGGCGATCAACAAAGCCGCCCACCTAGATGTGGCAGAAAATCATAGGCGGGCACGTATCCCTGCCAAAAAAGGCCTCCAACTCGATACGGTGGGAAACCAATATATGCATGGCTAGCTCCCTGTGGATGCAAGTAAAGTCTGTCATCCTAATGTGGTGGAAAACAGAGAGATAAACTGGCATATCCCGGTACAGGGGAAGATTCGTCCACCTGCCCTGACATAAGATAATTACAAATACCCACCGACCACCAGAGGACAAGAGCATGATATTCCTCCTCTGATATCGAAATGGGCCTTTATACCCGTTTCATCCAAAGATGTCTCTCTGCATATCCTAGCAATGATGGAGGAGTAGGTATCGATCCTAGATCATATCTTGCATACTTTCTAGAATGTAATTTCATTAGTGGCAACAATAAGGATTTGGGCCCGAGATCCTGTCTCCCCAATTGAGGTGACTCATCTAAGAGACAAGATAGCTGTCTTGGAGCAGATCTGCATCCCTGCTCCTGCCCAGGAGGGTCGCCGGCTATATTCCGCGATGCAAGGGTAGCCGGATCGAGCGGCATCACTCGTTCCAACTGGGGGACACTCGTCCATCATGGTGGATGGTCCAGAGCAGACATATATCCCTGCTAAAAGTCAAGTTGTTCGTCGAAATATCCTGGCAGCACCACGGGACCCAATTAGATAGGGACCCAGAAGTGATGGTTGTTTTCAACAGCAGATGGTCCCCGCTGCCCACAAAAAAGCACCCTGAATACGCTAAAGGCAGTTGGAAAATAAAGAGCGGGTTCATGACACTGCTCTGCTGAAAGCTGGGGTTCCCAAGGATGCTAAGCACACATCATAGGCTTAGAACCCTACCCACCCATTACCATATTATGGGAGTAGCCATAGCAGTTGCAAAGGTCCTCCCCAAAATGTTGCTACTAGTAGCTCTGAAGGTCCTCCCCAGAGCACCCGTGGGTGCCTCCCCCACGGTCATATAACGATCGATCAAGAGAGCTCCTCTTTTCATGCGAGTCACGGAAACCCTCCACGTGACTAGAAGATTGACCAACAAGAAGGTCCTGCGCTTGTTGCTGTCCACCCTGAAGGCCCTCCTCGGGATATACGCTACAAATACATTCCATGTAGTGGGACCATAGATTATGATAGTAGTCCTCGCTATCATAGTCGCAACTGTATAGGCCCTCCCCGCAGTGACATCACATCATGATAAGAAGGTCCTTCCCTTGTCGTGGCCTTCCCTGAAGGTCCTCCCCATGGGATACACTGCAACAAAACTCTGCGTAGCCGGGCATCAGATCACTATATTAGTCCTCACCGTCTTGATAACAGAGGTCCTCCCCGTAGAGACGTCAAGCAACGAGAATGCCCTCCCCTCATTGCGGTACATTCTGAAGGCCCTCCCCAGGGCGTGCCTCGCAAATATTCGTCCTTCAGCAGCTGTAATGGTAGTCCTCTCCATTACAGCAGCTTTGATGGTAGTCCTTGCCACCACGACCGCCATTGCGAAGGTCCTCCCCGTAGTGGACCCAAGCAATAAGAAGGCCCTCCCTTTGTCATAGTGTGTCTTGAAGGTCCTCCCCATGATGCACAAAGAACGTCAAGCCATGATGGTCATCCTCACCATGATGGCAGTTGTTGCGAAGGCACTCCCCGTAACAACACTACACAGCTAGAAGGTCCTCCCTTTTCTGCGACACACCCTGGAGGTCCTCCCCAGGGTATGCACTGCAAATGTCCTCTATGTAGTGAGGCATCATGATGTGATGGAAGTCCTCTCCATTGTATCTGCCATCACGAAGGTCCTCCCACAATGGAAAATCATATCAATAGGAAGGTCATCCCCCTGCCGAATCAAGCACAGAAAATCCCTATTATGCCGAGGAACTCAGAAGGACGAGATCAAGCATGTCAGATTCCCAGTTAGTCACCAACAACATCCTTTTAAATCGGGAAAAATTCCGGGGCCACATTAATCTTCTGAACCACTTCGGAATCGCCCACATGATGATTCAATTCCTACAGGTCCCACTGCCTCCGACCACACTGACAGTGAGCATCTCAGTTGGGACGAACATGTAGAGGAGTCACTAGAGGAGGAGTACACCGACATGTTGCACCTGAGGAAATGACTGGTTAAGAATGATATAACAGTTATGTTTTGTCATATGGACACCTCTTAGTTCGACATACCTAGAGAGTTGTCGGAAGAATGCGTGAATGACATCCTCCATAATATATGGACAACCATCCACCGGCTGAAATCTATCTTTCTACCCTATAGCGGATATGTAGACCATGTCAAGACAATAGGAGACCTCTTGCGTCACATCGACCTGGACGCTCTTCTGTCGGCACAACAATGGTGACCTGAGAAGGGTAAAGGAAACATAGAAATGGCTTGCCTCTGTGCGCTGTACCAGTTGCATCGCCTCATAGGTGATTCCCCGATAGGAGTCCATATCAAGGGATGGGGAGAACATAGAGCTCTGCATTTCACTCTGCTCCCTGCCCAGAACAACCCATTCGGCGAGGTGTCTTGCAATTTCATCACGTCAAGACGGCAATCGAGTGGTCTCTCTATTCAAGAAAGGCAGCACATCCAACAGAGTCGGGCCTTGGGTAAGTTCCAAGTGCATCAGGCCCGACAAGAACGAGCTATTCAAAAACTCCAGAATCAGGCCACTGAGATCATACAACATGTCTCTATCCTAAGATAGGCCAATCAGAAATCTTTTCCAACCTCCTCAGAAGGTATAGGTTCATAGAAGAACTCGGAACCAAACCTAGTTCACCCCCGAATGGGGGCACGCAAGGTCAGGCAGGTAGCAATAGCAGCAGCCACTACCGCAATCCAGGGTCAACCCTAGCCTGCAGGGATGGGGGAATTTTTAACAATTAATTCCCCCGTAAGACAAATAAAAATGGGAAGATACTCGATGTCCAAATAATGGATCCAACCCCAGCCCTCAGGGCTGGTGGCATTATTACCCCCTCAACAACATCCTCCTCTAAGAGAGTTAGTATTCTCTCGTCAAGGGAGGACAACAAGAAGAGGAGGTTCTCATATTATCCCATCTTTTGATTCATCATCCCCTCCGAGAGGAAGGCGCACCGTATGGTCTCATCAATGAACTCTCCATGTCACCCTTCATCAAGAAGTACGACAAAAATATCAGGTCACGAAAGGGAAGGCCAGCAGAAGACGCGAGAGATCCTCTTCCTATTTGGAAGATGAAATCTTCTCCTCCCCACGATATGTATCTATCAACGTCATAGAGGTTAACCCCATGGGTGACACCAGGGATGATGCAAATCAGGATGGATCGAGAGATGATAGTTCTGGTCAGGCTGTGACTCACAACGAACCACCAGGTGTGCACAACTGGAACCAGAGGGATGCCCTAAATATAGCCACCCCTTCAGCTAACCCCCCTCCACCTACCATGCGAGCTTCCAACAATGATAAGAACAATGGACTGGTTACCCTTAACCCGCCTCTTTCTCTCGACAAAAACTATCCACTCACACTCGAAGAGAGGTTCGATCGACAGGAAGAGGAAATGAAATAATTTAGGTGGCTTAACGCCGAGATACTCTAGAGGAAACATCTTATTGAAAACGCATCCCAAGAGGAGCCACATCCTGGACTCTTAGTATGTGCACCAAAAAGACCCAGGCTTACCCATCCAATGAGACGCCTGGTCCGTCCAACTACTTAAATGTGTATCCGGATGAATAACAAGACTTCCCTCCACTCAGGAATCAACCGGAGTGAGTACACTTGAACCCACATAAGGTGTCACAAACAGCACATGCACCTCAGGTGCCAACTGAGATAGATCCTCATGCAATGACTCGGGCAACACCTGCTCAGGACCGGGCCCAACAGGATGTAAATCAGGGTCTCACCAACACCATCGAGGCACTAAAGGCACTATTGGAAGTGATGGAAGGTTGACGCACCTCGATACAGCCAGAACGGAAACCCTACCCAGATTGGGTGAGCAACACACCACCTCCACTCAATTTTAGGAGCCCTATATTCCCTATCTTCATTGGATCAGGTGATCCGGAATAGCATTTGATGCAATACACATCCTATTGCAACCCAATTATGTGAACTCTGGAACAACAAGAAGTAGTGAAACTCAAATGATTCGTGCGGACCTTGCAAGGATCCTCCTTCGTCTGGTATACGAGTATACCAGCCTAGTCAATAAACTTCTTGGAAGACCTTCGGCAGCAGTTCTTGTTCCACTTCAGCTCGACGATGCCCAAAACAATGGTTAGTGACCTCGTGAACTGCAAGAAGATGGAGAACGAGAGGGTCTCCGATTTCATCTCTAGATGGAATGGCCTGACCTACTCTTTGAATAGGTCAATGCCTCAAGATGATTTTCTTTCCATATGCATTGACAATCTTCGAGATGTGCTGCGAACACCACTCACACCAAGGGAGTGCACCATTGGATTCTGCCACCCCTCGGCCATTGCCCAAAGAAGTGAGGACTCCCTACAGTGGTCCAATTTGAAGTCCCTAATAGCCTCATAGGCTCCTACAAAGAGAGAAGCCAGAGCTGAAGCATCCTCTGTCACACTCAATCCAGCCCATGTACCTGCTCCACCACTTAGGCCTCCATCAAATTGTCAAGGGCCCCCTGTGCATCAGTGGTCGCCTTCGCCCAGGTGGGACGATTAGAGAGGATCGAAATGGAACCAGTTTGAGGAACGAAGGAATAAAGTATACTCGTTTCGAGATGACCAAGTCTGTGACTAATTCAGTTCCGCCCTGAACTGCAAATTGCTCCGCCTCCTGGAGACGAGGAATCCCGAAGAAGTTGGACGTGATGACAGGATAGATTACTATCCCTACCATCGGATGTTTGGTCACAATATTTGGGAATGTTTCAACTTCAAAGACCTCCTGCAAAGGATGGTAGAATCCAGGCAGGTCGAGCTAGGACCACCCCCAGCACATGTGACGTATATTTCTACCACTGACTCCAACAAAGGGGAGGGGTGGAAGGAGGTCACCAGAAAAAAGGGGAAGAAATTTGATAACTGGATGACTTGTAAGACTATCAATCAATCCCAGGGCATACTATGAGGCCAGCTACGGTAGCCAATGTTTCCGCCAACAGCCCCTGATGTTGCACAACCAACAGTATCAGCCTCACAACCCTCCACAATCCAGTCATCCAGGCATAATCAAAGGAGTAGACAAGCGCAAGAGGAGCAGTCCATGACAAGGCCAAAGATATCCCTGACGTTTCCAGATGTCATTCCCTCGAACATGGCTCCATGGGCACCGACCCACAAAATGACACCATCATAGACAACCGACCAAGATGTCTTGTCAGAGGATGAGGAGCCAATATTTGGTTCAATCAACATCATCCATCTCATGGAATCTTCCCCTAACAAAGGGTATAGTTATGAACCCGAGTTCCAAACACAAGGGTCTAGGAAGAGGAATCACAGAGTCAGGGGATACCAGGGGAGACGCAGTCACAACCGAAACCAACCCTATAGTTGGAACCCGGCCCAAACCGTTAATATCACGGAAACTCATGGGAGATCCCTTCAACGGACTCAGCAGGAAAAAGAACATCCCTCCACATGCACAAGCGGCCACACAAGCCCCGTTATTCTGTGATACCCTTCAGAGGAGGAACAAGCACATATCCGCCTAGCGCGCACAAACCGACTGGTCGTGCCGGGTACCCAAAAAGTGGGAACATCGTCGACATCCGACCCCACGACAGGTCCCTCCATGTCACATACTCCAGCTTCCAAGCCGCCTGCTAAAAATCTCCCGCTAGCGGAGAAGCGTTGGCCATTGGAGCAAAAGTACGACATCCTTAAGAAGTTGGCATCCGTACCAGCCAAACTGTCCATCCTGGATGCTCGGAGTATATCATCCGACCTCAGCGAGGCGCTTATTGATCCCTTTCTCAGCCCCCTAGAAGTTTCAAGCCGAGGTTGTTGCCGCTGAGATTTATTGGACAGAGACTGGCCTGGCTGAATGTAATGCAGTGATTTCCTTCACCTATAAAGATGAAAATGCCATCATGCAAGGTCACATCAAACCATTGTATGTGTCCGGAACACTGAATGATATTTAGATCCATAAAGTCTTCATTGACAGTGACTCTGGAGTTATCCTCCTTCCTCTAGATACACTTCGTAGGTTGTGCTACAGTGAGGGTGATTTAATACCCGCGGCCACCACTCTTCTAGGTTACAAAGAGAGTGAGCAGAATCCGATGGGACAAATCAATCTAAAGACCCATTTTGGCGACCTTGTGGATTATTCCGAATTCATGGTGGTCTGGCAGAGCACAACATTCAATGCACTGATAGGAAGGTTGTGGATCCATAAGCACATGGTCGTTACTTATTTATACCACTAGTGTATTAAGTACTACATCAATGGGAAAAGTGGGACCCTGTATGCCGACAAGACCCCTTTCGAGCACTCTGAGTCACACTACGTTGACACTGGATTTCATGAGAAAAAGAAGAAGAAGCCTTTGGCATATGGTGTTGATTGAATCCCCGCTCCAAATGGTCTGTAGTGGTTCCTGATGACTCCCTCAGAAATATTGACAGAGACTACGTACTGCCCATCAACCATATTAAGAGCAGGGGTTCAATTCCGGACACAAACTCAACTGTCTTCATTACTTCAGCCACGACGGTCGAGCACAACAATGCGGGAACGTCTGCGAAACATCAATTTTGGGGCGAGTACTTGAGCGAGTAAACTCACATTGCCTCACCTCCAGACTCCCAGGAGCTCGATTCAAGAGCTCTCCCCCCGTCAGATCCAGAAGACGACGATTTGGGAGAAGAAGAGGAAGATGATCTCAGGGACTCACCTCCCTCATTTGAGGAGGGTATCTCCACCATGATGGACGAGCTCAGGGAAATAAACCAGGGTATCGAGGAAGATCTGATGCCTAATCTAATTAGTGCAGCCATGCCCCCCGAGGAGCACGTGGTATATACCTCTTTTCTGAAGAAACATCGGGATGTTTTTCCTAGAATTACATAGAAATTCCGAGACTTGATCCCGAAGTGGAAACACATCACTTGGGTCTTCATGAAGACCACCGGGGCTATAAACAGGCCGCCAGAAAGACACATCCCTCACATGCCGCCAAAATAGATGTTGAAGTTGATAAGCTAATTAAACCAGGCTTCATTCGGGAGGTCCAATACCCGATCTGGTTGGCCAACATCGTCCTTGTCAAGAAAAAGAGCGGGAAAATCCACGTCTATATTTACATTAGAGATCTCAATCGGCACTATCTGAAAGATGATTTCCCGGTCCCAATCACCGAGTTATTAATAGATGTGACGGCCAGGAAAGAAGCTTTATCCTTCATGGATGACTATTCTGGATATAATCAAATCAGGATGGCCAGAGAAGACGAAGAAGCCACCACCTTCGAACCCCCCAAGGTGTATTCTCTTATAGGGTTATGCCCTTTGGTCTTAAGAACGCTGGAGCCACAAATCAATGCGCCACGTATCATATCATTAAACCATTCCTGGGGAGATTTGTCGAATGTTATGTAGATGGCTTTGTGGTTAAATCAAGATAGCACTCAGATCACCTGTCAGACCTTGAGACCATCTTCAACAAAATTTGATAGAATAACCTGAAGATGACCCCTTAAAGTGCACCTTCGGGGTTACCTCCCATAAATTCCTTGCCTTTTTTGTATGCCATTGTGGGATCGAAGTCGACCCTGAAAAGGAAAAGGCTATCCTTGACCTACCTCCTCCCTGCAATCTCACTGAGTTGATAGGATTCCATGGACACCTAGCCTATATCAGGCGATTCATAGCCAACCTGGAGGGAAAATGTTTTCCCTTAACTAGGTTAATGAAAAATGGAGTCATGTACCATTGGACAGATGACTGCCAAGAGGCGTTTGATAGCCTAAAGATGTACCTCTTAATCCCACCGGTGCTCATGCCCCCAGTTGAAGGAAGACCTCTCCTCCTATACGTGCCGGCCCTAGAGCAGTCATTGGGAGCCTTCCTCGCACAAAAGAACGACGTCGGTAGTGAAAACTATCTCTATTACCTCAGTCGAACAATGATTGATGCTGAGACTCGATACTCATACATTGAGAAGAGCTTTTTAGCCTTAGTCTTCGCGGTTCAAAAGGTGCGACATTATCTGTAGCATCATACAGTCCATTTGGTATCGCGTAATAACCCGCTCATGTACATGTTAAACCCCCCAATGCTAACCGGGCGCCTATCCCGATGGGCAGTCATCCTGTAACAGTTTGACATCTGGTATGTGCCTCAGAAGGCCATCAAGGGTCAGGAATTAGTAGACTTTCTGGCAGAGCAGCCATCAGCGGTGACCACCCTATCGGACATTGAGCTACCCAATGAAGTCATCTTTGTAGTTCAAGAGGATCTCCCAACATGGGAAATGTACTTCGACGGCGCCTCCCGAAGCCCAACTGGGAAGAGGATGGAAGACCCCAAATTTAACAAGGTGGGCTTAGGGATAATACTCATGTCCCCTGAAAAGGTAGTCTTGCCATATTCCATCCTCTTTTTAGAAAGATGTATGAACAATGAAGCATAATTTTAAGTCCTCATTGCAGTCCTGGAACTCACACTCCAGGCACAAGTACAACACCTTAAGGTAAAAGGTGACTTGGAACATGTCATCAGGCAAGTCAATGGTGACTATTCTATCAATAAGGAGGATTTTATTCCTCTATTTTAATATGTACAAGGGTTAAGGGCGGAATTTCCCATGGAACCAACATTGACCTATATTCCTCGGTCACAGAATACACAGGCTGACACATTTGCCAATGCGGAGACAACCCTAGCCGACCCAGACCGGGATGAAATAGTCATCAGTATATCTCATCGCCGAATGGTCTTTCCATATGTTCAAGCTAAGATAGAGGAAATCCATGATTTCAGTCTCGTCTCTGAGCCGTATGCTCCCACCACAGGTTGGATGACCCCCATTGCAACCAACCTTCAACGGGGAGAACTTCCATCAGAGATGGTTGAACAAGAGCAAATACGGATAAGGGAAATCAACATTATCCTATATGGCAGCACATGTCAGCAAGAGGCCCTCAACAAATGAGGCCTTGACGAAGTCCTCCTCAGATGCATTGATAGAGAAGAAACTGCCGCCGTCATGACTAAAGTGCATTCCAGAGTATGTGGAGCACATCAGCGAGGCCCTAAGATTTCCCATCAGGTTCGGAGGATTGGGTACTATTGGCCCACAGTGACACGAGATTGCGAGCACATTACCATGAAATTCCACTCGTGCCAAATTCATGCCAACTTCATACACCAACCCCCTGTGTTACTTCATCTGGCCAAGTACTCCTGGCCATTTGCCGTCTGGGGAATGGATTTTTTAGGACAATATCCCCCCGCCATAGCCAAACAGTGGAAGTATATACTCACGGAAACCAAATTCTTTTCCAAATGGGAAGAACCCATACCCCTTAAGGAAGTCGCGACAAGAAGTATTGTCAACTTCGTGAAAACCAATATCATCACCAGATTTGGTGTCCCTCATACCATACTAACGAATAACGGCACCAACTTCTGCTCTGCTGAATTGGAGAAACTATACCAAGAGTATGGTATCAAGGCTAACCACTCATCCCACTACTATGCGGCAACCAACAGACAGAAAATGGATTTCAACGAGACCATGTCCAATATTCTCCAGAAAATGGTGGACAAAGACAAGAAGTCATGGCCGGATAAACTCCTCCATGCATTGTGGGATTATCGAACCATAATCTTCACAACTACTCGGGCTACCCCGTACTCATTGGTATACGGCACATATGAGGTCCTTCCCATTGAACTCCAATTTCCCTCACTCCGGGTTGCCATCTGTGATCAATTATCCAATGATGAGCAATCAGAAAAGCGGCTGGGTGAATTGGAATAGCTAGACGAGATGCGGCTGCACACTATGCACCATCTGGAAGTCTACCAGAATTGGATTGCACGAGCCTTCAATAAAAAGGTCCATCTTTGGTCATTCTTGTAAGGAGAATTGGTATTGGTATTCCAGACCCCAATGATACCTGGATGGAAACCTCCAAATCTGGAGTCCGAGTGGGAGGGACCATACGTGGTACACAAGGTCTACTCCAACGGAGCATATACCCTGATCTCTATGGACGGGAAATTCACCATGGCTCCTTCCAATGCGATATTCCTGATGAAGTACTTCTCATAGAGACCAGATATTTCCTTCGTCCTTACTGAACAAAGTTAAACTGCATGGATAATAAGGGATAATAAGAGTTAAGAATGCCCCCTTCCCCTCGTGTATGGGCCAAACCTGTACGGGGTGTATTCTTCATCCAAGCTGTATGACGTTAAACTGCCAAGCACCCAACGGTCCTAACTCTTGGTCCGTAAACAAAGAGCAGTTCATCCTCACCGCACGACGCTAAACTGCACGGACAAGAAGTTTTAAAAATTCCCTCTCCCCCCGTGTATAGACCAGACTTGCATGGGGTGAAATTTTTTCAGAAAACTACGTATGACTTGATTCCTGCCCTCGCAGGATACGTAGCAACGCCAGGGTCCCCAATTTGCGCCCAGCCATCCCAAAAAAAAGGTTTAAAATTTCCCTTTTCCCATGTGTACGGACGGGACCTGCATGGGGTGTATCCATCATCCTCACCGCATGACTTTAAACTACACGGATTTCAGAGAACTACATACGACTTGATTCCTACCTTCGCAGGATACGTAGCGATGCCAGGGTTCCCCGTCCTGGCCCAGCCACTCCCTAATTAAAGTTAAAAATGCCCCCCCCCGTGTATGGACCAGACCTACATGGGGTTTATTGTCATTCATAGAAGTACATGTGGCTTGATTCCTGCCATCTTAGGATGCATAGCGACACCAGGGTTCCTCATCCTGGCCCAGCCACCTCTAAAAAGAAAATGCCCCCTTCCCCCGTGTACGGACCAGACCTACAGGGGGTGTATTTGATAGAGAACTATGTCCGACTTGATTCTTTTCTTTGCAGGATATGTAGCAACAATAGGATCCCATCCTGGCCCAGCCACTCCCAAATGAAATAAAATAAATTTTAAACAATTTCCCCTTCCCCCGTGTATGTACCATCCCTGCACGGGATGTAATTCTTCCAAATAACTACATATGGGTTGATTCCCTCCCTCATAGGATACGTAGTGATTCCAGGGTTCCCCATCCTGGCCCAGCCCCTTGAATAAAAGAAAAAAATTCCTTTTTCCCCGAGTATGGACCAGACCGACACGGGGTGTACTCTTCATCATTACTGCACGACGTTAAACTACACATATAATAATATTTAAACAGTGCTCCCTTTTTCCCGTGTATGGGCTAGACCTGCATGGGGTGTATTTTTATTTCCAATCCATACGATGTTAAACTGCACGAATAATGAAATTTAAAAATTCCCCTTTCCCCCGTGTATGGACCAGACCTGCACTGGGTGTATTATCATCCTCACCGCACAACGTTAAACTACACGGAGTTCATTGAGAGCCACCTAAGATGTAATGAGAAACGAGGTGTAAATACTCCTTGCGCATTTGGATGCATCCTCCCTATACATCAGACCCCATGGCCTGGATAATTATGGATCTTTATAAACTTTCATGGCCATCAAAAGTAGAATGTTATCGACCCAGGGACACCTTTTTACGACTATGCATTCCATGCCCTCAGTGGCTCTGCATATTGATATCCCATGTCTCATCCATCAAAGGAAATATTTCCTTGGGCAGTACTCTTCCTAGCTCCGTACGCTTACCGGCCTTAGAGCCCCCGTACCATACCTTCTGATCAAGAATTTTATGGCATAGTGGTTTACATGTTCTTCCTCTGTTCACATCCAAAATCACCAGGGTATCCCTACCTGGTTAGCCTATGTATCCGCTCGTGGTTCACATGACGACCTGCATCTACGAACATCAAGCTAGGACTAGGCTACTATGACTCAACAGAAAATTGCAGTGAAGATGTTTCTTGTATGCTTGGACACTGTTATCCCCACACGCCGAACTCTGTACTATGAGAAGTCTCAGATTTTCATAATAATTCATGGCCATCAGAAGTGGAATGTTAACGACCCGAGGACATCTTTGTATGACTATGCATACCATGCCCTCAGCGGCTCTGCATAATGATAACCCCTGGCTCGTCCATCAAAGGCATGATTTCCTAGGGCAGTACTCTTCCTAGATCCATATGCTTACTGGCCTTAGAGCCCCTACACCACACCTGCTGATCCGGGAAACCTCAGAGTTACAGTTTACAACCTTCATCCCCACATTGTTTGGAGTATATCAGAGCATGGTAACTAAGTAATCCTTCGAGTGACTGCAGCAATAGTAACCCAATGGTCCAAGCTCTATGACAGCTAAACCAGGAGTACTTTGTCCTTACCGCACAATGTTAAACTTCATGAAGTGAAGGTACACCCCTGTGTGCAAAATAAACCAGTGCAGGGAGCTCTCTAATATTTAACAACAACCAGGGCCGAGTATGCCCGACATGCCCAGACATTTCCTTCCCAAATGACAGAATTCGTGGCCCAGATAATTGCGGATCCTCATAACCATTCATAGCCATATGAGGTGGTAATTTATCGACCTGTGGACACCTTTTCATGACTATGCATACCATGCCCTCAGTAGCTCTGTATATTAATATCCCCTAGCCCATCTACCAAAGGCAATATTTACATAGGCGACACTCTTCCCAGCTCCGTACGCTTACCGGCCTCAGGATCCCCATATCATTTCTCCTAATCCAAGAATCCACGAAGCCATAATTTACACCAATAAAACCCTCTCCACATCTGGGAATGCCGAGATGTTCGAGGCTAGTTGAATTATGATTAAGATAGTCCTTTGCCACTATGTACTTGCTGGATGACGTTAAACTTCACGGAACAACTTGGCCACTTGGCATAAAACTATAGAGACCAAGAATTAACTGTCCTGGGAAATTCCTTCAACTACACGCATTTTCACTGGTTTAAAAATTCACTCTTCCATGCTGCATGACATAAAACTACAAAACATCCTTTAAAAATGCTCCACATCTTTACCGCATGACGTTAAACTACATGAAAATCATCCTTGCCGCATGATGTTAAACTGCTTGGAGTTCATCCTCACCACATGACGTTAAACTGCACATGCTTCATTGAGACCCACCCAAGATTTACGGCGAAAGGGGAAAGGAATACTCTTGGCACATTTGGATGCATCCTCTTCATACACCAGACTCCACGACCCGAATAATTGCGGACCTTCATAACCACTCATGGCCATCGAAGGCGGAAGTCCATCGACCCGTGGACACCATTGTACGACTATTCATACTATACCCTTAGCAGATCTGCATAATGATAGGCCCTGGCTCATCCATCAAAGGAAAGATTTCCCCAGTTGATAATCTTCCTATCTCCGTACACTCACCGGCCACAGTGCCCCCATGTCATATATCCCGATCCAAAAATTTATGGAGCAGTGGTTTACAAGTTCATTCCCCACCCACATACATGTATTTCCAGGGAACCCCTGCCCGATGAGCCTATGTATCGGCATGTGGTTCGCACGACAATTTTCATCTACAAGCATCAAGCCAGAATAGGGTTACTCTGACTCAGCAGGAAACTACCGTGAAGATGTCTCTTTTGTGCTCAGGAAAACATTATCCCAATGTGTTGAACAATGTGCTATAAGCAATCCCGAATTTTCATAATCATTCATGGACATCAGGAGTGGAAAGTTATCGACCCGTGGACACCTTTGTATGACTATGCATACCATGCCCTCAGAGGTTCTGCATAATGATAGCCCCTGGCTTGTCCATCAATGGCAAGATTTGCTCAGGTGATACTCTGTTTAACCCCATACACTTACTGGACTCAAATCCACCATCTCATCTCTCCTGATATGGGAAAACCCAGAGTTAAAGCTTACACCTTCATTCCAACACACTTTTTCAGAGCATGCCAGAGCATCCTAACTCAATTGCCCTCCGAGTGATTGTAGCAATAGTCTCCCAATGGTCTAAGAACTATAACAGTTAAACTATGAGTACTTCTTCCTTACCGCATGATGTTAAACTACACAGAATGTAAAAAATGTCCATCGTCCTTACCGTATGATGTTAAAATGCACGGACTCCGCCTTTACAACATGACATCATACTGCACGGTCAAACTCTTCATGAGTCTAGCCATGGATAGTGGTTTCCCCCCTCCTCGGTGTAATGGAAAGACCTGCACAAACTACCACCTCACATCAGCGTGGGTAGGGATGACTTTAACCTTTCCCAGAAATTGTACCAGGACATTTTTCTCTTGTCCAGAAATCCTCTTTTCATAAACCATAATCTACACCCAGAAGGAGCCGAACCCTTGTAATCCACCCCTAGTAGTCCCGAATCACAACTTCCCTAAAGTTTCACTGCTATTGGAAGAATAAAATCATTTACCTAAGGAAACCTTTGCATGACTGTGCATACCATGACCTCAGAGGCTCTGCATATTGATCCCCCCTGGCCCGTCTACCAAAGGAATGATTTCTTCAGGCAATGCCACTCTCTGTACACTTGCAAGCCTCTGAGCGCTCATATCCATTCAGAAACCCTCTAAGCTTCAGTTTACTGTCCCCTTTAACAACCCTGCCTGAATATGGTGGAACGTCTCTGACAAGATTACTGAGGACCAAGAGAATCCATTCCATTCTAGATGATGTCCCAGCTGCATGACATTAAACTGTGCCTAGCCCAACCGTCCTTTACACAAGATAAATGCGTAGGACAGGAACCTTGCTTCCACACTCCTGATTGATACAGATGTTCTCAAAACCTTTCAGATGTCAAATAACCTTTCCAAGCTACCCTCTATAGTTTTCATAATTCTCCAAGACACCCATGGTGGTTTCCATAAGCTGGACTTTCATGAAGTCCTATGGCCATCAGAAATGGTGAGTCATTGACTTAAGGACAACTTTGCACGACAATGCATACCATGCCCTCAACAGATATGCATATTGATCACCCCTGGCTTGTCTAACAAAGGAAATATTTCCTTAGGTGATGATCCTCCCACCTCTGCACGCTGATACAGCTCCCATGCCTTGAGACATGCCATGCATGTCATTCAAATCTAAACACACTCTCCACGTGTGTCTTAAGGACACCAAGACATTTTTTTAATCAACCAAACCTCATTAGGGCCCTTTCCCCACTATATTTGGTCGAAGATGTTCGGCCTAAAACATCAGTATTGGTAGTCTTGATGGAGGGACATTAAACCGCTCAGAAAAGAGGCACAAAGAATGTTAGGCCAAAAACCCGAAAAGGGTGACCTAAGAAAAAGTCGGGCCACACCCACTGGGTTAACACTAAATGATCCTCAGAAAAATTAGGGAATTAAAAGAAAAGAGAAAAAGTTTGTGGGGGGTTTTTTAATAGATTTCTCGTAATAGTAAAACTATGCTCGCTGGACCACATGGTCCAGGTAAAAGATAGAGTTTTTTTTCCTAAGTTATGATAAATATTGATTTAGTGAGTTGTTATTTACAAAACAATTGTTCTACTAACAATCAAATTTTACAATGATAAGTGATCGACAGAGATTGTATTCCGTTCAAACAAAAAGGGAGGACATCCACAAGCTGGGGTCTCTCCCTCACAAAAAAAGGAGGGGTATGTAAAATAGAGAGTACAAGAATGGCTCTGATAGTCATTAATGAGCCTAACTCGCTCTCTCCACCAGATCAGCGACCGTGCGGCAGAGGTCGTTGCATGTCTTCTCCAGTACGACCTTCTCCCTGGCCTCAACCTCGGCCACCAAATGAGTATGCTCCAATTTTGTTTAGAGATCGTTGATCCATTTTCTGGTGACTTCAAGACAACCAGTCATTGCTGATAACTGATCCCTTAGCATCGCTGCCCATTCTTCACATTCGTGAAACTCGGAGGATAGGATGGCCACCTGATCTCGAGAGATCGCCTCCTGTGCTATTAGCTGATGGAGTTGTATCGTGGATTCCTCCAGGGATCGAGTCCCGCAATGAGCGGTAGTGAGGTCAGAAAGTTTGTGTTCACCAGTGGAAACATCCTCACAGGACTTTACAACTTGGAAAGCAAGAGAATGGAACTGCTGATAGTCAACTCCACCGGACCCCAAACCCAGGAGGAGCTGTCGAAGGGATTCGGTTTTAGTTTCCATTTTGGACAGGGGAGTTTCGGTGACAATCTCGGGAATCCGGGGCCAGGCCCACCTGTGTACTGCTCGATGATCCTCCATGACATGAGAATTTTTGGTATCCTCACTAGAAGGCATTAGAGTGAAGTCTGGCAATGCGACCAGCACATGAATGTGCACGCTAGACGATGGTTCCGAAGATGGATGACCTGAATCTTCTAACCCCGGTTCGGGATTGGCAGTCAAGTTTCTAATACCGGTATCAATCGGAAAAAATTCAAGAATTGTCTTGATGGGACCTGAATCCATAGGGTCATCCTCATCTGAGTCCAAGAAGGTTGGGTTCATCTAAACTTCGGCCGCAGAGAATATGGGAGGGGAAAATCTCCTAAGTCGCTTTGACAGATGAGCCATCAGTTGGTCCTCCCTCAGAGCCGATGAGGAAGGTGCGGTAAGCATAGAAACCGCAATGACTCTTGACTTGGGATCCTACTAGACAGCCTTCCCCAGGATCCCATTGGGGTAATGTTTTACCCACATCCTTGTGTACTCCAAGGATAGGCTGGTAGCCGCTCCCGTATCATGCAATGGAATGCTTGTGTTAGATCCCTCCCACATCAGAATCAACCACAATTGATGGAGAGTGGCTTGGTGTAGTCCCCGAGCCTGAGGAGGAGGAAGGAAAACATGGATCTTCATACACCCAAACTGGCGGGAAAAACTATGTGGGGCATACAACTTGCATAGATAAATGTCGTCGGTTCATGAGGAAAAAAACCCATCCCATAGTGAAATCACGTAAGAGTTCTCCTCCAAGCTCCCCTGGTGGTTATCAACCGCAACGCCGGAAGGGGAAGGGTAGGGAGTGAAGGAAAACTAATATAAATCACTCAGAAGCTCAATGACATCATCAGAACTGAGGGGATTTAGATGAACCCCAGCTATATCAAGCAGGGTAGGCCGAAAAGTATGATGTGGGATGACTGTGTTATGAAAATACTCATAAAAGTGGCAGTGATCCTCTATCCAGTCGTATAATAACTGAAATGGCCCACTCAGACGGTAGGGTGACCACCCTCTTTCATGTGACTCAACAGTTCGTAAATATGAGCCAAAGTGGGCATGGCTAAGTTCACCGGGCGATCCTATGCCAACTCAACTGCCATTATCAAGGTGCGAGCTCTGATGCTCGGATTGATATCCCGAGAAGGGAATATCCAGCCGCTTAGAAACATAGAAAACAAACATGCTAGACGGAGCATAGGCGGCACATCGGGGCGCACATCATAACCCCATGAAAGGTAGTCTCCCACCTCCAGAACCGCCCAGTAGGAACCTGCGGTGGTTCGTGACTGTTGAGAAGGATGAGTCTTGGGGCACTTGAACCTCATCATCGGACCAGTGGTGTTCAGAAATAACCCTATCCAGGTGCTATATGGAATAAGAGAGCGGGAACGCATGGCCTAACCCAGTGATTTCTCATCCATAACCCACAGATACTTCTCCAACGAAGGCACTTGTTCGACGTCATCCCACTCACTAGGAGTGGGAAGGAACTCGTCATACATCTCAGCAATAATCGGGAGCCCTCCCAATTGATAGATGTCCCACAGAATAATGCCAACTTCACCATGGGAAAGGTTGAAAGTATTAGTGCTTGAACACCAGCGACTGAGCAGGTTAGGCAGGATCAATGATTGTGGGTAAAAAAAAAATTGTGATGCCCATACGGAAGAGTACAAATTGACTGCTTCTAGGGACTCGGGAGATTCCCAAAAATGATGATGATCCTCGAAGGGCCAGGCCCAGTCATTTGAGAAGAGCCCGCCGAACCGAAGATCCAACCTAGGAATCCCCCCTGCGTCAGGATCCATTCGATCAAGGTTGATAAAAGAAGTGTAATTCTTGATTAAAAATTCTTGAGATGAGTGTTGTGTGTACTGATCACTTTGGGACCAAGCAGAGCCTCTCAAAATGAAGGTATCTTTCAGATCAAGATCAGAGATCATCTCCCCCAATGGGGTAAGGCTCGCCTGAACGCTCTTTGGTATCACTTCCAATAAAGGAGACGGAAGACCCGAGAAAGTATGAGGGAAAGGGACGTCGTATTGAAGACTGAAGCTGTAATGAGGAAGCCGATTTGATAGTGGAATACCCAGGAGATCAAGAGAGAGTAAGCCTTTAAAGAAACCGTCATCATGAATGATGGACTGAATAGGGTCCTCTTTGATGTTTTCTACTCTGCGAATCATGGTTGTACGTCTCCTTGAACCAATTGGGAGAGGCCCAGTAGTGGGACTAGTCACAGGACTAGGAGGAACCATACTTATCTTCTCCCTGTGCCATGGAAATCATGGAAATGGTTAGTCCAAAAAAATAAAACTTGGACAAAATACCATGTATTTGTAAAAGATTCCATCCAAGCCTCATAATGAAATCTGCAAGGTGACCTCATAGGTTGGTTCACGATGACATCATCCCGTGAACCAACCTTATGCAGAATGCATCAATGGTACCTTGGATTGTAGTGTGTTGGCCAGAAAACCGTGAAACAGGCTGCCTCGTGGTACCTCAGCTCCGAGAATTAAGCGTTTACGTTCGGACTTAAAGTATTTTTCAAAGTTTGGATCATTCTGGTCCATGGACCATTTGAAACCACGTAGAAATTTCCTACGTGGCCTATCATGACTCACTTTTTAATAAATTAAATGTATTGGTTCGCGGCTGAAAAATTTTCCCACGGGTGGAGGCAGCCGCAAACGAAGAATGGTTCACGGAAGCAGTAGCTAGTTTGCACATGAAGCGTCTCGAGAAGGAACGACCACGCGCAGACAGAAACGGAAGAAGATCTGGCTTCACGGAGAATCCGGTAATAGAAAAATGAAAGGCCCCCCATATTTATTGGTGTGGTCCCCCACTGGGTCCACACCCATACCGCAAACCCTCCATGTTTCAGGACCACTCTACATCGGAATAGACTCCTCTTCATTCTGATCGGACCCCATTCCGATTGGGGGCATCTGTAGGGTCCTGAAAAATCCACAAAAGATGATAATAATACCCTTCATTAGAGAGGGGATTTTTACCCAATTCCCTTCAATGAATTGGGCAACAGAAGGAGTAAAATACTCAAAATTGGTAAAGGACTAACCGGTCTGCATACTGGCTCAAGTGTTATGCGGCTTGTTCAGCGAACCGCTCAGCTCCACGGACCATCCTCATTCGCGAGATGGAGGTGGAGATCCTCTGTGGGCGCGAAGCAGGATAGGAGCAGAGCCGGTCCACCATCACGTTCCTCCCTATCTTTGATCTGTGTCGACCGGCTCAAGCCGCATCCTCTGTCATTCGCAGAATGGAGGCGGAATCCTCTGCGGCTACGAATCACTCTCTGAGCTCGTTTGGTTCGTGGGGGAGATTGTTTGGTTCGTGGGGGAGATGCGCTCAATTCCCCTCGTGAGTTGCGAATTGACCGATTCATCCGTGAATTGGGTTTTTAGTCATGGGCCTCCGCAAAAGGTTCGGCATTACCATAGATAAATCATTTTCCCCGCTCTATAAAAGGAGACCGAGGGGAAGAGAAGAAAAGGGAGAAGAGATCAATCAGATTCGGGTGGAAGGATTTTGAAGGAAGACATAGGATTTTGGAAGTTCTAGTTCACGAACTAAAGCAGGTATGAACCTGGGAACGAACTAATAAGGGACCCAAAATGAAAAATAACATGGTGAACTATGAACATAAAATTATAAGGAAGATAAAACTGTGAACCATGGTCCATCCACAGATGCACTCCCCGCGGACTAGGAATTTATGCCTCTTTTCCGATCAGCCACACATCGTAGGACCCTCCTACACGGTCGAAGCCCCGACCAACAAGCCTCTAGCTGGCATCGCCCTTGGCCGCCGCTTCTTACATAGAACCCTCCGTGGACCACCCTGGTTCACGGATCGAACCTGAAGGTGTGAACCACCATGGTTCGCGAATCGAACCCGAAGCCGCGAACCACCTTGGTTCGCGGATCGAACTTGAAGCCGTGAAGCACCATGGTTTGCAGGATTCCTATCAGTCCGCGGACCACCCTGGTTCGCAGACGGCTTCTCCAACCGCGTAGAATTTCTCTACGTGAAGGGCGCCACCACCCATACCCCTGTGTGGCCTGCCAAAATCGTTGGAGGTCCCGTTCCCCGAGCCGCATAAAATCCTTCCGATCCGGCCTGATCCTCCATGACTCCCTCACTGGCCTACTCATCGGCCCCAAGCCGAGGCCTCTACCAGAGCCACCAGATCCGTGTGGTGTAACCCTTAGGTGCATCAGCACGCCGTTTTGAGTTCACATACCCTCGGTAAACAGGGGCGAAGGGGTTGCCCCGATCCTTGAGCATATTCCCGAAGCATTCATGAGTTCACATTCCCACAGTAATATGGATTCTAAGCTCGGGAGCCACCTTTTATGACCCTCCACTTGTTGGGGCTGGGGTACTTCTCCCTTCTTCTAAGGGTAGTAAAATACCCATCAAAAGGAATTCCCCATGCACTTCATTACTTCACCCAGGAACAAGATAGGTGGCGGGCACATGAGCGCCTCTTTCCCTCTCCCACTACGCTTTATCGCCATGGGAATCTATCACGGAGTAAGCCATGACTTTCTGGGCCACCCTCATGCGTAATCCCCACTCCACTTTTCATGGACGCAGCTTTTGCGATGTGATCCTTGCGTTCCTACTGCCTCTTGTTTCTCACCCCGAGCAAGACTCATGTGGGATAAGATTAAGCATCAACCATGACATCCTCTTATGGGCCTCTTCAGAGTGTAAGCCCCAATCCATCACTCTGGGCTTCCTCAGATCATAAGTCCCAAGCCAATGCATACTACGAGTACTTTGATTCTCTACCACAGGGATACGTCAGAAGCATCCATGAGGTTCAAGCCCGATCAACAGCGGACCCCCGGGTCCACCTTCACGTCGGTTCTCTGACGCTCCCATTCGAACTATGCGGACTTTGATCCCTGTCTCCTAGGCAGGGTATGTAAGAAGCCTCCATGAGGTTTAAGCCCAAAATTCAGGTCGATCCGACTATCTTCACATCGATTCACCGCGCCACTCCTAGTACCGAATCAATGAGTCCTGACTCCTTGTGGTCATTAATCCAACGAGGGATGATAAACCTTGGGCATAAATGATTTTGAACCCCTGTGTTCAGCTGACCATTGCCAACCATGAGAAATCCGTGGATACTATGCTTGGGTATAAACCAAAGATTCGCGAACATATGAATACAACTTAAATCTATAAGAGACTCCCGGAACCGGAAATAATTCCCCCCAAAAGGATGCGATGAGCTCGAATTCCCATCCTCTTGACCAATGTGGGTTCTTAAGCATCACTGGACAGACCATCCGACGAATGACTGCCTTTGGAAAGAAGGTCCATGTGTCATCAGATACGGAACCGGTGGGCATTTCAAGACCGACCCGAAACAAATGTAAAACTATTTAACTAAGAGTTAAATCTAAAAGATATGGTAATATGGTGTCCTAAACCTGTCTAAAACCTATTTATTTAGAGTTTTTTGACCTATCCACACCTTTGCCTCGAAATAAATCATTTTGGATCTTTATAAATAGAATATGATTTTATTATAAAATAATATTTAAATATTTTCCTAAGGTTCCCCTCACCCCTCTTATAAAAGGGAACTTCCCATTCTCTCAAATTTACACCTTAAAATCCATTTGGCTCGGAAAAAGCCTACCCAAATATCCTCTCAACATCCTCCCTTCATCCTAGAGTCCTTCCTTTGGTCATAAAGCCAACATAAGGAGCCCATTCGATCAAATCAAAAGAAAGAACCTAAAGAAGAGGTAAATATGTCATCACCTCTATCAAGTTCTTTTCTTCTTCCACTTCCTCTTTCGTTGTGGTTTCCATTAAAAAATAATAACTCTATTATATTCTATATAATTTGAAGTTATTTTAAAAATTTTAAAACCATATAAATTATTCTATCCATCTTATAAATGACAAAGTCACCATACGTGCATACGTACGGCTTACAGTCTCCACGTCGTGGTAAAGTTTGTTATTCAAACACTTCATTTTTTGGATCGGTATAATAATTAGTATAACTGATGCAAATAATATATATAACATGATAATGATTATATATATATTATATACCATCCAGTTATATATGATTTAATTATCAAAATAATGATATTGTCGCTCGTGCGTACGTACGGATTACCGTCTCCATGAACACGACGAGATTTATTTCCCCATCATAACCATTCAAGAATAATTTTCAATTGATGATGTTTAAGAAATTAAAACCATTTTAGATATAAATTAAATACTTCATATCCATAAAAAACATGACTTATGAAACAAAACATATAAAAGAAAACTAATCATTTAACACCCGAAACGATGATACTACTAAAATATTATTAACAAATAAACATTACAAGATCATATATGATATCATATTTATGTATATGATTCTTTTATAGTATAATAACATTTTTTAACATTTATACCGGAGGTTAACATACCATTGACTAAGGAAAAGTACAAGGTCATGGTTAATTTCAAAATCTCTTTATTATCCAAGGTTGTTTTTAGGTAATATCTACTAGGACCTCTTTATCATCAACATCCATGT
This sequence comes from Viscum album, assembly GCA_963277665.1. NCBI lineage: Eukaryota > Viridiplantae > Streptophyta > Magnoliopsida > Santalales > Viscaceae > Viscum > Viscum album. The sequence goes on from OY728137.1 coordinate 837,057,478, forward strand.
TTCTTAAAAATGCTTTTGAAAAACATTTTTACTATTTACTAGACTATGGGTTAAATTCAATTATACCCTTGTTTTATTTTGATAAAATGGTTTGAATGGAATCTTTCCATTATTTTCCAAACTTTGTATATTATGACGTCTTCGACTAAATTAAGGTAAGAATGCATTTTCCTAACTTATACAGCAGGTGTGGGTATTTTCTACTATTATATCATCATCGAAGCTTCCCATACAAGATTATAATAATATTTTCAAAATAAATGTTTTTTTAATTAGGTTACTTTTAAATTATATCAAAATATGAAGAGATATTTCTCAACAAAATGTTTTGATTTCATCTATGTCAACATAATTTGATGGATTTTAATCATATTTGAAGTTGTTTTATTATGATCAAAATCATACATATTGTATTGAAGGTTTTGTGATATGTTTGACTATGGTTGTGTTATTTTTACACCATTAATGGTTTATGGATAAATTATTGACATTTCTTAAGCATGTTTTAATACGAATGTTTATGTTATGTTTAATCCTTTTCATATGAGGAATGAATTAGACTTAGTAAGTGACGGGTGGATCCAGTTATAGCTCCTTGATGAATCGGTAGGTCCCATGAGACAAACAAGTGACCTGACCCAAGGCCTTGACATAATCATATTTTTAGTCTTGGCACAAGGCTTTGACTATGTGGTTATGAAGTCTGGCATTATGCATTCCACCACTCTGAAAGTTGCGATTTATATTGCATGTGATTATTCTACTAGTAGAATATAAATGTGAATAAGTAAATGGAATTATTTTATTTTATCTTTTCCATATTTTAATAAAATTTAAGTTTAAAAGGCTTTTGTTTTATTCGTATATATTTCCTTAAATGTTTAGGTTATTTATGAATGTTTCCGCTATATTGTTCTCCTTACTGAGCATCTGAGCTCACCCTTTTCTATGTTTTATTTTTTCCCCAATGTGAAAAAGTATTTTATGGTTGTCCTGTAGAGATAGTCTAAAGATATATGTGTGATCAAGAGGGGAAAATGTTTTTTTTGTATTTATTTCATGATGTTATGTCAAAATTGTGAATGTATCTAGTAATTCTAAGGTTACTAAACCGATTGGTCTTTCGGGACATGATTTCTTGTATCATGTCAATGTTATGTAATAATACACCTACTATAGGTCACTGGGTTTATGGTGTTACAATTGGTATCGGTAGAAGTTTAGTACAAACCTTGGAAACTAGATTTAGATAAACTATGATTAGAGAAAATTACACTAAGATAGACTTTGAGGATTGGTATAAAAGAACATCCTAGAATTTGGGTAATGTAAAGATTTTCTATATTTTCCAATCAATAAATCCCTATCTGGATACGAGTAGGTCAAGGAGACTCTATCAAAGATTTACCTAAGATAGAAAACTCCGACAAGTAGTTTTAGGATTGACTCGGGGTATCCTGATACATGACAACGGGCCATGCTGCAATTTTGGTTATGACACTCCTGTGGGATATGCTTAGGAAAATGAACATTTTCTTTACAAACCATTATGACGTATTTATGAGTATATGCCTCTTCAAAGAAACCATTTTTTATGATTATGGATTAAATCCATAAATTTTTCAATTTATGATTAGTGTTTTACAAGTTTGGAATTATGTATTTTGATTCATAAACTAATCTTTTATATTCCATTGTTAAGAGATGGAGCCTAGTGGAAGTAATGGAAACCGTATCAATGCACATAATCCATGTAGGGATTTTCCTCCTACTCAGGATAATTATAGTGGAGCTGGTGACACAAATGGTGTTGATCATCTTATCACAATTCTAGGACAACTCACTCAGGTTATGAATAATATCCTTACCCGTATGGAGCACCATGACCCACAACGCGGAGGATAAATGTTAGAATTCATTGTGAGGAAACAACCACAATATTCAATGAGATTAAAAACACATTAGTAGCTGAGAAATGGATAAATTCCTTAGAGAAAAATATGTCACGCTTTGGGGAGTAGCGAAAGGGAAAATGTTTTCATGGAAGTTTATCGCCTCACGATAGATTCAGATCAATGGTGGTCATTAATTCAAAACACAATGGAAGGAGGAGAAATATAAAACATGGAATAGAGGGATTTTAAAGATATTTTCTTAGAAAAATACGTTCCTCATGACTATGGAGTGGATATGGAAAGGAAATTTCTGAGTCTGAGGAAAAATGAGGATGATAATGTTGCAAAGTATGAGGCTATCTTTACAAGGTTAGAAAGGCATGGAAAAAAATTTATATGTAACTCAAAGAGTAATATTGATTGATTCATTGATGTGTTAAAACCATTTCTTCATCGAACATTAGTCTCACAATCCATCTCATCGTACAACTATATTGCCTCATGTGCTATCAAGATAGAAAAGGAATTCTCTATGTCTTATGACTTTAAAGAAAAACAAGAGAAGAAGAGATCTACTAATCACTCTGGAAATGGAAATATGGGGAAGTAGGGAAAGGTTGAATATCCATCCAATGGTAAATGTGGGAAGAAACACCCCAGTACTTTCTTGATGGGAATTAGAGTCTGTTACAAGTCTAGTGAAAAAGGTCACCAAGATCATGATTCTAATGGAACGAAAGAGGATGTCTATTTTGAATGCTACAATTGAAGAGAAAAGGGACATTATGAAAATTAATGTCCTAGGAACGAAGGGAACTTACATCAGAAATGGCCAAGGGAGCAAGGTAGGGGTTATAAAATCACTACTGCTGAGGTTGAAGCTCGGAAAGACGTGGTGGCAAGTAATGTAGTGGTTTCTGAAAGTTTAGACAATGCTTTATTTCATTCTGGATCATTAAATTGTTTCATATCTTCCCAGTTTTCTATGAAAATTAGATATTTTCATTTTGACTTAACAGGGGAGCTGTCAGTCAAAAATACCAAGGGAATTATCATCACAATAAGGTTTTGTGAATTAGTTCCCAATAGGGCATATAAATGTTCTTTATCTGCTGATCTCATTGTCATACTCATGATTTAATTTGATATAATCCTCTGACTGGATTGGATTTTGGACCATGATGTGAAAATTTATTATAAGAAGAAGGAGGATACAATTTTCGATGATGATAAGAAGTACCTTATCATTAGAGCAGAAACGGCAGCACCTGATTCTTATCTAGATCCACCCCCAAAAGATATAATAAATTCAAATATTAGGGAGGAAGAGAATGAAATAATTATGGGTGAGAAAAATAATGTTTGAATAGAGGAGATACCTATTGTGCAATAATATATTGTTTTGTTTCAAGAGGATTTACGTGGACATCCTCCAAAATGAGCAATTGGGTTTTCCATTGATTTAATTCCTGGTTCAAGGCCCATATCGAAGACCCCTTATGGAATGGACACTGTGGAATTAGTGGAACTAAAGAAAAAAGTAGAGTAATTGATTAATAAGGTATTTATTCTTCCTAGTGTTTCTCCTTGGGGAGATCATGTCCTTTTTGTTAAGAAGAAAGATCAATCTATGAGGTTGTGCATTAACTACAGGGAGATCAATTCTATAACAATAAAGAACAAGTATCCCCTACCTCGCATTAATGATTTATATGATCGATATCATGGAGGTCAATATTTTTCAAAGATTCACCTTAAATTTGGATATCATCACTTGTGTATGAATGATGAAGACATTCCGAAAGTAGAATTTCGAACTAGGTATGGGCATTACGAGTTTATAGTAATTCCTTTTGGGCTGTCTAATGCACCCTCTATTTTCATGGATCTCATGAACAATTTTTCCAAGGAATATCTTGAGGAATTTGTAGTGGTATTTTTTTGATGATATCTTGGTATACTCCAAAAGCTACAAATATCATGAAAATCACTTGTGCATTATCCTAAGGACACATAGAAGAAATAAATTATATGGGAAATTAAGCATCTGTGAATTATGGCTTCAGTTGATTTCTATTCATGGCTATATTGTGTCTATGGATGAAATATCTCTTGATCCCTCTAAGATAAAGGAAATCCAAGAATGGATAGCACCGGTTAGTGTAACTGAGGTAAGCAGTTTTATTTGTTTATCAGATTATTATCGCCATTTTGTCCAGAATTTTTCCCGATTGGCTAACCCATTAACCAAGCTAACAGGTAAAGGGGTTAAATTTGTTCAGAAAAAAGTGTGTGAAGAATGTTTTGATGAACTAAAGGGAATATTAGACAACACTCTTATATTGAATCTACCATCAGGTAATGATGGGTTTGTTATTTATAGTGATGCTTTAAGGAAAAGACATGGTTGAATCCTTATAAAGAATGATAGAGTTATTTATTATACATCACGACAACTATAAGTTCCTGAGAAAAACTATCCAACTAATGATCTTGTGTTAGATTCTGTAATCATTTCTCTGAATATTTGGAGAAACTATCTCTATGGTGAAAAATGTGAGATTTATACTGTTCACAAGAGTTTGAAGTATATTTTCTCACAAAAAGAACTGAACATGAGGCAAAGGAGATGGATTGAACTACTCATGGATTACGATTGCACAACACACTACCACCCAAGGAATGAAAATAAGGTGGAAGATGATTTGAGAAGAATGGATCATATAGTTTTGAACAAGATGAGAGTTGAAAGGGTGCCTATTTTCATTTATCTGGTAAATATGGATATGGGAATAACCATGGAATATGAAGCATCATTAATTTTTCAAATGGTTTCCATACCATACTTACTAGAAAGGATAAAAATTTCTCAGACTAATGATGAGGAGTTTCAAAATAAGCTTAAAGATATAAATTATGGGAGATTGAGTAACTTCCTATATGAAGATTGAATTTTTAAATTGGGGAAGAGATTTTGTCTTCCCGATATACCCGATCTAGAAAGAAAATTGTTGGATGATGCTCAGAGCTCTAATTTCTCTATACACCCTGGGAGCACCATGATGTATAGAGATTTGAAATAAAATTTTTGGTGGGACAACATGAAGAGAGAGATTGATGATTTTTTGTCGAGATGTATGGTTTGTCAACAAGTGAATGCTGGAAGACAACATCCTAGAGGAGTCATGAAACCTATTCCCATACCAGAGTTGAAATGGGATAATACTATGATGTACTTTTTCATGGAACTACCAATGAATCCTAGAAGGAATGATGCAATATGGGTCACTATTGATCATCTTACCAAGTCATCACATTTTATTTCTATAAGAGAATATTTACCACTTGAACAAGTAGCACGAATATATATTAATGAAGTTTTAAGACTCTATAGTGTACCCCTATTCATTGTTTCTGATCACGATCCTCATTTTTCATTGAGATTTTGGAGAAGTCTTCAGAAGGCCTTGGATACTGAACTTTTTTTGAGCACTGCCTACCACCCTCCAACTAATGGAGAATCAGAATGGTCTATTAAAACCATGGAAGACATGTTGATATCTTTCTCACTTGACTTTCAAGGTATGTAGGATCAATATTTACCTATGGTAGAATTTTCATATAATAATAGCTTCAATTCAAGCATTCAGATGGCACCACATGTAGCGTTATATGGAAAGAGATGTCGCACACCAACTTGTTGGGATGATGCTGGTGAAAGAAAACTCATAGGCCCAGAACATGTTGAGGAAACGATGGAAAAGGTGAAGGTTATCCAAACCCATATCAAAGCTTCTCAAAGTAGTTAGAAGAGCTATGCCGATAACCGAAGGAAGGATTTGGAATTTCAGGTAGTAGATCATGTTTTCTTTAAGGTATCTCCATGGAAGTGAGTTATACGATTCGATAAGAAGGGTAAATTAAGTCACAGGTACATCAGACCCATCGAAATTCTAGAAAAAATTGTGTTTGTAGCTTACCGTTTGGAAATTCCACCAAGTCTCTCCAAAGTTCACGATGTGTTCCATGTATCACTGTTGAGAAAATACATGCCTGACCCAACACATGTACTCATCTATGAGGAAATTGAACTGGAACCTGATCTATCTTACTGTGAAGAGTCTGTCAAGATTCTTGATACCAGAGAACAAGTGTTGAGAAAATTAATGACTCGTATGGTAAAATTTCTATGAAGAAACCATAAGATGGAAGAGGGAAAATGGGAACCAGTGGAACTTATGATGAAGAAACACTCGAATCTTTTTTTGCGGTTGTATTCTATAAATTTCGAGGATGAAATTATTTAAAGGAGGGAATAATGTAACACCCCAAGATTCCACGATATGTTTCCCTTTGAATAATTCAATATCTTTCATTGTACGCAACATTGAGATTCTAACACACCGCGACCAATAAAAATAGCCGTTTTGAATTGTAATACATTCTATTTGAAATTTTATAAATTTTATTTTTCAAAATCAACTTCATTTTTGGATTCGGAAAATCAGAAATAGATTATGGTGAATTTTTGGTATTTTTCTGAAAACATTCAATTTTTTATGAATAGTGAAAAACACTACATTATTGTTTAAAACCAACTTTTTATTTAAATAAATAATTATTTTATATAAATTCATTTTAGGTCAATATAGATAAAACATACCAATATATGTTCAATTTAATACATTGGAGTCATTTTGTAATAATATTAGATATATTATTTTTTTTTGAACTTTTTACTGTCTTTTACCCAACTCTTAAGAGCATTTGAAAATTTGCATAAAACATAATATTACTGATTCTGAGAGTTAAATTTTAAAAATCCGAAGACATGGTTAATATTAGTAATTAAAATTTGGTTCAAAAATATGAAAGTAATTTTTTTTCTGAATAGTAACTTTTGACTTTTATATACCACTTTTAAAAGTAAATAGGGTAATTAAGGGTAAAAATAGTATTATTATTACCCTAACACATGTCCTAATTTTATAGGATATGTGTAATTCGACCAATAAAATACCTTAGGAATAAAATATTATCCTTTAGGTCCACTAGGATTAGATTTGGACATTTATTATTATTTTATTTAACGAAGAGTTAAAAGAGTTAAATTAAAATTTTAATAACTATACTATTTTTAATATACGGTTATACATAATATAAATTCAACTATAAATATTAATGAGAAAAATAAAAATATTTCCAACATAATGATATTTTATTTATAATTTTTGGACAATAAATAATTTAAATTTTTTATAACACAATGATAACGCAGTAATTACTTTAATAATGAAATATTAAAATAATTGATATTATAAATATCCAAACAAATGTAAATTGAGATTTTTGATTAATTAAACTAATTTTATAGGTTAATATGACATTTTAGGATTAAATATATGAATTTAGTTTTAAGTAATAAATTTTTTAAGACTTTAGAAATAATCATTTACGAAATAATGTAAAAATATACATAATTGAGTTCTTAAATCAAATACCATATTATTAGTCGATATAATATTATTTAAAATATAAGATCAGAAAAAGGGACTATATAAAATTATATATGTCATTAAATAACCTATTGGGGATTCCTTGGCAGTTTATAATAAGTTTATTAACTATATAATATAAAAATACAGAGACATGGTAATTGTCTAACTATTTAACTAAGAGTTAAATCTAAAAGATAAGGTTAATATGGTGACAAAAACATGTATAAAACCTATTGGGTTATTGTTTTTCGACTTATCCCCACCTTATACTTGAAATATGTCATTTTTGATATTTTAGAAACCAAAAATGATTTTATTATAAAATAATATTTCAATATTCTCCTAAGGAGCCCCTCACCCCTCTTATAAAAGGGCACTTCCCATTCTCTAAAATTCACACCTTAAAATCCATTTGGCTCAGCCAAAACCTACCCAAATATCCTCTAAACTATTATACCTTCATATTAGAGGCCTTCCTTTGGTCAGAAAGCCAAATTAAGGATTCCATTTGATCTCATTCAAAAGAAGAACCCAAAGAAAAGGTAAATATTTCATCACCTCTTTCAAGTTATTTTATTCTTCCACTTCCTCTTTCTTTGTTGTTTCCATTCTAAAATAATAACTCCAGTATCTTCTAAATACTTTGAAGTTATTATAAAAATGGTACAACTTTATTCATTATTCTATCCATCTTATAAATGACAAAGTCACCATACATGCGTACGTACAACTTACCATCTCCACGTCGGGGTGAAGTTTGTTATTCAAACACTTAATTATTTGGATTTGTATAATAATGAGAATAACTGATGTAAATAATAAATATAACATGATAATGATTATGTATATATGATATACCATCCAATTATATATAATTTTAATATAAAAAAGAATGATATTTTCACTCGTGCGTACGTACGGATTACCATCTCCACGAACAGGATGAGATTTATTTCCCCATCGTAACCATTCAAGAATAATTATCATTTGATGATGTTTAAGAACTTAATATCATTCTAGATATAAAAAAATACATCCTATCCATAATAAACATATCTAATGTTATAAATCATATAAAGGAAAACAAATCAGTTAACACCTGAAACGATGATACTACTAAAATATTTTTAACAACGAAATATTATAAGATCATATATGATATCATATTTATGAATATGATTATTTTATATTTTAATAACAATGTTTTAACTATTATATAGGAGGTTAACATACCAAATAATAAGTAAAATTACAAGGTAAGAGTTTCACAATCTCTTTATTATCCGAGGTTGTTTTTACTTAAGTATCTAGTGGGACCTCTTTATCATCCACATCCATGTTTCTGAAAAATTTATTTCAAAACATTTTTACTATTTACTAGAATATGGGATAAATTAATTTATACCCTTTTTTGATTTTTAAAAAATGGTATTAATGGAATCTTTTCGTCATTTTCCAAACAAGGTATTTATGACATTTTCGGCCATATTTAGGTAATAATGTCTTTTCTTAACTTATACGGCAGGTGTGGCCAATTTCTGCTGTTATATCATCATCTATGCTTCCCATAAAAGATTATAAGAATATTTTCAAAATAAATGTTTTCTTTTATAATTATATGTCTTGTAAATGATTTCAAAATAGAAAGAGATATTTCTCTACAAAAAGTTTGGATTTCATCTATGTCAACATCCTTTGATGGATTTTAAGCTTGTTTGAAGTTAATTAATTATGATACAAATCATCCATATTTTATTGAGGGTTTTGTGAATGGTTTGAATGTGGATGTTTTATTTTTACACCATTCATGGTTTATAGATAAAGTATTGACATTTATATGATAGTTTTAATACAAATGTTTATGTTATGTTAAAATCTTTTAATATGAGGAATGCATTGGACATAGTAAGTGACGGGTGGAGCCCGCTATAGCTTCTCAATGCATCTGTAGGTATAATGAGACAAAATATTTTCTTGGCACAAGGCTTTGACAAAATCTTATTTTTAGTCTTGGGATAAGGCCTTGACTATGTGGTTTTGAAGATTATCATTCTTTATTCATCATTACGAATATGGCTATTGATATTGCATGTGTTTATTCGACCAGTAGAATATCCATCTGAAGAATTAAATGGAATTATTTGATTTTATATTTTCCATATTATGCTGAGTTTTATGTTTAAAAGGATTTTTTAGTCTTATACAATGCCTTAAATGTTTAGGTTTATTTATGAAAGTTTTCGTTATATTGTTATCCTTATTGATCATTTGAGCTCACCCTTTTTTAAGTTTTATTTTTTCCAGGATGTGAAGAAGTATTTTATGGTTGACCTGTAGAGATAGGATAAATCTATATGTGTGTTCAAGAGGAAACAAAATGTTTTTTATGTTTTTATTTCATTATATAATGTAAAACCTGTGAATATATCTAGTATTTCCAAGGCAACTAAACTGATCAGTCTTTCTGGACATGATTTCTTGTATCATTCCAATGTTATGTAATAATTCACCGACTCTAGGGAACTAGAGTTGGGGCATTTCAATAACCCTTATATATTTTTTTAACCCCTTCTAAACTTATTTTACACTTACCCATGGTAACAAATTTTTACAATTTTTACAATTCACTATGGAAAACATTTACGTTGAACTTTTATATCACATACTATCTTTTGAAACATTTCTATTTTATAATTTTATCTGGATTGGAAATAATATTTTGAGGTGTGGGCTGAGCATGATTTAAATTTGGCAATTTTGCTGGTAAATGAATGTTTTGGGCTTGATAGCATCTGGTCTACATGCATGGCACAATTGAAGCTATGCGGCTTTGCCTGGTCACTCTGAATTTTTCTCGGTGTTAAAAAAATATTAATAATTAATTAATTAATAATATGAATAATAATGTTAAAGAAAAATAAAATATGAAAAATGAAATGAATTAAGAATTGTTTAAATAATAATAATAATGATATTATTATTTAATAATAATATTATTATTACTGTTACTATTTTAATTAAATATTTATTATTAATTTCATTAATATTATAATTATTCTTAATATTTTGATTATTATTAATTTTATTATAATTACTATCATTATTATTATTTTATTGTTATTTTAGTGTTTTTATGTTCTTCTCTCCCCTTATTTTTTTTTCATTTTTTCCCTTCACTTTTCTTTCCTTTTCCTTTTCTTTTTTTCTTTTCCCCTCTTCCTCACTTTCTCTACTTCCTCTCCTGTCGCACCTCCCTTTTCATCAAAACCTAGTTGAACGATGCTCCCTTTGCTTGTCGACTCCCTTGGTCGGTGCCCCACCCCCCTCTAGAAACCTTCGAGTTGGTTCCTCGTCCCACTAGAGACCTTGCACCAACACATTTCTCCCCCTCTAGAGACCCTCCTCCACCCCTCTCTCTTCATTACACCCTTGCGTAAACCCACCCACCCACTCGAGAGCATTAATCCACTCTATAAACCATCTCCTTACACGAATAGCCTCTCAGACCCCTCACTGCTCCTCATCTCCCTCCGCCGTAGGTGCGTTTTACCCCGAGAAAGCTTTTACCTCTTCCCTTAGGGGTTCTGTTAGGGTTTTATTTTGTTTTATGGTTTTGTCTTGATTTTTTTGGTTTGAATTATTGAATTAGGGTTTATTTTAGTTTTCTTGTGGTGTGGTTGGCATGCGATGGGATAACTCTCACAAATTATGTGTATTTTGACATCAATGTAGATTGCTCCATCTATAAACATTATGTGAGGAATTTATTTTTTTTGCATGAATATTTTACTATGTTCCTTAACTATTGTATGTCAAGAGAAAGTTATTTTTTGTAGAATTTAATATGTGTTAGATTTTATTGTGGAATTTTTATATGAAATGAGTGTGATTTTATTGTAAACCCTTGTTATGTCACATAGGAGCATTTTGAACATTATGGAATAGGTTTATAAAATTTTTACAAGGGATTCATATTTAGTTTTGATATGGTTATGGTGTTTGTTTAATTTTAAAATGGGATTTTAAGTTGGTATTTTTGTGTAAAACCATGTCATATTCCATGGACTTGTTTTATAAAAATTTTAAATGGATTATTAAACTATATGTATGGTGAAAATTTTTTCATAAATTTTGTAAATGTTTTTTAAACTGTTTATCCAGTGTGGATCATATTTTAAAAATGTGATAGAGTGCTTATGACTTTTAAATATGATTTGGGTGTGTAAATAGAGAATTGGGAATATATAGTGTTTGTTTGTATTTCTTGTACGAATGTGGAAAACTATTTGAACTTGAAGCTTTTTTCAGCATAAAGGGAAGCCCGTGTAGTTAGTATGGAAGAAATTGACTACAGTTCTTGTGATCAAGAAGTGGATTCGGCATGGTTTGACCTAGCAGGATTGATGATGACAACATTTACTAAACATGTGATCATGCTGGAGACCACTAGTCCATGGGATGTGATTCCCCCATAGTGAAACATGCATGAAAACGAATAGGGTTGTGGTTCTTATAGAACATCACATCGTGAGGTTCTAGGGGCCCATTTACTAGCTAGCACCAATAGGTCCTCTCCCATGTTTAGTGATATCTGACTATGTTGCACTCACCATTAGTATACAATGGAGAATTTGAGGGTTACTTTAAATGTAAAGTTGTTTTCATTTAAAATTTCATTCCTTTAAAAGTGGTTTTCATTAACACTATTTTACATCAATTTGTTCTAGAATATTCCTTCAATATTAAACATATAATTCAGTTTTTCATATACTATCAATAGTATGAAAAAATTTCTTGGGTGGCATCTTGCTGTACATTAGATCACACAATACTTACACCATTGGTTGTAAGTATATTTGGTAATTTTTGATACAGGTAAGGGTAAATCTTATATAGATGGTGGTTCAGGTTATTAGAAGTCTTTCATGGGTGATGTTGTGGAGATGTCTTGATGGTGGTGCACTCCTTCCATGTGGTGGTTTTTGAGTTTTTATGTCACCGTTCTCTATGGTATTTTTTGGGTTTTAGTTTAAACTATGTCACTCAGTTATGAAAAATTATAAAGTATTGTTTGGTCTGAAATTTTAATATTTTATTTATTAGTTATTTTTTATTGTTTTAAATTTTCATATTCTGGTAAATAATTCCCAAGATTTATTTATGATACCTGGACACTTGTGCCAGCCTGTGGGGATAAGGAATGCCCTTCATGCCTTTCCACGGACTAGGTTAAGCATCAATTTGGATGATGACCTGACTTAGTTCATGACAAAATGATATCATATCCGGGTTAATCTCTTTGAGTCATTTTATTTGGTGTTAGTATGTTTAGATAGGATCTAGGATTGTAAGGGCTCGATGTTCTGGTTGTGAGTAGGGTACACGGCCAGATCAACTCATGACAGACCACGAGCCTCCATGAGATGATGGGATGTTGGCTTAACTTCTCCTCCAAGTGGGACATACAGGATAAAGACTGTATGTGGATACTAGGTGGGGGTGAGGTGGTTTTTTCATTGTATTACTTCAGTATGTTTGGTTTATTGATGTTTATTGTTCTTTCTGAAATTTTTAGACCTGGTGTATTAATGATATTCTTATGAGAATGTTTCTTCTAGTAGTAGCATGACTCAACTGAGTGTTATCATGCAATTACTGGAAGAATCTGGTGAGTGTTCTGCCTCACCACTTGATCATAGGATAGTAGATGTTATGGTATGGGTTATTCAAGCTCTATGATAGGGATTGGATACTTCTCTTAATCATACTCATTTTTTCAGTTAGAGAATATGAATCAAGTCCTAAAAAAGAAAAATATGAAGAGTTTCTCAAGAACAAAACCCCTTAATTATAAGATAGAACAAATCCTTAGAAAGCAGAGGAGTATATTGAGAAGATCGATCACATTTTTCGGTCTCTTGATACTCCTAATGAATTCAGATTGAAATGTAAATCATTATTGCTTGTGGGTCCTAGTCGAAGGTGATGGAACTCAATGCTTCAGGCTAGGAAGCTTATGTAGATGAGCTGGTAAGACATCAAGGAGAAATTCAATTACCAGTACTCTCCGGAGGTCTTGGATTATGCCAGATCCTTTTTGTTCATAGATCTTGTTCGAGGGTACTAGTCAGTGATGGATTATGCCAACCACATTTTTGAGCTAGTCCTATATGCACATGAAATAGCCTTTAATGAACAGATGAAGGATCAGAGGTTTGAAAAGGGGTTTTGAACAAAGATTTATTCTTAGTTAATCATGTTAATGTTAAAGACTTATGTTGAAGTGGTTGACCAAGCTTGTATGGTGGAGAATGACCAAAAGGGTAGGTTTTGTTCCATTGGGGCCATGTCAGTGTTTGGAATTAGTACTTTATCTGAGAATAATATGAGGATTGATGAGAAAGGGAAGAAGGGTGGTGGCTGTTCAGAACATCCTTCTAGGAAATATTCATCGATGGCTTCGCGTGCATGGTCTATTATATGACATCAGTGCAGAAACGATGGTTAGGCCCAAACTATATGTACATCCCATCCAAGGCCCTATCACTAATTTGGGATTATATGAAATTTTTATCATTTCATAAATTTGGAATGCCCATATCAATGTGGGATAAGATTTTTGACTTCCATGGGAGTGTTAGTTCAGTCGAAGATGACAAGGATGTTGGGATCTCAGTGTTGTGGTTGTGGTGGTAGGACCAGATCTTCTTTTGGGAAGATCCAGATCAGCTAATAACCACAAGTGATCAGTCATTCTCAGGAAGGGAGCATGAATCTTCATGTTGTGGATTAGGCACCAGCTGGATCAGAGGCAGAACCTTTGAAAATTCAAAGAACCATCATGATTGCATCTTCTATAACATCTATTTTATATGATACATGTGAATCTATTTCTTTTATCTATACCCATATTGTGAATTTGATGATCTTACATACTGAGCTAATGTCTTTTTCAATGGAGTTAGTAACACTGTTGGGAAAGAAGAAAGAGCATGGTCTCAATTGCTCGCCATGTGCGCTCTCTGTGTCAGGGGTCAAGATGTAGTGGGAATTCATTGTCTTGAATATGGAAATTTTCAACATAATCCTTGGCATGGATTAGATTGTGCTCTTCCAAGTTCATATCAATTGCTATATGTGATCAGTGAGTTTCTTAGAACCTGATGGGAGTCCCCATCTATTTCTTGGGGAATGGGATCCTTATTTGGGTTGTGTGAGACCGCGACTCCCATTATTGGGAATTATTTTCTATCAATTATCATCATTCACACTAGAGAACGATGGTGGTGCTCCTCAAGTTGGATTACCTCCTATAGTGGAAGAGATTCCAGAGGTATTTCTAGATAATATTTTAGGCTTACCACCAGAGTGGGACATGGAGTTCCTGATTGAATTGACACTAGGAACATATCCCATATATCTTCCCTCATATCTCATGGACCATATATAATTGATGGAATTAATGATACAACTAGATGATTTAGAATCCAAAGAATTCTTTTTCGTGAGCATCTCTCATTGGGCTTCTCCTGTTATATTCGTGAAGAAGGCCAGTAGATCATTCCAGTAGTGTATCGATTACCAGAATATTAATAAGGTAAACATTAAAAATAAATACCATTTCCCCCCTGAATAGATGATTTCTCATCTAATAGAAGGGGACAATGAGGTTCTACAAAATAGAAATGCGTTCGGGTTACCACCAAGTCCGTGTGAGACAAGAGGACATCCAAAAATGGCTTTACCAAACATGTTTAACCACCTTGAGTATTTGGTCATGCCTTTAGAATTTATGAATTCTCTAGTGGGATTTATAGAACTCGTTAATAAGGAGTTACACCAGTATCATGACTCCTTTTATGTGGAATTTTTGGATGACATCATAGTTTACTACAGATCTTAGGAAGAGCATGAGCATCATTTGTGGATCGTGTTGGGAACTCTCTGGGACCATAAAATTTATGAAAAACTATTAAAGTGTGCCTTTTGGATTAGGGACGTGATGTTTTTAGGCCATATTATTTCATAGAGGGGTTTCATTGGATCCTGAGAAGATATGTGTAGTTATGTCATGGGAACAACAGAATAATGTGTATGAGATTAGGATTTTTCTTGGCCTAGTAGGTTGTTATAAGAAATCTATTCGGGCTTTCCTATGGATTGCTTCCTCTCAAACCTAACTCACATAGAAAGAGGTGAAGTTTGAATGGATCCAAGAGTAAGAGGCATCTATTTAGGAGTTGAATCACTGGTTGAATACCACATTGGAATTGATCTTTCCAGAGTCTGGGATGGGATACATTGTTTATTGTGATTATTCAGGTATGGTCCTTGGGTGTTTGGTCATTCAATATAATCATGTAGTGGATTATGGTTCTCGCCAACTCCAACTGTAGGAGAAGAATTACCCAACCCATGACTTGGATTTAGAAGCATTAATGGATGACCTAAATACTTGGTACCAATATCTTTTTGGGGAGAAATTTGTTTTCTATTCTGACCATGAAATCCTAGCCTTCATCTTCTCCCAAAAAAATTTGAACCTAAAGAAGCACCATTTTATCAAGTATATTAATGGGTTAGACTTTGATATAATCCATACGCCAAGAAAGGGTAATGTGGTGGATGACACCATTAGTAGAAAAGTGTCAGTGAAGGCTTTGAATAAGTCTAATGATGAATGGACCTTGATTTGGATCTCTTTGCTGATGCAATTAGAGACCATGGAGAATAGTGGAGGTTCATTCATATTGAGTGTTCAGTAGATTCCATCTCTTATAGATTTGACTCAACGGGAGAATCCGATTGATGATTTCTTTCAGTGGTATATTCAGTTTTATTATGGTGGGGATACATATCATGATTGGTCTTCATCTCCCAATGGGATCTTGGTCCTTATGGGATATTCATTGGTTTCATTGTATTTGAGGATATTGGTGATGCAGAATTGCCACCATTCTCAGTGGGACAATAATTTTAGTGCTACCAGGATGTATTTGATGTTTTTTTAAAGTTCTGTTGGTCAAGTATGAGATGAGACATAGCTGACTTCATATTGACATGTTATACTGGTCAGCAGGTGAGGGAAGAGCATCATAGGCACTCTAGTTTGCTTCAACTATTACCCATTCTTACATTGATGTGGGATGAGGTTTCTAGAGGATTAATTTTATGACTTCCTCATACAACTTGGGGTTAAAATTAAATTTGGGTGGTGATTGACCATTTGAACAAATCAACTCAGTTCATTTCAATCAAAGATACAAATAAAGTGGATGAGATAGTATGATTGTATATTTAGGAGGTGGTCAGACTTCATGGTGTGCCATCAGCGATTGTTATTTTCAAAGACACTGATTTACCTCTCAGTTCAGGGATTGTCTCCATAGGTAATTGGGTCCTTATATCAAAATGTTCATAACATAACATCCTCAAAAAAGTGCTCAGATAGAGATATAAAATCATATATTAGTGGACTTGATTCGCTCATGTGTATTAGACTTCAGAGGATCATGAGATATCCATTTGGGATTAGTTGAGTTCTCTTATAATAACAACTACCAATCATCTATTCAAATGGATCCTTTTGAGGTGCTCTTTGGTCAACCA
This sequence comes from Viscum album, assembly GCA_963277665.1. Classification (NCBI taxonomy): domain Eukaryota; kingdom Viridiplantae; phylum Streptophyta; class Magnoliopsida; order Santalales; family Viscaceae; genus Viscum; species Viscum album. The sequence continues at coordinate 837,074,480 of OY728137.1, forward strand.
CATCGGTCTCTTTTATGTTGGGTTGAGGTAGGTGAGACATCTCTTTTTGGACTGATCCTTGTATATGAGAAATCTAAGAAAATAAAGTTGATCAGGATGTGGTAACTCATATCATTGAGTCACCAAAAATAATATGTTATTGGAGGCATCAAGACGTTGAGTATAATGTGGGTGATAGGGTGTTCTTTAAAATGTCCCCTCTTTTGGGTCCTCATTATTTAGGATTATAGGGAAAGCTGATGATGATGTTTATCAAACCTTTCAAGATCACTAAGTGGATTGTAAAGGTGGAAAACCGGTTATCTTTTCCTCCTAAATTTTTTTCCATTCAAGAAGTATTTCATCTTTCTTAATTTGATAAGTATAATCTAGATCTTTATAATGTATTAAAATGGGAAGAGTTGGGGATAGAGCCCTATTTATCAGTGTTTTAATGCATAGTGTGGATAGTGGATTCCCAAGATAAGGTTCTTTGTGGGAATTTTATTCTATTGGTCTGTATACATTGTTAGTATGGGAATGATGAACACGATAATTGGTATTGGAAGTCATGGGTTGAGTAGGAGTATCTGTTTTTATTCTCCGATCATGCTTCAAGTTGACTTTCCTGGGGAGGAAAGTTTTCAAGGGGGGGGGGAGAATAGTCACACCGTATCTTTCAAAACCTTTTTACTTTGTAATTTTATTTTTCTTTGAAATATTTTTTCATGGTGCGGGCCAAGCCTGATTTAAATTTTACATTTTTTCTAGTAAATGAATGTATTGGGCATGATAGCACCCAACACACAAAAAAGGCATCGTCGAAGCCATACAGCTTTTCCGGAACACCGTACAGCCATCTCGGTGCTCAAAAAATCATATTAATTAATTAATTAATTAACAAAGATGAATAATAAAGTGAAATAAAAATAAATTACGAAATATGAAATTAATAAAAAATTGTTCAAATTATAATGATAATATGATTTAAAATTATTATTGTGGTTGTTGTGAATATTTTAATTAATTAATTAATATTATTATTATTATCATTATTATTATTTTAAATATTTGAATTAAGAAAATTATTTTTATTATTATTATCATTATTATTAATGTATTGATATTTTATTTTTTTGGTTATTCTCTCACCTTATTTTTTTATTTTTTTTCTTCCTTTCCCTTTTTTTCCTTTTATTTTCTATTTTTTACCTCTTCCTCTATTTCTATCCTTCCTCTCCCATCACACCCCCTTGCGTCGAACCTTAGGTGTACGCTGCTCCATCCCCTTAGTAGCTCCCTTGGTTGAAGCCCCACATCCCCTCCAGTGACCTTGAATCCGGTGCCCTGTCCCTCCAACAACCTTGCACCAACACATGGATTCCCTTCTGGTGACCTCACGCTGCCATGTTCCCTTCAACCCAACCTTGTGATAAACCCACTAGAGAATAGATCCCATTAAAAACCCCTCTCTTCATGTGACCATCTTTCCAGACCCCTTGCTACTCCTCCTCTGCATCCACCACATGTGCATTTTACCCTGGATAAGCTTTTCCCTATTCCCTTAGGGTTTCAGTTAGGGATTTTTTAAGGGTTCGACCTGACTTTTTTAGTACAAATTCTTGAATTAGGGTTTGTTTTAGTTTTTTTTGTGGCGTGTATGGTGTGTGATTGAACAATTTTCTCCAATTTTGCGGATTTTGACATCAAGGTTGGTGGTTCTATCTCTAAACATTATTTGATGAATTTATTTTTCCTGTATGGGTATTTTAGCATATTCTATGTTTATTATGTGTCGTATAAAAGTGATTTTTGTTAGGATTTAATATGGGTTTGATTTTAACGTGGAATGTTTATATGAAATTGGTGTGTTTTTAGTTTAAAACCTTTTTATGTAACTTGGGAGTATTTTATACATTGTGAAACTATTGTATTAAAATTTTACAGGGGATGTGTATTTTGTTTTGATATGGATATGTTTCACATTTATTTCTAAAAGGGGATATTAAGTGTTTCGTTATGTGTAAAACCACATGATACTCCTTGGAATTATTTTATAAAACATTTAAATGGTTCATTAATTTATATTAAGGGTTCAATAATGTTTTATAAATTCTAAAAAGGTTTTATAAAACTGGTTATGGGGTTTGGATTAAATTTTACAAATGTGTTGGACTGAGTATGATTTTGAAATATGATTTTGGTGTGTAAATGGTGACTTGGGAATGTGTAGAGTTTGGCTGGATTTATTGTGTGAATGTGGCAAACTATTTGAACCTTATACTTTTTTTAGCACAAATGGAAGCCTGAGTAGCTAGGAGGGAAGACTAGGAATAGTGTTCAAGAGATTCAGAAGTGGATTTAGCCATTTTTCACATAGAAAGATTGACAATGACAACATTTCCTAATCATATGATATGGATGAAGACCACTAGGCCTTGGGATATGATTATCCCTAGTGTATTGTACACGAGACCGTAGTTGGATGTGGTTACTATATCACTTTATACCGAGAACCAAAGTTCTAGGGTCCCATTTAGTAGCTAGCACCCATAAGGCCTCTCCAATGTTTAGTTATCTTTGAATATGTTGAACTCATCATCAGCATACAGTGGAGAATTTGAGGGTTAATTCAAAGTTAAAGGTGTTTTCATTTAATATTTCATTCGTTTAAAAGTGTATTTCATTAAAATGGGTTTCCACTAAATTGTTCTAGCATCTCCTTTAAATATTAAACATGCAATTCTATTTATCATATAATGTTTATAGCATGAAATCTTTTCTCGGGTGGAATCCTATTGGGAATTATCTTACACCATACTTACACCTTTTTGTATAAGTAGATATGGTAATGTTTGATACAGGTAAGGGAAAATCTTATGGAGATGGATGTTCAGTTTGTTAGAAATATTTCATGGGTGGTGTTTCAGATACAAATTGAAGGTGATGTCTTATTTTCATGTGGTGGTTTTTGAGAAGGTTTTTGGTAACTATTTATTGTCGTTGTTTTGGGGTTTTTGTTTAAACTGTGTAAGTCAATTCTAAAATATAGTTAAGGATGGTTTGGTTTGAAATTTTTAAATTTGTTTTATTAGTTATTGTTGATTGTTTTATATTTTCATATTCAGGTAAATAATTCCCATGTTTTATTTATGATACTCGGTCAATCGTACTAGCCTGTGGGGGTAGGGAAATCCCTTTTGGCCTTACCATGAACTGGGTCGTGTGTCAGCCTGGACGATGACCCGACTTGGATTGTGAAAAAATGGTATTAGTGCATGGTTAATCTCTTTGAGACATTTTACATGGAATGAGTCTAGTTAGATGGAATCTAGAACTGTCAGGGATAATAATTCTGGTTACGAGTACGTTTCCTAGCCAAAACACCTCGCGACAGACCTCAAGTCTCCATGGGAAGTTGGGATCTTGGCTTGGCTTCTCTTCCAGGTGGTACATGTAAGCTAAAGATTTTACATAGACACTGGGTTGGGGTCAGTTTGTTTGGTCATTATGTTTCGTCGGCATGTTTGGTTTGTTGATGTGTATTGTTCTTGATAATTTTTTTTGACTTGATGTATTAATGATATTATTATGTGACTGTTTCCTCTTATTGTAGCATGTCACCCTAGAGTGTCCCCCTGCAACCATGGGACGAATTTCGAGAGAGTTACCTCTAACCGTTTGATCAGAGATTGGTAGAAGCTGTGGTACGGGCTGTTCAGGCTCTAGGATAAGAAGTGGCTCTGGTTCTTGATCCTGCTTCTGTTCTAGTTAGAGAAGATGAATATGGTACTATAAAGTACAAATCCCATGAATTTCTATAGAAAAAACCCCTTAATTACGAGGTATCACAGAGCCTTAGGAATCAGAGGAGTGGATTGAGAATATGGAGAGAATGTGTGTGTCTCATGATAATCCTTAAGAAGTCAGATTGAAATGAACCTCTTTCTTACTATAGGGTCACAATAAGAGGTGGTGGGACTCAGTGATTCAGGTTGGGAAGTATGATCAGATGAGCTGGAATAACCTCAAGAAGATATTCAACGAACAATACTATCACGAGGTCTTGGATTATGCCAGATCCAAGGATTTCATGGATCTTATTTTGGGGGACCAATTAGTTATGTATTATACCAATCAATTTTATAATATATTTTTATATTCACCTGATATAGTCTCCAATTTATAGATGAAGGAGCATAGGTTTGAAAAGGGGTTTGCAACTAGAGATCTATTCTCAGGTATTCCTATTCATGATGAAGGCTTATGCAGAGTGTTTGACCAATCTTGTATTGTGGAGATTGACTAAAAGATAATGTCTAGTTCCACTAGGGATATGTCAATTTTTCCTATTGGAGGTTCATCCAAGATGAAAAGGAAGCGTGATGAGAAAGGGAAGAAGGTTTGTGGTAGTTCAGGCCATCCTTCTAATAAATCTTCTTCGATGGCTTCAAGTGCATGGTTTGTTGTGTTGAATCTATGTGGAAGGGTTGGGAACACACAAACTACATGTACATACCCACCTAGGACCATTCACCGATGTGGGATTATGGGACATCTGTAGTGTTTTTGGAAAGGGAAACTCCCATATCAGAGTGAGTTAGGATCTGTGGTTTCTATGGGAGTCTCTATATAGTCAGAGATGACTAGGACTATGGGATATCAGTTTGGTGGTCATGGAAGCAGGACTAGATCATCTTCAATGAATATCTAGATCTTGGTATAATTTTAGAAGAGAAGTCCATTTCATGAAGGGATAAGGCATATTTATGTTGTGCATCAGGTACCAACTGAATCAGGTAAGTGACCTTTGATAGTTCAAGTTACCATCATGAATTTGTAGTCTATAACTATTATTTTATTTGATACCTATGCATCCTTTTCTTTTATCTCTTCCCATCTTGTCAATCTTCTTAAACATACCAACCATGATAATGTATTTTGCAATGGAGTTGGTAACACTGTTGGGATAGAAGAAGGAGAATGGTCTTAGGTTCTCATATTGTGTTCTCTCTGTGTTAGGGGTTGAGAAGGAGTGGGACTTCCTATTCTTGAATATGGACCTTTTCGACATAATGCTCTCCATGGATTGGCTAGTTCTCTTCCAAGTGACTATCGATGTCTATATTCAATGGGTGAGTTTAATGTCACCCGATGGGAGTCCTTAGGTTTTTTTGGGGAATTGGATCCTCGTTCATGTCATGTGGGACCTCCAGTCCTAGTGTAGGGAATAATTTACATTCATTTATCATCACTCGCACTAGAGGATGATGGTGATTCTCTTCAGGGAGGATTACCAAATTTAGTGGATGATTTCCAAGACGAATTTCTAAATGATTTTTCTGGATTACCCCCAGATTGGGACATGGAGTTCTCAATTTAATTGAAACCTATAGAAAAACCAATATATCTTCCCTCACATCACTTGGATCCTACTGAATTAATTGAATTAATGTTATAGCTGGATGATTTAGAATATAAAGGGTTCATTCTCCTAAGAAACTATCCTTAGGCCACTCAAATTCTACCCATGAAGAAGGTTGACAGATCTCCACGGTTGTGTATCAGTTACCGGATGTTCAACAATGTAACCATTAAAAATAAATACACTTTTCCATTAATTGAATATTTGTTCAAATAGTTGATGGGGGAAATGGGGTTGGTTAAAATATACTTTCTTTCGACATACCACCAAGTCAAGTTGAGAGAAGTGGCATTCTGATGATGGATTTACAAAGAAGGTATGACCACTTTATTATTTGGTCAAGCCTTTCAGAATGACGAATTCCCCAGTGGTATTTATGAATCTACTGAATATGGTGTTCCACCAGTATCTTGACTCCATTGTTGTGGTATTTGTAAAAAACATCATATTTTACTCTCAATCTAAGGTAGATCATGAGCATCATTTTCGGACCACTTTGGGAACTCTACAGGACCATTGCATTTATGAAAAAAAATCAAATGGAACATTTTGAATTAGTGATGTGATGTTTCTATGCCATATTATTTTGGAGAAAGGGGTTTTAGTGGATCCTGATAGGATCAGTGTAGTTATGTCAATGGAACATATGATGAATGTGTACAAGATCAAGAGTTTTCTTGGATTGGTAGATTATTATATGTTATTTGTTAGGTATTTATTGTGGCTTGATTCCTTTATAACTGTACTCACCTGGAAATGGGTGATGTTTGAATGGAGCCCAGAGTGATGGGAATTATTTGAGGAGTTGAAGCAGTGGTTGACTGCTGCACTTGTGTTGATCTTTCCAGAGTCTAGGAAGGGATATGTGGTTTATTTTTAGGCTTCATTTTCGGCCTTGGGTGTGTTCTCATGAAAGATAATCATGTAGTGTCTAATGGTTATTTATAAATCCAACCACATGAGATTAAATACCTATCCCACGACTTGGAGTTAGAATCAGTGATGCATGACCTAAAGACATGGCTCCATTATCTTTTTTGAGGGAAATTTTTTTCTGTTCTTACCATAATATCTTAACTTATAACTTCTTTCAATAATATTTGAACATGAGGTAGTGCCATCTGATCAAGTATTTATAGGTGTTCAATTATGATATCATCTATACCAAGAGAAAGGGTAATGTTGTGGATGACTTCTTGAGTAAAAACTTGTCAGTGGATAATTTGAATAAGTTCAGTGATGAATGGACCTTAATGGGGATATTTTCCCAGATTCACATAGAGACTAAGGATCACATTAGAGCTACATTACTTATGAGTGTTCAACTACCTCCTTCTCTACTAGAGTCGATTCAATTGTAAAAGCCTATTGATGAGTTGTGTTTAAAGTATATGAATTTTCTTCATAGTGGGGAGACATCTCAAGATTGATCTTCATCTACTGAGTGGTTCTTTTGATTTAAGGGCCATTTAGGGTTGTCAATTTCTCTAAAGAAGGTGGTTGAAATGGCCCATATTTTCCCAAGACATTCCTCCCTGAAAATCCAGTGCATTTGGTGTTCTTGGGGGTCACACAGGTTTGTTTTGGGAGTTTTCCAAAACTCCCGTTTCACAATACAGTTTGAACAAAACAGTGGCACACCGAGACGTTGGCACCCTAAGAGTGGCACACCGAAAAAGTGGAACCATAATTGTGGCACACTCTAAGGTGGCACTATAATGGTGTAACCATTATGGTGGAACTATAATGGTGTCACAGTAATAGTGGAAAACCAAAATAGTGGTACAAAAAACAATCTCTCACCCTTTTCCAAATTTCTAGTTTTTCCTAGTTTTTCCTTGTTTTTCCAGACACTCCCCTCTTACATTTTATTTTAGGAAAATAGAGTTTAAAGCCATGTTTGGGTGTTTTTAAGAAAATTTAACAGGATATTAAGTATCTATTTAATATTCTAATTCTCTAGAGACTTTGAGATACTCAAATTTCATGATGTTGACCACGATCCCATGTTGATAACTTTTGAAATCATTCTTCCATTAATATACGATATGGATCTTCAAATCTGGTATCATCCATTCCAAGCGTGGTTCAATTCCTTCTTGGTGGACCTAAATCATTCCTCTCTAGATGATTCATGCTCCTATGCAAGATCCCCCTCTTACTCATTTTTTTGGAGTTTCCAACGACTCACAGGATTCCATGTTCATGGTGCAAAGAGGAGATTTGGTCACCTGTAGTTTCATGTAGGGATTCTTCTGACTCTCTTTATTTGTCTATCATGTGGGGTGGGTGTACAAATGATTATTTTTGAAGAACAGGTGATTAATTCTCTTAAAAAATTAATAAATGAGGGGGGTGAGGATGATCAAAAGATAATGGGTAGGGAATTGAAGAAGTTTTGTTGTTGATCATTTTTATGGTTTTTTTGTGGTTTTATGCCTTCTAAAAATCATGGTCATTGATGATATTTACGTTCGCACTGGTGATGTTCTGTTTCGGTTGTGATGCATTGATAAATGGATGAAACATGAAATCTACATAATCATGTACACTTGGTTAAATGAAATAGATGACCCATGAAGAAAACCCTTATGTGATCACACTTATTTGTAAAAGTGTATTTAAATAATAGTTTTTACCAAAACCAAATACATATTGTTATATAGGTGTGGCTATGTGATGTGTTTTGTTGGGTGTTGTGACTTTGTGTGGGTTGTATAGTGCTATTTTTTGGGATCATGGGTATGAGTGTAGGGGTGGACAGAGGGGTCGGTCATTGTGTTTGGAGGATGGGATGTTTGTGTAGTGAGGATGATTTTTGGTGGTTTTTTTGTTGTGTGATTTGTGTATGGGGTGGCACAAGAGGTGTGACGAAATCTCGGGTTGTGAGATTGATTGATTGTGGAAGGAATAAACATGTAGGAAGTGAGGCTGCCTTTGGTTTATGTTGTGGTCATTGGACTTGTTATGAAGTGGGACTACATATGGACATTGGTTGGGTATCATGGTTCTAGGACTAGGTTGTGTCGGGATTTTAAGTTTATAGGCGTTCCTGGTGTGGTGTTGTTGTGTAGTGGGACTGTAAGTTGGTTTTTTTCTATTGTTTTTATGAATATTGTTAGAATTAATTTTCCTTACATTGTTCCCTACTTCCTTTTTTCTATGGTAATGTTTAGTGGCCTTTTTCCTTCTGAAAATGGTTTTAGATGTCTTTCTTGGTATTTTCACCGAGTAGTTCTAGAATAAATTAATGTAAACCCATTGATTAATGAATAGAATCTTATTAAATGAAAAAAGGGTTGGGTGTATATTCTCGTTGTAGATTTTTTTGTGGTTGTTCATATAGGGGTAGCAGTAAATGTGGTTTTGTGTGGCCTAGTTTCTTGTTTGGAAACCATTGGTTGGGATCCGTTTTTTCTTACCTATATGTATAAATTTTAGTTCCTTGTGATTTATATACTCACCCCACCCATGTTGAGAACCATGTGCCGAACACCCCCACTTCATGGGGGAGGGTTTCATTCTCAACATCCTAGTGGGAGGATGGCTGGCTGGTTACTAACATTCTTTGTCACACCCTCTTTTGGGTTCATAATGCTCAAGCGTATCTAGGTAGGTTGTAATGGCTTGTGGTTTACCATATTCCAAGACCCTTCAATAATGTTTTTTGGACTAGGGGCCCAAGTGTTTTCCGGAAAGGATTGTTTTTTCATGTGTCTTCGGGATGAGGCCTTGGTGTCTTTGGGCAAGAGGCACGGTTGTTATGGACGAGGTGTCTACAGGTGGGATTTGTGTTTGGTTTGAGGTCTAGGTGTGTGAAGGTAGGTTGTGGAAATATGGCTAAATTTTAGAAGATCGGTAGTGTAAAGATGTTAGTCATTAGGAATGAGTATCTAACTAGTGGGAAAGTGGTGAGGGGTACCCAAATGTCGGTGTTTTTTTTTCTACTACTTTACATGACTTGCACTACTTGGTGAGTGTTCCTTGGTGAGGCTGAGCTGGTTAGTACTCCTTGGTTGGTTCTTTGAGGTTCTACACTTCTCTCACAGAGGCATTAGTATGTCCCCCACCTGTGCACGAGTGGTTTTAGTTTTCCCACTGGGTATACTTGTATACTCAACCTATGTTTGTATAACTATTTTCATCTTTCCTTGAGTATGTTGAGGACCGTGCTGGACATTATAGATCAAGAATCCATATAGTTTCTGTGTTGCTACTTAGTATTTTATTTTTATACATTTCATTGGAGTTCTATTGTACTTTATTCATGGTTTACATTTAAATCATGCATGGGGTGTATTTTTTATTGCTTGATATAAATTATTAGTGTTGTTTGGGGTTTTTACCATGTTATCTCTCGATCATGTTTTCATTAAAAAGGGTAATTCCATCTATTTTGTGTGAGATTATATACCATGGGTTATATTCACCACTTTGGGGCTTATTGGAGGTGGGGATTGGGGGTCATTATCTCTCCTTCATTTTAAAGAAGGCAGTTCAGGATAGAATGGTATCAGAGGTGATGGTTGAGGTATTGGATAATGTTTAGACTTAGGCATAGTGAGTATTGCATAGGATGGTAGCAAAACTGTGCTAGGAAATAATGCTGTGTAAAATAGGCTAGGGAAGACCGGCTAGGGTTTGGGATTTGAGGGCCCATGTGATCTGATGCAGGGACTCTAGACCTACTGAATGGTCAAATAATGGTACACTGATTTTAGGGTAGATACTCCATGAAAGGAATACGCATCATAATGACCTTTTTTCTTGTGTGTTGTCGGAATTTTGGGAAATAAATTTAAAGAAAGAGATAAAATAATTTTTAAAATAAAATTTCTGTACTACCCAGGATTATGAATTTCTTGTTTACTCTTTTCATCTATGGAACCTGAACGTCTCCCACATGTGGAATGAGCATTTGGGGTCCAACAAGATGACATGGTTGATCTGTGGAGGGTTGATCGAGAGGAGGAATATGAAATGTGAAAAAATTATCTTTTTTTTCAGCGATATACCCTAGGGAATTAAAAAGGTAGAATTTCAGACTTAGAGACCGAGGGATGGCTTGGGAATATGAAAATCTCCATTACCATGATCCATGCTCCAAGGGAGTAATTGGTTCTTCTGGCAGTGACCTAGATGTGAGGAGTGGCACATCAATGGTGGACACTTTGCCTCGGGGAGAGGAAGGAGAACGATGTCTCATGAGCTAACATTGAGAAAGAGTTTTTGGGAGAGTTTCTTTCCTCAATGATGAAGGTCGAGAAGAGGAAAGAGATTGTATCCCTCCAAAAGAGGAGTTTTTCGGTGATGGAAATTGGGATGAAGTTCAAGTATATCTTCTATTTTTATTCTGGACATATTTTTGGATGAGGAGTATCAATTGAGACGCTTAAAGGAGGACCTTCTACCTTATCATTAATATGTAGTTACCCCTTTTACCCTACAGATATACTTAGAACTTTTGAATAAGGCCAAAATATTAAAGATAATTCACTCTTAGGGATGTGTACCACGAGAGGGGATCTAGTCGAGTTTTGTAAAAGGGGAAGGCTATCAGCATCAGGTCTCTAGTGTCAGTTCCTTCTAGGTTTCCACAAGAGAGATGTAGGCATCAGTAGTTCTAGTTCTGATCTCCTAGTACTTACCTGTTAACTATGAACCTGGGACTAAGGTACATTATCTATAGAGGATGTGGAAATATTTGGATCCAGTTACCAGTTTGAGATCATTATGCTGGGGGTGGGAAGGTTCATTTCCCACCTTAGTAGAAATAGTTGATGGTCAGACCTTTCCAACAGTAGGGTCAGTGGGATCCCACTCTGCCGAGGGTAGATGATGCTGGAGGAGGATGACCTTAGGGTCCTCCTCAGGGACCTCAACCCAAGAATATTTGAGTAGGTGTTCTATAGAATAGGTGCATTGTAACTGGGCATGGTAAGTTTCATGCCACCAAGGCAGTAGTTCCAACAGGACTAGAGGTTATTTGAGGTACGATCAGTCTATTCAGCACTCTTGCTTGTGATTTGTTTGATTTAGGAGATTCACACTCCCATTTCCCCCACTATATCTTCTTCCATATGATGTGATGTAGAGATAATTTCTATTCCCCTAGTGTTGAGCACGCCAGTTGGAGGTTAGACATGATTTTTTAATATTTGTTGGGAATGTAGACTGATGTTGGGGCCATATCTGTCCAGTTGGGATATTCTTTTGATATATATGTAGTCATACGATTTCATCCATGGCACTAATTATTTGTTATCTTATAATTATATTATCAAATAATTATGGATGAAAGTCTAGTTTTCAAATATGGATGGCTAGCCTATAATTTTCATTGGTGAGAAGAGATGTCGGGTGGACAGTCAGTGTGTGGAGCATATTTTCTACTTGTCAGCCGAGTTGTCAGTGGGTTCATAAGACATAAAGATGTTAGAGGTTTTGGGGTTTTCATAGAGTTCTTTGATTTCTCCATGAATAGGCTGAGACTTAACCCCATTGATGAGATGTTGTGTTCGGAATAGACTTGCAACCCGGTGCCCGTACTATTTTGATAGCTCCTAGTCAAATGGTGCATTCTGTGTTGCGGGAGTTGTTAATTTAGGTTGATGACCTGATGAAAAAGGGTTTTATCTGGCCAACTATGTCACCTTTTGGTTCTCTAATCATGTTTTCAAAGTAGGTATATGGTGGCCTGAGGTAGTACAAAGAATACCAGAGAGTGAATCAGGTAACAGTCACAAATTTTTTATCCTCTTACAAGAATAGAAGATATTTTTGACCAATTAATGGGAGAAAGTTGGTTCTCCCAAATCAATATGTGGTCTGGATATCACCAGTTGAGTGTGATGGATGGTGAAATCCCTATGACTGCATTCAGGTTTAGTTATGGGAACTTTGATTTCGTGGTCATGTCATTTGGTGTCATGAACGCACCAGCCATGTTCATGGGACTCATGAAATCTGTTTTATGTGAATTCGTAAACTGGTTATTCATTGAGTTCATCAATGAAATACTGATCTAATCAAGGTCATAGGAGAATAATACTAAGTACCTTAGGATATTCTTGGAGGTCCTCCGACACCACCAGCTCTAGATGAGGTTTTCCAAGTGCAAGTTATGGATGAGAGAGGTGCACTTCCTTGGACATGTGGTGTCTTGGGAAGGGATAGTAGTAAACCCTTCAAAGGTCTAGGAAGTTGTTTCATGAGTAGAACCCAAGAACATGGAAGAGGATCAAAACATCTATTGTCTAGTGGGTTATTACTGTATGTTCATACCCGAATTCTCTCGAGTTTTGGCTCTATTAACAGATTTGACTGAAAAAGACCAAGCCTTCATGTGGAGTGATCTATGTGACCCAGTGCTTAAGGGAAGTTGTTCAGTGCTCCATTGATAATGTTTATAGAGGAAGGGGTGACATTAAAGGTGTTATATGACCCATATGGTCTATTTCTAGGATGTTTGCTGATATAGCAATGGGGAGTGATCTCTTATGGGTCTACAGAGTTATTTCCACATGAAAATAACTATGCCACCCATGATTTGTAGCATGCATTGGTCATATTCATGCTGATGTTGTGGATACATTACCTCATTGGGGAGCACATTTTGGTCTTCATGGATAAAAAGAGTTTGAGGTATATCTTCTCTATGTGAGACTTGAACATGCATCAAAGAAGGTGGACGGAGTTTCTCTACGACTATGACTTTGATATCTCTTACACCTCATGAAAGGGGAATATGGTGGAAAAATACTTAAGCAGGAAGTCACAGAAGGAGGTAGTTAGGTAATATACATATACATGGAAGGAAAGGGATTAGTTGGCCACTTTGTGCCAAGATTCTAGGGTGGATAGTGGTAGAGGCTATCTATTTTAGATGAAAGTACAATATTACTTGATGAGGTAGGTGGAGGAGTCTCAATAGTGAGACTTAGAGACTGTTGTGATGTGTGATCGTGTTGTATAGGGTGATTCTCTAGGGGGAAAGTCAAAGGATAGTACGAATCACATGTTGTTCCATGGGAAACTGTTTTTCTCAGTGGAAATGAAAGGGAGATTTCTCTATGAGTTCAATAGATTTCCCTTGGTGGTGAATCCAGGAGTTTCTAAAATGTACTATGGTTTGAGGGAATATTTTTTGTGGCCCGGGGTGAAGTGGGTAGTGGTGGAGTTTGTGGAAAGGCACATAGTGTTTCAGTTGGTGGGGGATGAGAAATGTTTTCCCTAAAATCTGTTACAGACCATAAATGTTTGAAAGTGTATGTGGGATGAAATCTTGATGGATTTCATCAAAGGATTACCCAAGAATCATGGAGGATGTGATTCTCTTTGGGTAGTAGTGGATTAGTTGATGATATCATCTCACTTCTTAGCAATCATGAACTTGATCACAGTGGATTCCTTATTACAAATGTGTGTGGATGAGGTGGTGTGGATGCATGGAGTTCCAATATCCATTATATCATATTAGGATACACATTTTTCATCACAATTCTGGAGGGTACTACAACATTAATTTGGCACTCAGTTATGCCTAATCACTACTTTCCTCAGTCAAATGGATGGTCAGATAGAAGGGACCATCCAAATGTTGGAGGAATTGTTATGGTCATGTGTTTTGGACATTAGTGGGTCTTGGGTGCAACATTTTCCATTGGTATATTTTTCATACAATATTATATATCTCTATTTTTTAGTTATGGATTCCTTCAAATCTCGATATGGAAGGTTGTTTGATTTACCATTGTACTAGAAGAAAGTTGGGGAGGAAACTATTCTTGGTCCTGATGTGGTGTAGAGTATGACAGAGAAGGTGAATCTTGTCTACGAGAGGATGAAGGTGGAACATGATCAGAAAAATCATATTCCAATCATTAGAGGAGGCCATTGGAGTTCAAGTTTGGGGATCATGTTTTTATGAAGGTTTCCCCTTGACATGGGAAGTAGAGGTTTGACAAAGGGAGTAATCTTTCTCCCTGGTTCATCGGACCATTTGAGGTGTTGGGAAATGTTGATAAGATGGAATATTAGCTGGCATTTCCAACACAGATGGAGAGGATCCACGAAGTCTTATATATCTCTTAGCTCTTTTGGTATCTACACAATGATTCCCACATCATTGACATGGGAGAGATTGATATCGAGGATGACACGATGTTCATGTAGAAACCTATATGAATTGAGGATCATGAGGAGAAACTACTTCATGGATGGACCATTAATTTGGTTCATGTGTTATGGATTCATGGTGGCATTGAGGAGATTACTTGGGAGCGAGATTCATATATGTGTGCCCAGTACTTGGAAATGTTTTGAGTTTTGATCTGGTTTTTTTTTGTAATTTTCCTATGAACTAAATCTTGACCTTATTAATTATCAGATGAGGTGTTCCCTTGTCCTAAATATTGTGTGGAAATTCCTGATATGTGGAGAGGGGAGTACCTAATCCCAAATCAAGTCGAATTAATGATGATTTGATTAAAGTCATGCATGAAAGTTAGTACCGCACAGAGTGAATAGTGTCATGAAATGGAAGAAGGTATTCTCTAATTCTTATTTTTGGGGAGTGGGGCCTTAGTATTTGTATAGTATTTTAGAAGATCGATGTCAAATAGGTGTTCATGGATATCAGGGTTCTCACTATAGTTTTTGAACAACACATGGTAGCTTATCCTTGAGAGCATTCTTATGGGGTGGTTTTTTGGACCCCTCTTTCTTATGGTTAGTTTTATTTTCTCAGTGATGAGAATAGTTTGAGAGGTATTGGATATAATGACCCAGATTTTTCCAGGCCATTACTTTGTGAAAATCTAGTGCATGTGGAGTTCATGGGGGTTGTAGTGGTTTGTTTTGGGAGTTTTCGAAAAATCTAGTTTCACCAAATAGTTTCACAAAAATGGTGTCACCGAGATGGTGGCACTGTAACCGTGGAACACTGAGAGGGTGGAAATGTAACGGTGGTACAATAACAATGGCCCACTGAAACGGTGGCACCATAAATGTGGAACTCCAAAAATCATGGCACTATAGTGGTGGAACCTTGACAGTGGAACACTGATATGGTGGCACACGAAATGGTGTCTCACCCTTTACCGGATTTTCAGTTTTTCCCCGTTTTTTGAGACTCATCCCTCTTATGTTTTATTTCACATAAACTGATTTTAAAACCTTTTTTTTGTTTTTTAAAGGTGCTTCAATGGATGTTAAGTATGTATTTAATATCTTAATGCTCTAGGGAGTTTAAGATATTCAATCATTGTGATCAAGACAACGATCCCACATTGATGACTATTGAAATTTTTCTTCCTTTAATATTGGATTTGTCTCTTCAAAGCTAGTATCTTCCATTACTAGCATGTTTCCATTCCCTCTTGGTGTCCTTGAGGCCTTACTCTATAGATGAGTAGTGCGCCTATTCTCTATCCCCCTCTTACTAAGTTTTCATGGAGTTTTATGTTGCTCGTGCGATGCCATGATCAAGGTGCAATGAAAGGTTTTGGTCACCTATTGTTTCATGTAGGGATTCTTCTACCTCTCTTTGTTTTTGTATCATGCGGGGTAGGTGTACTAATTATTCTTTGTGATGAAGGGGTGAATAATTATCTTCAAAAATTAATAAATGGGGGTGAAAGATTATGATCAAAAGATAACAGATAGAAATTTGAAGATAGTTTTATGTTGATCGATTGTTTTATCTTCCATCCTTGTTTCTATTTATGGTTTGTTGTGGTTTTATGCCTTTAGAGAATCATGTACATTGGTGGACTTTTCTTGTACACTGTTGATGTTCTTTTTTTTTGGGATTCTTTGATAAAGTCTTATAACATGAAATCTTCTTAATAACGTACACTTGGTTAAATGAAATGGATCCCAAATGATGAAATACCTTGTTTGATCACCCCTGTTTATAAAATTGGATTTTAATAATACAATTTACCAACCTTAAATACATTCTACTTGATAATTGTGGTTGTTTCCTGGGCTCTGTTGGGTTTTGTGTCTTTTTGTGGGTTGTATAGTGAAGTTTTTGGGAGCATGTTTATGGGTGAATTGGTGGATTAGATGTGTCGGTCTTGTGTTTGGGTGGGGTAGCATGTTTGTTTAGAAGGGATGATGTTTGGTATTATTTTGTTTCGGGATTTTTGAATGCGGTGGTACCATATGTGTGACAGAATATCAGGTAGAGAGTTTGATTGATTATGGAAGGGATAAACTTTTAGGAATTGGGTTTGACTTTGACAAATTTTGTGGTTGTTGGAATTTTTATGCAGTGGGATTCATCTGGATAGTGGTTGTCCAATGGTATTGGTGGACTGGGTTGTGTTGTGATTTCATGTTCATAGGATTGTCAGGTGTGGTGTTGTTATGTAGTGGGACAGTATGTTGGTTGTTCTCTATTGTTTTTATGAATGGGTTTATAATATATTTTATGTACATTGTTTCCTAAATCCTTTATTTATTTGGAAGTGTTTAGAGGACTTTAGCACTCTGAAAATAGATTCATATGTTTTTATTGGTTGTTTCATTGGGTAGTGCTGAAATAAATTAATGTGGACCCCTTAATTAATGAAGGGAAAGTGGTTAAATGATAAATGGGTTGGGTTTATGCTCTGGTTGTGGTTGTTTGTGTGGTTGTGCAAATAGGGGTAGCTGAAAATGTTGTTCTGTGTGGGATGGTTGATTGTTTAGAAACCATATGTTGGGTTGAGTGTTTTCTTACCTATATGTATAAATTTTAATTACATGTCCTTTCTATACGTTCCACACCCAGGTTGATCACCATGTGTCGAACACTCCCATTTCATGGGGGGTTTCTTTCCCAACATCCTGGTGGGAGGATGGATGGATGGTTACTAACATTCATCCTCGCACATTCCTTTTGGTTCTTACTACTCAATTGTATCTGGGAAGGCTCTAATAGCTTGGGGATTACCATAGTCCATGATCCTTTGAGTAGGGTTTTTTATAGGTGAGGGGCCTAGGTGTTTGGAGGCTAGGATTGTTTTCCCAAGTATCGTTAAGTTGAGGCCCAGGTGTCTTCAGGTGAGAGGAGTGGTTGTTGTGCCCCAGGTTTATGTAGGAGGGATATGTGGTATAGATGTGGCCCATGTGTATGTGGGTGGGATTTGTTTGTGATTTGAAGCCTAGGTGTATTCGAACAGGTTGTGGTAGTGGTACTTTATTTTGGAAGAGAATTAGTGTCAAGACATTAGCCTTTAGGAATAATAATATAACCATTTAGAAAGTGGTGTGGTGTACCCAAATGTCAATGTGTTTATACTAATACTCTAATTGACTTTCGTTACATGATGAGTGTGCCTTGGATATGATTTCATGATTAGTACTCATTTGTAGGTGCTTTAAGGTTCTACTATTCTCTCACAAGGGCATTAGTATGTTCCCCCACTTTTTCACGAGTGGCATTATTTTTTCCACTGGGTATACTTGTATACTCACCCTACATTTGTAAAACTATTTTTAGGTTTCCCGGTGACCATTGAGGACCATGCTCGACTCTTCTAGATCTGGCGTCATGATAGTTGTTTTCATACTTCTTAGTATTTTCTTTTGGTTCCATGATTTGGATTTCAATTGTACTTTTTTGTAGTTTATGATTAAATAATGCAAGGGATGGATTTTGGATTCCATTATATAAATATTTGGTGTTGTTTAGGATTTTTACCATCTTATATCCTGACCCTGTTTTCATTAAAAAGGGTAATTCCAATCACATTTGTGTGATATTATATACTCTTTGTGCTAGTTTCCACTATGAGGCCTATTGGAGGCAGGACTTGGGGGCTCATTATCTCTCCATTAACATAAAGAAGGTGTGTCATGACAGTGGTGATGAAGGATAGACACTAATATCAGTGGGTCATCCATTAGGGTTCTATCAAGAAGTATTATGGTGTTCGCCTTTTGTTTTGGTGGCTGGGAATGAGATGGCACATTGTTTACTTCGTATAAAGATTCAATACTTGTCAGTTGGCAATGAATGTGCATCTAAGGCCCTATAGTTTTAATCAGTCATATCCCATTCCAACCTGGAAGTGGGATGACGACTTTATGGACTTCATTGTTGTCTTGCCTCATACACCTCAGGGAATGAATTCCATATGGGTGGTTATTGATAATTTAACCAAATCAGAACACTTAATTCTGATCAGAGATATAGCTAAAATAGATGAGCTATGATGATTGTATATTCTGATGGTGGTCAGACATCACTGTGTGCCACTTATGATTTTTTTGACATAGAACCCTGCTTTACCTCTCGGTTCTAGAAAGGCATTCAAATGTAATTGGGGTCTCAAATCAAAATGATCATGACATACCATCCTCAAATGGATGTTCAGACATAGCAGGAACATCATATTCTAGAGGACTGCATCACACATGTGTGTTATACTTCATAGGATTATTGGATATCCATTTGGGATTGGTCAAGTTTGATTATAATAACAACTACAAATCCTATATTCAAATATTTCTTTTTTGAGGTGCTCTATAGTTGGCCAGGTCAGACACTTTTATTTTTATTTGAGTTAGGCGAGACCTCGCTTTTGCGATCGATCCTTGTACAAGAGAAATCTCGGAAGATCAAGTTGATCATGTAGCGGTTATAGATAGCTCAGAGTCTCCAAATTTTTTTGTTGATCCGAGGAGTCAAGACCTTTGGTTTTCCATGTGTGATCAGGTGTTGTTGAAGGTGGCCCATCATTTGGGTAATCTTCATTTGGGAAAGTAGGAAAAGATGATGTTGATGTATATCAAACATTTCAAGACCCCTGAGAAGATTTGAAACGTGGAATATGGGTTAGATTTTCCTTCATAGTTAACATCAATTCACAACATATTTCATGTTTTTAAATTGAATATGTATAATTTGGATCTATATCATGTATTGAATAGGGAAGATATAAAGATATTGCATGATTTATCAAGGTCTAAATGGCCATTGTATATAGTGTATTCCCAAGATAAGGAGCTTTGTTGAATGTCTACATCATTTAGTAGCATGGGAATGATGAAATTGAGACATGGGGGAAGAAGTCATTGGTTGAGAAGAAGTATCCGTTTATATTCTCCGATCAAGCTTCGAGATGACTTTCCGAGGGTGGAATGCTTTCATGGTTTGGAGAATTATCACACCCTATCTTTTGAACATTTTCTATTTTATTATTTTATCTGTATTTGAAATATTTTTTCGAGGTGCGGTCTGAGCCTGATTAAAATTTTATGTTATTGTTGGAAAAAGAATTTTTGGGCTTGAGAGCGTCTTACACACAGGCAGAGCATGGTCAAAGTCATGCTGCTTTTCCCGATCACCATGCTGCCAACCCCAATATTTAAAAAAATATTAATAATAAATTAGTTAACAAGATGAATAATAAAGTTATATAAAAATAAAATATGACAAATGAATGGAATTCAGATTTTTTTTGATAATAATAATAATGATAATATTGTTTAAGAATAATAATAAAATTATAATTATTTAAACTTCTTTATTTTTAATAAAATCATTAATATTATTATTGTTGTTAATATTTTAATAAAGAATAATATTATTATTATTGTTATTATTATCATTAATATTATTGTATTGATATTTTAGTTTTTTAAGGTTCTTTTCTCCCTTTTTTTCTTTATTTTATTCCCTTCCCATTTCTTTTTTCCTTTTTCTTTTATATTTTTTCCATATTCCTCTTTTTCTATCCTTAATACCATATTTAAAACCCTTACATTAAACCCTAGCTATTTTCTTCTCCATCCCTTGGCAGCTCCCTTGGTCGGTGCCCCACCCCCCTTTGGCGACCTTCGAGACGACGCCTCGTCCCTCCGTTGTCCTTGCATAAGCACACTACTCCCCCTCCAATAACCTAACGCCACTCTGATCCTTTCTCTCTACCCTTGTTTCAACCCACTTGGTGAACAACTACCCTCCAGAAACCCCCTCCTCTGGTTACATGCCTCTCAGACCCCTCACTGTTTCTCCTCTCCCTTCGTCGTAGGTACGTTCTACCCTGGGTAATCTTTTCCCTCTTCTCTTAAGGTTTTTGTTAGTCTTTCTTTTTCTCTATCATTTTAATCTTTACGTTGTTGGTTTGAATTATTGAAATAGGGTTTATTTCAGTTTTGTTGTGGTGCGTTTGGCACGATATTAAATAATTCCCACCAATTATAGGTATTTTGACATCAAGGTAGGTGGTTTTGTCTATAAACATTATGTGATGAATTTATTTTTCTTGAATGAGTATTTTAGCATGATCATTATTTATTGTGTGTCGTGAAAAAGTGTCTTTTGGTTGGATTTAATATGTTTTTTATTTTAAGGTGGTATGTTTATATTAAATGTGTGTGTTTTAGTGTGAACCCTTATTATGTGTCTTGGGATCATTTTATAAATTGTGAAATAGGTTTATTAAAATTTTATAAGGGCATTACATTTTGGTTTAATATGGTGTTGGTGTGTGTTTATTTCAAAATGGGGGTTTTATGTGGGTATTTGTGTGTAAAACCATGTGATACTACTTGTAATTATTTTATAACATTTTTAAATGGTTTATTTTATTATCTGAATTGTGATAAATGTTTTTATAAATTGTGTAATTATTTTCTTAACATATTTATATAATGAAGAGCACATTTTAGAGATGTGTTGGAGTAGGTTTGATTTTAGTAATATCATTTTCATGTGTAAATGGTGAATTGGGTATATGTAGTGTTTGTTTGGATTATTTTTGTGAATGTGGTATACTATTTGAACCTGAAACATGTTTGAGCACAAAGTGAATTCCAGGTAGCTAGGATGGTAGACGAGGGCTACTGTTCTAGTTATTTGAATGTGACTTTGGCCTGCCTTCACGTAGTAGGATTGATTATGACAACAGTTACTAAACATGTGATATGGTTGGATACCACTTGGACTTAGGATGTGATTCTCCCAAGCGTCTTGTTAAGGATAACGTAGTTGGTTGTGGTTCTTATAACACTTTACACAGAGATATGAGGTTCCAGTGTCCCATTTACTAGCTAGAACCCCTAGGTTGTCTCCCATGTTTAGTGATCTTTTACTTTATTTCACTCACCATTATCATACGATGGGTCATTTGAGGGTTACATCAAATGTGAAGGAGTTTTCATTTAAAGATGTGTGCTTATAAAAGTTTTTTTCATTAAAACTTCTTCCATTTAAATTTTTATATAATCTCCATTAAATGTTAAACATGAATGTTTATATTAAATTTAATGTTTATAGAATGGAATATATTCTTGGGTGGAATCCTATTGGTAATTACCTCACAAACTACTTAAACCATTGGGTCTATGTAGATTTGGTAACGTTTGATATAGCTAAGGGTAAAGCTTATGGAGATGGATGTTTAGGTTTTTATTAGTCTTATGTGGGTGGTGTTGTGGAGATGTCTTGAGGGTGGTGTCCTCTTGACATGTTTTGGTTTTTTTACTGTACATTTTGGTGGTTATTAGGTTTTGGTTTAAACTGTGTAACACAATTGTTAAAAAATGTTACGTCTTGCATGGTTGGAAATTTTTCATATTTGTATTATTAGTTATTTCCTATTGTTTTATATTTTTATGTTCATGTAAATAATTCCCAATATTTATTTATGATACCCGATTACTTGTTCTAGCCCGTGGGGACATAGAACCTTTAGGCCTTACCAAAGACTGGGATAGGTGTCGGTTTGGATGACGACCTGGATTGGTTCATGACATTGTCATATAATATTATTTATTCAAATTCAAAATATGAAATCAATTTTATCAAATTAAAATCCTAGATTTTTTATAATTTTATTTAAAAACAAACTCACAATACGTTTCGAAAAACTATTCCTCAAGGAATGCATTTTTCAAGCATAAGATGATCATACATTAACTATATGAAAAGTGATCATCATTATATGAATTTAAATTCATATAGTTATATATATCCTATACATTTAATTTAAATTACTAATGTTTATTTATTATTTTAATTACTTAAAATCGAAAAAAATTGCATTTAAATAATGTTTCCAATAACCAGAAGTATTTTCACTATCCATTAAAAATAAAGACATTTAGAAAAATAAAAAAAATTACATCCTAATATAATTTCATATGATAATATAAAATCTGAAGTTAATTTTTTAAAATTAATTTTATAGAAGTGGAGAAATGTAATTATTTCATTTTATCTAAAAATTTAGTAAAAATTATTTTTGAAGATAACATTTTTGAATAATAAATTGGATATACAAAAAATTATGTGATTATCTTATAATAAATTTTTAATACCTTTATACTGTGTAGGAATTTTATATATAACAGATAAATAAGTTAATCCTATTCATACCCACTAGTTTACCAGTTATGATGTAATGTTCATATTTAAATTATGTATTATGTGGGTCGTTTCTGTGGCGATTCATGTCATATATGATATCGAACACAATGTTGCTGTTTTAAAATCATGGGGAATTACATTATTAATTTAATAAATTTCATCATCAAAATTTTAACTTGTGTTTAGAAATCAGGGGACTGATATTTAAAATTTCATTTTTTGAAAAACAAAATAAAAAAAGTGTTAATAAAACATCCTCTTGAGAAGACATAAATAGAACTATTAAGGTTATATATAATGTTGCATAACATGATTTAAAATCATAAAAAATATTTAGTAGTAGAAATATTGTTGTGGAAGGAAATTTCAATGCCCAAATGATTATAGTGAGTGATAGAAATTATTGATCACAATAATGTGAATGATCAAGATAAAGTTAATAACTACAAAACTAGAAAACAATATAGTGTGAAAACGACTATTGATTCATTTAAAATTAAGGTAAATGCATAAAATAATTTTTTGAAGATCCATTTACTGAAATATATGAATTATTTTATTACTATGATAGATAACACAAAAAATATACATACTTTATATCTTATTATTTTCTAAGAACTATTTTATCATTTGGTTGTACATAAATCAATTTCCACTTCCTTTATCACTCCAAGAAATAAATATCATAGATGAATTTTTTATGACGCACTAAAATTAATATTTAATGGATCATAAGATCCATAAAAGTGTGATAATAACATATGTATGTCTCTAAATATTTATAAAAACTAAACATTATAGAACAAGTTATCTGATATAATTAATTAAATTATAAACATCAATAGTATCACCCAATGTTCATCTTAAAATTTATACATAAAATAATTTAGGTGGAAATAGTTTCACATTATCTAGGATGTTACGTATTCTAATGGTAGTCACTATACCTTTTTCTCTATTCGGTTGTGGGTTCAATCCCCAAGGCCATTCTTAATGCAACATGTTATCTTCTGACATATAGGTTGAAACTTTTTTAAATGTATATTAATAAAGTTTTTATAATGTTCTAAAAATATTATGAAAATCCACAAATGAAATTAACCGTAAAATAATTTTTTAACTACTATGGTTTTATATAAAACATATTTTTATTTAACCAGATCAAATTATCTTTATTTACTGTTATTATATTAACATAAATGATTATATTAATCCTAAAGGATATAAGAAACTTTTAAATTATATACACAAAATGTAAGGGAATTATTCCTAAAATAACATTTTCACTAAAACCCATACTAATCCCTTGGGTTTAGTTACCATAAATGTCACCCAGAACACTCCTAATCATTTTGGACTTCTATAAGTAAAAAAATTAAAAGGGGTATATATGCCTTTAAATTTATGATTATAATTATACATATTAAACCATAATGGTACCAATAAATTATAAACTATCCAAATATGAATCTTTAGCTTTATATAATTTTGGAATGCCCTCAAACTATTTTATTTAGTTATATTTCCTAATTAATGTTTTTCCAAATCTAGTTCCCATGGTTTCTATTAAAATTTCTTTGATACCAATTATAATGTCCCTACCTTCAGTATTCCAAAGATTATGGATACCTTTATACACTATCACTAGATATAAGTAATCAAATATTAAAGGACTGAATAATTTAGTTTTCTTTTTAGACTATATATATACTTCAATCACACATTACATTTTAAAACATAAAAATAAAACATATTGAAAGTAAATAGTTTTCATCCTTGAAATCATTCAATTATTTCTTCTTCACAACATGGTGAATGGAAAAATATAATAGGAGATATCAAATTCTCAATGAGGGTTATGTAAAATAGAATCTATAATGTGTAAATAAGGAATAATGAATATTGAAAGTTAACTAAATAAAAACACATTCCTTTAAATAAATAATAATAGAAAAATGAATAATATAGATGGAAGAAAATATGATTTAATAATTCCATATAAATAATCTCATGAACCTGAAACTTATACATGGAAATCATAACTATTCAAATAATCATATATAAATCAATAAATAATATTATAATAATTGAATGAATAATTTTACACATTATAAACATATCTTAGGGGTCTCATTCCATGACATCTTATAACATTGGGTAAGGCCTTAGCCAAATACCTAAACTATTTTGTCTTATGAGACATATCTATGCATCGAGGGGATACTGATGGCCCCACACACAACTAATTGAGTATAATTCATTAATCATATGAATGGGTTGAATAGAATAATAAAACCAAAAATTAATTTATGAAAACTAGAATATGAAATGCTAACACATCCCAAAAAAAATATAATAACAAATAATCCATATTAATATGGAAAATGGTATCAAAATAGTACACCCCCAGTCAAACAAATTATAAAACATCTGGAGAAATAATATGAATGGTATCATCACAACATAAACCTAGTGGATAAAAATTAATATATGTTTTGTTGTTATTTATGAATAGAAAAACTAGAAATTTTTTTATTAAAATTATTATTGAGGAAAATAATATTTTCAATTTGGAAATCACTTTTAAAAAATTAAAATTTCCAGAATATTAGAAAAATAATTTTTGTTAAAAATAATATGGTAAAGTTTTTATGGAATCGTTTATGTAATTAATGTTCATTATGTTAGAAAAAAATTCATTTTTAGTACGTTAAAATAATGATTTCTTTCATATTTCGCTAAAAAGATACAAATTACCATGTTCATAAATTGAAAATATGATTCCTTTTAAACAATTTTGTAAAAATTAAAACATGAAAAAAGTCTTTAATAAATCATTTTAGAAATAAAAATGAATTTTTTAAGAAAGCATTGATATGGAAGAAAAATATTCCCAACCAATTAGAAAAACAATTTCCATTTTCCTTAAAACATATTTTTGTATTCATGAGTATTTAAACGAGTAAAATAAATGTAAAATTTTTAATTTGCATATGAAAAAATAAGAGAAGTTATTGGAATGTTTTTAATTTGGAAATATCAAATAATTCTCAGTTATTAGTCTTAAAGATGGAAAATATTGAATAATTATGAGATTATGAAATAACCCCTTACCACATTAGTAACTATTGAATCATATCCCCATTAAAAGAAGTAACCTCAAAATGAAATATTACATAAAATTTTTATAAAAAGATTCATGAAATAAAATATTAAAAGGTAAGTAGATAAACCTCATATAAATAAATAAGTGTATAATTCCAAATATGTCCCAAATGAGTGGAAATTGGGAACAAATATCTTACAAAGTGCATACCATTGAAGTGAGAATTAGTCAATGAATTGACATTGTGTATCAAAATTAATTCCAAATAAAAATAGGAAATTTAAAATAAAATATTCAAAAGTTATTACATATATATTCTTAGAATATTAAATACAATGAAGATGTAATATAACCCAATGAAAATAAATTGTGTTCTGAAACCCCATAGAACATGGAAATTTGAACTCTGAACACATTGGATGAAATAATATTAATTGAAACATTAAATAAAATAAAAAATGATGTATTCATGATATAACATGAATAAAATTAGTATATACACCGTATAAAATAAATAATGTAAGTAACAATAAAATATACCTTAATAATAGAAAATTTAGACAAAATGTTCTACCTCATGTTGGACTCGTCATCTACATTGTTTATCTTATCGATTGACAATATTGTGTAAATTATTTACATTAGTATGAACCGTTTTCAAGTTAATTATTTATTAAATTATATTTAATAACATATTATATTTAATTACTAAGTAAATTATATTCACATTAGGCTTTTAAATGACATAAAGATCATGTGTCAAAAATGCATTTTGTAGTTTAATTATGGTAAATGAGGTTATTATTACATCATATTTATAATAATAATGATTAAATGATAATTTATTTTTACATAAACTATTATTTTTATTCCAACCATGAATTTTATTATATATAATAAATGATGTTCCATTTCCAGCAACGTGTCACCCCCACAATGTTTTCCCTTATGTGGCCACCTCCAGGCTCTTAATTATTCTCTCAGAGTATTGATTCCTTATCTCCTTCTATGAGAAAATTTCTATATCTCCACCCCCACTACCTCCATAACATCTAACTCTGCCAAAGAATTGGACTTCACCTCCTTGCTTTCCAATTCCCTCATAAATACTTCTCCACCACCTCTAACATTGCCTCCTCTGCCGCCTATGCCTCCTCCTCCACCCCACCTCTAAATTCACCTCTATATCCTCTCCTTATTATTACCTTACCCATTTCAATGAATCCTGTTCTTTATACCAGCAGTTATAGGTTTGTCAATGATATCACACTATTTCCTACATCCAGCTTCATTGAACTTGAATTCTTTACCTCCTCCTATGAATCCTATGCTTCCAACTCTATCTCTCTCACGACTTAGAAATCTATTTTCCTAATAATTTATATTCTACATAACTACCTCACATTCACATTCCATCCTCACCTCTTTATGTCACATTTCCACCTCAATGCCTCCAAATCTACATTCTTGTAAAATGTGTTTCATGGTCATGTTTTTGGATTTATTATTTTATATGTTTTACTAATTACCATAATCCCTAAATTAAAGTTATCTTATTTTTTATTATTTTACATGTTATATTATTTTATCAAAAATTAATAATCTTATTTGGTGTCATTTAATTACTTGATGATTCATTTTATGTTTATTCCTTCTTGACGTCTAATTTTTCTATCACATTTCATCCCAACAATGATTTCATTTCCATCTGCACCTATTTAGTATTTTTTACTTGATGTCAGGATTTATAAGTTTCAAATCATTTTTTCTCAAACCTATCCTTTATATATCATCAATTGCATTCAAATAATTTTAACATTTTATGTTTTAACTGTTCATATTAGTGAGGAACTTCATAGGTTGACAAAAATTGTCATCCCAACATTAGGCCATCATTTCTTTGAAACCCAATATGATGTCCCTATATCAGGATAACCATGTTCAAATTAATGGATAAAAAATGATACATATAATTGTGTTTTTTTCTTATATTCACGTAGTACGAATCATATTTATGTTGGATTATACAGTACATTTTGGTTCTTCTGGAAATTTGTGGTGTAGATATTGTCGAGGGATTATTCATCTTGGAGTGGATACATGATAATTTAGACATATTTTTTTGATTAAATACCATAATAAATTTATATTTATTTATTTATTTAACATAGATTATTTTTATGAAATTTCTTTCCCAACTCGGACCATGTTTCTAAGCTCACCAGTGATAGAGAATCTTCACTTAAATTATTTTTTATCCCTTTTCCACTAGACTTCTACTCCTTGTAGTGATTTCATGATTTATGTTGAATATCATGTTCTAATTAAATTAATGTGGTTTAAAATAGTTATTATATTGTTGTCAAAAATTTTAAAATAGTACTAATCCCTATGGAAATTTCAGAGTTCATTTGAAACCATCATCGATTATGAGATCAAAAATTCAAGGCCTGCCTCATTACAAACAATCACAGAAAAATCAGATCTTTCTCTAATTCGCGAAAACAAATCAACCTACATAAATTATATGTATTTTCTATAATAAATTAATCAAAAATAAATTTTTATTTAAAAACTTTAAAAAAATTGTTACACACTTTGGCCAACTCATTATTCTCACTTTTGTCCCTCGGTTTCCCTCTTGGTTGTTTTATTAGATTCAAATTCTTTTTTAAGGGACTTCATAGAATTAGTGATAATTTTCTATTAATTAGTTAATAATCAACTATGTTATATAATGCAATATTAGACAATATATTATTTACAATTCATGAATAATATATTAATATTCATTTTCCTTGAAAATTGGTTAAGAAATATTATCACTATATTTACATATTTTAGGCTATAAAATAAAAACATTCATTATACAATAGTCAAAACATTTCATAAATTTTATTAATAAATAAAACTATAACAAAAAATAGCATAAAAATTCATTTGATACCACATATATAATCCACTAAAATAATATGAAATTTAATATTATTAATAGATGTATACACTTATTTTTACAAATATTCATTGACGATTCATTAGCATAAAAAATATATTCTTTATTCCACTGACTCACCTTAATTATTTGATTATAATGTTTATTAAAAATAAATTTTCTATAATAAAACCTCATTTCCATTTTACGTTTTTACTCATTTTAGATATGGAACATAAATATATAATTATAATCCAAAGAAGACTAAATTTCAGTTCATTTGACCATTTCCAAGAATGTTTTTTCCCACTAGCAGGATAATTCTTTTTCAATTTCATCCAAATATGAAACTTTTTTTAATTTTCATTCTTAATATATTTTTACTTTTTATATATATCCATCATTACAATACTTAATTAGAAAATTCAATTCAACATCTATTGTCTCCTATGCATACACTGAAATATGCAGCTTGTAAATGCATACAGTGAATACACAAAAATATGTAAATATTCAGTAGTATGGATACACTCAAATTAGAAAAAAATTTCAATGTGTTATATGAAAATCTTAAATTTAATATATATATTCTTAAACTAAAATATAAATACATTATATTAAATTTAATTCACAAATTAGTGATTTAGTATTCAGCAGTATATTAAACATAGAGGCATGCACTAAAACTTATTTGCATAGACATAAATAATTTTTATGCACATATTAGAAAACTGATTATGATATCTACCATAATCATCTACTTCAGAAACACCAGTTTAAATATTAATTGAGTATAAAATTTATTATTATACACTACTACAATTGGTCAATAGGTGCTTGAATTATATTTATGATTTCCCTGTTGATCTGAAGGGTGTTTGTGTGAGTTTCAATCAAATATGACTAGATATTTCCATGAATTAATTTAACAGATGATAATTTTATCTATTCTAATGGTTTTATTAGGTTTAATTGATTCCCTGTGATTATGGTTTCATAATGTGTATGTTTTTTTTAAATAGGAAAAATTTTTCTTTTCCAAAATTTGTGAGAGTTTAGTAAAAACATTTCTAGTAAAAGGTCAAATAATAAGTTCATGATGGGCCATAACATTTTATTTAACACATTAACAAACTAATCTTTTATAAATTTTTTTGGTGGAAGATCAATTCTCTCAACCAGTATGAAATATTTATGGGCTAATTTTATAGAATTGAATGTATTGAGAGTATATTTTATGCCTTTTTCTAAACCCGATTCTCATTGTTAAAAGATATTTTAGATTGGTCATAAAACTATAATAAATGGGGACTATATATCATTAAATGATCCATTAAATTTATTTCTAATGAACCTTTAATATTCCATTCAATTTAATAGCTAAAGAACGAGATGTTTCATTATAGGTTTCTCATTAACATTGGTGAGGAAGTGGCTCTGATAGTGTACGATCTATTTTTAATGTGGGTAATATTGATATGTATTGAAGGGTTTTTCATCCATAAGCTACCATAGTAAATAATTTTATTCTATTTATGGATGTATCATTGTTTCACATACTTTATGTAAAGATTCAATAATAATTCATCATTGGCTAGGGACACTGTGACATTTAGTTTCCTAATTATTATTATAACTATATGGATTTTATAACTTTTATATGAAAACCTAAAATACCTGTAAACCGATTAATATTTTTCCTTATGTTTAAAACTAAAATATAGGTGAGGACCTATTATACAATAGTTTATGGTTTTCAATTCACTTCTTTAAGTACATCAATATTTTTGAAAATTGAAATTGTAGATTATATTGCACATTTTTGTATATTATAAACATGTGGTTTTCAAAAATGATAAAATTATACCAATTAGGTTATCAAAAATAAATGTTTATTATAATTGTTTTTACAATTTTCATATCAATTTTCATATATTTGTAATTATACATTTTTTCTTCAAAAAATATATAGTATAATATTTGTTGATAACTCAATGTGTAGTCATCTGTCTAGAGTTACAATAGTTCATCAAAACATTATGATGAATAATTCTGAAATTATTCTCATAATTTCATGACCACACTAATGAGATATATAGATACATGAATGGTTTTTATTTTGGATTTAATGTTTTTCAAATATTGTATCATGAAAACAAGTCAAATGATTGTTTATACAAATTTTATGTAGTTTTAGTTGAGTTTTTTTATGTTTCATCAACTAATGATATATTAATATCATTAATATCTATAATGTGTATCTAACAGTGTTCTTTTACAATATATGAAATTAATGACTACTTCCCAAAATGATCTATACAAATTTCACTCATCATTTTTTCTCTTCAGAGAATCCTAGCTAGGAAAATTATCCATAATATAAATTTCATGGTTTTTATTGAACATCAATATGTTTGAATAATTTATAATAATACGTCATTTTCTTTCCCCTAGAGTGGATTTCACTAATTTTTAATATTTATTTAGTATGTTACTAATTATGGATTTCCATCCTTGGAGTGGGTGATGCATATGATCTGATGAAATATTCTATCCCATTCTTCTACTATGTTATCATATTTAACTCCTTCAACATGATTACAAAACTATTCCATTCATTCACATTAAGTTTTTTGGTATGAAATTATTATTTATAGAGGTGGTACATGATGATTACTTCTCTATAAGCATGATGTTGATGATAATTTTCTATATTTCCCTTTTTATAATATTGTCTAAGAATCAAATCTATAATTTTAATTTTTTGTTTGTTGGGTATTTTTATTATTGTGATAAAATCCATTTAAGATATTTTATATTCAATGATTATAGTATGAATTTATGATTTTTGGGTCTAGGTGTAAGTTATTATAAATTATAATGTTAGGCCAATATTGACATATTGTGAACTTCGAAATTTCATATTCTATCATTATTCATTACTTTCCTTATACATTCTGTGCACATTGAAATGTAATTATTCATTACTATTATGTAATGAAATGGAAGTTGAATTTCATCAAAAATTCAACAAATGTAATCAAAATTTTTATAATTTCAAATGTTCAGTGTAATAACTCTGAAATACTAAAAAATACAATGTTTCGTCCCCACAATATCCATGGTAAATGGTTCATCTATGATAACTTTGGGGAATATCAAAAACTGGAAAATATAATAATTTCTTATATAAAAATAATATATTATCACAAGATTCTAGTTCAACATGATAATATTAATGGGAAAATTTTTCTAATATTCTATACATATACTAATTTAATGAAAACTATCATTTCATATTTTTCATATTAGTCATATAATAAGTTGTTATTTTTCATGCACAAACAATTGACTGGATTACATTGAAATAATATTAGAGGTAAACATGTTCTAATATAATTTAATATTTTTCAGACACTAGTTAATATTATTAAAAGATTACATATTAATTTTTCTATTGTAATATGATAATATTATTATCTTGAAAAAATGTTTGATTGTTTCCATTATATTTATCATGTCTGGTTATTATTGTAAAATTCTGCCCTAATGAGGGAAACTCATGACTATACTATATAAAAAAACATGAATATATGAATATAAAATTAAATTTAAAATGTTTAGTGAAATCATATAAGTATTTTAATGAATATCATTTCATATTCCATAATTATTCAGTACATTCATTATATATAATTCATTTTATTATATTTTAACTAAAGCATTAAATTACTATAAAATAATTTTTCCAGATTAAAAAATTGTTTCCTATATGAAATTTTTCATATTATATTGATTTGGATACGTTAACACATGAAAGGAGGAAGGATTATTTTATTTTACTATTTGATTTTTCTAGTGCACTTTCACAGTTTGAATAACATTGGATTTAACATAGAGTTAAACAACTACAACATTTTTCCAATATTTATTTGATATCTTTGATTCTATATTAGGATGATATTGTTCCATTTTTTTAACTTTAATTTATTTAGAAGCATGATTATTACTCCTCAATCATTTTTCAAACCATTATATCTAAATATTTTTTATTAAAAAAAATATTTTCTCAAACTCACTTGTATGTTGTACATATTTCACTACCATCTTGTATAAATTCTGTAATTTTACAATTATTACTAGAAATAAATATTTAATATAGTAATATAATAACTTTTTTATTTATAAATTTTAAATTTATTTATTTTGAAGTTATAGTCGACCAATTTATAGAGTTCAGTTTATCAATTACATTTGACATATATCTAGAGTGTAGTTTATCGATTAATTTTCAAAAAATATGCCTCCTTACCATAGGTGTATTTTTGAATTTCAAAAATTACATTAATATAAATAACATCATGCAACTATATTTATATAACATGTATTTTTATTTTAATATACTTTCATATTATATAAGTTATAACGTTATTCTCATATTTCCACCATCAAATTTTATTCTAATTACTTTGAAGACATTTTCCCTTTACATATAAATGTTAAAAGACATAATAATCATAAATATTATTTTTATTTTATAAAAATTAATTAATTTTCATTTATTGAAACTGAGTTTTTCAAAGTAGATTATGGTATATCGATAATTCAAATAAACACATTGGGGGTTTTAACTTGAAAACCATGATGACTTGAAATGTTCGCTAAATAAATTTCCACATTTCATTTTCATTCTGATAAATTAATTATAAAAAAGACAGAAATTCATTTTGAAATCTATGAATACATACATATTTATGTTTACTATCATTTCATCATATATATTTTAAGGAAAAATGAAAAATGAAATTAATATATGTCTTAAAATTATTAGGTGCATGTTAATCAACTATTGTTTACAGCTTTCTTCAATCTTAAATTAAGGTTGTTCTCCCTTTCCAAAAAAATTACAATTTGTTAATATTCTATTATATTTAATTTATTTGATATATACTCCATCATTCATTTTAGAAAATATGGTTCAAATTCAAAATACATTAAAATCTATTAAATGATCATCAATATAGGATAAAAATGAAAAATGAAGTAGACCGATAGAATTTCAATTACAATGTTCAACTATTTATTTGTGATTCATTTTTTTATTTAGAAACTATTATTTACTATTAAATTTCTTTGTTATCATATAATTAATCTTACCAAAGGTTTTGATAACTCCAAATTATGAATAGGTCTATGTGAATTTTTAATTAAATGATAATGTCATGCAAATTCATGGGATGGGTAGTTGAATGTTTATGAAATATAAACTATGTTACAATCATGGAGATAGTAAGACATATGTACGAATGAGTAATGATTTAATTTTTAAATGATCATGATAGGCAGAACATATGTATTGTTTTATAATTTTAAAATATTCATTATAACATGAATATCATATTATTTATTTAATAAAAACATATATATGTTATTAATGTGATGGGGTTACTAAAAATGAATCACATCTCTTCGTGGAGGTGCTAATCCTGAAATACAAATGAATGAAATTACCATTTTAAATGAATGAAATGGTATAAAATTATATAATATAATAAAATTTATTAGTGATAAATATGTCAATTTTAGAAAAAACGAGGCCATTGTGATTGATTATGGGGATTGATTGTGGTTGAATAATAATTCACATTAGACACATAATTTTACACCATTTCTTGGATGTTTCTAGCAATGATTTATTATTGAATCGAGAACACCCAATGGTTCCCTTATTTGAGTTTTTTTTGTTATCCATATTTCAAAATGTAGGTGGCCATTGGGAGATGCATCCAATGATTCTTAGTGACTCACATTGGCTAGTTGGATGGGAGTATGAGCTCATCCAACCCTTTTTAGGGGAATTATTGGCTACTCTGAAACTCTCTTATTGATTTAAGACATATTCATGAATACTTTATTAAATCTAAAATATGAAACAGGACACCCTTATAATAATAATCTTTTTTCATCATGAATTGATATTAGAATCATCTGTATGTATATGAGGTTCTCTATTTATGGTGCTAATTTTAAATGGATAAGATATTCTCAAGTCATTATCTATCCTAATGTTAGTTTTTAAAAATCATAGTGGGGATCTCCATAATTTATCATCATACTGAAATATGGGAGTAGTTTTGATGTTGATATCAGGATCTTGAAATGGGCTCCATATCTACCCTTATAAAATGAATCAAAACACATGTAGTTCAGTTCCACTTAATGTGAGACACCATAATCTTTAAAGTCATGTGATGAGGACCAAACCATTAGTTTACCATTATGCAGTATGGTTGCCTAAGTGGAAGTTTTCTAGTCATGTTTAGTGTTGGAATTATGTTGATGTTGACCAAGGAACCTAGAAAAGGGTGTGACATCAAAGTGTGTACATGACCCTACTAGGGATGTGGCCCCAAAAAGATTAGTGTAAGTATAGGGTGTTGGGATTGAACATTGGGGAGGCTTCATATATATCCCATTTTGATGGGAATAAAATCCCACATAATTCATTTATTTGGGAGTTGCGTTTAATAGGATACCCTTGATAGTTTTTCTCAAATGGAATATGTACCTGTGATATTTTTACATGTATTGGAGGACCCATTCCCATAGAGGCCCTTTAAAGGATAATCAGAGAAAATTTCAGAAAATTATTCCCCATTGAGACATATATTTGATCATGTATATATCAGGAATATCTGTAACCTCTAATAACATGTGATTCATTCTCACCGTGAGAAACATGTGGATTTTTAAGAACTAACAAACCACACAATCTTCTTCATCCTCTAGGGGATGAGGCCAAGGCTACGAAAGAGACAAAGGGGTTTATTATGTATGTGTCCTCTTTTGTTTTCAAACCTCAATGTTGTGACTTAAACACCCATTTGGATATGTACCATATGAAATAATAAGGTATTCCTCAATGTGGGATTCCTTATCCTGAGATTCATAGAGGATGAGAGGAGGATAAGTCACTATCCCTCATTAAAGGGAAATGTAAGTTGTTCCCCTTACCTTCCAAAATAGTAATGTCCATGTAATTTCTTCAAAGGACTGTTTCATTATTACCGAGGGGATAAAATTTTTTAAAAATAATGAGGACCATTCCCATTTAGGTAGGAAATGTGTAGGACTACACTTATTTAGGGAATTCACAATTGAATGTGATTCATTTTTTTGTGTATTCTACCATGATCATGAATATTTGGACTCCTTAGTGGAGGTTTTTATTTGGTCCCCCTCAGACAGGAGTCCTAGGTAGAGGGGTTCCCTACCATAATTGGTGGGGTAAATGGATCAGATGTTGGATCATACATGTTAGTGATGGGAAACCATGGGGTGCCTTGCACAAGGGAGTCCTGGATGAGCTGAGGATGTTTCACGTAGGGTAGGCATGCACGAGACAGTTGTGGTTCAAACATGGTTGATCCAAGTTACTTAGATATTCTTTTGGGGTATTTAAAAACAATAAAACAACAATTCAGTGATGCCTTACTCTATGCTCCATGGATTTCCTTAGGTGTCTCTAGATAGGTCTTGCAATGTCCTATGTTTTGTAGGATATCTTCACGCTAGTACTTACTGAATAGGGAGAAGTGAATCCTTGTGCATGTATCAAGTGTCTCAAAAATTGAAGGAATTTCAATCCTATTATCCAAATTAATTCCTTATTCTATTGGGGTTTAGATAGCTTCCTAGATGGTTTTGAGGGAATGAGTTAGTGACTAGGGAGAGTATAGCATTAGGACTTCTTTTTATCTTTTATTCATATCATATGAGGATACCCAAGGTCCTATTTATATGAAATTTTTAGACCCTATGTAAAGGAAGTCACCCACATAGGTACATCATGAAGGATCCTTGCACATGTTCCTTTCATAGGTGTGTAAACTCCTTCTAGGCCGCAAAGGATGGGATTGTGTGAGCCTCTTGGTGTGCAGTCTTGGTGTGAAAAGGTTAACATGAGTGAGTTCCTTGACTCCCATTAGTTACCATTACATCTTTATTACTTGAGGTATTTTACTTTGAATATTCAAAACATTATGTGACAAAAATTTGTTTCAACACCCCCCATCCCCTCTCCCCCCTCAGTATTGAATCTGGTCAGAAAAAGAGGGTCTGATCTTGAGTTAGAGGAGTTCAAAAGTCCACTACTTAGATTATTCATGAATGTAGTTCAGGGTGCCCTTCTGCAGTGGTTGGCTGCATAGCTAATCCACATAGGTTTTAACAAGAAGTGATCTTGTGTAAATAAAAAAGGATTTCTCTAAAAGGAACCTATCCTAACTATTCACCATTTTCTCCCATCATGAAGGTCATTCGTGTTATTGTTCCTAAGATCATTCATTATCTATTCTCCTCCCACATAGCTTCTATATTCATGCTGAATACATAAGTGAGTGGACTATAAGAGGCCACTTCATTGAGTGGCCTAGATGATTCTACTTGAGCAAGTGGCATTTGTGAGGCCACTTCTTTTTAAAAAATCCAACTTTTTTTAGGAAAACTCCAAACTTAGGCCTTAACAATGATGTCCCTCATCATTTTTTCACTATATATTTCGAATGGAAAATAAAAAAGGGTTTTAATGATCAATATTATGCATGTTTTTTAGAAATTCATAAAGTAATCGGGTCAGATTATTACAAAATGTGGGAATATACCAACTCTATCTTAGAAAAAAACATAAATAAGTACCCATGTGAGTACATACTAAGTGGTTAAATACCTCTGCATAATCACCATCATATGATATATCCACTCATCATGAATCTTCAATGTTATTTGTGGATTTCCTAGTTTATGAAATAAACTAATTTCCCCAATACCATTGTATCTTACAAGGGATTATTTATCAATGAAGGAACAGTTCATATTGCATTCATCAAGCACCTTAGACAGTGTAAACCGGATGTGATTCCTCACACCCATGAATTGAAACTTCGATACTATAAGAATATCTTTTATCCTTTTAGAAGTACCAACCACAAGGAAGTAAGGAGGACTCGTACATCCATTCTAGAGGAGTATTCATTATTGAATGGAGATGGTCACACTAGGTGCACCAAATCTATACAAAATTTATGACTGAGCTAAAAATTATTGAATTTAAAAGGCTATTTGGGTGGCATAGACGTATGTTTAAAATAAACTAGATAGAGTCCTTGAACTATTGATCTAATAAAACTCCCAGAAGAATAACTTCCATATGATACATTTAGAATTCAGCATTATCTTGTTTGGTGTATACATGATCTGGGGGAACCCATTCCTTGAGATATTTATGATGAGTTAATCCCTAAAAAAGCCTCCTATGATAATATTTAAAGGATATTTGTTTTGGATCATGATCTATTAAAGATACCCCAGATGATTCAGTAGGAATACCCTCACCCAATGGGAAACATCCATCCGGAACCCTGGATAAAGTAATTAATTAATACAAAAGGAGAAGGTGTTACTTTATAGTTCATAATGATACGCCCTTCATTAGAGATTAGTATTATTCCTAGAAAATTTTCTCCTACATTAGTGAAAGTGTAATAAACCTGGTGGGGTTATAAATTCAAGTATGATGTATCTACAAGAATCCATATTACTGGATTTATTTTGATGTCATTGAGTACCTACCTCTTTCTAGTCTACAAATATAATGGTGGTGTAATCCCAGATAAGTCATTTATAGAAGAAAAATTAGCTGAAGAAATCCACATAGGGTCAGATTCCCCTAATATTGCAAAACTCTACCAGTGTTTACTTCACTTGTACACTATGAAGTCCCCATATGGAATTCTAATTATATCTCACGTGTTGTGGGTATTTATTGTAGCACACTTAATATATAATGTCATGTTCTTTGGAATTCATGTGCCTAAAGGTCAACTTCTCCCATTCATTCATGTTTTTTCTATTATCCAGCTGTTATCTATTAAATATGGTGAATCCATGAAGAATATGAAAAAATCGAGAGAGATTAGCTTCTTCCTATATGGTGATCCTCCTACTAAAACGTTCATTAAAAATGGAAAAGGTAATGTTAACCTAAGGTTACATATCATTTCCTTTAGAGACCGCATTTTTGCATCCCATATTGATTGTGAGATTATATGTGATCCATACGTTCCATGTTGATTTTATCACTAGTTCATGTGTCTAAAACAAAAAATATCTCTCCACCCATAGATGTTATGTTTGAGAAACACTTGATGGTGGCTCGACAATTTTGGATCCTTAAGGCCTTGTAGGTATCCCAAAAATTGAACAAGGTTCCTTTATTAGGTGCATACTTTTGGAAATGTTCTTGGTAAGCTAGTTCATGGATTTCTTATTACCCCCAAGGGGTGATGAAAAAAAGAATCCCTCTATTTGAGGATATGATAAATATTGGGCGTGACAAGCGTTGTAGGATGTTTTAGGTTTCGATAATTCCAAATCTCTCAATTGTTAAACAATCTTCGGAAAGGTCCATGAACCATGAATGAGTTGAAAAGACCACGTCTTCTGGGTTGACGTGATCTAATCATTTCCGTTGGGAGTAGATCCATGGTCTACTTTCGTAGTATCATGTTAGAGTAGAGTGACATAAAAGGGACTGAAATTCAAAGTATTTTAGGACTTTCTTAAAGATGGTGGAGAATTTTCATTTTTCGGCCTATGGAGGTCCAAGCCAAGAATGTTGTAACAAATGAAGTTATAGATTTATAGGAATTTTTCGAAGCTGGTGTATAAATCCCACATGGTGGGGATATCTGATAACCTCCTAATCTTCTGCCATGATGCCAATTTTTTATATGGGAAAATATATTCAGGATCTATAGATGTTGATATATTTCACTAATGACCGTAATCCAACAAAGAGGGTGGATGATATGATAAACAACGGTGTTACTAAAGGGGTGGAAAATGAAAAAACCAATGAATGGGATGTATTCATTTATTTAATTTAGGTATATATATCTTTTCCTTTATAATTTCCCACCTACATCTATTGTCATTAATTAAGGGGGGATTTATCATTCAATTGGTGGAAAAATAAGGTGTACCAAGTGTGGTTCTTTAGTCAACAAAATATTTGCTGATGATCACCCCCTTCAGAGTGGGGGCGAGTCTCCCAAGTCCTCATATTCTATCCACGATTTATTGAATGATGGATGAGGATATAGTTGGAGGTTCATCTCAACAACCACCTCATATACTAGTAACTTAGAATACCAACATGGTCTCTTCCCCAACTCAAGGGAAGAAATGGAAGTGTAAAAGGATTTGGTCAGGAATATGTTCCATGTTAAGTATCTTAACTAACATTTAATTCTATGACCCACCTAACATTACCATTTGATTGTGATTTTCTTTTTCAGGATCAAATTCACTCTCCTCCCTCAAGGGGTCCCACACTGATACTTTGGGGGCCAATGGGGACATTCATGATAAGGCATAAACTCATGATGATAAATTCATCCCTGAGATTGAAGATGCTCTATGAGAGTAAGAAAAAACCACTACTATTACTATAGAGAGGGAGGAGGGTCCTGGTAATGTTAGTTTCACTTCATAAGGTATCATTTACTAGGAAAGGAATTTATTCCTCATGATATTTTAGAACCATCATATATAATGGAGGAAACTGCGATAACAATCATTGGCCCTGTAGCCATTATAAAAGGGATTGATAGGGATATTGGATGGTTTGTTGATGGTTTCAATGGTGATATTGACTCTTCATTATCCAAATAAGTGTTGATTCATTAGAAGCCAAGGTATGTAATCGATTAAAGATCTAATTGGGTCCTAATACATGTGCCTCTAATACATGTACTGGTTTGGATAATGTGATATGCAGGGCCTCATATGAGGAACTAATTGAATTCATGTATATTTTAAAAACTATTAATATTCTTGCCTCACTAGAGGTTATTTGGGACTTTGATATGGTATTGTATGGATTTGAGTTTTCTCTTTCTTATGGTTTTAAACATAGTTGACCTCCTTACGTTTTATTTCATACATTTTAAATTGATCTGTGCAGATTTTTGTATAGATTTAATTCCTATGGATATTCATGACCAAGATATCAAAGTCTATAAAACTCATATTACTAAAGTAACAACAACTGAGGGTCCTGAAGTGGGATATTCTTGAGATCCCTATATCCTTATTTTTGGGAAAAGTCGTGATGACATTCCTTGAATATAATTCCTTAATTAAATCATTATGATTGGGGGTGTTAGATAAGAAACAATACAAAACTTTAATCCACCAACAGGTGTGAATTATCAAATTTTCTAGTTGTTTAAATTTCATTTCTATTAACCCCCTATTGTTAATGGGGGGTTCCATATGAGGTCCTTTATAATCGAATTCAGCAGTTGGGCCTCATGGATGAGATTCCATGCCAATTCCACAAATAGAATAATTTAAAATGACATTATTTTTCATGGAGCGGATTTGG
This sequence comes from Viscum album, assembly GCA_963277665.1. Taxonomy (NCBI): domain Eukaryota; kingdom Viridiplantae; phylum Streptophyta; class Magnoliopsida; order Santalales; family Viscaceae; genus Viscum; species Viscum album. Next base: position 837,115,735 of record OY728137.1, read on the forward strand.
GAGCCTCATTGTTTATGTGAATCCCATAGTAACTCTCTCCCTCTAAAATTAGTTCTGAGCTAGCTTTAGTGGCACAAGATTCCTTTTACACCTAATGTGATTTTTCCGAATGGACATCTGGATGATGATGATATATATGCCTCTTAAATAACTTCCATCATGAATTAACTGAAAAAAACCATTTTTTATCATTTTAGGTATGAATGGTTTGATTATTGTACAATCAATAATGTTGGGATGTAATTTAATTTTAAATAGGAAGAAAGAAAAAATTTTATTAGGTAGAGGTGAATATATTTTTCTAGTTTAAAAATATCAGAGTTGTTAAATACTAGGAGGATCTCAACCATGGAAAGGAGGTGGTGGAGAATTAGTGTCCCATTGATGAGAAATATATCCAAATAGTTCACTTTCATGATGAATCGTAGGCTGAAAAGAAAGAGATATCCCCACTCCACCAATCCTTGAAGAGGGAAATGGAATAAGAAAGATAATATATTGCTGTAGAGAAGGAGAAACTTCGTCAAACTAAGGAGGCCATTCCAACACAATTGGATGTTTTTTGAAAAAATGTGGATAATGATCGATCCATAGTCCAAGAAACCAATTCCTACATAGAGTTTAAAACATGGCGAAGATTCTCTAACATTTTTAAGCTCCTTTATATTTCAAAACATGAATGAAAATTGATTTTTCTCCCAATCAAATATTATTTTAAACCTATCATCATTGTTACCATAACATAAAACTGAAACCAAATCATTTTATTAATAATAAATTTATGAATATTCATTAATTATAATGACGTTCATGGTAGAGTTCTCTAGTTTTTCCTAGGTATTTAGAACTAACAAGCATAGTTCGACTATTGCTAGGGTCACATGAGGGGCACTACAAAAATTATTTCTTCTGTGTCATTGCCCAAATTTTTTCCAATATAAAATATGAAGATGAGTTAGAGATCTATACTTGGATTTTATTTGGACCCCCCTTAGGTGATTTCAATATAACAAGTTTCATACCTCGCAAATTTTATTTCTCATTTTTTTCCTAAACCATGTAGAGTGCTTGAATGGAGAGCTAAGACTCGACTTTTTCCCAAAGTTCACCATGTAGGCTTTAAGCCTGATGATAACTAAGACTCCATGAATGTATATTTTATAGTCATTTAATATTTACTAATAAAACTAGTGTTTTAGGTTGACCATGTTTTACCATTAGTGGTGGGATGACGACTTAAGTCAATATTTTTGGGATCTGAATGTCTTGAATTTATTTAGATACACAAACTGAAATTTTGAGTCACGATTTTGTAATCTCCATATCTATGAAATGTTATAAGGGAATAATGTAAGTAATAAAAACATACCATGTTTTAGAATTAGTTACTGGCACAATATTTTTAGGTATTACTGAGAGAGAAGTAGTTTCTCTTGAGGAAAAGTGTCCCTCCTATTAACAACCCTTCCAGTTTTGAGTTATGAAAAGTTGTACTAGGATGTATCTGTGCATTTTCAAATAAAAGGTTTTCTTTGTTATTGAACATTATATTTTCAATTATTGAGGAGTTTATGAATATAAATATTTCTCATGACCACAAAAAGTGGTTTTTGAAGGAAATGTTTCTGAGAATGAATGGAACATTTGAGTTGGAAGAGTCCATGAACTAGGTACCTCTCCTATGAATGTTTTATTTATTTGTAAAGGATATGTATTCTATTTTTACTCCGTTCTTGAAAAGGAGGAGTCTTGGGAGTAATCCATAACATTCCGACTAGATCAAGGTTATTTCACTGAATGGAGGAACACAAATGTTTTGACTAATGTAGCTTTTGGTATGAGAATAAAGGATCTAAGAATCACTACATGTATTTATGGAGTTAGAATCATTTTTTATGTAGTTCCTTGAAGATATTTAGTGGATGAACAAAACTTATAGAAGAATATCCTCCCTAAAACGGTTGAATCATCATGATATTTAATGCCATGGATCCTGGAAATGGACCATGATGTTTAATATCTTAGATAAATTGTGTTGAGGGATACAATTTATGGACATTTAAATATGACTGAAGGATTGGTATTTTATATTTCATGGTTATCTGATTGAAAATGTTTAGTAATTTTCAGAAATGAATTAGTCATGTTGTAAGATTCAATATAGTTGTTTCCAGATCCAAAAAATGATATGGGATACGAATTCAATGAATAACCATATACCATGTTCAAAAAGCAGTTTCTAGCACAATGTTATTGGGTATTATAGAGATAGAATATTTTTTCCGTGGAAATAATGTGAATCTTGGTGTACAGTCCCATGTGGTGTGTGACTTATTCACGTTCAAACTGGGGTGTATCAATCTATAGTCAAACAAAATCATCCAATGGTTGAAATTCCCTTTTATGGGAAAATTATGAAAATCTAAACAAGGGATTATCAAAGCATATTTGTGAAAATGTGTCCTCACGAATCATAAATTCTATCCCTGATGGGTGGAGAGACCTTATGGTCATTTTTATTTCCCTAGACACAGAGTCTATATTTTGAAAAGAATATTCTTGGGTATAAAATGAGGATTTCATGTTGAAATCACTTAAGTATGGGTATAAATGTTTCCTTTGTAGGTCTAATACATACAAAGGGAATGGGTTTTCTATTTTTTTTGGTGGGCCCATGATGTAGGGTCTCACATAACTAAATATCTCATAAAATAATGTATGAAGACATGTTTAGTTCTAGAATAGATTCCCCACACTAATCAAAATTATGTGTGGAGAAGGAGTCACCTTTTTCATGAATATGGGATCACGAGTAGAGTAAAACTTGTATTGGGGACTCCTATGAAAATCTGGTTCATACACAGGAGAGTGGGGGCAATGATATATTATGGTTGGTATAGGATGTATGATATGGGTGTCACTATATATCCCTTCAATGTGAGAATCAATCCACATGTATTTCATATATTTACATCATGTAAGATATTTCTACCATGACGTTTAATGTCAGGTGGTATTGATGCTTAGTGTTCCTTTTGTGTTATTTCTTCTAGGACCATGTATAGATGCACCATAAAAACAACATCCTATGGTTTATAAGACTTTTGCTGGATGACTTATGGAAATCCAAACTGGGTGGTTTCAATGCATAGTCGAGACAATGGTTTTCTCAGGAATTTTACATTCTAGCACGGATAGCCATGGAATTATTATGATGATATGAAATTACCTAGTACAAGGAGTATATTTTATGGATTGAATGATTCCAAGAAAAAATGAATCATTTTGACCATCATTGTCTATAAAGTGTAGAGTCCCATGGATATATTTTTTTTATATGGGAGAGGTGGCATTTTCTTTATATTTTTTTGGGAACAAGAAATGTGGTCTATGAGTCACTACATCTCCAATTCATATGAGAATAATGAAACATGTAGTTCTAGAATGGAGGTGTGTTCAGAGATCAGCCCCAAGGATTTTGATCCGCTTAAGAAGTGACTGAAATGTTATGTAGTTCTACACCCTGGTATAAGAATTTGAACCATGCATTTTTACAGTATGAGGTTAGGACATTAGGAAACATAATATAAATTATTACAAATAGGACTTTGGTGTCTTATAGTTTGAGGTTATATGACTATGAAAATATTCCATTCCCTTTTATGGTCATGATGATGACCATTTGGTGTGCCTTTTAATGTCTTTGATCTAGGAAAAATAATGCTACGTAGGTTAAAATCTTTTAATAAAGTTGAGTGATGTGTCTTTATCACATGAATTTTTATCTTGAGAAATATTTCCTTTTCAAGGTCTGTAACAAGTTGTACAACCATATATATAACTTAATAAGCTATATTATACTGGACCTTGTGTAGGCCTATGTTCACTCCCACTTTGAATCAATATTTTGAGAATTCTTCTCTGGTATCATCGGAGTCCTAAGGAACAATAACAGTTCTCCTTAGAATAATTAATTGAGGTGTTCTTTCTTTTTAAAATCTCATTGAACCCAATTTTTATGAATTCCAAAATGATGTAAGGTAAGCAATATCTTATCATTGAGTAGTTCTAATTTATTTAGTAGTTTTTATGATTTCCCATGTAGCTATTTTTGGTCATAGAAGGAAACATGAAGTAATGGTAATTGGACCCCAATGGGAAATGACACTGCTATCCCATATAGTAGATTATATGGGGTTACCAATGTAGTGTTCTAGGTATTAGGTTGGTAATCCCATGATTCATTAAAGAGAGTGTAATGATAAGACTTTTTCTCCTAATCCAACATTTTCAAGTGTATGTTTGATAGGTTCTTATTAATGTTCTATAACTTTCCATTGTTCGTTGCATGATAGAAGGAAAAAATGTTTAGATTTGATATTATACTCTTGATATTGATTTTCTAACTAATTAGAATAAAAATTGGTTACATTTTCCATCAATATCATTTATGGTACACCACACCTAGTAATTATTTTTGATTTCACAAAGCTAGAAATTCCTTCGTAAATGAGTTTTTTGAGGGGTTTTTTTCAATGCATTTAGAGAATAATTCAATGGTTGTGATGATGTATTAGAATTTTTGGGCCATTGATGGAGGATACATCCCGCCAAGAACCATTCTCCATATGACAAATGGAAATGAGTATTTTTTTGTATGGAGAAAATTTTATGTTGAAGGATGAGGCTGGCGTGAACATGGAAGGAATGAAAACTTCAGGTGAATTTTGTGCAATCCTACATCCTTGAAGGTTATTTGTTTCCATGACATTGAATTTTATGGGAACACCTAAAACATGACTGTTGTGAACCATAGGTTCATTTATGTACTTCCCTCATGATAACAACAATCTCTTATCCATTGATATAGCTGAGAAGGACCCCATTAGAGTCCCATTTATAGACAATATTATAAGGATTTTGGCTATCATAAATATTATTATTGGTCATTAGGTTTTCTCTTTTCATTATTTTTCTGACAAAGGAACTCTATTTTAATAGTATTACACAATGAGAATCATCCAACCAATTGTAGGATAGTCTAGTGCATGGATGGAATTAAGTTCTATGATTTCTCCCATGTAGACACAAGAAAAAGTTCACACCATTTAGTGGGGTCCAGTGCTAACGAATCTTTAATTCCTCTCTGGATCTATTAATGTCGTAGATGCATTTTCCAAAGAATTCTCATATTCCTTATATAATAATAGAATAAGAGTAAATATTTTTTGTGAGGATTATTCAACCATTAATCCTAGGACATAGTAGTGAAAGGGATTAGATCTTCCTTCCTTATGAAATAATCAACATTGATATGCTTGATTACCAACTTTAAATAACCTTTTACCTTCATAGGGTCCATTAGAATTTGACGTGCCAGTTCCCACCCTATGATGAGGGAATGATATTTTTCCATATTTTTTGGGAAACCTTACAACAACAAGGAGTAAGGAAAGACTATCTTTGATGATTAGATGACCATGAATCTAAACCCAACTCCATTTATCTTAGAGTCATCCATTCTCATCTCTATTGGGCTTCAGGATGCTATGTCAAAATACATTTCCCATGAACATGGGCTATCTTGAATAGATAAGATTTATTCATCAAGAAATTCAATATTCAATGATATTTCTTCTTTATATGGGTTTTCTATAATGATGTCTACCAGATCCTAGGCTTTTACCACTTTTTGTGGCACAAAATGAATTTCAAAGTGCTAGAAGATTACTTCCCACCTTGACAAACATCCAGCAAACATAGGATGTTCTAGAATGTATTTGAGAGGTTTGTTGAGAGAACTAAATCAAGATAATGGAACTATATGTTGTACCTCAACTTCTAAAATTTAAATATTATTTCTAGGGAGCTATTATTTATATCTAAATAATGAGTCTTAGTATCAAGAAAGGTTTGGCTAAGAGAATAAATGTTGTTATCATTCCCAGTGGTGTTATTTTTTATGAGGAAAGAACCTAATTATCATTCTAGGGACGTCACTTACCAAATGAGTAGTTTCCTATCAATAGGTTGCGTTAACACTTATGGTCTCATGAGATATTTCTTGGGGATATCATATTCTTACTAAAAGTTATCAGTACACTAATATGTGACTCCTTTTTTAATCATCCCTATGAAGGGAAAACAATGGGTTGTGAGGATCTTTATGAAGCACCGAATGTATGAAAGGTATCAATTGAGTACTCTAAACTACTAGAGGTTTCAAGGAGGTGAAATTATAATAATATCCTTATTCTAACTACAACATGTAGGCCCCTTAATAGTAAACAAAAATGACTTCTACAGTGCTAAAAAGTGTCCTAATATTCACATCTATTACGGGGGGAATTTATCAGTGATAAAATAATCACTAATAAATTTTCTCTTTTATCAGCACTAGTTTAGTACTCATAAAATACCCCATTTATCAGTACTTCTTTTAACCATGATAAAGGGAAACATTAGCTAATATTTCATTAGTGATTATAAAGGGGATACTTTATCTAGGCTATAAATATCACTGATAGAGTCTCTATATCTGTATTGTGTTGTTGAAATTATATCACATAGAAAACCTGAATACAATTTCCAAATTCAATGTTTAATGGAAATAAAAATTACATCACAAATACAAAAAAACATTATATCGATGAAAATTAAAACACTTTTGTTTTATAATTACATTAAAATTACTATCAAAAAATTCAAAAACATCAATATTTGATCATCTTTCCCGCTAGACCTCTCAGAAAAGCATGATCATGGTATCAGTTTCCCAAAAATCCACCCGAAATTGAGAAAAATAATCCATCTATATGAGAAAATAGGTATTAAATTAGTAATAATATAATGAATTAAATTTATCAAAATATAATGTATTACTTGACTAAAATGTTAGTTTTAAATAAAGTGACATAGATAGAGTCATAATGGTCACACCATGCATCAAATTGAGGTAGGTATAATTCCTTAACATCACAAATGATATATGGATCATTTTTTAAAAGAATTAAAAAAATCCTAATGCATTTTATTAGTTTTAATATAGAAAAATTCCCACCCATCAAAAATTACTAATGAATCCTTTTCCTAAATTATCAGGATAATAAGAGCATGGTTTCTTAGTTATCAGTGAGTGACACTCATTTTGAAATAAAATTTCAATTTTATAATGATAAGAGACACTTTGAGTCATATCAAGAACACTCACATATGGGATGTATGTGCGGATGATTACTTCGCATCAAAAAAGAATTATAGATCATTAGACTAAATTATTAAAACAATATGAATGTGTTATCATGTTTTTATTATATCACTTATCATTTTTACAAAAATGTCAATTTTCCATTTAAAGACACGCATGGAGTCATACCGGTCACATCATGCATTGGGTTGTGGTGAAGCTGATTTCTACACATAACAAATAACTTATGGATTATTTTCTTAAAGTAAAAAATAATCTGAATCTGTTTTCTTAGTCATGATAATGTTACAAGTTTTTTACTAAAATGACATATAAAAGTGAAAACATTCACTTATAGTGATACTGGTAACATTGGGTTAATATTTTACATGAGACAAATTTCAACACATAAAAAATGACTTATGAATCATTTTCTAAATGATCAGGATAATCCAAGTGATTTTACATAGTTCTCAGTGACTCTCATTCGTTTTGGAACTAAAATGCAAATTTTAGTCTCATAACAGACACTTTGAGTCCTACCGAGTACACCCCGTATTAGATTGAGGTGATTATAATTCATATATGTCACAAAAAGTTTTGGATTATTTTACTGAAGTATCAAAACAATATGATTTTTTACTCATTTTTGAGTATGTAATTTGTTCTTTTTAACAAAATGTCATTTTAAATAGGAAACATGCACTTTGAGTCATACCAGTCACATATTGGATTGGTTTGAGGTGAAATAGAAACCAACATATCATAAATAAATTATAAATTTTTTTCCTCATGTATCAAAATAATATGAGTGTGTTTACATGGTTTTTAGTGGGTGAAATACATTTTGAACTCAAATATCCATCCAAGACTAATAAAGAACAATTTCAATCACACTAGGCACACCACATATCATATGGATATGCATATGATTCCTACATGTCAAAAATTAATTAAGGGTTACTATCCTAATGTATCTAAACAATCTGAATTTGATTCCATCGTTTTGAGTATGTCACCTTCCCTTCTTATTAAAATTTATAATTAAAATAAAAATACAGAGATTTAGTTATAATTGATACACAACCGTTGTATTGTGGTGTGTCTAATTAATACACATCAAAAATTGCTTCTCAATCTTTCTCTTAATGTTTCAAAACAATCTGAATTCAATTTCTCAATTTTGAGTTTGTCATTGGTTTTTATTACTAAAATGTCATTTCAAACTATAAACAATATCTTTGAGTCATACCAATCTCATTATGTGTCAGTTTTACAAGGGATACATTCTAAAACATCAAAAAAATGACTTAAAATAATTCTCTTAAATTATGAAGACAATCCGGGTGCTTTTTATATATTTCCAATGAGTGACACATGTTTTGAAATTAAATGTCAATTTTAGACTAGTAACAGACACATGGAGTCTCCTTGGGAACACTATGTGTCATATGGAGGTGTGGCTCATTCATACATGTCAAAATTGACTTAGGGACAATTTTTATAAAGTATCAATATAATATGAATGTGTTTACTCAGTTTTTAGTATGCCACTTCTCATTATTACAAAAATGAAAATTTTAAATAAAAAGAAAGACTTGGATTCATATCTTTTATATTGTGTGTTAGATTTAGTGGTTTATGATTCATATATATCACAAATGACAAATGTATTTGTTCAATAAGTATCAAAACAATAAAAATTTGTTGTCTCAGTTTTGAGTGTGTTAATTGTGTTTTTTTATTACAAATTATTTTTAAATTTGAAACACGCACTTTGAGTTTTATCGATAACCTCAGTTACCGGTTTCATGTGAGACTAATTACTACAAATCAAAAATGAGTTATGAATAATTATACTTAATTATCAAGAAACTATAAGAATTGTTTCTTATCTTTCAGTGAGTGACACATTTGTTGAACTAAAATGCCAATTTTACACTAATAACGAACACTTTGGGTATATCAGGAGAACTGTATATCAAATAGGGATGTGGATGATTAATATATGTCCAAAATTACTTATGGATCATTTGTCTATAGTATCAAAACAATATGAATGTGTTTTATTGTTTTTGAATATGTCACCTGTGTTTTTTTACTAAAATAAAAATTTTGAATAAAAAGAATCACTTTGAGTAATACTAGTCACACCATGCTTGATATTGTGGTGAGGATAATACCTACTCATCACAAAATATTGATGTATCATTATACTAATGTTTTAAAACAATATGAATGATCTTTATTGGTTTGGAGTATGTAACTTGTGTTTTTTACTAAAATTTCATTTTAAAGTGGAAAGACACACTTTGAGTCATACAATCACATCATGTGTTTTCTTGACAAGATCCAAAAACCTACGCATCCCAAATGACTTATGATTAATTTTCATAAATTTTCATGACAATATGTTCACGTTTTTCTTATTTTAGTGGGTGAGAAATGTTTTTAACTAAAATGTCAATTGTAAACTGAAAAGGGACACTTTGAGTCGTACTGGGAATATTGTGCCTTTGATTGAGGTGTTAATGATTCATAGATGTCAAAAATGACTTATGAATCATTTTCCTAAAGTATCAAAATATTCCAAGCATGTTTTCTCAATTTTTAGTATGTCAGTTATCTTTTTTACTAAATTTAATATTTTAATTAAAAATACACACTTGTATTCATGCCAGCTACACAATGCATTGGATTGAGGTTCTGTTAACAACTATGTGTCACAAATGACATATAAATGTTTTATAAATTATGAAAACAATATTAATGGGTTTACATGGTATTGATTATATGATGTGGTGATTGAACTAAAGTATAAATTATAAACTAAAAACTTATAGTATGAGTCATATTGAGCACAATATATATCGAATTGAGGTGCATCTGATTGAGTACGGGATATATATTTTTCTTTCAAATATGTGAAAAAATAAAAAAATATATAACATGTTTCATTCTAATAGAATAAGAAACCCCATGATGCCTCAAACACGTCACGTTTTGTGCATCATGGGGTTTCCTCTTCCATCAAAATACAACTTGTCTTCTTATTTTTTGGATTTTTATAGATAGTGGAATGAAAAATATGAATTCGAAAAATATATATAAAAATAAATAAATAATTATTAGATAAAAGTGATAAGTAAATTAACATAAAAATAGTATATAAATGATGAAAAAATTAATTAAATAATTTGTAGTAATTCACCTTTTTGTGATGCTTGTAGTCATTATTGAACCATTACCTTCTTATCATTTTTTTAGTTATAGTCTTGAAGTATAATGTCATATGTCCATGAGAAACTTCAAATAAACCACTCCAACCCAAGAAAAATAATCCACCTATTTAATAAAAAAATCTTATCTTAGTAATACTATTAAAAAATAATTTAAACATAAATAAAAAACAATACATTAAAAAAATGTTAATTTTAAACTAAAAACATACAATTTGAATCATACGAGATAGACTATGTATCAAATTTAGTACATAATAATAGTATATGTGTGAATCATAATTTTTAAAGAAGTAATTTCTTTATAATCTCTGTGAAAATTAACAAAATAAGATTCATATAGAAATAATGGTGAAATTAACTTAAAAAAGTAGATTAAATGGTGATAAATAAACTAATTAATATTTAAGAAGTCACAACATCATGATGTACATGTAAATCTCGACACCAAGTATGTTGACCATTCATTTCTAAACAAATCTACTTTTTTCTTTTGAAAATGATAATTTTAAAAAGGCATGACAGTACTATAAAAATTTAAATAAAAAATAATTAACAAATATTTTAAATGAAATGCTAATTATCTTTGAAAATACCTCTTTAGGGATGATTAATTATTGATGGCATATGATATCTCTAATAAATTTAAAAACATAATAACCATGATATTTTCCATTTATTTATTTAAAAAAATATAGAAAAATTGTGAAAAAAGTAAATTTTTATGTGCTTTGATAGTGAAATATTGTTATATATACCATGATACATATCAAGTTGTAGAATTTTATGGGCTCCTTGTGTGCATGGATTATTCGCATATCATGATTTTGAAGATTGTTAAACACAACCTTATCATAATAAAATTAACATTAAAACATAATATAAAATATATGTATTGATGTTTAGTTCTAAAACATTGGATTTAGTGTATTAAAAATTGACAAACGTCATAACCTGTGGCCAGTTTGTTTGGTATCCATGTAGTGAATCTATAAAATTCATCATTGGAGAATAAAAATTGACCTCAATGAGTACCCAATGTTTTCTAAAAATAAAAAATCCATATGTAATGAAAGTAATAAAAATATATTTCATATGATTAAATTTTATTGTTTTACCACTATTTCATTGGTATTAATTAGAGCCAACCATTCGTAAGTTTTCATTCAAATGATGTGACCGGTTTTCCAATATTTCATCAATTTTTTCTTATTAATTTTAGTTTGTTTTGTAGAAGTTGCATTTGGAATAATATATCCATATTTATATTCATTGTATAATCCCTTTAACTGGTATTCATAAAAACACCTACAAGAAATATGAATGGTATTTAGTAACAATAAACATAGTAGATATTCTAATAGAAAAGAAATTATGAGAATACTCCTCATGTATACATTTAAAACTAAGACTTCTTGACATTCATACATGAGGACTTCTATAAAATTTTGAAGAGAAATGATGTCTCTAATGTGCTCATCATTCATTTTTTCTTTAAAATAAATTATGTGAATACTGCTACTTTATAATATTGTATCCACATGAACCATTAATGGTAGTAAATTAAAATATTGAACGGGTGGGGTAATGGTGATCTCAAATGATCTTTTTGATTTGTTGGTTGATTCATTAGATGGTTTTTATTCAACCTTTCCATTCACCCCAACCATTTTTTTGTATGTAAAAACATTCATCAGTTCATACCTACTTTCTTTAATTGTTTAAGGCATAGTATAAAAAATAATTGGTAATGAATACCTATTTTTCAACGTGATTTTTTAAAAGATATAATACCCATACAATAAATCATCTAGAACCCCGATTGACCATATAAATATCTACATCATCAAGTAGAATAGGTATCTCAACACTCAACTCAGGAGTTACACTAATACCCACTCTCACATGAACTATTGGAAGATTTCTATTTTGTAGAGTGTCTACATGGATATTGAACACGGTATCCCTCACAACATGTTAATGGGTTGGTGTTGATAGATATAAATCATAACCATTTTCACCCTCTAGGATATCAGTAAAACAAAAGCACCAGTGTATTACCAATAAAACATTCATAGAAAAAATTATTAAAATATTGATTATATCACCTAATATGTCTCTTTAATGGTAATGGTTGCCTCAAAAATTGAGTGGGGTTCTTAATGAATTGTTTGTTCTTGAGTTGTTTATTTTCATTTCATCACCCAGAAACATTTTCATGAAACTCGGAATGCCAATAAAATATTTCATTCAGTGTAGTTGATGTTTCCATCATCTATTGTAATTTTTTTTATTGTTATCCCCTTATTATTTTATTTTTTCAAAAAATATTTGGTGTGTTGCCCTAAAAGATAAACATCTGTCAGGACCATATAGTTTTAGCCCTTCAAGGACAATAATAGTAGGTGTTCATCTAGTATAGCTATTGATGATTCATGTGTCTATGTCAGATATGAAATATATGAAAATAATTATGTATTGTAATATAATACTAATTTAAATAAAAAACAATTATGTCATATTTACACATTCTTTGTACACATTTTGTGTGTTTTCATCATTTAGTATCCCCATATTATTTACATATTTTCCATTACATAGCACATTTCAAGGGATATAAGTGGATTTTTATTTTGATTCATCAATAATTTTATAAATATAGGAACATATTTATGTTTTTGTTTCAAGTCAACTAAATGTATTACATTTTATTTAAAATACGTACCAATTTTTTAATCATGTGAAGCATACCCCGTACATGATTTATGGTAGGGGTACATTGGTTTTTCTACAAGTTTATTATTTTCTTCATTTATATATTGTTTCATAAATTAAAAATTCTCAGTCAAAGTGATTAATAGACATATTTTCAAATAATGTATTGCTAGACACAATGTACCTGAAAATATATCTCCCCATGATGGCCAGTAAATGCATCGTTTGCAGCCTGGCTTATCAGGTGTGCAGACATATGTTGTGGGTTTAGGTTATTTCCCTTCAAAATCATTGAGATTAATTTTTTTTGAATTGTGTGGAATCATCTATGAACCTTTTCAGCAAGAATTGATACAAATTTCTTGTGGTAATCAAATTATATAAATGAACTTCATAAGGGATTATGAATAGTAATTAATTATTTTATTTTATTTTTTTATCCCTTGATGGATTCAATTGACTAAGAATTTAACTATGGGTTTCAATATATGAAAAAACCTCTAAAATATTATGAAAAACATAATATTGGGCCGACTCTTGATCAATAATAGTGATTTTGACAAAATATATTTTAGAAATAACTTCACCCATAAGACACCCAGTGCGATGATACTTCGATAGAACAATTATTTCTCCACTAAAGAGGTATTCAGTATAGAATTAAATGGATTCCTCAACAATATATCACTCTGCAATACAACCCTCTAGAAAACATTTATTTTTGATATACTCTTTCAAAATATTCATTTACCATAAAATGGGGTATATCCATCTATAATGTATAGAACCAAATTATTAAATATCTCTCACCAAGTGAACCATCAAGAAACCCATTATATCAAATATTGTCGTTAAGATAAACATGTTTTATAAACATAATATTAAAGATATTTCATTTTCCATTGTTAGAAGTTTTTTCACGACTATAAAATCACATCATATAGATTCAAAAAAGAAATAAAGAATGGTTAATCTATGATGGACATTATTTTTTAAAAAAATAAATATAATGCTACATGCATTATATCTTGTATCAAAACAATAAATTTATGTGATTTTTTACTGTTTAACTTTAAATCATTCATTAACAAAATATTATTGATATCTGATGACTACCCCTCTATAACCATTACATCATTAAATATTTTTCAAAACTAGTATATGTCATTCCTAGAATTTGTTTAAGAAGACAGAGAAAGAAAATTTTATTTTCACCGCAACCTTAGACCAACTCTTCCCATATTCTCATATCATTCATGTCCATCATAGCCATAATTACATCCTTTGGGGGGGGGGGGGTTCTTTTAGTAACATTTCAATGACACTACCACATATCTATTTTCAATAAGCATAACATCAAGGAAATTTTTAAACTATAATCAATTCCAATATTGTATTTCAAAAAAACCAATCTCTTTTTCCAATTGGATTTTATAAGGATCTTCAAAAATGGTTTATCAAAAGCAATGTCTATATATTTTACCATCTTAAATAGTTGACCACCTGTTAGTGGAGAAAATTTTCTATGATTTTCAGAACTCCAATCGAATGATTTCGTCAAAAATTGGTACTTATGTCATAGGGGTATAAATCTATGATGTTTTATAAACACAGTGGTCAATAAATGTTTCAATCTAATTAATAGGGTACCTTGTTCATAAATGGGACTCCATTGAGTTACATTAATTATATATCCTAACAATTTACCATAATCAGGGAATTCATTTATTATACCATAAAATATGGATATCAATGTGAAAAATCTATTTCTATAATTAATATACAACATAACACCTGAATCCCATAATAATTTAAAATATTTGACCAATGGATCCAAATAAACATCAATATCATTACCCTATTTTATTGTCCTAATATTATTATAGATAATATAATGTCTTATCATTTTATGCTTAATGATGGTAGAAATTTATAATTTAAAAACATTAATATTTATGTACGGTGAATGTTTCTATGAAACCAAAAAGGATTTAGTCCATTTGTAGATAGTGAAAGATGAATGTTTCTTTTCTCATTTCCAAATTCAGGATTCTCATGAAAAATTCTCTCCTACTATGGAGTGTCCACCGTGTGATCAGTTTTCCCCTCTTTATTTCTTGTGTCTTTATGCGACATTTATTTCCTTGTAGTCTCCTCACATTTATATAAGCTCCTAAAACATTAAATTATTGGAAAGTACTATAAAACTTCCAGAAGTCTTGATTCATTTATCTTGTACCATGATGTGGTACACATTGGGAAATCATTATGTGGTTTTTGGTCTTTGTGAAATAATATACATTAATTTGGACAAGCATGTATTATTTTAAAGATAAAACCCATTGAACATAGCATTACTTTATCATCATACGTTTGAATAGGAATATCATTGTATTATAGGATAATGTCATTCAAGAGAGAAAGTAGTTCAGAAAAACTTGATCCACTCCATCTATTTCTAGATTTCAAAACATACATCTTCAGTATAACTTAAAATTCTATATATTTTGTACAACCATCATACAATGGAATCTTTTGACAACACATTATCCTATAAAATAATTTTAAAGAATCATGAATCTCATATTCAACTATTATGGTCATTTAATCATTATGATCTTAATCATCATTTACAACTATAATCACATTATCGATATGGTCTTCTTCATTTGTCACTCTTTTAATCATATCATATGATCCATAAAATGTAGTTTTATCAGAGGCACTGGATATATTCACTATTTCCTTTTGATTAGTCTAACATTTTTAATTTTTATCTATTTCATGAAAGGTAAAATGATATTTTAACTTCTTTGGACTAATTAGTCTTGAATAACAATAGTATAAACACATACAATGGATTTGAGAAGGATAATATGCATGACCTTTTACAGACTTGTTGAACTATATCACCCCATATTTATACAGTTTTATCATATGACTTGGATCTATCCATTTTAATTTCATATAAATCACATTTGATTTAGATATATAAAAAAAATACACAAAAGGTACCTTTCAAATAAGTAGTACCCAATATTTGAATTTTTTAAATAATTTAATCATTATTTTAAGGATGTGGGTAATTTAATTTAAGAATATAATTAATCCATTGGTGGTAGATGTTATCCTATAAATCATCTATAGTGATCACTAGTACATGGTATGGAATTAATACTACTTAGTGTAGTTCAAGCAACATAGGTGCATGTCTAGAAGGGAAGGGGGATGAGTCTTATGAATAAGAATTAAATAATAACTATTTGGGAGATAAAGATTATGAGGATGATAGTATTCTCCAAAAATATAAATGTTCTTGGGATGGAGAGATGGAAAAGCACTAAAAAATATTTTTTTCATTCTAGTGATGAAAACAATAATAATTTTTTCAAATGGAAAGGATTTTTATAGCACTTATGTAACACCAAAATCTTCCATGGTATTCATCTATTTTAAATAATTCAAATTCATGCAATGTATGCCACACCGAGTTTAAGCACCCCATGACCTAACGAACTAGCTATTTAAAAAGTGGTTATGAATAGTATTAACCAAATTTCGAATTTATATATCCCATATACTTTTATATTTTATATTTCTTTTTCTTAGACATAATATAAGGAAAAATTCATTTTTTCAGGATAAAAAAGTATTTTTCGAAAAAATGTTGTTTTTCCGCCTTTCAATGGGGAACCATTTTTAAATCCAATATTTGATACATTTATATACAAAATTTGATGAATTAAATAATTATTAATAATTGGGACATTAATTTTTTGGTTTGGATAAAATTTTTGTACTTTTCTAATATCTTTCATATTTTGATGAATAGTGAAAAATACTAAATTTTAATTTAAATTAACATTTTAATCAAAATAATTTATAGTGTAAAATTATACAATTGATTGGTTTTAAAGCATCATTAGATTATATTTTAATAATTTAATATAATTTAGGTCATTAGATATATTTTCACATTTAAATTGTACAAAAACACATGTCAATATTTTGATAGTTTTTAATTCTTAATAACCTGCTTTTTTGTTTTAACTATAGAAATTAATTTAATATTCATTACTGCAACTTTTGTGTTATGAATTTGGAAAAATTGATTCCATATTTTGAATAATAAGGTCTAAATTATGTAAATAGGTACCATTTATTTTTGGAAGTTATGAATAGTAATTTCAGTAATTGTTTTATTTACCAAGGTTAAAGGGTAAATATTGTAAATAAGGGTAATAAATAATATTTTAATAGTATTAGGATACCCAAAAACATGTCATAATCCTATTTTATGAGATATTTCCGACCATGGGTTTTCTTGGGTCGATTTTGGGACCCCATGGAGCCACGTGGGTGTGAAAATGACATTTTATAGAATTAATTTAATGTATCGAATAATATAATAAAAAAACATGTATGTTTTACTTAAAGAATTTTTATATGGGTTATAGAGTTGATATATTCGACTATATGTATTAATTATAAATATAAAAAGAGTTACTACATCATGCTATTTTATTTATAATTTATATAAATTAAATAAATAACTTAAATTATGATACAATGATGATGTAGTGATTGCTTCATTAATAATGGATTCAAATAAATTATATTATTAATCTTAAAATAAATGTAATTTAGTTATTTTTATGTCATCCAAAATTTTATTGATTATACTAACATGTTATATTTTAGTTAATTCATTTGGATCAAAGGAATCATGTTGTAATAAATTAGTAAAAAATCAAATATAAAGTGTCAAAATTGACATAAAGGAGTTTTTAAAACAAATATTATTTTATTAAATGATATAAAAATTATAAAAACCCATAGTTCAGCCAAATCACATTTATATTGAAAAAAAAGTCATAAATTATCCACTTTAGGTTCTTTTTTCATTTTATAGTAAATATATTAACCATGTAGTATAAAAATACAAGAGGATATGGTAAGAGTTATCTTATTTTACAAAGGGTTAAATTTAAAATATAATGAAAATTTTATGACCTAAACATGTCTAAAACCTATTGGTTGAAAGTATTTACACCCATCAAAATATTATACTTTAAATAAATAAATTTTTAACTATTAGAAGCCATAAATAACATTATAATAAATTAATATTTCAACTTTATCCAAAAGTGCCCCTCACCTCTCTTATAAAAGGCCACCGCCCTTTCTATTTAGTTCACTCCTGGAAATCCATTCTTCTCGACCAAACCCTGCCCAAACCTTCTCTCAACTTCCCTCAATTAATACTAGAGCCAGAAAATTGGGCACAAATCAATCTTAAAGAGTCTTTTTGTGAAAACCAAAAACAGACACCTGAATAAGAGGTAATCATATTATCCAATATTTCAATGTTCATTTCCTCTTCCACTTCATCTTTATTAGTTTTAACCATAATAAAATAATAAATCTAGAATATGATATATTCTGATATTTTTTTTAAGATTATGGGACAACCATATTCCTATTTTGACCCATCCTATGAAAAACATTACCACCATGTGTGCGTACGTACGGCTTACCGTCTCCACACTGTGGGGTAAATTGTTTTTCATGCAAACATTATTTATATGGGTATAAAGATGAATATAATATATGTAATTAATGAATATAACATTATATTTCTTCAATAAAATTAATATTCCATCCAATTTAATAACATTTTACCATTATCAAAATGATACCGTCGCTTGTGCGTGTGTACGACTTACCGTCTCCACAACGTGATAAGACTCATCTCCCATGTTCACCATCCAAGAATGATTATAAGAATAAATATTATTAATAAGTTTTAAATATATGATATAATAATTCTAATGTTAATATATATATATATATATATACATATATTTTATTCACTTACATATATTAAATAACATAAGAAAACAGAAACAACATTCATGTGTTTGTGTGGCCTACCGCCTCCATGAAAGTTGTGTTCCATTTTATTTATATATCTATAATATATATTTATATATAGAATATATATGA
This sequence comes from Viscum album, assembly GCA_963277665.1. NCBI lineage: Eukaryota > Viridiplantae > Streptophyta > Magnoliopsida > Santalales > Viscaceae > Viscum > Viscum album. Next base: position 837,134,881 of record OY728137.1, read on the forward strand.
TATATAAATAATATTTTACATTATCTATGTAATTAAATTATGATCTAAGTAATATGATCAATAATAACAAGTCAAAACAAGTACGATAAACACTACGATTATTACCCGAAATGTTGCATTAACCTTGAATTGTTAATAAACGTGTAATATAAAGTCATACAAGAATATGATATGATATCATATATATTATTATGATTTTGATATAAGTTAATAATATATCTACTCACATTATAAAAGAGTATTGGACACTGACAAAGAGTATTGGATCTAAGGTAAGGGTTAATTCTTCAATCTCATTATTATCTAAGATTATTTATGTGTGAGTATTTAATGGTAAATATTTATCGTCCATCTCCATGTTCCATAAAAATGATTTCCAACAGAATATTTTATGTTTTTAAGGAAGGTAATTTTAAACGAGAACATCATTTTAAATGTTTTATTGATTTATTTTTCAAAATATTTTTAATTAATGTCTATGTTTTCAAAAATGATTTTAAAGATATATTTATATGGACATGATTTTTTTAAAATGTTAATTCCTTTAAAAATTTTAAAAGTGGAATGGGAAATTTTTATTAAAACACCTATTTTAAATTAATTCACTTATAAATTGTGGAACTTTAAAATGATTTAATGAAAAAATGATATTTCTCTCAAAGAGTTTTACTGATTATTTTTAACTATGTCAATATCCTTTTTTGGATGTTATTATTAATTGAGGATGATTTATTATAATACAATCTTCTATATTGAATTTAATGAGTTATTATATTTCAGACTATGTATATTCTATTTTTATACCATCCATTTTTTATGGTTAATGTATTGACATTTTGTATGCCAGTTTTAATACGAATGTATATTTCCTGTTTCACCTTTTTCATATGAGGAATGCATTGGACTTAGTATGTGACATGCATGGCCCTCTATAGCCCCTTGTTGTATCAGTAGGTATCATGAGAAAAACTAGTTTCTTTGCATAAATCCTTGAAATAATATCTGTGAATGGTCTTGGCAGAAGGCCTCGACATAGTAGTTATTATTTCCGAATTATACATTCCCTCATTATAAAATTAGTTGTTACATGTAATTATTCGACTAGTAGAATATCCATGTGCATGTTTATATGATAATTTTGGATATATTTTTGACAAATTCAGTTCAAGTTTTTTTTTTAAAAGATTTTTTTTATTATACATCTTACCTTAAAAGTTTATATATTCCTCTGAATTATTTATCCTTACCGAGCATCTGCACTCACCCCTTTCTTATGTTTTATTTTCCCAAGATTCCAAGAAGTGTATTCTGATTGATATGAAGTGTTAATATAGGGGAATAATGGTGTTCTCAAATTATTATCTATGTTTTATTTTATATTAGAAATTTTAATGTTGAGTTATTGTATGTAATCTATTTGATAAGTCTACTCAACTAATCAGTCCTTCAGGATTTGATTCCTTGTAATCAAGCTAATATATTAAAATAATTCACTGGATCTAGGATTCTGCGGTTGGGTCGTTATAGTTGTTCTCATAGGATGTTTAGAAACATCATTGGAAATAGGTTTATAAAACAAAGATTAGGCATTATAACCCTAATATTGACTTTGAGGAAAAGTATAGAAGAACACCGTAGAATTTTTGTAAAGTATGGATTACGTTGAAATTCCAAGAAGTAGATCCCAATCTAGATAATAAATGTGGATGTGGTTCTGTAATAGATGTACCATGGGGTGATAACTCTGACAAGGTGTTCCAGGCTTGACTCGGGTAATCAAGGTACACGACAACAAGCCTTGCTGCACACCTGGTTTGACACATCTGGGGGACATGTTTAGGATAATTTCTATTTTCATTACAACCCATTTCGTAGGATTAATGAGTAAATATTCCCAAAAAAGAACCATATTTATGATTATGGATTAGATATGCATAACATTTTCAGTTTATGTTAAGTATTTTACTAGTTTGGAATCATTTATTAGGATTCATAACCTAATCCTGTGTATGCCATTGTTTTGAAATGGCACCTGTGTATGCCATTGTGTCCTTTCCCTACCCTAAAAAAGGTCACCACCACTACCTCTTCTTCACACATATAAAACAACTCATGTTAAGAAAATCAATGGCTAATACATTTACCAAAAACCCCATTTCCTCCTTGAATAGTACCTTTGGGAAGAATGATATCCAAGGAATCCTTTTGGCACAAACAAAAGGATTTACCTGATTAAGAGGCAACATCTTCTATCAAGATCCTTTATTTTATTTTCTTTATCCTCCCCATCCACTCTATTTATTATATTATTGTATAAAAAACCCAGTATAATAAATATACTATGGTGTTTTTATACAATATTTTATACCTTCACTTACACACACCTCCATCTAATTGGTACCGAACAAACTGTTTACATGTACGATGAACTACCACCTCACTAAACAGTGATTATTCATTTTTATTTTACCACTTCTCATGGTTTAAATAATGATATAAAATCTTATTATATATTTAATAAATAATATTTATTATGTATTTAAGATTCTTTATTCTATTTATAACACAATTATTTTTCACTTTCCAATCGATCTAAATATGATAATTTTGTTTGAGGAAGTGGGGACTACCACCCACTCAAAGTGATGCGATTCGTTCTCACAATACATGGAATGTATTAAGGATGGGTACAATAAAGTTATATGATACAAATTATTTAATAAATATATAGTAATAATGATATATATATTCAAATATATACTTATATTCTTTTTTTACTTTCCTTCTTTCAATAAAATAATTAAATGAAAATAGTGTTCATGCGTACACACGACATAACATCTCCATAAATTGTGTATTCTGTTTCATACTTATATATTCTATGGATTATAATAATAAACATATATATATATATAAATTATATTTACTCCATGGTATAAATTTCTGAAATCATGGTATAATTATAAGAACCAAAGAAATACAAAATTATGGCACATGTGAAAACGAAGCTTATATCACTCGAAGTGCAACCTTAACATAGGATTGTTAAAAAAAGTGTAATATAAATCCATAATCAAACAATATGTGGAAATAAAAGTAAAAATATGGTTCTATGAAATATTTATAATAAATATATATTTATTATAAAGGAGTTTTGAATGAGTATTAAGAGATGCAATACCCAAGGTAAGGGAATTTCGTCTCACATTTTATTTTCGTGAGATATTTGCTTTATTCAACACCCATTCCTTTTATGTGGTGTGTAAAATATCAATGGATGAATTATATGATTATTATAAATAAAATTATGGGTATTTTAATATTCATTTATGATATTTCTTTCATGGGATTTATGTTTCAAAAGTTACCAAATTGGTAATGTAATTTCTTCTCAATTTTCCCTTTTGAGACACATGCAATGTTATGTGCCAATATATTTCCAGGAGGAGTATATCAGGCCTTTGAAATATTATATCAAGAATTTATTTATTTTCATGATATTTTATGATTCATGTAATTACTTTTTATTACATGGGGTTATGGTTCAAATTTACCAACTTGTAATATTTTATTGAAACAATCTCATCACTTATTGAGATTGTTTATGTTTATGCTTCATTTGATTCAATCATATGAAACATATATTAAGAAATATCACTAAGTTTATTATCCTATGGTTATTCGTGTATTGGTTCCATTTTTTCAACCCTTTGTTACATAAGATAGTTAAGAAACTGTTTTTATGAAATCCAAACATTAGCCTCACTTTAGTCGGAAATATGTGTGCCTTGAAAACCATGTTTTCTAAAAAAGGGTTTCCAAGAATACTCTAGTAATCCCATATGATCATTAAATGAAATTTTTTCCCTTTTTTCTTTTACCAATTATTTCAATGGAATATACCTATAACATTCCAAATGAGTCAATTTTTATCCATTTTATTGTGCAATAGGAATGTTATTTTTAACTCATATGACATGTACAATTTTACCCACCATAAATTCATTGAAGCTTTATTTTCATGTTTCAACAACAATTTTGTAATAATTTTTTGAATGATATTTTCAATGAAAATGTTTTAAAAAAAAATTCAAGCTCATTTTATAAGTTTTCATGAAAAATTGTTTTCATAACCTTTTTAAGTTTATTATATAAGTTTTAAGGAAAATGCTTATAAAAATATTATGCAGGTATATTTATATGTTTTCAAAAAAAAGGATTCAAAAAGTATTTAAAAAATTTCATTATAACGATTCAATTTTTTCAAGAAATTATATTTAAAAAAGTTTTTATGATTTAAATATACTTTTTCATAGAATAATGGATATTTTCCTGAAGAAATGTTTTCAAAATATCATTCCAAGTTATTTTCTATCTGATATGACGATTGTGTATGTTACTAATTATATTTTACGAAATGATCAATTGTATCCATTCATATTTCATCATGACTTGTTTATGTTTTGATTGAATGATGCTAATTATAGCCATTTCTATTACACGAGTTATATGATTTTAGAACCCACTTCTTTTCATGGGTTATGATTTTAATGAAATGATTATGAAATATTTATTTTTTCATATGTTAAGATATGATAACATGATTATGAAACCCATTTAATTTCATGGGTTTTTGTTTGATTTTTTATGATTATATAGAACATGTATGTATGATTTCATTATGATATGGGAGGACCTATATCCCCCTCCAATACATTGGGTAATGATAAATGTTTTATGAGATCAAAGGGAACATGGGAGGGCATCCCAAATAAAAAACAGGAGGTTACACGAGATGAAATATCAAGGCTGATGTAAGAGGGTAAATGGGAGGACATCCCTAGTACAAAACAAGAAGGTATATGGGAGGAAATACCAAGCCATCCAAAAGAGTGTGCATGGGTGGACATCTCAATCTTAAAACATGAGGGTACACATAAGGATATCCTACTCCCCAAAAAAAGATGGTAAACGAGAGGGAATCCCAAGCCTGAACCATGTACATGGGTGATTAACCCAGAGTAACATATTACAATGGCCTTGGTAGTCCTCCTTAACAAACAATTATTATATTATTATGTGTTTTACATAGTTATATGTTGTATTCATATGTTATGATTCCATATATTATATTCCTTATTTATTTATGATTCTTGTCTTATGAACATACAATCATTATTATGACATATAATTTGCAGGTTAGGATTTACAAATGTTATTATGAAGTTCTATACCCTCTTGTTCATGTTATTCTTACGCATTTCCATTATTTACAGTTATTGAGAATCTAAGCTCCTCCCTTTCTTATATTTCTTTTCCCAAGTTTATGAAGATAGGTTTTTGGAAGAAGTACTAAATGTTGATATATTTTTGGGAGATGTTTAAGATATTTCACCATAATAGAATATTTTGTTTCTATGTCTCTAAAGACCCTATACTATTATGGTCCTCAGGAATGTATTTTTGTAATGTACTAAATATTCATCTAAAATTATTTAATACCCACGTATGTTAAGGCTACGTCACTATATTTTGTTTCAAAGGAATGGTTTAGTCAATATTTGGAAACAAGTATGAGAAAGTTTTTGAAATACCCCTAGGAATATTTCTATGCATATGTCTAGGGATGTCTCTAAGGATTTGTATAAGGATGAGTCAATGTTTAGGAAAATGTCATGGAATTTTGATAATGGATAAAGTGAATGGTTTCATGAAAATACATCCATATCTAGATAATAAAAGTTGATGTGGCTCTAGAATAGATATAATTAGAAATAACAACTCCAAAAGATGTCCCATAATTGACTCAGGAAATTTTAGTACACAAGAACGGGACTTACTGCACACATGGTTTGACACTCTTGAGAGATACGCTTTGAAAAATAAAAAACACTTCACCGACCATTAAGAATGATTTAAATATAATATTTCCATGAATAACAGAGTATATACCTAAGGTGTCATAGATTAAAAATAATGTTTCATGATTTAGAAATCTTATAAGTAATTTTTCATGATTAGGTAGCCTTTTTATACGATATTGGTTTCTCACCCTAAGCTTTCTGGTTTTAGTAAATGAAGATAACTATAAGGAATATGGATAACATTTAATGTTTTAGATGTGGAAATTTTGGGCATTATGAAAATTGATTTCCCAAGTGTAAATCTCATAAAGAGAATCCAAAAGGTGGAATGGGTATTTTTTGTAGTTCTAAAGATAAAGATACCACAAATGAAATGTGGATGGTATGTGATGTTCTTCCAGTATTGTTTACATTGATCATATGATTCATGATTAGATTGAGGTTTGAGTAACCATAATACATTATTGATATTTTATATTATAGAAAAGAGGTATTAATGAATAAGTTGATGAATCTTGAGTAATGGTTTAAGAAAAAAGTTGAATTAATAAATATTTATCAATTGTAATTCAATGATTATGTTATATAAATCATGAAACGTATAGTCATTTTCACTCTATGTTTTTAGTAAGGATTGAAAGTGACACGTTGAATAATGGTGAATATATAGAAAAGTTATTTCATGGAAAGGTGATATTTTGATTAAGGTGAAGGTAACCCTTAATTAATTCCATAAATTGAGATAATGATCTTTTAATAATGACATGTTGTATATGAATAAGTAAATTGGACGGTATAGATTACCCTGAAATTGGTTATTGAAAAAATGTACATTTTCATCAAGGATGAAGTTTATGACATTTTGGATTTATGTAAAATATCCTTTAACAATTGGAATAAGGAAGTATGCATGTTTTCCAAAAGTATTAATGATAATTAAGGTTATTACCTTTTTCAAGGTAATATACAATAGGGGTATTCACATGTTTGGATTTTGAAAACCATGTTGTACGTTGTGTTATATGGGAGAACCATTGTTAATATTATTTTTTTGCATTATTTATAAAGGTTTATATTTTCATCTTTCATAAGGGTTATAAGGTTATGTTTTCTTGAAAAGTTTAATATAAAAATTATAGGAAGTATTTATCTATTGAGATTGTATTGAAAACCATGGAAAAAAAGTATTTTAGTGATGAATATTATTTAATGGATATACATCATGTTTTGGAATATATATTAGTATGGTTTTAGAAAATAACATCATGTATATCTTGTAACAACCAATCATGTCTGGAAAGGATGCGGGTCTTGAACCCAAGAATGAAGGATAATAAGGGTGTCACACATACAACCGACCTACGTGATGTCCTCATTAATGTATAATTACTTTTGATTAATAATTATTTATGTTGAAACAATTTTGTTAATTTTCATGTTTATAGATTAATGTATTAGAAATATTTATTTTTACGAATATTTATAAATAAATATTCGTACTTGTTATTCCTTTACAGGCCTTAGGATTGGATAAAATTGTATTTTAGAACATCAGGGAACAATTTTAATTTTTGAACATCCATTACACAATGAAATGGACGAATTTGAAATTGATAAAATCACAAGTAAAGAATAAAATTTTGTTTATAGAAATATATAATGTATATTTTTTTAACATATTAGTAAATAAAATGTAGAGACCCAAAGCTTGACGTACATGGACATTACATTACTTTTGCGGAATACTTAGTACATAACAAAAACACACACACAAGGATCGTAATAGTTTAGTGTCTTTGGAAACTCAGAATATAATCTTCTAATCGTGGTGAAAAATCTTCAATATCTCTCATAATGATCTTTTTTTTACCTAAAACCTTTCTTTATATCCTAGGGAAAAGAAAACATAAAAGGGTGAGGTCAAATTCTCAGTAAGGGTAAACAAAAGAAATATCAATCACATTATTTTCATAAGAACATAACATTTTGGAAATCTTAACCTGCAAAAGAGAGCATAATTTCATAACATTGGACAAATCATAGTAGTGAAATGAAATCACAATAATCATAACTTAAAACATGAAACATTGTGGAATACACACATAATCATAGAGAATGATATCTTATTAGTCAAGACTCATTGCCAAGACTATCTTAGTGGACAAAGTCCATTTCTGAACCGAGTCACCCTCGTTTCAGTCCTATTTCACTGAACCGGTATAACCTACCGTTCCAGCCATGTCTATCTCATGAGATATAAAATCTTTACCCAATGCATTTGAGGGAGATATAGGTCCCACCCATCTCATAACGATTCCATTCTTATGTGTTCCACAAAATCATAAACCATACATCATAGCATAACCCATGTAATAAAAATGGGAATATTAACCATCGTGACATCATAAAACAATTCATATAATATAAAGGAATTCATAAATATAATTCCATCACAACATAATCAAATCAATGTAACAAAAGGGATAAAAATAGAACCCTATATTATCTTAGATGGAAAATAATTTTGATAAAACACTTGAACTCCATTCTTGAGGAAATATCCTTTATACTTCAAAAACACTTTTCCTTTCTTAACATGTCATACAATTTTAAACTAAAATAAGTTTATTAAAAATAAACTTTAAAACTTGTAAAGGAAGCTACTTGGAAATAATGTTTTAAAAATACATTCATGCTGTATAAGTTAAAAAAACATGCTTCGTACATTTGTCATAAAAGTCAAAAAGTACCTCGTACGAAAAACGACAAAAGATTCCTTTCATATATTTTACTAAAATCTCACCGAAGGGTAAAATTGGATATAAACTATTGTAGAAGGATATAAATATTACATATTGGGGAAACATGGATGTGGATGATAAAATACACCCCCAGTAAATACCAAATTATAAACAAACTCGGATAAAAATGAGATTGAGATATTTCTCTTACCTTAGGTCTGATTTTCTTCGTATGTGTCCGAACCTCCTGTATATTGATTTAAATAATGTTATTGACTTATTACAGTATCATACATATTTTTATGATATCATATATGGTTCACTTATTGCTTTATATTACATGTTCGTTTGTAAATTCCATGTTAAAGAGCGTTTTGGGTAAAATCGTTTCATTTGTCGTCCGTGTTTTGACTTGTAATTATTCATATGATTACATAGATCATGATTACTTAATTATAGAATATTAAACATGATTTATATATAATATATATTCAGAATATACATATATATAATAGATCAGTAAATGGAAAGAAATACACCGTTCATGGAGACGGTAGACCGTTCGTACGCATGAACGTTGTTTTCTTTTCATTATTGAGTTGAATGACATTATGTAGATGACATAAATATATATACACATAAATCCAGTATCATTATTATGTCATATATTTCATTATTACTTATTATATATACTTTATAATCATTCATGAATGGTTAACGTGGAGAATGAATCTCATCGCGTCTTGGAGACGGTAGTCCGTACGTACGCACGAGCGATGATATCATTCTAATGATCGTGGAATTGTATTGGAGTGTATGTATACTATTTCAGAATCAATATAACTTTAAAATAATCATATATCGTTATTATTTACATCATTATACCCATCCAAGTAAGGTGGTGGTGGAAAATAGATTTCACCACGGCGTGGAGACGGTATTCCGTACGTACGCACGCGCGGTGATTTCATTTTCCATAGGATGGATAGATGGTGAAATAGGGTTGTTTCATACTTATAATAAAATATCATTATATGAGTGATACTTATGTTATTACTTCATAAGGAAACAACCTAAGAAGAATAAGTGGAATAAGAAATAAAGTTGAAAGAATCAGTAAAGGAAATTACCTCTTCTTTGAAGAGCCTCTTTGAGATCTCCCTTTAGGGCACTAAAATTGGGCTTTGAGGAAGACCAGAACCTCTAGGATATTTCTAGGGAAGTGGACAAGAGAATTTGGCAGGGGTTGGCCAAGATTTAAGGCTCAATTTTGTGTGAGGAAGAGAGGGCGGAGGTGCCCTTTTATAAGGGAGGAGAGGGGCACCTTTGGAATAACTAAAACTATTATTTTATTAAAAAGTCAAATTCGGTTATAAATAGCTCAAAATTGATTTATTTCGAAGCTAAGGTCGGTATGGGTAGAAATCCTCTAATCCAATAGAATTTAGACAAGTTTAGGTTCCTATATTAACCTTATCTTTTAGTTTTAACTCTTAGTTAATTAGATTGACATTTACCATGTCACTTTGTATTTTTATATCATATAGTTAATAAACATACCATATACATCCAAGAGACCCTAAAGTTGTGTTTTATTAATATATATAACCTTATCTAAGTCATTTGGCCGAACCATAGATTTTTAGGAATAAAATAACAATTAATAATATAATATTTGTTTTAAAAACTATTTTATGTCAATTTAGAACCTATTCAATAGTTTATTTTTTTGAAACTCATAAAAAAATGATTACTTCGACCAAAGTTAATTAAATTAATCCTAACATGTCATATTAACCTATAATTTTTTTTTAATTTATAAAAAGTCTCCAATTTTACTTATTTAGGAATTTATAATATCAATTATTCAAATTTTTCACTATTATGGTAATTACTGCATCATCATTGTGTCATAAATAAATTAAATTATTTAAAGTCTAAAAATTAAAAATAAAATATCATTGTGTAGGAAATATTTTTATCTTTCTAATGAATATATACAGTAGAATTTATCTTATTTATAACCTTATATTAAAAATTATTGAGTTATTAAACTTTGATTTTAACTATTTTAACCCTTCTTTAAATAAATTAATAATAAATGTCCTAATCAATTCCAAGTGGGCCTAAATAGACATATTTTATTCCTAAGGTTGTTTTTGGTCGAATTACACTTGTCCAAATAGAATTAGGACATGTGTTAGGGTAATAATAATATCATTTTTACCCCTAATTACCCTATTTACTTTTAACCGTAGTAAAAAAAGTAAAAAGTTACTATTCACCAAAAAATTATTTTCATCTCATTGATCCACATTTTACTTACTGACATCATCCGTGTCTCTCAGATTTTTGAAATTCCACTCACAGAAGTGGTAAAATTAAGTTTTATGAAGAATTCATTTTTTTTACTACCACTTAGTGGTTTCACTATTAATCAAAAAATGAAAGTTTCCAGAAAAATACAAAAAATTAGGCCTAAATTATATTTGATATTATGAACTAAAAAATGATGTCTATTTTACCAAATTCAAAACATATCAGTTACATTAACTAATTTAAAAAATTAATTCCCGTCGTCAAAACAAATTGCGTGTTTTTAAGAGATAATAACTATCAAAACATTGATACTTGTTTATAACTGGTTTAAATGTGAAATTACATCGAATGACCAACATTGTATTAAATTGTAAAAATATATTCTAAATATACTTTAAAACCACTCAAATTAATAATTTATCACTATTAATTATTTCGATTAAAAAGGTTGTTTTTAATTAAAATTTAGTAATTTTCACTATTCATCAGAATATGAAAGTTATCCGTAAAGTACCAAAATTTCACCTTAGGCTAAATTCGATACTCCGAATCCAAAAATGATGTCCATTTTGAGAGCTAAAATTTCTAAAATTTTAAAAGGTGGTTATTACTATTCATAATGACTAGTTTTAATAATATTTTAATAGCATATCGTTGTTTAGTGAAACTCGGTATTGCGTACTACACACGCTATCGAGGAAGGTCGTGATTGCATGTAATGCAAGGCAAGTCAAGGATGAGTGTTGAGCAAGCTCCTTTTGGTGTAGCGTACAATACAAGACATTAATGAAATTAAAAATAATATTTTTTTAAAAATCTCGGGCTGTTACATTGTACCCCCCTTAAAATGAATTTCGCCCTCGAAATTCATCGGGGTTATAAATGGTTTACTACTCAAAAGTTTATATAATAGAAACTCACATCGTAAAAAGGAATACCAAAACTTGGCTTTAAAAACTAAAGTATGAAATATAATGATTACCCAAATAAACTAATCACTGGGTTTCCACATAGGTGAAAATATGGATATGGAAGAGAAATATAACCATCATGTTCTGATGGAGAGTGGTAGAGAACATGGCTATGGAAAAGCCAGAAATCACAAAGCCATAAATTTGTGACGATCTAAGGTACCATCTGATTCATCAGATATAAGAGCACTAGGACAACATTTTTGGTTTTCAAGATCATTTCCCTAAAGTTGATGAAATTGGAATTAGAAGAAATACTTTCGTGATTTTGGTATAGTCTCTCCTTTTTTCATTCATTGGACAATTTCCATTTCATCTCTTAAATAAATGAAGTTGAATTTGTCATTCGTAATGTGTTAGCAGATCATGTGATAGAATGATGAGTCATTCCATCTGTCTCAAACAAAAGGTTAGAAAAGTTATCAAAAAATACATAAGTCCATCTATAGTGAGACTAATCATATATGGTTCCTAAAATGGACTTATACATCATATATCATACAGATTAATTTAAAAAAACTAGTTTCTACTAAATAGGGACTTCCTGTAGGCCAGTGGTAGACGATAAAGGCCAGTCGCACTTCAGTTGTGGGTTCGATTCCAACAGCCTTGTCCGACGCGATGGGTTGTCGCCCGTCCTGTAGGTTTTCCTTTTTCTAAAAATACATTACTATAACATCACATAAATAATATCAAAAAAAGTTCTATCCTTAAAAAAATACTAGCTTATGGTTAACATAATCCATTCCAATCTTTAGGCTTATCTAAAATAATTCGGTCCAAGCTCATAGTATAAAGAAAATGATCACGTGAATGCCATAATTTACCCCCCATATATCATAAGATATATCTTGTTGGTCAAATTACAAACATGTGAATACCTTAATCATGTATTCTCTTGAAGAATTAATATCCATTGAACCTTAGTTAAGACATGAATGAAGTTAAAAGTTAACACTTTCCACATACAAAAATCCTCAAAATTCTATATCCTCAAACCATGATATCACTTAGTCCTTATATCAATCATGAGCTCATGAATACTGTCAAACATTTCATTTTATCCTTATCCCTTCAATATGCGCATATCATCTTCTTTCCAAAAATATCTGAATAACCTTTCATGGTTACTGGTACCATTAATCATACACTTTCAAAACATAAGGAAATACAACAGTGTAACAATCCTTAGATGTCTCTTTATTCCATAGTACCATGAGATTACTTATACAACATTACACATGATAAACATGTAATCATTCCACTACATTCTTAAATCATTGACCGAGCATCAACAATTCTTTCATCTCACATATCATTTTTAGTCTCTTCATCATCATCCACATAAATACTACCCATACAACCATACTGATTCTCTTTATGAGACTTTCCCTTATGGAATCGTTTTCATAATGCCCGTACATTCCACATTTAAAACATTTAACCACTGTTGATGTCGTAGCAATACCATAATCCTCATCCCTGGTGTTAACTGAACATTTTCCTTTGCACTTACTAGATTTGTGTCCTTATTTTCCACACCCAAAGCATTTTCCAGTTCCTTTGAAACATTCTCCTTGATGCCACTTCCCATATGATTTACATAGGGGAAATTGAACTTTCTTTCCTCTCTGATCATCATGAAACTCTATCTTTCTCTAATTATCCAAGTCAATAAACTTACCAAATTTTACTTTATTGATCATATTATGAGATTGTTGATTCGACATAATAATGATGTTTGGACTTCCAAATCCAAATTCATTTGGTTTCTCATGTAGAATATCATTCCATTGTCCATCATATCCTCCATTATCGTGAATCATCTTGTTTCCAGCCATTTTCTAAAACCCAAAAAGAATAGTGTGAGAGGCAAAAATCATAATAAAGGGGGAGTAACATCAATATATAACATCTTTGGTTTAATCTAATATCATTACCATAGTTCTAGGACTATATCCTATACGTATACTTATCCTTAGGGACATCCCTAGACATACCTTAGAAAAATCTCTAGGGATCTCACTAACGTTTTCGCATCTAAGTTTCCAAAGGTTGACTAAACTTTTCCTCTGATACCAATTGTAGAGACCCGAAGCTTGACATACATGGACATTACATTACTTTTGCGGAATACTTAGTACATAACAAAAACACACACACAAGGATCATAATAGTTTAGTGTCTTTGGATTCTCGGAATATAATCTTCTAATCATGGTGAAAGATCTACAACATCTCCCATAAAGATCTTATTTTTTTACCTAGTACCTTTCTTTATATCCTAGGGAAAAGAAAACATAAATGGGTGAGCTCAAATGCTCAGTAAGGGTAAACAAAAGAAATATAAATCACATCATTTTCATAAGAACATAACATTTTGGAAATATTAACCTTCAAAAGAGAGCATAATTTCATAACATGGGACAAATCATAGTAGTGAAATGAAATCACAATAATCATAACATAAAACATGAAACATTGTGGCATACACACATAATCATATAGAATCATATCTTATTAGTCAAGACTCATTTCCAAGACTATCTTTGTGGACAAAGTCCATTTCTGAACCCAGTCACCCTCGTTTCAGTCCTGTTTCACTGAACCAGTATAACCTACCGTTCCAGCCATGTCTATCTCATGAGATATAAAATCTTTACCCAATGAATTGTAGGGAGATATAGGTCCCACCCATCTCATAACGATTCCATTCTTATGTGTTCCACAAAATCATAAACCATACATCATAGCATAACCCATGTAAAAAAAATGGGAATCTTAAACATCATCACATCATAAAACAATTCATATAATATAAAGGAATTCATACAAATAATTCCATCACAACATAATCAAATCAATGTAATAAAAGGGATAAAAATAGAACCCTATATTATCTTAGATGGAAAATAATTTTGATAAAACACTTGAACTCCATTCTTGAGGAAATATCCTTTATACTTCAAAAACACTTTTCCTTTATTAACATGTCGGACAATTTTAAACTAAAAGAAGTTGATTAAAAATAAACTTTAAAACTTGTAAAGGAAGCTACTTGGAAATAATGTTTTAAAAATCCATTCATGCCGTATATTTTAAAAAAAACATTCTTCGTACATTTGTCAGAAAAGTCAAAAAGTACCTCGTACGAAAAACGACAAAAGATTCCTTTCATATATTTTACTGAAAACTCACCAAAGGGTAAAATTGGATATAAAATATTTTAGAAGGATATAAATATTACATATTGTGGAAACATGGATGTGGATGATAAAATACACCCCCAGTAAATAACAAAGTATAAACAAACTCCGATAAAAATGAGATTGTGATATTTCCCTTACCTTAGGTCTGATTTGCTTCGTATGTGTCCGAACCTCCTGTATAATGATTTAAATAATGTTATTGACTTATTACAGAATCATTATTTTTTTATGATATCATATATGGTTCACTTATTGCTTTATATTACCCGTTCTTTTGTAAATTCCATGTTAAAGAGCGTTTTGGGTAAAATTGTTTCATTTGTCGTCCGTGTTTTGACGTGTAATTATTCATATGATTACTTAGATCATGATTACTTTATTACAGAATATAAAACATGATTTATATATAATATATATTCATAATATACATATATATAATAGATCAGTAAATGGAATGAAATACATCGTTCATGGAGACGGTAGACCGTTCGTACGCATGAACGTTGTTTTCTTTTCCTTATTGAGTTGAATTGCATTAAGTAGATGACATACATTTATATACTAATAAATAAAGTATCATTATTATGTCATATATTTCATTATTACTTATTATGTATACTTTATAATCATTCATGAATGGTTAACGTGGAGAATGAATCTCATCGCGTCGTGGAGACGGTAGTCCGTATGTACGCATGAGCAATGATATCGTTCTCATGATCGTGGAATTGTATTGGAGTGTATGTATACTATTCCAGAATCAATATCAATTTAAAATAATCATATATAGTTATTATTTACATCATTATACCCATCCAAGTAAGGTGGTTGTGGAAAATAGATTTCACCACGGCGTGGAGACGGTATTCCGTACGTACGCACGCGCGGTGATTTCATTTTCCATAGGATGGATAGATGGTGAAATATTGTTGTTTCATACTTATAATAACATATCCGTATATGAGTGATACTGATGTTATTACTTCATAATGAAACAACCTAAGAAGAAGAAGTGGAAGAAGAAATAAAGTTGAAATAATCGGTAACGGAAATTACCTCTTCTTTGAAGCGCCTCTTTGAGATCTCCCTTTAGGGCACTAAAATTGGTCTTTGAGGAAGAACAGAACCTCTAGGTTATTTCTAGGGAAGTTTAGAAGAGAATTTGGTAGGGTTTGGACGAGCGTGAAGGCTCAAAGTTGTGTGAGGAAGAGAGGGAGGAGGTGCCCTTTTATAAGGGAGGAGAGGGGCACCTTTGGAATAACTAAAACTATTATTTTATTATAAAGTCAAATTCGGTTTTAAATAGCTCCAAATTAATTTATTTCGAAGCTAATGTGGGTATGGGTCTAAATACTCTCATCCAATATAATTTATACAAGTTTAGGTTCCTATATTAACCTTATCTTTTAGTTTTAACTCTTAGTTAATTAGATTGACATTTACCATGTCACTTTGTATTTTTATATTATATAGTTAATAAACATACCATATACATCCAAGGGACCCTGAAGTTGTGTTTTATTATTATATATAACCTTATATAATTCATTTGACCGAGCCTTATATTTTTAAGAATAAAATAACAATTAATAATATAATATTTGTTTTAAAAACTATTTTATGTCAATTTAGACACTATTCAATAGTTGATTTTTTTGAAACTCATAACAGAATGATTACTTCGACCAAAGTTAATTCAATTAATCCTAACATGTCATATTAACCTATTAAATTAGTTTAATTCATAAAAAGCCTCAAATTATACTTATTTAGGTATTTATAATATCAATTATTCTAATTTTTCACTATTATGGTAATTACTGCATCATCATTGTGTCATAAATAAACTCAATTATTTAAAGTCTAAAAATTACAAATAAAATATCATTTTGTAGGAAATCTTTTTAGATTTCTAATTAATATTTATAGTATAATTTATCTTATGTATAACCTTATATTAAAAATGATTTAGTTATTAAACTATGATTTTATCTATTTTAACCCTTCTTTAAATAAATTAATAATAAATGTCCTAATCAAATCCAAGTGGGCCTAAATGGTCATCTTTTATTCCTAAGGTTGTTTTTGGTCTAATTAAACTTGTCCAATAGAATTAGTACATGTGTTAGGGTAATAATAATATCATTTTTACCCTTAATTACCCTATTTCCTTTTAACCGTGGTAAAAACAAGTAAAAAGTTACTATTCACCAAAAAATTATTTTCATCTCATTGAACCACATTTTACTTACTGAAATCAACCGTGTCTCTAGGATTTTTGAAATTCCACTCACAGAAGCGGTAAAATTAAGTTTTATGAAAAATTAATTTTTTTACTACCACTTAGGGGTTTCACTATTCATCAAAAAATGAAAGTTTCCAGAAAAATACCCAAAATTAGGCCTAAAATATATTTAATATTATGAACTCAAAAATGATGTCTATTTTACCAAATTCAAAACATATCAGTTACATTAACTAATTTCAAAAATTAATTCCCGTCCTCAAAACAAATGGCGTGTTTTTAAGAGATAATAACTATCAAAAGATTGATACTTGTTTATAATTGGTTTAAATGTGAAATTACATCCAATGACCAGCATTGTATAAAATTGTAAAAATATATTCTAAATATACTTTAAAACCACTCAAATTAATAATTTATCACTATTAATTATTTCGATTAAAAAGTTTGTTTTTAATTAAAATTTAGTAATTTTCACTATTCATCAGAATATGAAAGTTATCCGTAAAGTACCAAAATTTCACCTTAGGCTAAATTCAATACTCGGAATCCAAAAATGAAGTCCATTTTGAGAGCTACAATTTCTAAAATTTTAAAAGGTGGTTATTACTATTCATAACGGCCAGTTTTAATAATATTTTAATAGCATATCGTTGTTTAGTGAAACTCGATATTGCGTACTACACATGCTATCGAGGAAGGTCGCGATTGCGTGTAATGCATGGAAAGTCAAGGATGCGTGTTGAGCAAGATCCTTTGGTGTAGCGTACAACGCAAGACATTAATGAAATTAAAAAGAATATTTTTTTTATAAAATCTGAGGCTGTTACATAAAATAATTAATGAACATTAGGATAATGATCAAAAGATTTTTTTTTGTCCTAATACAATTTTTTTTGAATTGATGGACTTTTAAATTGTCACATATTTATAACTTTGAGGCCCTTAACTTTTCTTTGATCATTTACTTGTTTGTTATTGATGACCTCAATACTTCCTTTAAAAATTTGTTCTTTTATTCCATGTACAATATTCACTCCCAATCAATGTTCTTGTCTATGGAAACCTAGTTATGTATCAATTTGAGAAACCGTTATGGGTAAAACATTCCATTTTAATAGAAATTTTTAATATTCATTTTTATTATTTGGGGTTATATGAATGAATCCTTCAAGTATAACACCTTTTATAACCTAGAACAAATTCAAGGGTGAAATTTATTATAAATGGTGGTATAATTAACACCCCAATACTTTGTTAATTATTTTTTTATAATTAATTTATCCTTTTAGATATATTTCATTTCACGTAACCCAAAAAATAGTTCATTTTATAGTAAAACACTATATTTTTATTGTGTTATACACAACATAAATTTTATCTTTCTTTACACGTAACTCTAAGGTTATCTTGTGACTTCTCATGTGTTATATTCAACCCAACTTCATGTATGCAACATGAAACACTGACTTGGCATACATTATACACAACATTGAGTATCTACGAAACATATTTTTATTGTTATAATTATTTAAATGATATAATCATAATTTATCCATTAACCTTAATAATAGAGATAGGGATTAATACTTTTTAAATATTCATTATAATTGTTTTAAATAAACAAAAAATTTTTTTGATGAAAGATATGATTTTTAGTAATGTCTTTATATTTTTAAAAATACCATTTTCTCAAATAAACTAATTTTTACATCCTTTATAAAAATCAATAAATTTAATTTTAGATATATTTAGAAATTTAATTTGATAAATTGAACCATTTTTGAAGTTAGAATGTCAAATTTATCTTAGGGTGAATTTTTTTGATTTTCTTAAGAAACATCATTTTAGGATGAATAGTTTATAATACTGGATTTTAATTCAAACCCACCTTTTGAAATCCTTTTTCACTTTTTTGATAATCTTGTAGCTATTGAGTGGAATGGGATAAGTGTTCCTTGCTATAACCGAGCCGATGAAGTGTTCCGACTGGAATAAGGTTGACTCATATGATATTATGGATGAAATACCATTGTATATAAATGTGATTTATCATACCAAAAACATAAAATTGATTGATGTGTCCAAGTATATTGGAATCTTTGTCTTTCTTCATGAAATATATGACTTTTTCAAATTTTGTTTGATCTATCTTTTCCCGATATATTTAAATATAATAAATATAACACTTTTTGTCGTTATTAAACATTACTTAATGATTAATTACATAATATTTCACATTATACAACCCATATGACCAAAAAATCTATTAGAATTTGGAAATAGTTATATATCATAACATCTTGAACATGGTATTAAATAACATTATTGAAAATTCCCTTAACATACTCTTAGAAATCACAGTTCTCATAAAAATACATGGGATAACCTAGGTACTTAGATAATAATGATTAGAAAAATAACCCCCTATAAGGGAGTATGAGAATTATAACATGAAGAAGGTAATATGTGTTTTAAAATAGGAGTTTTAATGGGACATAAAAGGGGTGATAATCCTAAATATGAACAATGATGAATTATATAGCTTGTTAACATAAAGACAATAGGGGAATGTGGAAACAACTTTAAACATGACATAATAAACATAATTCAAGGTTAAAAACAAATATATTTTAACATAATATCAATTTTATAACCTCTCATGCACCATACATGGTGTTTTATGAGCCTAAAACATTACCCCAATCTGTGGGAGCGTTATCTGGACACACCCATCATAAACATATCATGTACAAACATAGGTGTGCCAAAAAGATCATATAACATAAGAATATACATCATCATATTTAATCCCATAAAAATTGAGTATGGATTGAATACATAATATTACCTAATCAAAATTAGTATACTTTCATAATGGTGAACACCCTAGATAGTAATTGTGTATGGGTATTCACTACCGAATTGTTTGTCATGAAATCTCATAGTGAAATTTTAGCTGCATAACCGGGGGTCATAAATGTTCATGGGAGGGATTAATGAGTGTGAAAGGGGACTATAATCATTTAGAAATCATATTATCAGTATGTTGGACATGTATGATCAAATCCCACCATTTTTAATTGGAGATAAAAGCATAAGATAATGAAGATTCTTGAATAAAAATGAGAAGTATAGGACCTCATACATTGAGAAAGGGATTCCAAAAGCCTAGGAGGGGATTCTTGAGAGATTTTAGGATCCATGGGAGGACTCATGAGAGAGGGGGAGATTAAGGACATGGTAAAATATTTTTTAGTGACGAGAATGGGGATCTTGGTTGGGTTTATAAAGGAGAAGATAGATGAGTTCTTTTTTATTTCTCAAAAATTGAGTTTGGATTATATACAACAAAATATCCAAATCCCAAAACCTTACAATAGTTTCTATAGCAACCCTATTAATTTTATTAAATTAAAATATGATTTAATTACATATAATTACACTTAAGAAAACCCAAAATATAGAGATGTCTTGTGTCTTTTGGAATTAGTAACATTTTATTACATCTTTAAACATGAAGAAACAACATATTTATTGAAAACATCTTTAACGTGATAGAGCTTAAAACTAAATGAGTTATTTGGAGGAAAACACATAAGAAAGGGGTGATATATAAAGCCCAATTAGGGAGTAAACATGGAATAACATGAAAATAATAATACATGTTAGGAAGGATTATCAATGAGGCATAAGGGAACATGAATCATAAGGTATGATATAACATTTTACTCATAACATAAAAATGTGAAAACAACTTAAAACATTGCATCATAAGCCAAGGATAAAAATCCAATACATCATAGTGGAAAAATTCCCATAAATAAATAAGGTAAAATAATATCCCAAAATGAAGTATCATGATAGTAAACATTACCTAATGAATTGGAGTTCTATATAATTCTAGGCACACCTGTCTCGTTCATTTTCATTTTCATGATTAAGTGGGCCACATAGATCATAAAACAGTGATTCATTCTTCATAATAATTTATTATATGATAATGGACTATGTAATAAATAAATTTCTTTCCCCAATAATAATTATTTTGTATATAAAATTTAACATCCATGATAGGAAATGTGTACGGTATTTACTACACACTTTTTTTAGAGTGGAAATTGATGGTGAAATATCGGCACCCTAACGACGTGGAAAAAAAATTCAAAGAAAGGGTTGATGATAGGGAAAAGTATATATCATAATATATATATAAGAAATGTAAATTTATAGGGTCATATAAATACATGTCCCAAAATAAGACATTGGGAAATAGAGGGCATAACATAATAATGAAACATGAAGAAAGAGGAAAAATGGAATAACTATTATGAAAATTTTGGCATGGTATCAGGTGTACATGGGAGGGATTAATGAGTGATAAGGGATATATCATAATTAAATCATAATAATGGAATTATAGTGGAGGTTTTAAACCATACCCAATCATTTGAAACTAAAAATAAATTGGTGTAACAATATAAAGAAACATGGATTAAAAAGAGAAATAAAGAAACCCTTACTTGAGTGTGTGAATTCAAAATCTCGAAGAGGGATTATTGTGAGCTTGGGGTGCCTTGGGATGATTCTAGAGAGGAGAGTACATATTAAGTATGTGATAAAATGATTTTTGATGAATATAACTGGGATCAGGAATTTTTTTATATAAGAAATGAGAGGGGTATTATTTAATATTTCACAAACTTAGGTTTTGGAATCTATATAATTAAATATTCAAAACCGCAAGAATTCCCATGGGGTTTTCCCATGGTTTTTTCAAAATAGGGGAGGTTTTAATTATTTTATTTGGTAAAGAGACTATGATATTTAAATATTATCATTGATTATGCAGATTCGAGTCACATTATTAAAGAAATGAATTTGAAATCATAAAATATATTATACATTTTGGATGATTCAGAAAGGCAATATAAAAAATTATAAAATTATCTTAAAATGATTTTGTTATAATTATAAACCATAAATGGGGTCTAGAATATCCATTATAGTATATATTTCATCATTTTGGGGTCATTATGATGTCATAAAACACACATTATATTTATACGGTATTTAATTTTTAGCCAGAAATTTGATTATCCCAGAAAAATATGAAAAACCCACCATTGGATAATTTTAACATTATAGTTCCAAAAATAATATTCATTTTATCTAAATAATTTTTAAAATTGGTGGATTTTCACTTTTAAAAAAGATTCAACATTTATTGTAAAATGCTGGGTTTTTTTACAATAACTGTTTTTTGAACCCTTACAAAAACTATATTTCACTTCATAAAAATTACACAAACATTTATAATTAATAATTAATTAATTAATAATTAATTAATTAATAATAATATTTTTATTTAAATAATATTTATTTCAAAAATAAATTAATTCTTTAAAATAAACCCCTTAATTGAATTTGATGATTACCCGAAAATACAATTTTCTAATTAATTGAATCAAAACCTAAATCATTTATAAAAAAATTAAATTGAAAATATATAAATTGTTATATAATATAAATATTCACATTATTAAGGTAATTATACATACCCCTTTATTAAACTGGTGTATACTCGAAGAATAAGGTGTTCAAGAGTGAGATTATCATGGAATCATTCGGCGAACATGGTTTGGGTCATGATCTCGATGAGCTTGATCTTCTCTCATAAATGGTTTCACTCATGTTTATGTCACTAGATATCATCATGGGAAAGTTCAAGGGAAAATACTAGATACATTATCTACCTTAAAATCTCTGATAAATGGACTTCATATAGCACAATTCTACTTTTTGAGGCCATCGCTTCCTTTTTATAAGATAATTGGATTTGATAAATCCCTATATTTATAATAATCATGAGATCAATTCTCAATGGAAATATTAACAATGGTAAAAATTATTAATGGTATTTTACATTCAAAAAAATAAAACCAATGAACTGAATGTGTATTATATAACTATTTTACAAAATATGACATTTAATTAAATCAAAATGTAATTTTAATTTACAATAGTTCAGGTCGTTACAATATTCCCCCTTATAAAATTTCACCCTCAAAATTTTCATTTCCCACATTAAAATAGATGAGGGAAACTATATTTCATTATCTCCCTGGATTCCCATATTTCTTCTTTAAACTTGTGTTTTATCTACAACACTTTGACCAGGTGCATTGTCTTACTCTGTAGAACTTTGTCACTACGATCTAAGATCTTCATTAGGTTCTCATCATATGAGAGGTCAATCTGCAATGGTACCACCTCTGGAATTAGTAAATGTGAGAATTTAGGTATGTACTTTCTTAATAGGTATACATATAATATATCATTTACTTGATATAGGTTTGGTGTGAGTTCTATTTAGTATGTCACCATTCTGATGCGATCAAGAATCTCAAAGGGGCTGATATATCTTGAGATAAGCTTTCCCTAATTCTTAAATATCATCAATATCTTCCATAGATATATTTGGAGTAATACAATGTGTCCCACATCAATATCTAGGTCTCATTTATGTTTTTTATCATAGATTTTCTATCGACTCTGATCATCATTGATGTGCTACTAAATTGTCTTAACCTTCTCTACCATTTCCTCAACCATTTTGGGACCTAGCAGTTTTTCTTCTCCAATACCATCTCAGCATGAATGTTTTCTACACCTCTTCACATAAAGGGCTTCATATGGAGACATTTGGATTCTTGAGTGAAAACTTTTGTTGTAAGAGAACTCAACTAGAGGTATATGTTTATCCAATCCTCCTTTGAAGTCCATTGAAGATTCTATAAAAATTTCCTCAAATGTCTCGATAACTTGCTAAGATTGGCCATCAGTTTGAGGGTGACAGGTTGTGTTGATGTTTTACATAGTATTCAGAGTATGTTAGAGAATCTTCCAGAACATAGAGCTGATTATTTGATCTCGATCTGATACAATCATTAGTGGTACACCACAAAGCCTCACCACTTATTTGATGTATATAGGTACAATTTAATCCAATGATAAAACCTCTCAAATCACAATTAATTGTTCAGTCTTTGTAATATGATCCACCATAACCTAGATATAATTTTTTCCTATATTTGTCTTACGAAGTCAGGTGATAATGTCTATGGTGATGTTTTTCCATTTCCATGTAGGTATGGGTAATGGTTGCTTCACCCTCTAAGATTTTTTCCTTTCCTCCTTCATTTTCTTACAGATAAGACATATTTATATATAATTTGTGATCTCTATCTTCATATTGTCCCACAAATAGTGTTCTCAATGATCTCAAAACATATTTGTGATTCCAATATGGATAAAGAAGGTTGAGATATGTGCATCATCCAACAACTCCTTATTTAACTCAGAATTTGATAGTAGATATAGTCTTATCCCAAATCTTACAACACCTTCTTCATTAACATTGAACTTCAATGATTTCCCTTTTCTAATAGTTTCCACATTCTTCTACATTTCCACATCATCTCATTGTGTATCTTTTAACCTCTCCAGAAGGGATGGTTAAGAAATCATTTGTAAAATGGTTGATGATGTTACTCCCTTTATGATTCCCATTTCCATCCTCTTCAAGTCTAAGATGATCAGATCCTTCATAATTACCATAAATTAATGTGTGGGTGGATCCATTCTACATATAATGTCTTCCACTTTATTGTTGTTCCCCAGAAGATCGTGAATTGAGTTGTCATAGTATTTGATCTTCTCTAACCATCTTCATTGGTTCATATTCAATTATTTCTGTGTGAATATATATTTGAGGAATTTTTGATCTGTATATATTTCAAACCTCCACACAAATAGGTAATTTTACTAAATTTTAAAATATAATATCACTGCATCAAACTCCAGATCATATTTTGGATAGTTCTACTCATAAAATTTCAACTACCTAGAATCATATGCAATGACTTTTTCATTTTACATCAACACACAACCTAGACCATTCTTTGATGAATATCCAAATATGATGAAATGATCTAATATTTTGGGTAGTGTAATCATGGTCATAGTGATAAGCTTCATTTTAAACTCTTTAATATATCTTCACATTCATCATTCATAGAATAATTTAATCCCATACAATTTATCTTGGTTATAGGGCTTGATTATCGCAGGTAATTTCTAACAGGTCGATGATTATACCCAACTAATCCAAGAAAAATATAGATATATGTCATACATGCTGGCCCTAGTAATCCATAAATTTCCATAGTATTCGAAGGCTCTATAGATATCCCAATCTTTGGGATGATATTCCTTGTGAAAAAGACTTCCTTCTTCCAAAACTCACATCTGTTGTACTAGGCATGATGCTTTTCCTTTCGCAAGGTATTTAGCAGAGTACTTAAATGTTCCCCACTCTCCTTCTTTCATTTGGATTAAACTATAATATCATCAATAAATACTAAAAAAAAATTTCCGAGGTAATCTTTAAAGTCTCTATTCATCAAGTCCATCAATATTTCTAGAGCATTAGTGAGTACGAAAGGCATTAATATGAATTCATTGTATCCGTAACATATATGAAAATGAAGAATTAGGGATATCTTATTTATTCAGCATAATTTCGTAATATCTTCACCACATATCCACCTTGTAAAAATATATTTGTCCACATAGATAATTGAAAATGTCATCAATATGAGTTAGAGGGTACTAGTTTTTTTATTGTGATCATGTTGAGCTCACAATAATAAATTAAAAGCTGCATTAACCCATCCTTTTCGTAAATAAGATGATTGGTTCACCCCAAGGTAAAGCACTTAGGCGTATGAAACATTTATCCAAATTCTCATATATTTTTTACTATAGCACCTAAATTTCAACAACTATTCTATAAATATTCTTGGATAATTTTAAATTTCCTAGGCATGTGTTCGATTGAAAATTAGACCTCTCACCTAAGAGAAAGACCAAACAATTCCTTGGGAAACTCATTAATGTATTCCCTAATAATGGGATTATATTAAAGTATGAATATTTCCTCAGACTCGATCATTTTATCTAGATACACTTTCTTATTGGGAAATAATAACCATTCTTCAATTGATTTTTATAAATATTAATCATCTGTCTCCATTAATTTTAATAGAATTGGTGGACGATTTTCAATACTGAGAGTGATTTCTATCTCATAGTAATTTATATTTTCTCAATATAGGTAAATCCAATAAATGCCTAGAATTTCATCAAATTCCATCAAAAGGAGTATGAAAATGTTTATTGGGGAGTTCATCCCACAAATTGTGTCAGGGGAAGAGTTATATACTTTTAATTCAATAAATTACCCATTTTCCATTTTCATCAATAACTCTTCTTCTATGCATTGTGATTGTGATTGAATTGGAATACTAAACTTTTGTGGTATGGAGGAATGCATAGAACTGGAATCAAAAACTATGTTCACTATTGAATGAAAAGTAGTTTACCAATCACTAATTCATTGTCAGGGTTCACTTCAGAAGCATTAATCAAAAAATATATCCCTTTATTCCCTGGAGGTTGTTTTTTGCCTCCGAAAAAACATTGTCTTAGTTAATTGGATTGATTAATTCCCTGGTTCCATGCAGTTTTAGCAATGAACAATGTGTTGAGGGCTTATCGGAGAAATCCATTCCTCCATCACAGTAGTAGATTTTTCTTACTAGAAATTTCATTCTAGGTGCCCTTTCTTCTAACACTTAAAGAATTTCCTCTCCCCCTTTGAAAATTTTCTAGGGTTCTTCTTTATGCACCTTTGGAAAGTGGCATGTTAAAATATCTTAGCACATTTATATCTCTCTATTAGACCACTATAATATTTATCCACCTTCCACTTCTTATCCCCATGATAACCCTAATATCAAAAAATCTCTATTTTTATTTTGAGGGAACAATGGATAATTTCCTCATATATATCAAAGTCATGGATCTCCATGTCTTTTTGTTGGCTATGTTTTCTCCCACTAAAGAAGCAGTCAACCTTGCATTCTTGGGTAATGACAAATAAAGAGGCATATTGTGAAAGCCTTGTGAATTTTTCCCCATACTCTGTAATTGATTCATCCTCTTTTTTATATTTAAGTAAATACCTTTCCATATTATGTCAAAGGGTGAGGGGAAAATATTTTTCCAAAAACACTTTCCTAAAATCCTTCCATCCCATCACATCGATCTCTTCCTCAGTCTTCCTATTTCTAATCAATGTCCACCATTGATCTGCTTCTCCCTCCATACATTTCAAATCTAGAATAACCGCCTCTTTTTCATAGCATTAAAATATGTATAAGATCTTCTCAATGGAGTCTATCCATTATTCGATGATTGAGGGATCAGATAATCCATAGATTAAAGGTAGACTTTGTCTTTATAAGCTCTTTATTGCAACATGTTTTTTCATAGGGGGTTTGGGAATTCCTCTTCATTTAGGTTTCTTTTCAAAACATGAGTTAACTAAGAGAGTATCATGAATTTTTTTGATTCTCACTCCCATCAAATTGGGTGTCTTTTTAGGGAAGTCATTACATTTATCTCCACATTAATTGTTAACACAATTCCTCCAATTATCTTCCAATTTCTAAAATAAAAGTAAAATTAGGGGTATGTATTTTAATCTATTAAACACATAAAGGGTAATCTAATGACATTAATGGGATGAATTATATATTACATTTATTTCTTAAATTAATAATTTTAGGCTATAATCTTTGTTATACATGATCTATTTATTAATATATATTATTTAGGATATTTTTCTGTTCCCGTAATAATGGTTCTTACTAATATTATGGAATTATCATTGAATATCCACCAGGAGTGTTAAACTTGGAGTGTAACAAGGACCATTTTTGTGCATCAGTTCCCATTTGAGTCTAGCTAAAAGTGGTGTTTTCAAAGTTTACCCCTAGATACATCTATGCTAGAGCCAAATCCAATTGTTCATATCTATAAAATGATTTATTTTCATGATAAACCAATTACTCTATACTCTAAAATTAGGTTTTTTTCCTATACTTAGTCTTATCCCTAATACTTTCACAAGAGTTTTCTATTCCTAATCCAAAAAAAGCTAACCTTTCCTCTAATACCAACTATACAAAACTTGTTCTTTTTATTACATTCATAAATGATTTAATTACATAAAACTAAACTTAATATAACCTAAATGAAAAATATGTCTTTGTGTCTTTATTAAATAGGTACATTTAATTACAACTTTAAACATGAAAAACAACAACTTTATTGAAATCATCTTTAACATGCTTGATCTTAAAACTTCATGGGATAACCTGAGGAAGATAAAAAAGAAAGGGGAAGCTAAAAATAATAGTAAGGGAGTAAAAATGGAATAACATGAAGACAATAATATATTTTAGGCAAGTGGTATCAATGATTTATAAATGAACAAGAATCATAAATCATGATATATCATGATACTCATAACATTAAAATGTGACTACAACTTAAAACAGTACATCCTAAGTCTAGGATAAACAAAAAAGACATCATAGAGGAAAAAGTACCTTAAAGTAATCAGGTAAATTTTTTCCAAACATGACATATCATTATACTACGCATTTCCCAATGCATTGGTGCACTATAAAATTTCGAGGAACAAGTCTCAATCATTTCATTCTCATGCTTAAGTGTGCCACATATATCATAATGATTGGATTTATTCATCATTATAATTCATTAAACGATCAATTAATATTGAATAAATACATTTAAGTCCTCAATAAAAAGTAATATGTACATAAAATTGAACACCCTTGATAGGTAATGGATATAGTATTCACCACACGCTTCATTTGGAACAAAAATTCACAGTGCAATTTCAACAGGCTAACAACATAACATAAAAATTCCTATATAGGTTTGATGGTAGATAATGTGGTATCTAATCATATATACATTAAATTTTATGTATTAAGGTAATATAAATACATTTCCCAATATAAGGAATTTTTAAGTAGAAGTCATAACATAACAACGAATCATGAAGAAAAACAAAAAATGGGATAACTGTTATGAAAATTTTTACATGGTAACAGGTGTACATGGGAGGAATTAATGATATATAAATGGGTCTCTCAACATTAAAACATAGTATGTTTAGTATGGGTGAGGTGAGAAAACATACCCCATTGTTTTTAACTAAAAATAAAAGGGTTTAACAATATATGTAAACTTGAATAAAAAATAGAAAGGAAGGAACCCTTATGTGAGCATGTGACTTAAAAATCTTAAAATGGGATTCATGAGACCATGGTGTGACTTGAGATGATTCTAGATAAGGAAAGAAAGTTTGATTAATTGGTACAACCATTTTGTGTGAAGTGAAGTTAAATATTCTGTGGGTTTATGTAGGAAATGAGAGGGGAATTCCTTAATTATTCACAAACTTAGGTTTTGGAATCTATATAATTAAATATTCAAAATTACAAACCTTCCCATGGGTTTCACCCATGATTTTTGAAAAATAGTGGGGGTTTCAATTATTTTATTTTAGAAATGGTCCTAATATATTAAAATATTATCCTTGCTTATGTGGAGGTGAGTCACATTTTTAAATAAATGAATTTAATATCATAAAATATATTATAAATTTTGGAGGATTCATAAGGGCATTATAAAAATAATTAAATCATCTTAAAATAACATTATTTTAATTTTATAAAATATATTGGTCTGGAAATACCCATTATAGAATTTATTACATCGTTTTTGTGTCATTATGATGTCATAAAACACCCATTATATTTCTATGGTATTTAATTTTTGGCCGAAAATTCGACCGTTCCAGAAAAAATATGAAAAATTCACTATTGGCTAATTTCAATTTTCTAATTGAAAAATTAATATTAATTTTATCCAAATAACATTCTAATTAATTTAATTTTAATTATTAAAATATGATTCTACATTTATTATAAAATGATGGGTTTTTCACAATAACAATTTTTTGAACCCTTTTAAAAAGCACATTTGACTTCATAAAAATTACATGACCATTTTGAATTAATAATATAGAAATAATATTAATATTTTATTGAAATAAGATTAATTTCAAAAATCCATTAATTCATCAAAATAAAACCCTCAATTGAATTTGACTATTACCCAAAAATATAATTTTTTTAATTGAATCAAAACCAAAATAATTTAAATGAAATAGTTGAAATAAAAATATATACATTATTATTTAATATAAATATTAAAATTATTATGGTCTTGAAACATATCCCTTTATTACACCAGTGTACACCCTAAAATTATGGTGAGCGATGGTGAGATTATCATGGGGTTGTTCAACAGACATAGTTTTGGTCATGATATTGATGAGCTTGATATACTCTCATAAACAGTTTTACTCATTCATGAGTTACTAGATTTCATCATGGTATTGGTCATGGTAAAATCGTATAGATTCTATCACCCTTATAATCTTTGATAAATTGAATATATAGGGCCCAATTCTACTTGTTGAGGCCATCACTTCCTTTTTCTGAGTCAATTGGATTTGTTATAGACCTATATTTATACGAATCATGTGATCACAACTCAACACCTAAATTAATCATGGTCTAAATTATTAATGGTCTTTTACATTCAAAAAATTAAACTATTTAAGTTCATGGGTTTTATATATCCATTTTACAAAATAATACAATTTACGAAATAAAAAAAAATTTCATTTATAATAGTTCAGGTCATTATAGTTTCTTACCATGGATTCTGAAAAATAGGGGTGGTATCCATTTTTTAATAATTTAAATGGCTAAAATTATTAAAATATTACCCTTTTCGATTCTTAATTGCGACATGTACAGAAAAAAAAGATTTTAAAACCTTAAAATATAATATAGGTTTTGGAGGATTCATAATGGTTTGTAAAATTAATCAAATAAACAGAAAAACACATTATTTTAATGTGAAATCATATATTTGGACATGGATACCCATTATAGAATTTATTACATCACTTTTTGGTCATTATGAAGTTATAATACATACCATTTATTTATATAGTATTTAATTTTAACCAAAAATTCAAATTTCTCAGATAAGTATGAAAAATTCACCATTGGATAATTTTTATATGATGATTCCAAAAATAAGTTATATTTTATCAAAATAATTTTATAAATATATTACATTTCAATTTTTAAACAAGAATCTATATTTTTGAGAAATTCTAGGTTTTTTTAAAATAATAGTAATCAAACCCTTATACAAATTACATTTGTTTTCCTAAAAAATATATTATCATTTATATTTAATAAAGTTTTCTGAAAAATATTATTTTATTAAAATATAACTTATTTTAAAAATCCATTTAATCATTAAAAGGATTTTCTTGATTTAAATTGAATATTACACAAAATACTTTTTTTGATTTATCATATCAAAATAAAAATAATTTATTAAGAAGAAACAATATGAAGTAAATATAATCATTATTATATTGAAAATACAACATAAAAATTCATATTATTATGGCCATGATACATATCCCTTTATTACACCAAATCATTCCCTAAGGGTACGGTGAGCGAAGATGAGATTTTTATGGGGTGGGTCGACGTACATAGTTTTATCCATGATCTCAATGAGATTAAACATCTCTAGTAAATTATTCCAATCATGATTTAGTTTTTGGATCGTGTATTGGTATTGGTCAATTTAAAATTCAAGTGATGTTAAAAATTTTAGAATATCTAATATATGGGATTCACAGGGTATGGTCATATTGGTTGGGGCCATCACTTCCTTCATCTATGATAATTGGATTTTTCAAAAGACCATATTTATATTAATAATTTTATCACTATTAAAAATCTATATTGGAAACGGTTAGGATTCATAAAGTTAATTAAAATCTAATAAAATGTAATAAAACCAAATAAGTTCATTTTTTCTTTCTCTATAATACATTATATATAATTTAATTGAATTTAAAAGAGAATTTTATTTATAAATGTTTGGGTTTATTCAGGAAACCTCAGATTCAAATTTTCAAGGGACCTAAAAGGCATGTATGAGTGATTCATAGATGTACTTTTATAAACTGAGATAAGCGTAGAACAAAAATTTGGACAGAATCAAGGCCAATGTCATTAGAATGTCATAATTTTTAGATAAATTCATATTCTTTCCAGTGTGAAGCTACACTATATTAGAAAATTTAGGAGTGGAAGTACTAGAAGTATGTGGATCACCCCCCGCCCATTGAATAGGATTTGGAGGTTCTTATACCCTCCCTGGGTTAGGTCGGATAGGTCTATCAAGTTTCTGAGTTCAATCAAGAAATTACATCCCCTGTATTCAATCATCCAATATTATTAGACTAGGGAGATGATTGACATATTTAGGAAAACATTATTTCTCATTCTGGGACCATTGGATGGATATCTAAAGAGTTTCTGACAGCATAAATGGTCCGACTAGGGACATGGATGAAGCCATGATATCTAACATGATTATGTCTTACCCTGTATCCTAATCCCCTGTGTAATGTTCCCCTGATTATTTAATTGAATGTAGGGAACTTGAGTTCCTAGCCATATTTAACATGTAAAAAGTATTCATTAATTTAATGGCATTAATTGAACAAAATATTAATTCATTATATGATGAGTACTCCATCTGGTGGGTCAACTCATGTGGTATTGTTTGGTGGGTTGGTGCCCATTATTTTTGGATTGATGGAATGAAGTGTAAGGGAGTAAAATATAAATTTGGAGTTCATACATCCTTATATTTCTGTGTTTGTTTCCTACCCTTTTAGCAAAGATGTTTTTTAGAAGAGTGGTATTTATTGAACTGTGGTGACCACGGAGTCGGGTGTGCCATATTAGATGCAGCTGAGGGATATTGGGTTGTTTCAACTATTATTTTTGGATAGCAAAATTCTATTTTATATTTTATAATCATCCAACCATTTTACTTATGTTAATTTTTTCTAGTAACTTCCCCCCCATTCACCCGCTTCATCCATATTGGTGGTAGAAATACATTCTACCTTCTAGGGTGGTTATCCCAGCTTCACTTTCCCAGAGTCCCCCAAATTTTACAAGATGTATTTGAAAAAAAATAATTCCAAAATTTTGTGCCCCAATGTCTGGTGAAAGGGGAAGTGGTTAATTATATAATCTATACTATCCAGATTGTGCCTCCTGAGAATTGGAAACGTGAGAAAGTTATTTTCCAAATTTTTGATGAATTATACTGTGATTTTCTCATCTTGGAAAAAATAAAAATTATTCTATAGTTCCTCTAAATTGTTTCATCGCTTCTCCTTTGACTCATCTATATGGGGAAATAATTGTTTTTTATTCTCAAGAGGAGGTTCTTTATGATATGGCATAGTCTTTGAAGATGGAGCTAGCATATGGTCTGATTTAAGCACAAAAATGACAAAGTCTTCGTTCCCTATTATCTTTTATTGATCAGATGAAATTACATAGGATATACCCTTGGTTCACAAGATTGAATCTTCTATTATTTTTAAAAATGTGACGAGATATAGAACCCCTCGTGTATATTTCATATGGATGAGTTGTGTGAACAACTCATCATGAATATTCTCTATACATATGAACAACAAATATTTTTGGGGAAGCTGTATGTTTAGGGTGTAGTTAAACCCCTTCAACCAGTCAATGAAATTAGATACCCTCTCATTGTCATTATTTTTGTTGTTTGAGAGTTCAAGGATTGTGGTCTTCTACCATAAAGAGCTAAATTGAAAGTTAAACTAATGATGGAGATATTTGTATCCATTAATTTATTGAGTTGAGATACTAGTGTGTCATATGAAGGAAACCCCTTGCATTATTTTCATTAAGAATCTCAGTTTAACTACTTCTTGTTGTGTGGGAGTTCCCATAATGGGATCACATCAGGACATATAATGAATCAAATGATGCTATAGGCCCCCTTATCCATTAAAAATTAAAAACATTGGGTTCCAAAAGTTTGGCTGGGGAGGGGTTGGATACACCCATTTAGGGAAAGTCTTCCCTTTCTGTTATACCCATGCATGTTGTTCTTCCAAAGATTCTAATCTGGATTCAAATGAATTTATATTATTGATATTCCCTTGAGGGATGTCTGGATAAATAGAATATTTAATTGTTTCATCAAAATGTAGGTCCATCTTTTATGTCTCTATATTTACATGTTGTGGACAAACTATAGGGTTTTTCCTATGAGGATATTTGAATCTTATCCTTGTTCGTGTACCCAATGGAGGGATCTCTTGATCTATTAATGTCACGGGATCCAAATACATTAGTTTTCAGTACCCCATGTGGATAACATGTTTTGGATCCAATTTAGTTGTTATGATGATCCCTCCTTGTTGAGGAATGTTGGTTGGGAGCGCTAGGTGGGGCTATGCTTGTAGAAAATATTCAATAGGGATACTACCTCAGAGTAGTTATGTTTTGAGTTTTTAGAGCTCATTAGTATCTTATTCTTGTTGTGAATATCTTTCTTCTAGGTTGAGGGTTTAAATACCCTTGGATAATGGGTGGTACTAAACTGTAGTCTTAACCAATTATTTGGATGATTAATATATAATGGTAGGTAATAGAGTATTTGAAGGATTTCCAAAATTATTGGAAATTCTATGATTTAGAGTATGAAATCCCTATTAATTTATTTAAGTGTGGAATGTATTTTATAAAGAAACAACCTCCTCATGTTCCTCAATATTAGCCACTTGTTTCGTATCATATGATTCTATAGTGACAATGATGTTCACTAAAGCATAATGAATTGAAGGAATTTTATCAGGCCCTTTCAGAGATTGATTTTTTTATACACAACATGAGGCCTTGTATTCTCCTACATTATCCCTCCTAGAATTGATTGATTAAAAGTGGTCTTAATGGAATATATGAACAATTTATTCGTGGATGTTCCTAGTGAGTAATTCAAGTCATGGTAAGGATGAACTTAAAGGATTCCTTTAATATCACTCCCCATAAACATGAAAGAAATAACATCCACTAAGAAGGAGGTTGAGTTGAAAAATAAAACATCCCTATGGGTTGCGGCGGCTCTAGTTTTATTTTTAAAAACATTCTAAATTGATTTGTCTAATGTGAATGTTGCGTTAACAAATCCCATAACCCTATGTGCTAGGGTTTCTCCTAAATTTCCATGGAATTTGATGTCATAGATCCTCTCTTGATTTTATGGATCATTTTTAGAACATGTTTTGGGGGAATTGTATGATTTCCACCTGAGACACCTGCTAAAAAAGATCTCATAATTTCTTGATGATTGGTTTCTCTTAAGCTGGAGGATTGGTCAATATTTTATTATGCTTGATGTAAGAGTATTTCTATGGATCACTCACTTATGGTATGATGTCTTGGATAGTTATTCCTGGCTATCATTTTCTAGGCATACCATATATTGTGTGCATATCCTATTTCTTAAAGTTAGATAGAGGGTATAACATTACATGAAGTCACATTTAGTGGAATTTTTTTATTTTGGAGTGTGGTGAGATGAAAAATCCTTTGTTTACCCCATACACTTATATGAAAATCAGATACGGAATCAGTGATCAGATAATACAAATATTTCAATGCATCGAGACATGAATGATTTTGTGCTCTTTGTTGTTTTCCCAACTTCGGGTGTCGTGTATCTATAAGGGCCACCATGTTGATTTTGTGGCGTATGACTTATTTTATCTTGATGAGGATATTATATTTACTATAAGTAAATAATTTTGTTTTTATTTGATGTAGATAATTCCATATATTTATGCAGTTTTCATGCACAAAATATTCCAACAACTCCTCTAGAATGCTATATTGAGGAGTGGATAATGGCCAAAACATTACTGGTGTATTGTATTTATCCAGCTCAATCCTCATTAAAAATATTTCATCATTGTCTTTTATAAGAGGTCCCTCAACTCAATCCTCATTAAAAATATTTCATCCTTGACTTTTATAGGAGGTCCCTCAACTCAATCCAACCAAAGTGGATTTTTCCCTATTTCTTTATGTTAAATAATAGGACTCGTAGAGATTTCCTCTATCATATTGGAAGGAAAAAAAATCCAAGGATGGTTTAGATAGATCATGAATAGATGGACTTATTTTCCAATGTTCCAATTTGTAGTAGGAATTTATCATAATTAATTTGGAATGGGTGGACCTTATTTATGAAAGAAATGTCACTTTGGGGAGGACACTCAATGCAAATTCCATCATGGGGAGAACTAACATCACGACTTCATGTCTGACTGCATGGGGAATTCAAATAGCATATACAATGCAGATGAAATTAAAGGTGAAAGATAACAAGGGAAGGACCTTCATGATTTTTGATATTATGGAAATTTGAAGGGATATCATAGAACCCCTCAGGATATGTGATCTAATTATCTATCATATTATAGAAATTAAGTAAACCTTCGAGTTAATATGTTTGGGGAGGACCTCCAAAACTGCTGGCCTAAAATCTAAAGGATGGACCATTTCAATTTCAACTACCATTTCAACTATTTTTAATGGAATATTAATATCCTAAGACACCATATATAAATATCATAGTTCATCCAGAAATACATCATTAAGTATAGTGAGATTGAATATTGACTCATTATTTTCCAATCTCCTTTAGTGATGCTTCTTTTTGGATGCTCTATTATGGGCGATTGGTGCCTCTTGAAGTGGGTAGAAGATTTCATATATAGAATCATATTTTATTATCTCCCATTTCAATTATTTAATTTTATAAAATGCCTCTACAATTTTTGTAGGTATATGTGGTTTCTTTGGAGTTTCCACTGGGGAAAACCAACGACCTCTAGTTGGAATGATCAATGGACCCGATATAGTTGTCCATTTATTATAGGATTTGGAACATGACCATCCTGGATTGTATCAAGGATATATTTTTTCTCCATAGCAACCCTTGTATCGTGTTTATGAGTAACCCCAATTGAGGTGACATAGTTGTGTGTTGGATCCTCATCCACCACCGCTACTGTTATTGTATCCTAAAAATTTTGTAGGATGTGGGATGGAATTCATGTTTTATATTCCATAATTATTAGGATATGATGGTTGACTTTAGTGGCTGGAACAAGGATATATGCTCATTTTTTGGATGGAGAAGGGGTATGTGACTTCTCACATCCTCCATTTCCCATTGGTATATACCAACATTAATCAATTATTGGGGAGGAGATATAGGTCTACCCCAGGTTTATTATCGAGATCTGCTAGCTAGTTACATTTTATGAATCCATATGAGGATAAAATGTTTGATAAATGTAGGTATTTGTATTCACCTTCTATATGTTTACCACTTTAGTTGGTTGGTGGGATTATCTAGATACTTCTAAACATTGTAGATATACTTGGTGGATACAGGCTGCAGTTTGTGACTGCTTGTGGTTTTCCACCGTATATTGTTAGTGGGTTTCTATGGAGGTAATAGAGGTAGGGTCATGTTTCCTATTAACATGTTTCTTCCCTTAGTATGTTTTCCTAAGTACCTGGTATGTGGGACATAGTCTAGACTCTCATGTTAAACACCCTCTTTATGATTACAGATGGTTGATGTGAAACGTTGGTGAGGAAAACTATTGGTAGGTTCCCTTTAGTGGGACCAGTGTGTTATCTAGATGGTGTTGTTAGTGACCTATTGATCTTCCTTCCAAAGATAAGGTAGTATCATTTTGTTTTTTTCTGAGGATAGACTCATGAAGCTGTTTTATATTGAGACTAGTTTCAGTTACTACTTGGCTACCAGCCATCACTGAGTGGATGGTTTGTGGGGCTTCATGAGCTAGAGGGATTATCAAGAAGACTCTAAGGTTGGTACAATACCATTGATGTGGTGCACAAAAAACATCACATTTTAAACCCTGTGTAAAATATTATAGGTTGGAGATGGTGCGCTCATTTTTTACGGGGACCTACCTTATGTAGTAGTCGAAGAATAAACATGAATGAATAGGTAAGACACCATTTATAACAAAGGGAGTTGTGGTTTAATGTTCCTAAAAACACATGAAAAAATAAATAAATAAATAATCACTAATACGATATCTTAGTAAATAAATACAAGAAGAATAGATATTTTTAAATCCATGTTTGGCCTACTCGCATTTTTTTGTGAAAGGGGACCGAAATGTTGAATACATAGTCAACCAAGTTAATGATTCACGATGACTTCAACATTTTTATTTCTCGTAAATATTGGACTTGTGTGATTGATTGTGGAAATTGATTATTGTTTCACAATAATAAACATCATACACATATTTTGGTATCCTTTCCTGGTGGTTTAAAATGTGTTTTTTCACAGAACTGAAAAACCCAATGATTCCATTATATGAGATGTCTCACAAACCTTCAATCCAATTGCCTATGGCTATTTGTATATGTATAAAATGATGATTAGCGACACACAGTGGTCGATAGGATGGGGATTTTGGCTCATTGATCGATTTTATGGTGAATTATTTCCAACTCCGGTACTCTATTATAGATTTAATACATGTTCACGAATAATTTATCCAATCCCAAATATGAAACATTCCACCCTTATATTAATAATAAATTGTCAGGATGCATTAACATTATAATCATTTGTATGTATATGAGGTTCTCTATTAATGGGGATATCATTATGTATCCTAGGTTCCCTATTTATGGTACCATTTTTGAAATTATTAGATATTCTTAAGTCATTTATTATCTTAATCATGGTTTGAAGACATACTCTGGGGAAGTCTAGAATTTACCATCATCCAAGAAGTTGAGAGTTGTTTTGATGTTGGAATCAATCCCATGCAATGGGATTCCTAAATATCCTTCTAAAAAGAATAAGAACCCACATAGATCAGATCCAATTAACTGGACACATCGTACATTTTAAGTTCATGTGACGAGGAATAAACCATGTAGTTTAGCATCATACAACATGGACATGTAGGTGGAAGGTACCTAGACAGGGTTGGTGTGGGACTTATGATAAGGAGGATTAAGGAACCCATAAGGGGCGTGGACTATGAGGGTGTACATGACCCAACTAGTAATGTGGACTAGAGGAGATTAGTGTTAGTTTGGGGTGTTGGGTTTGAACCTCAAAGAGTCTTCCTATATATCCCATTTGGATGGGAATAAAATCCCACATAGATTAGTTATTTGGGACTTACACTGAATCAAAGGCCCACTAAAGGTTTGCCTCTTAGAGGATATTTCTCTTTGAGATGGATACATGGAATTGAGAACCCACAACTATGTATTCCCCACTAAAGGTTGGAAAGATAAAAAATATGAAAACTATTTCTATGAAAAAACATATATTAGACATGATGACGTCATGATTATCACTATACACTAATGAAATAAGAGTTATGCTCAGACTGTGAAACAATAGGATGTTTATGATCTGAAAAACCACACAATCTTCTTCGTATATTGGTGGATGAGTTCTGGGAATGAAAATAGATAAATGGATCTTATTTTTATGTCTGAATTTTCTCCAAACCCTAAATTCATGACATATGCACCCATTCATATATGACCCGTAAGAAAGACCAAGGGATTACACCAGGAGGGAATCATTATCCCAAGTTTTAGAGAGTACGAGAGGAGGATAATTCACTAACCCTTATCAAATGGAAAATAAAATGGTTCAACTAGCTGTCTAAAATAGAGAGGTCCATGACACTTCCACTAACTTTGGGTCCTCATTACTGATGAGATGACTAATTTTAAACAACCCAAGGACCCTATACATTAGGTAAGAGAATCATGGGATAGCCCTAACTGATGGAATAAAAAATAGAATGGGAGACATACTATTGTTCCATTCACAATGATCATGAAAATTTGAAGTCCTTGGTGGAGGTTTTGATTTGGTCTCCCTCGGACAGGATTCCCATGGAGAGGGGTGCTCAACCATTAGTGGTAAAAGAGAGGGATCATAGTCTATTTTGAAGACGTTAAGGGTAAGTGAGAAGGAGGTATATCTCATGGGTTATCTGTGTGTGATATGGGGATGATTCACATAGGGTATTCATTCACGAGATAAAGGTAATTTTGGTAGGGTAAACTTGGTTGAGATGGGGATGCCTTTGGGCGATGGAAAACATAGCCAAAAACACTTGGGAGAGGCCTTTCTATAGGATCAAATGGTTTCCTTAGGTGTCCCTGGAAGGGTCTCCTATGGGACTTGTGTTAGGGAGGATACCTTCATGATATTACTTTTCTACTAGGGTAAGTGGATCATCATGTAGGTATCTTGTGTTTCACACATTAGAGGAATGTTAACCCCACTATTCCCCTAAATTCACAATTCTCTTGGGGTTTGGAGAGCTACCAGGATGGTTTTGAGGTCATGAGAAAAGGAATATTGTGAGAATAACTATAGAGATTATTTTTTCTCTTTAATTATTCCAAAATGAAGTTTCTTATGGTCCTATTTTGTCGAATCCTGGATTTTTATTAAATAAAATTTTCATTGCATTGTATGAAACAATGGTTTTTTAATGTATAGTTTCTTGGAAACAAGGTACATAATACATGAAAACATAAAATAATATTCTAAAACACATGAATGGATTCTTAATTAGTTTATCCTAAGTTATTTTATTATATCTCATAAACTAGGGACATACATCAACGAAAAGGGTGAGTACAAGACCTAGTAAGGGAATTAGAAAGGGAAGAGTTTACAAGTGATCTTTTAGAATATCAATAAGAACATGAGGAATACCATTGTGGATTGAATAATATCATAATAAAAATAAATTATATCATAACTTATATATGTGGAATCAAAATTTTAATGAGTAATTCCTAAGTATGTCACCATGGATTATCACTAAGGTTTCATAAAAATTACCATGGTTATTCCTCAAGGAATTGTAAACTATGTCACATCTAGAGATTAAATTCTTCACCCAATGCATTATATTTATTTCATCTAACACCCATAAAATTTATTAATTAATTTTATTAATAAATATCATAATAAATAATTTCATAACTATCCAATGTATATTAAAAGAAATGGGAATCATATTAAAATCATGGGGTTTTAAAATTATCTTAATGAAAATATTATTATGTCATTTTTAACCCAAAAAAATGGAGTTTGAGTTTTGTGTATATCAATAACATATTAAAATTAATAATTTTTAAATATTATTTGAAACCATTATAAATTAAGGTGGTTTGGATATTAACGAAAATAAAATAAAATGGAATGTTTTTAGGAGAAGAGAAAATTTTGAGAAATAAAATCGGCAGCAGAACATGAATAAAATATGGTTTTAGAAAAAGTTAAAAAGAGAGGGTATATGAGTCTCCCACTAATAAAACATAATTTTTTAGTAATTTATTCTAAAAAAGGAATAAATATAGAGTAAACATAACATTTAGAAGACATATATAGAAATGGGTTCTTGAAACGAATTGAAAATAAGGATATTTCCCTTACCTTGAAGAGTAACTCCTAAAAAATTATGATTGGAACCTTGGGGGATTGAAGACACCATTGGAGGTAAAAAAATCATAGCTTCATGGAGTATGAATTAGGAGTGAATGGAAATTGATAAATGGGTGGGTACTTATTGAAAAAGTAGAGGATTTGTTTATTAATTTCCCAATATAGGTCTTGTAAACCTAGGTTGTGGTATATAAAAAACCATGGCCTTGACTATGGTACATTCCCATGGTATTGAACTATTGGGAATAATTTAACATTATTTTATTAAATAATATACAACCATCATTTTATATTACTTAAATTTTTAAAGAAAAAATAATTTTTTTTACAAAATAACATTTTTTAAGTTAAAGTTTCTTTTCTAGAAGTTAGAACATAAATTATATACTTGTAAACTGATTAAAATCTATTAAAATACTTTATATTATTAAAATATTTTAACTCTTTTATTGTGGTTAATTTTTTATTAAATTATTTTTAAATAATTATGATGCCATTAGCATACCAAAAAACTCAAATTGTATTATTACTATTCATACAAAATTAATTAATTTATTAACTTCACAAAAATTCACCATAACCTAATTTAAAACTATTGATTTAAAAAAAAATATTTATTTTATCATAATAATTCTATAAATATGACAATTTTAACTTTAAAATATAAAAATACTTGTTAATTAAAAACAATAGAGGATTAGTAATGCATAGTAAAATTTCTCACACTTGAAAAAATAAAATTATTTTATAATTAATTTATAGATAATAGATTTTTAATCATAATATATCATTAAAATAAAAATTATTCATAATAGTTTAATTTATTATAATAATAATCTATTTTCTAACAAGAATAATATCTATCCAAAAAATCAATTTATCAA
The DNA here is from genome assembly GCA_963277665.1 of Viscum album. NCBI lineage: Eukaryota > Viridiplantae > Streptophyta > Magnoliopsida > Santalales > Viscaceae > Viscum > Viscum album. The sequence goes on from OY728137.1 coordinate 837,177,611, forward strand.
ATTCCATCTCATTTTTTTTGGAAAAAATATTCTTAAAAAATAAATGATTGAATTATAATTTTATTTATACTATCGAATTACACATTATTTTACTCAGTCCTCAACATATAACCCATTTTTACACTCACATTCTCCCTAAGAGTAATATGAAAAAATTTGGTAGTTTCATGGAGTGCCTCAGATAAAATCGACCGAGTGGTAATCTCCACATAATTGAACTTATCCTGTGGGACAATTTGTTCAACCTTAAACTCTTGAAGATCAACATGGGATTGGTCATGGGGAACCCCCATGATGATAACTCCCTTGCATTTTCAAATATATTGTCTTCAAACAGAATAAATTTATTTATTGAGGCTATCAACTCATCATTCTATATTTCATTTTTCTTAGTCAAAATTTTACATATAAACTCTATTGATAACCCAAAAATTATTATCAAGAGTACAGTTCAAAATGTTCATATTAACTAATGGTCATATAAAAATATAATATATATGGTCAAATTTCCCGTAATATTCACTTCATTAAAAAATATATGTTTTTTTGAATAATGTAATATATCACACATTTTTAGGAAACAATTATCATTCAAAATTCCTTGGTCGTTACATTATTTTCCACATAAGATATTTCATCCCTAAAATTTTAACTCATTCTACCCATGGATGGAAAAATGTGGTTAATTCTATCTCATTATCTGATCTAGTTCCTAAGTTTCTTCATCATATTTATTGTACTTGCACAACAATTTGATGAAGTGGGTAGTATTGTTCCATTGAGCCTTATCTTCATGGTCTAATATCTCTACCTTCTTCTACTCCTAATAGAGTTCATGTACCAGTTGTTCCACCTCATGATTCGATGTAGGTGAAGGGTAAGGCATGTTCATCCTCAGAAGGGACACATAGAATACATAGTGAAATTTAGTAAGATTTTGAGAAAGTTCTAGACAATAGGCCACTTCTCTTATACGATCAAGGATTTCATAGGGTCCATTGTGCATGGGTCTATATAAGGCACTAACCTTAAAACATTACATAATATTGATACAATTCAATAATTTTACTTTAATTAACATTGAGGATCTTTTCAGGTTTATAGCATTGAATAATTATTCCACTATTAATACACTACATCTCAATTATTAAAATGAAGACACTTCAACTCTATCCATTTTTTTCAAAATAATTAAACTCCTTAAATAAAACCAGAATTATTATCTTGATAAAAAAATTCTGGAATTCTTCCTTTCTCTTACAATTTTGAAACACTATGAAAAACATTTCAAAACATAGTCTGAGCATAAAAATCTCAATTATGGAAACAAAATTTGGAATGAAGGTATTATTCTATGAATAAATACAAATAAATGAAATCATACTTTTCACTCATAAAATATAAGTTCCATATCATACATCATGAAATCATAAGGTTTATGAATAACTCATAGTAATTATAAAGGTAAATTATGGAATCTATAACATTCTAACATTTTAGCTTTCATAACTATTTAGGGAGTAACCTTCATGGTTATGTTTGGAATAACCATCACAGTTTATTTTGTAAATATATAAGGAGAAACCATAACATTTTCCTCTTTCAGATTACCCAATGAATTGGAGAGATATAAAGGGATCACCCTCACTTGGTTTATCATGAAACCACCCATATACATAAGCAATTTCCAAGATCCATAACATAATCATAACACATGAACAATCATAATGAAAAATTACATTTCCACATTAAAATCATAAGACAACATTTCAAGATATTGATATAAAAAATATATTATCTAAACCATTTTCAAAAAATAAAATACCTAAAAAAATTTAGTATTTAATTTCATTTTTAAAAACATTATATATTGAAGAGGAATCTAAATATCAAATAATGCATGTGGTAGTGGAAAGGTCATTGCACTGCATACGTTAAAAATATACAACCATTTTTTCATTTAGTAAAAGGATTTCTAAAAAAATAATACTTTTGAAAACTATTGAATGAAATTAAATTTCAATGTGTTTGATTATACATCCTATTAAAGAAGGTCGTATATAAATCAAAATATACCTCAATGAAATGATATTGAGATGAAGTCCCTTACCTTGAGCCTGACTTGTCCTATTTGTTATTTATTTTATTGAATAATAAACATAGGTTAATTTCTACTTGCTTAAAAACCTTTTCATGTATATTATTACCATTACATAAAATATTAATGTGTTATAATAATTGGTTAATTGAGTTCATGTCAGAAGTTTTGTCGATAATCAGTTCTTTACTCGAAAATGGACATGGTAAGATGTAAGTAGTCCGTGTGGCCATAAGTCCATATTCTCTAGAATAGTATTCATGATTTAAATATCATATATATGTATTATATAAAATTTATAATATTCCATAAAATTTAGAGATAATAAATTAAATTCACCATTCAGGGAGATGGTAGGCCGTACATACACTTGAACACAACTTTCATTTATTTTTCACATTAAACGAATGAAAACTAAATTATACATATGTATATTATAATTATAGTATAATATATATGTTATATATGTTACATAAGTACCTTAAAGGTATCCTATATACATTCCATGTATGTCATGGATGCGTCATATCACTATGAGGGGGCGGTAGTCCACACTTCCACAAATGAAATTATCATATTTACAGATTATGGAAAGTAAAAGAAGGCATGTTGTAAATAAAAATTAAAGAAGAATATAGTCAATATAAATATAATATATATAATATTTATTCATTCCTTTCATTTATATAATTTTTTTTAATGAAGATCAAGTCGATTTAATTGCATCGCATTGGGGAGACAGTTGGTTGTACGTACACACAAGCGATGATATCATTCACTTAATGGATAGAAAGTATAGAATTGGATTGTATATTAATTATAAAGAATAATTATAATTTTATATTCATTATTTAAATCCATTATAATCATCATTATATGCATCCAAATTAAGTCTTATTTAATAACAAATTATACCATGGCGTGGAGATAGCAAGTCGTGCGTATACACACATGGTGATATTGTTATTCTTATGATGGATAAAAGGAGGTATAAGGTTGTACCATAATTATAATAACATCTCATCATGTAGAAGATACTGTATTTATTACATTATTGTGGAAAACATATAAGAAGAAGATTTAGAAGGAGAAAAGAATTTTTAGAGTGGGGATAAAATAAATTCCTCTTTTTCGAGTATCTCCTTTTGATTTTCCAAAAAGGTCTCCATAGGATATATTTCTTCCCAAAGTGTAGCCTCCATAGGATAGATTTCTTTCCATAGAGTCCTCTTTAAAATAATATTCATATTTAATTAAAAAATATTAACACATATGAAAATGTATTATTTTATAAATACCTAGGATTTTACATCATTTCCCCCTTTTGGGAATTGTGTCCTCATAATTTAAAATTGGGCATGGAAAATTCACTGAAAATACCACATCTGAAAAAGAGTCAATAAAAGTATTAATTTTTAAAAAATAATGAATATTAAAAAGGTTACCTGAGATAACACTTACTAGTATTCCATTTATGAAAACTTGGATATGGAAGAGAATCTAACCATCTTGATCTAATGGAGAGTGATAGAAAACATGATTAATAGAATGTTAACAACAAGAAAACCATAAAATTGTGATGGGTTAAATGGAATTTGCTTTCCCATTAGAAAAATGAAATTTAATATATATTTTTTAAGGTTCTTTTCATAAATTTGAGTAATTTATTGATGATATTGACAAAGAACATAAGGAAACATACTTACTTGTCATGTAGAGTTTCATCCTTTAATAAATATCTACCAAAAACTAACTATTTCTCCAAATGATAAGTATTCAAGATGACATAGTCACACATGAAGCACTAGAATCAACTTCTAGAGTATCACATAATCCACAAGTGATAAACTATATATTTCCCTTGACTTTAGACATTAAACAAAACCAAAATGGTTAGTACAATATTATATAATTCCAAAAAAGGAAAATTCCATATAAAAATAAGTACTAATATTAATGTCCAAAATTAAAAAAAATACCCAATGATAAAAAAATACCATTCCATAAATAATTTTCCTTCATATTCTTCAAAATAATCCAAACTAAGATAAAAACCAAAAATTCAGAAGGATTTTATCACATAGTATTCGATGACAAGTATTAACATTTTTCTCCAAATAACATCGACTACTTCTAATGTATTATAATTAAAATTAATTAACATAATCATATATTCTCCATGATAAGTTAATAATTACCCTAAATAACCCAAATCTCCGTAAGTCCACAATAAAAATACCAATTCTTCAAAAATAAAATTCAACCACTACGCCGCAAATGAAATCTCATAGTATTCTATTTTCATTAGGCATATAGTGTTCCCAAAAGGGCAAACATCTTCCAAAAGGAAATTTATCACTTGATCACCAAATCATTTTCTTATACTAAGTATATCCATTTGATAAAACATAGGTTCCCAAAATTAAATTATTATTGATTCATAAATTAGTTTAACTAAAAAAAATAAGTCAAACTAACCATGGAATTCATGTAGGCCAGTGGTAGGTGATAAATCATATTCGTACTTCGGTTGTGGGTTTTATTTCCACGGCCTTGTCCGATGTGATGGGATGTCGCCCTTCCTTTGGGTTATCATTTTTCTAAAACTAAGAAATTCATAAAACATTCCCAAAATAAGATAAAATCTTAAAAAATAACCATAACATAATTTAACCTCAAGCTTATATCATGCCTTAAATTTTTCAACAAAAATTCTTTACTTGATAAAAATCATCTTTTCCCCCTTTCTCATACCCTTCTTTATACCTTGTGAAATAAATTTCCAAAATGTGGGATGAGCATAAAAATTACAGTAAGGGACATAAAATAAGGAAAGAAAACATTAGTGCCTGAATACATACAAATAAATGAATTCATATGTTTTAAAAATAAAACATAAGATCATTAACATATATCATTAAATCATAATATTTATGAAAAATTTATAGAAATCAAAAATCATAATGGTAACTTGTGGAATCCATAACATACTTACATTGTAGATTTAATAGCCACATAGGGAGTAACCTACATGGTTACATTTCAAATACATATAAGTTTATATTCCATAAATATCATAGTAGAACCCTTAATGTTTAGCTCCATCACATTACCCAATGCATTGGGGAGCTATCATTTTCTCACCTGCCCTCAGATTATCATGGAACCACCCGTATACAGAAGTAATTCCCAGTAACTATAACGTAATCATAACATATAAACACGGACAAATAAAATATATCATTTCCACATTGTAATAATCAGTCATCACATCAAGATATTGATATAATAAATCCATTATAAAACCCATTTTCAATAACAAAATACATAAAAAATAATATGGTATTTACTTTTCATTTTTAAAAACATTACTGATTATAGTGGAAGTTAAATATCAAATAATTCTTTTGGTGGTAGAAAGGTTAGTGTTACTTTATACGTTTAAATAAAAAATTAATTTTGTTGTTTAGTAAAATGCTTAAAAAAAGATTCTCTTTTGATAAATTTTAAATGAAATTAAATGACAAAGGGGTCTATTATAAATTCTATACAACAATGTCGTGTATAAACCAAAATATTCCTCAATGAATGGATATTGAGATGAAGTACCTTATAAATATCAGGTCACTAGATTATGGATAAATAAATGACATAAATATGTGTGAAAAATATTAATACACCAAATATAATGGATATTCAGTGTATAAAATAAGAGGTCATTCACACATATTCATTGAAAAACAAAAGCAATGAAAAAAAGGGGGGAGTGATGTAACATCCAAAGAATTTAAAAAATAATAAATTTTCATATCTATAAATATTTTTGAATTTAATATTAATTTTAGTTTACAGGGTTCACTAATTATGATAGTGTACCTGACACAAAATAATGGGTTTCTTCGAAATATTATGTTGCACACAACACTGAGTTATAACAAAAAATAATACAATAATATTATTGTTATTTAAAATGGTAGTGAACGCCTAGACGTTGTATGGGTGGGAATATAAATAATTGACTATATAATGATTTTACATATTTTTTAAATGTATTTCAATTTATCTAATGAATTTTAGATTCTTAGAATGATAATGAATCCAATTTTAAGAATAAAATACTCTAATATTTTTAAAAGGTCATTTTACTACTTTTTGATGGAGAATCCTTTTTAAAAATAGTTTCTGTCAAATTTATATGGTCTATTTGAGAAAATAATTCTTTTCTTTTTAATAAGTAAATCATAATTTTCTTTGGTAAAAATTTTGGTATTTTTCTGAAAAAATCATATGTTTATGAATTGTGAAAAATACTGCATTTTAACTCAATGTAATCTTTTCATCTTATTTGTTTATATATCTAGATTTTTATTTTAATATATTTTTAAACTGTAATTGGATTAATTTTTTATCATTTAATCATATTTTGGTCATTGGTAGTAATTTTACAATTTAATTGGACATAAACACATGTCAATATTTTGATAGGTTTTATTTCTTGAAATCCCAATTCCTGGCTTTGACAACGAGAATTATTTTGAAATTAACGAATGGAACATATGTATTTTTTTAGAAAAATTGATTCCATATTTGTAATTATAACTTACAAATTATGTAAATAGGTGACTTTTACATTTGGATATTATGAATAACAACTTCAGTAATTATTTTTATTTACCACGATTAAAGGTTAAATTAGGTAAATAATGGTAAAAATAATATTATAATAGTATAAAACTGAAATAACACATGTCTTAATATTATTTTATGAGTCATGGGTGACCAAAAAAATCCTTAGGCCTAGATTTTGACATTTGGGAGCCACTTGGGTGTGAAAATGACATGTGATAATAATTAATTTCAAGTAAAGGGAAACATAACATAAACATGTATCTTTTTACTAAGTGAATTTTAATATGTAGTTTTATAAGTTATCTATTAGAATAAAAATTTTCATAACAAATATAGAAATATTTCTTACATCATGGTATTTTATTTATAATTTTTAGAGATTAAACACATAAATTTAATTATGACACAATGATGATAGACAAATTGCTTCATTAATAAAGGATTGACATAAATGATATTATAATTATTAAATTAAATTTTATTTGAAAATTTTTATTCCATAAAATAATTTTATGGATTATTATGAAATATTTTATTTGATTTAATTCTTTTTTTTGGAATAAATTTTCTACAACTTTAACAAAAATAAATTATTAAATAGTTTCAAAATTGACATAAATAAATTTTTAAAGAAAATACTAGTTTATTAAATGATATAATAGACTAAAATATATAATATTTTTCCAAATGACTTATATAATATAAAAAATTTCATTAATTATCCACATATGGTTTTATTGGCATTTTATAGTAACTATAGTACCACATATTGTGATAATACAAGAAGACATAGTCAGAGTTAACGTTTTTAACTAATGGTTAAAGCTAAAAGATAAGGTAAATTTTGTGACTTAAACTTGTATAAAACCTAATGGTTGAAAGTATTTAGAACCATAATCCTATTATTATATAAATTTATCACTTTTTAACTATTATAAGTTCAAAATAAATTTATAATAAAATAATATTTCAAGACTTTCGTATAGTGACCCTCCTCCAACTTATAAAATTCCACCATCTATACCCACTTACTCACACATCTAAATCTCCTTGGATCATCCAAATTATACTCAAATAATCTCTTAACATCACTCAATTCTTCATATAGGCTATACATTATTATGAAATCCATTCTAATGATACCTTTTGAGAAAATCAAAAGGTGATACTCAAAAAAGAGGTAATTGTTTTATCACATATTTCATAATTATTTTCTTCATATACTTATTATTATTATTTAATTTCCATACTAATGTAATAAATAATGTATCTTATAGATTATGAGATGTTATTATAATTATTTTACAACCTTATACCTCTTTTTATCCATCCTGTGAATAATAATACCACCATGCATCTGTACGTAAGGCCAGCCTTCTCCACACCGTGTTCTAATTTGTTATTCAACAAGATTGAATTTGGATGGGTATAATGGGGATTATAAGTGACTTAAATAATGAATACAAAATTATGATTATTATTTATAATTAATATAAAATCCAATTATATATTTTTTAACCATTAACTGAATGATATCATCACTCTTGCGTACATACAGCCCATCATCTCTACAATGCAATGGGATTCATTCAACATGATCTTCATTAAAACATGATTATATAAATGAATAGAGTGAATAAATATGATATATGTTACATTTATACTAAAACTATGATTCTTTAATTTTTATTTAAATATATACATGTACTCTTTCCATACTGTGTAAATCCGATAATTTCATTTGAAGATGTGTAGACAAAAGCCCCATTAAGGTGATATGACTCATTCATGCCATAAATGGAACGCATAAAGGATGTATTTAATGAAATTATGTAACATATATAACATAAATATTATAATTGAATTATAATATACCTATCTATGATTTAGTTTTCATTCTATTAATTTTAAAATGAAATGATTGTAGCGTTCATGCGTATGTACGGTGTACCGTCTCCATGAACAGTGCATTTCATTTCTTATCTCCAAATGTTATGGAAAACTCTAAATAAAAATATAATGGATATATATTATATTTAAATCATGAACACTATTCTGTATATTATTTAATTATGACCACATGAGCTAGTGACATAATACCATGTTCATTTTCGACTTAAGAACCGATTATCGACAAAACATCCAACATGAATTCAAATAATTAACTAATTATTTTAACAAGGTCATAAGTGATGTAGTTGGAATAATAAAAACGAAAAAATTTCTAAAGAAATAATAAATTTACCTAATTTTATTATGCACGAAATTAAATAATGAACAAGATGAGTCTGACTCAAGGTAAGGGACTTCATCGCAATCTCCCATTAATGAGGCATATTTTGATATATATATATATATATGAATTTCATTTATAAAATGTCTAATCAACCCCTTTTAATTTTAATTTCATTCAACGGTTTTCAAAAGGAATCTATTTTTACGATGCATTTTATTGAATGAAAATAGGAATGCTTCTTCTAAACGTATGCGGTGACAATGACCTTTCCGTTGCCGCAAGAATTATTCGATATTAGCTTCCTCTAAAAGACGTAATGTTTTTTAAAAAAAGTAAATATTATATTCCCATTAGGTATTTTGTTAATGAAATTGTTTTTGATAATATATTGATTATAAAAATATCTTGAAATTATGTCTTATGATTGTAATGGGGAAATGTTATTTATTCATTTATGATTGTTCATCTGCTAAGATTATATTATGGTTCTTGGAAATTTCTTTTGTATACGGGTGTTTCTGTGATAAAATGAGGGTGGGTGAGCTTGAGATAGCTTTTTAATGAATTCTGTAACATAGAGGAGGTAAAATTTAAGGTTTATCATAAGATATTTAGGGAATATACCATGATGGGTATTCCAAACGTAACCATGAAGCTTACTCCCTATGCAGCTATGAATGCTACAATGTAAGCATGATATCAATTCCACAAGTTACCTTGATGATTTATGATTTCTATGAGTTATTCATAAATGTTATGGTTTCATGAGGTATGTAAAAGTGCTTATGTTTTATCATTGAAAATTATGATTTCATTGATTTTTATGTATTCATGCACTAATGGATTCTTTTTTTATATCCCTTATAGAGGTTTTTATGCTGAGACCATGTTTTTTAAATGTTTTTCACAGGGTATAAGTAACGGTAATAGAAAAAATAATTTAATAATATTTTTATCCTGAAATGAATTATTATTTTATTTAAGGAGTTTTATTATTGTGAAAAATTTGGATAGAGTATAATTGCCTACTTTGTATTATATTTATGACACAATAATGATGTAGTGATTACCTTATTAATAAAATATTCAAATAAATGATATATAAATATTAAAATAAATTAAATATGAAAATTTTTATTCCATAAACGAATTTTTTGGATTAAATTTTTCTTTTGTGGGATGATTTAATTCCTTTGGAATGATGGAATCAAGTGGTTGTGACTTAAAAATAAATTTCTAAATGGTGTCAAAATTGACAGAAATGAGTTATTAAAACAACTTCTATTTTATTAAATGATATAATAGTCTTAAAAATAGATGATTTTTCCAAAAAAATTATTTAATGGTAAAAATGTCATTTATTATCAATTTTTGGTTCTTTTCCCATTTTTTATCTGATATAGTAACCAAATATTATGAAAATACAAGAATACATGGTAAGAGTAAATGTTTTTATCTAAGGGTTAACACAAAATGATTAGGTTAATGATTTTCCCTAAACTTGTCTGAAACCTATTTTTTGATAGGATTTCAATCCATACACATGTTATCCTAGAAATTCATCTGTTTGTAACTATTATAATTCTAAAATAATTTTATAATAAAATAATATTTTAATACTTTTCTAATGTGCATGTCCTCCCTCTTATAAAAGGCCACCACCTCTACCCACATACTCAAAACTCTCAATCCCCATGGACAATAAAAATTATACTTAAATGAGATCCAAACATCCCTAAATTCCACCTAAAAACCTTAAATTTGGTATAATTCAATTCAAGAGAGCCTTTTTGCTAAAATCAAAAGGAGTTACCTGATTTAGAGGTAACGTCTTCTCTCAAACTCATTTCATTTATTTTCCGAATACAACCACCAAAACTGTATTTATTCCATTATTTTATAAAAAAATATTATCCTAAATATTCTAGGATGTTTTTATGCTAGGTTTTAGAACTACACTTACACACACCTCTATCTAATGAATATTCAACAAATGGTTTCTGTGTACGGTGAACTACTACCTCATGAAATGATTGTTGTTCAATTTTTTCCTACCACATATATTGGTGGAAATTATGATGGAACTATATTTATATATGATATATATTATATTTATATTGTCTCTATGCTTAATTATTTTTTATTTACAACATACCTTTATGCTTTCCATAAAGTGTGAACATGATAATTTCATTTGAGGAAATGTGGACTACTGCCCCCTCAAAGTGATATGACTCGTTCATTCCATACATTGAATGTATAAATGCTGGTGTAATGTAATTATGTAACATATATAACTTAGATATTAAACTATAATTTTAATATAACTATTTATTTTTTTATTTTTTATCCTGTTAATATGACAAAGAAATGAAAGTAGCATTCATGTGTATGTACGACCTATGGTCTTAATGAACTGTGCATTTCATTTCTTATCACCAATTGTTATGGACTATTATAAATACATATATATTGGATATATATGATATTTAAATCATAAATAATATTTTGTATATAATTTAGTATTGATCACATGGATAATTTTCATCAAGACAAGTCTATTTTTTACTCAAATATTGAACATCGACAAAACATCTGATATGAAATCAAATAATTAACTAATTGATATAACATGGTAATAAGTGATTGAAATTGAATAATAATCTTTAACAAGTTTCTAAAGAAAGTATAAATTAAACTAATTTTATTATTTACGAAATTAAAAAATTAATGAGATAAGTCGGAGTCATGGTAATGGACTTCGTCTCAATCCCCTTTCATTGAGGCCTTTATTGATAATATTCTCTTTCATTATATTATAAGGTGTATATATAGCCACTATGACATTTAATATCCATATTTTATCTATAATAATGTTATTTATTAAATAATTAAAATTAATATTAAAATTTTCAATGTGGTATGGGACACCTTGAACATTTAATGATTTAATTATCAAACCATTGTTTTCTTGATATTAAATTACCTATTTATTTGTATGGGTAGAAAAGGAATATACAAGGAATTATATGAGTTTAATTTAATGTTTTAAAAAGGAATATTTTTAAACTAATCATTTTAATTTATTTAAAAAATTACAAAAGTAATGTTTTGTTAACGCATACGGTGATAACGACTTCTCTATCGTCGTAACCGTAATTTGATATTTGGATTCCTCTATAAGCCTTAATGTCTTTTAAAATGAAAATAAACCCCTTATTTCTTTATTTGGGTATCATCGTATTGAAAATAATATTGGTATTTTTATAAGAAAATGTTTTTCATGTGGGATTCAAAGAAGCATTAAAAAAATGGTTTTGTGATGAATGTGTTTTATTCATTAAATGGTACATGAGCTTTATACGAAATAGGTGAGCCCGATATAGCATATTAAAAGTGTTGAGCCCAAGTATAGATCATGAGTAAGCCAAAGGCTTTCTTGAGTTACCTTCTACCCAAGGTAAGTATTCTAGGTAGAAGAGAGGGATTTTGATAGCTTATTTGAGTAGAATTTGGATGGTCTAAGGGACTTGAGAAATGTGAGTAAGTGCTTAGAGGTGGTGGCCTTTTATAAGAGGGAGGAGCAGCACCTTTGGAATGTATTGAAATATTTTTTTATTATAAATTTATTTTCCAATTATAATAGATTAAAAGTGATATATTTCAAGGATAAGATGGGGATGGGTCTAAATCCTTCCAATCAATAGGTTTTAAACATGTTTAGGTCACAAATTTAACATTATATTTTGGCATTAACTCCTAGTTAAAAACATTAACTCTCAACATGTCTTCTTTTATTTTCATAATATATGGTTACTAAAGTTACTATAAAATGAAAATAAAACCAAAATTGGACCATTAATGACATTTTTAACATTATATAAGTAATTTGGATGAATGTTTGATTTTTAGTAATGTTATATAATTTAATAAAACAATATTTTTTTTAAAAAACTCATATTTGTCAATTTTGACAATATTTTGAAATTTATTTTTGTTGAAGTAGTAACAACTTGATTCCTTCAAACTAAAGTCATTAACGCATCCCTAAAATGTCAATGTCATAAAAAAAATCATGGATTCCGTCGAAATTTTCAAATTACATATATTTAAATATTTATAATATCATTTATTTGAATATTTCATTGATAAGTTAATTGTTGTATCACCATTATATCATAAATAGATTTGTATATTTAATTTCTATAAAATATAAATAAAATAACATAATTTATGAAATATTTTAATCTTTATAATGACTATTTATAGTCAAATATATATTTTATATAAACAAAATTAAAATTGTTTTACATACAAGATACATGTTTATGTTATGTTATCCTTTTCTTTAAAATAAACTTTATAAAAGGTCATTATCACACCCTAGTGGCTCCATGGGGTCCGAAAATCAACCAAAGGATGTTAATGGTAGAAAATATCTCATAAAATTTGATTATGAAACGTGTTATGATAGATTTATATTATTATAATATGGTTTTACCATTATTTACCTGATTTACACTTTATCCATGGTGAATACAAATAATTACTAAAGTAACTATTCAAAATGTACAAAAATAAAAGGTTACTATTTAAATAATTTGGAAATTATAATTCCAAATATGGAATCCATTTTTAGAAATTAAAAAAGACATAAATTTTAGCAATTAATTTAAAATTATTTCTCACTGTCAAAAACAGAATGTGGGTTTTAAAAAAAATAAAAACTATCAAAAGATTGGCATGTGTTTATGTCCAATTTAAATATAAAATTACTTCCAATGACCAAAATTAAATCAAATTATAAAAACATAATCTAATTACACATTTAATCTAATAAAAAGACAAATATACCAATATAAATAAATTTGATGAAAATGTAGTTTTAAATTTAAACGTAGTAATTTTCACTATTCATTAAAATATGGATTTTATCAGAAAAATACCAAATTTTCAACCAAAGTAAATTTTGATGTCTAGATTATAAAGAAGAAGTATATTTTTCCAAATATAACCTATAAATGTCACAAAAACTAGATTTAAAAATGGTCCTCTATCAAAAGGTGGTAAAGTGAGCTATTAAAATATTTAGGAGGATAAAGAAAGAATATGACAAGTCAGACTCAAGGTAAGGAAACTTCTTAACCTAATTTACACTTATTGAGATTTATGAAAAATTAGTTGATTAAATTATTTCAAGATTATTTGTTGAATAACTATTTATTTATTTATGTTATAATTTCCACTTCCCTTTGTGTGGATATACTATTGATACACATAATCACCTCATTGATAAATTATTACGTCATTGATATGAATTTTCGAAGGGAAATATTAACTCAATTTCCATTAACTAAGTTCAATATCTAGGTCATTGGTTTTTTTTCAAGAATATTTTTGAAGGAACTTTGATACCAACTATATGGCCCCATCATTAAAAAATTACATAATCTTAAAATAAGTCAATAATTTAACTTAAATTCCCATCAAGAATCTTTTCATGTTTATAGTTTTATAGAATTAGGCCATTACTAATATATTACATATCAAATATTAAAATATAGAAAATTCTAGTATATCAAAAATAATTAACAATAAAAAAACTCCTCAAATAAAACACTAATTCTTTTCCTGATAAAAATATTATTAAATTATTCCTTTCTCTAACACTTCCTTATATCCTATGAAAAAATTTTCAAAACATGGGATAAGCATAAAAAGAACAGTAATGGATATTAAATAATAATAGACGACATTAGTCCATGAATACATACAAATCAATGAAATCATATTTTTCAATTAGAAAACATAACCTCTTTAACATAACTCATGAAATCATAAGATTAATGAATAACTCATAGGAATCATAAATCATAAAGGTAACTTGTGGCATCCATAACATACTTACATAGTATCATTCACAGCTATGAAGGGAGTACGCATCATGGTTTCATTTGGAATACCCATCACAATATAATCCCTAAATATCTTAGTAGAAACCTTAATGTTTGCCTCAATTACATTACCCAATTTATTAGAGAGCTATAACAGGATCACCCGCCCTCATTTTTTCACATAACCACAAATATAGATAAGAAATTACTAGAAACCATAACATAATCATAGCACATGAACAATCATAAAGGAAAAAATATCATTTCCACATTTTAATAATAAGACATTATTTCATGATATTGATATAATCAATCTGTTCTCAAAACCATTATCAATAAAAAATACCTAACAAGTAATATGGTATTTACTTTTCTTTTAAAAAACATTACAGTTTGTATCCTCCAAATCATTATTTTTTATTATCAAAAAAATCCACTTTGAGGAAAAAGTGGGAACCGAACATGACAAAAAACACCAACATGACACCTATCCAAAATTCAAATAGTCCATAGAGTGAAAATATGAAATGATTATCATCACTGTGGAAACCATCGCGTCGGAAAAATATCCCACAATTCTTGCTCCCTCTATAGTAAAGAAGCCCATCATAATCACTGAAGTCATGATTATCCACTACTACAACATGGCCATTTATCAGCGCTAAAAACTGACATTAACAGCGCTAGAAAAGCACTGTTAATGCCGGCGTAGATAGGGGGTCCCCATTATCAGTGCTCGGAAAAGCACTGTTAAAGGAGGCCTTTATCAGCACTAAAAAACATTGATAAAGGGCCCCCTTTATCAACGCTTTTTTAGCGCTGATAAAGGACTCCTTTAACAGTGATTTTCGGATCCCTGATAATAGGGCCCTTTATCAGTGCTCTTTTACCACCAATAAAGGCACCTTCCCCTACACCTACACAACCAGCACCTGCACACCTACACACCTACAAAAACCAGCATACCTCCACAAATAGAACCTGCACACCGGCACAAAATAGCACCCGCACACAATAATTTGAAAAACAATGCTACATACCTTTACTTAACATCATGAATACAAAAAACACACTGTTATATACATTTCAAACATTTTTTTACATGGTTACAATTACAATTATCCAAAAAAAGTTATAAACATTAATGTTTCATCCTTTTATATCCATGAACCCCTCTCAAAATTTGTCATCCACGGTTTTTGTTGCTGAACAAAGCATCCAAACTCAAGGAAAAAAATTCACCTATATAAGAAAACAAATATTATGCTAGTAATACAATAGAGAAATAAATTAAAACATTAATATGAATGAATACATTAATATGGAAATGTGAAACAAAAATATGGAAATGATAAACTCAAATGTTTTCATTCTAATAACAATGAAATGGAATAAATTAAAATCAATATATTTTTGAATGATTTATCTCATTTAATAAATACTGATTCATTATCAAATGAAAAGATTTACCGGTCACAGCATGCGTCGGATTGAGGTGCGGTTGATTCAAAAACATCACAAATGACTCATGGATCATTTTCTTAAAGTATCAAAGCAATACAAATGTGTTTTCTCGGTTTGTCGTATGTTTGTAGTGTTTTTTTCTAAAGTTTATGTCAATTTGAAACTGATATCAGACACTTTTAGCCATATCGGTCACATCGTGCATTGTATTGATGTGAGGTTGATTATTACACATCACAAATGACTCATGGATCATTGTCCTAAAGTATCAAAACAATCTGAACGCGTTTCCTTGTCTTTCCATATGTCAGTAGTGTTTTTTTCTAAAGTTTATATCAATTTCAAACTGATATCAGACACTTTTAGCCATACTGGTCACACCGTGCATTGGATTGAGGTGAGGTAGATTCTTACACGTCACAAATGACACATGGATTGTTTTCCTAGAGTATCAAAACAATATGAACACGTTCGATTGGTTTTCGGTATGTCACTTGTGTTGTTTTCTAAATTTTATGTCAATTTGAAACTGATATCAGACACTTGTAGCCATACAGGTCACACCATTTGTCGGATTGAGGTGTAGTTGATTATTACACGTCACAAATGACTCATGGATAGTTTTCCTAAAGTATCAAAACAATATGAATGCGTTTTCTTGGTATTCCACATGTCAGTAGTGTTGTTTTCTAATGTTAATGTCAATTTCGAATTGATATCAAACACTTTTAGCTGTACCGGTCTCACCATGCATCGGATTGATGTGCGGTTGATTCTTAAATATCAAAACTGACTCATTGATCATTTTCCTAAAGTATCAAAACAATTAGAATGTGTTTGCTCAGTTTTTCATATGTCAGTAGTGTTGTTTTCTAATGTTTATTTCATTTCAAAAATGATATCAGGCACTTTTTACCATACCGGTCACACCGTGCGTCAGATTGAGGTGTGGTTGATTCGTACCCATCAAAAATGACTCATGGATCGTTTTCATAAATTATCAAAACAATCCAAATGCGATTTCTTAGTTTTCCTTATGTCACTTGTGTTGTTTTCTAAAGTTAATGTCAATTTGAAAGTGATATCAGACACTTTTAGCCATACCGGTCACAAAGTGCATCAGATGGAGGTGTGGTCGATTAGTAAACCTCAAAAATGACTATTGTATCATTGTCCTAATGTATCAAAACAATTTGAACATGTTTGCTCAATTTTCTGTATGTCACTTGTGTTGTTCTCTAAAGTTTATGTCAATTTGAAACTGATATCGGACACTTATAGCCATATTGGTCACATCGTGCATTGGAATGAGGTGAGGTCGATTCATAAATGTCAAAAATGACTCATGGATCATTTTCTTAAAGTATAAAAACAAACCGAACGCATTTTCGTAGAATTACGTATGTCAGTAGTGTTGTTTTCTAATGTTAATGTCAAATTAAAACTGATATCAGACACCTTTAGCCATACTAGTCACACAGTACATCAGATTTAGTTGAGGTCAATTTTTACACCTCAAAAATGACTAATAGATCGTTGTCGTAAAGTATCAAAACTATCTGAACGCGTTTGCTCAGTTTTCCGTATGTCAGTAGTGTTGTTTTCTAAAGTTAATGTCAATTTGAAATTGATATCAGAAACTTTTAGGTATAACGGTCACACCATGCATCATTTTGAGGTGAATTTTATTTTTACATGTCAACAATGACCCATGGATCATTTTCCTATAGTATCAAAAGAATCTGAATGCGTTTTCTCTGTTTTCTGTATGTCAGTAGTGTTGTTTTCTAAAGATTATGTCAATTTGAAACTGATATCAGTCAATTATAGCCATGCCGGTCACACTGTGCTTCAGATTAAAGTGTGGTTGATTCGCAAATGTCAAAAATGACTAATCGATCATTGTCCTAGAGTATCAAAACAATCCAAATGCATTTGATCAGATTTCCGTATGTCAGTAGTGTTGTTTTCTAAAGTTAATGTCAATTTCAAACAGATATCAGACACTTTTATTCATACCGGTCACACCATGCGTTGGATTGAGGTGTGATCGAATCTTACACATTAGAAATGACTCATGGATAGTTTTCCTAGAGTATCAACAGAATCAGAACACGTTTTCACAGTTTTCTGTATGTCATTTATGTTGTTTTCTTAAGTTTATGTCAATTTGAAACTGATATCATACACTTTTATCCATTTCAGTCACACTGTGCGTTAGATTGAGGTGTGGTCGATTCTTACACATCAAAAATTACTCATGTATTGTTTTCCTAGAGTATCAAAACAATCCTAAAATGTTTGCTCAGTTTTCTGTGTGTTAGTATTGTTGTTTTCTAAAGTTAATGTTAATTTCAAACTGATATCAGACACATTTAGCCATACCGGTCACACCATGTAGTGTATTGAGGTATGGTCTATTATTACATGTCAAAAATGACTCATGGATCATTTTCCTATAGTATCATAACAATCCCAATGCTTTTTCTCAGTTTTTCGTATGTCACTTGTGTTGTTTTCTAAAGTTTATGTCAATTTGAAACTGCTATCAGACACTTTTAGCCATTCTGGTCACACCGTGTGTTGGATTGAGGTTTGGTAAATTCTTACATGTGAAAAATGACTCATTTATCATTGTCCTATAGTATCAAAACAATCCAAGTGCGTTTGATTGGTTTTACGTCTGTCAATAGTGTTGTTTTCTAAAGTTAATGTTAATTTAAAACTAGTTTCAGAAAATTTTAGCCAAACCAGTCACACCGTTTGTCGGATTGAGTTTTGGTTGATTCATACACATCAAAAATGACTCGTATATCATTTTAATATAGTATCAAAACAATCCAAACGTGTTTTCTTGGTTTTCTGTATGTCACTTGTGTTGTTTTCTAAAGTTTATGTAAATTTGAAACAGATATCAGACACTTTTACCATTCCGGTCACACCATGTGTCGGATTGAGGTGCGATTGATTTTTTCACATAAAAAATGACTCATGTATCATTTTCCTAGATTATCAATACAATTAGAATGCATTTTCTCGATTTTCCATATGTCAGTAGTGTTGTTTTCTAAAGTTTATGTCAATTTAAAACTGATATCAGACACTTTTAGTCATATCGGTCACACCATGTGTCAGATTGAGGTGAATTCAATTCGTACATGCCACAAATGGCTCATGGATATTTTTACTTGAGTATAAAAACAATCCCAACATTTTTTCTCAGTTTTCCGTATGTCAGTTGTGTTGTTTTCAAAAGTTAATGGAAATTTCAAACTGATATCGGACACTTTTAGCAATACCGGTCACACTATTAAACACATTGAGGTGCGGTTGATTCATAAACATCACAAATGACTCATGCATAGTTTTCCTAATCTATCAAAACAATACGAATTCTTTTTCTCAGTTTTCGGTATGTCACTTGTGTTGTTTTCTAAAGTTTATGTCAATTTGAAACTGATATCAAACACTTTTTGCCATTCCGGTCACACCGTGCGTCAGATTGAGGTGCAGTCAATTTGTACACGTCACAAATGACTAATGGATAGTTTTCCTAGAGTATAAAAACAATCTGAATGCGTTTGCTCAGTTTTCTGTATGTCAGTAGTGTTGTTTTCTAAAGTTTATGTCAATTTGAAACTGATATCAGACACTTTTAGCCATACCAGTCACACCAAGCATTGGATTGAGGTGTGGTCGATTCTTACACATCAAAAATGACCCATGGATCATTTTACTACAATATAAAAACAATCCAAATGCGTTTTCTCAATATTCCGTATATCAGTAGTTCATAAGAGTCTCTCATTAAGCTATTCTTTACTAGAAATTCAAATCATTTCTAAAACCATTCTTTATATTCTAAGGATATGAAACATAAGAAAGGGTGATCATATATGCTCAATAAGTGTAATCAACGGAGATATAAATGATCAAATAATGATAACATAAGTAGTAGGAATTCACCTTCATTGTCCTATTTTTTTACATTCTTCCATCAAGTACACTTCCCATTCATTTCTAAACACATCTATATCATCTTCTGAATAGGAGTTTTTTCGACTGTCATAGTAGTAATGAAAAAATATAAATACACAAAGATTAATAATTATTTTAAATGAAGTAGTAATGATTTTCCAAAATACCTCTTCAGGGATGCTAGTTTGTTCATGAAATATGATCTCTTACATTAATTTACAAACATAATAACAGTAGTCCTTGTCATTTGTTTGTTTCGTACACTACAGAAAAATCGAGAAAAATAAGTAATTTATTTTGATATGTATTTTAATAGTGAAATATATTTATATATACCCTGATACTTCTCCATTTATAGATATTGCATGCCTTGTTGTCCTTTGGCCCTGGATTCATTCCAGCCTTTAGATGATATTCATACACTATCCTATCATAACTAAATCCACATTAAAATATAATATAAATTATATAACTAGATATTTAGTTATAAAATGTTTGATCTAGTGTATTACGAATTGAAAATCTACATCATGTGTGGTTGGTTTTTTGGATATCCATGCAGTGAATCCAGAAAATAAATCTTTGGAGTATCAAAATTGACTGCACCGAGCATCCAATGTTGCCAAAGAACACCAAACGGAATAAGTACTGATAGAAATGAAAATATAACTGATATGATTAAAATTTAGAGTTTTACCCTTGCAACATTAGTATTAAAAAGTTTCTTTCACTCATAAATCTTCATTGAAACGTTTTGAGCAGGTTTGACATTAATTCAGCCTAAAAATCTGTTCTTTTTCTTCTCATTGTGTAGAAATGGCGTGAGGAATAACGAGTCCAAACATTTATTCATATGGAAAATCCCTTCAATTGTTTTTCTTATATACACATGTGAAAAATATGAAATGAATTTATCCATAATTAACCTAGTATATCATCTTTTGTAAAATCAAACCATGAAAACATACCTCATGTATATATTTATAACTGAGGCGCCTAGCCAGTCGTATGAGATGATTTCAGCTACAATGTCCACACTAATGAAATCTAATAATTCTTCTCCGTATATATCTTTTTCACAAAAAAATTGGGTGACTCTTTCCACCTTTCATTTTCGTATCCACATGATATTGCAATGATATTAAATGTGGATATATAACAGGCGGGGTAAAGGTGATCTCAATAGATTGTTTTGATCGGTTGGTTGATCCTTTTGAGATGCTCTTTCATTTTAGATCCTCCATTTGGTCCTTCATTAATTACATTCATTGGTTTATCCATTTTATAATATAATGTTAAAGGTTCGACTTGAAAAATTAATTGGAAATTAATACATCTTGGTCGACATGTTTTTTTACAAGATTCGACAGCCATGCAATGAATGTTCCATCATCTTTTTCCACCATATGAATGTCGTCACTGTCATTTGGCATGGGTAGCTCGGAACATAGATCATAATCTACGTTAATAAACACTTTGACCAGAAAGGTTGGAAGTGGTCTGGAGTGTAGCATGTCATTCTGGATAGTGAACACCGTAGCCCTCACTACAAGGCGATGGATGGGAGTTGACAGATATAAATCACAGTCATTTTCACCCTATAGAATATCATTGCAATAAAGGTATCAGTGTCTATGTGATTCACATTTCATAGAAATAAATATTATAAAATTGATTACCTTGGTTAAGTCAGGTCTTTGAGGTGAATGGATCGCCTCAAAGCTGGTGGGGGTGGGGTGGGATCTTCTCCCACGGGTTGTTTTTGAGTTGTCTGTTCTCTTCGCCTCTCCCCCATCAAAGTTTCGAGCAAGTCTACCTGACTTTAGATTAATTTTTCAAGGGTAGATACTATATCTCTCGTCATTTTCATTTCTTCAATATGTTCATCCTCTTGTTATTTTTTCTGAAAATATGTCCGAGGTGTCACCCCAAAACCCACACCTCTGACACGGCCATACTGTTCTGGTTGTTTCAAGGACATTGAAAGTATGTCTGCATCTAGTGCAGGTGTTGTTGATTCATGTGACTATTTAAAATATAAAATATGGAAAAATAAGTAATTATCGTTATTTAATAGGGATTTAAAGAAAAACAAATTTATATTATGTCATACTTAAACATGTTTCCCACACTTTTTGTGTGTTTTCATCTACTAGTTTCCCCTCTTTATTAACACGATCCACCTTCCATAGCACATGACGTGAGATGGAAGTGGCTCGGGATTTTGATTCATCAATCTATATATAAATATAGAAACATGGTTTTAGTGTTGTTTTATGTAACATAAAAGTATTACAGTAATTTTAAAATACGTACTAATTGTTTTTCAATGGAAGCATACCCCAACCTTGCTTTACGGTAGGGGTACGCTGGATTTCCTACCCGTTCTTTATTTTCAGCACTCATTTGTTGTTTCATAAATAAAAAACTGTCAATAAAAGTGATGAATACAATCAACGTTAAACAACGTGTAACCAAAAAAATGTACCTGTAAAGTCTACATCGCACGATAGTTGCAAAACGCATCCCACACTCATTTGGATATCAAGTGTGCAAAAAGAGGAGGTTGGTGCGGCTTGATTTTGCCTTCAGCATCTTTCATATGATGTTTTGTTAAAATGGTGCGAAATCCTCTATGAACCCTTCCTTCCATTCTTAATTCATATTCATTGTGCGAGACATCTACTATAAATTCACTCTACAAGAAATAAGGAAGACTCAGTCAATATTTTAGTATTTTATTTTATTTTATTTTAATAAATTAAATAAATGATATCGTAATGTTACCGTAATCTCTACCCACATCAATGTTTTCAGCCCGCTGATAACATAGTGCACCCACTGTACATCAATCGGCATGCGTTTCCGAGTGATGATTTTAATGTAACTACTAAACATGGCTTTGTTGGGGTTTACATGCTGGCCTTTCTTATTCCATCCCACCTCATATTTGATGCCTTTTGATTTTTCCTAATGGATTTTGGCTAAAACTGTCAAACTACGACGCAACTATTTTTTTTCGTCGGGTTTTCATTGCCTACCATTTCCTCATTTTCTATATCATCATTATGTTCCTCCGAAGTGATAGAATCAACACTGGGACAAACATCAATAGGTTGAGAAACCTATTTTACCTCAGTAGTGAGACCAACTGCAACAGTTTGAGAGACTTGTTGTACCTCACCAGTGGTACCATCTACAACAGGTTGAGGGACCTATTATGTCTCAGGATTGGGTGCATCAGCAGGTGCAGAAGTCATTATCTGGAGAAGTGGTTTAACATTTAATTTAGATCACATAAAAGAAGAAACGAACAGATAATAACATAATGTAACACAATCTATATTATAATAAAAAAATAACCTGATTATTGAACTCTTTATTTTAATGGTGGAAGGGATTTGACCCCTCTATCGATTATCCACATCCCTTCATTGTGGTCTCCTCTAACATAAAAAATGTCATCTACATTGAGACCACTACAAAATGATTGTGAAGTCCCAATGAAGGGGTCATCCTCTGTTGAATTTTCATCTGACCCTTTAGCTATTTTGGTCAATAACAGAACAATTGACCATTTTCGGTTTGCGAGATCTGGAACATAAAATACTTGCACTGCCTGGGATGCCATTATAAACAATTCATCTTTCTCCCCTTCTTTACTGAAATCAACTTCAACAAATCCCAATTCATCTATTTTAACAGCACTCTTATTATCAACCCACTTGTATTGAAAATTCAGATCTTGGAATTCCGTATAATCCAACTCCCATATTTGTTTGATGATTCCAAAGTATGACATATTCACATAAATTGGATTTCTGTCCTTAGCACTGGAAACATACATCTCTTCAACCACAAGTGTTACCCCACTATTTTCCATGGTACTGTCTTCATCATGTTCCATAGTATAAAATTTATAACCATTAACTACATAAGCATTGTAAGATAATACATACGTACTAGGTCCTACGGCTAGCCATCGAAGTCATTCTAAAATTGACCCTGGATTTTCATCTGACTTCTTAATAATATGGTCTCGAAACCATCCTATATACTGTCGATTATGTTTATCTGATATCCATTTTTCAGCCCTAGATGGATTCAAATGCCTAATAATTTCTTTTTGGATATCAACATATGGGTCAAGGTCAAAACTATTATTCAAAATATAAAGGTGGGCCTGCTCCCGATTTGTTCTATTGATTGCGACAAACTGTCTTCCAGAAATACCTTCACCCTCATGCCTCCCAGTGTGACAAGATTTTGGTAGGCCAATGATTTCCACACTAGATAGGTATTCGGTAGGGAATTCAACAACATCCTCAACAATATATCGCTATGCAATACAACCCTCTGGACGACTTTGCTTTTTCACATACCCTTTCAAAATATTCATATTCCATTCAACGTGTTACATCCATCTATAATATACAAGGCCACATAGTTGAATCTCTCTCACAATGTGGACCATCAAATGAACCATCATAACAAAAAATGAACGCAGGAAGAACATGTCTAATTCATATAATTTGACGTCAATTTATCTTTCCATAGTTATCAATTTCACCGGGTCTATAACTTTTCTGCATATAGCTTTGACGACGAAACACAATTTCGTTAATGTATGGAGGATATTCTTGGGGAAAATGCAACGTAGAGAAATATGAATGATATCTTGCATCAAAACATGACCGTCATGTGATTTTAGACCTTTTAACTTCAAGTAGCTCATGGACACGAGGTTCCTGATATTTGACGAATACCTTTCTAGAACCATTACATCATTCAAGAAGTTGTAAAACTGATATATCTTGTGCCTAGAAAGAGTGTAAGTAGCAGGAGGAAGAAATGTTCGTTTTCTACCCTTCACTGGTGCCACCTCTTCTTGTATTCCCATCTCAACCATGTCCAACCTAGCCTTAATTCCATCTTTTTTTAGATATATTTAGCAACGTGTCAATGACACTATCAAATACATTTTTTTATACATTCATAACATCAAGAAAATTTCTGACATACAGACAATTACAGTATTGCAATTCAAAAAAACTGATCTCTTTTTCCAAATGATTTTCGTAAGGTTTCTCGAAGAAGTTTTACCAAAGTAGTGCCCACATTTTTAACTTTATGAAACAATTGATCTCTAGTTAGTAGAGATGGTGTTGTACGTTATTCTGAACATCCATCCAATGATGTTGTCCAAGAAAGGTACTTAGGTTGTCAGGGTAGAAATATTTGATGTCCTAGAAACACGTTTTTCGATGAATGTTTCAACCTAATGGATTGTGTACCTTTTTCTCAAATAGGACACCCTTGAGTTCCTTTAATGCTATATCCTAAAAAATTTCCATAAGCAGGGAAGTCATTTGTCTTCCCAAAAAACCTGGCTCTCAATGTGAAAGCTAAGTTTCTGTAAGAATCATACAATGTAACACCTGAATCGCATAATAATTTCAAATATTGGATCAATGGAGATAAATAAAAATCAATATCATTACCGGATAGTTTTGGTCCTGATATTAGCATAGATAACATGATGTATTTTCGTTTCATGCATAACCATGGTGGTAAGTTAAAATTTACCAACATAACTGGCCATGTACTGTGAATGTTGCTTTTAAAACCAAAAGGATTCACTCCATCTGTAGATAACGCCAGACGAAGGTTTCTCAACGCGTTTCCAAATTCAGGATACTCATGATCAATTCTCTTCCACTGAGGAGAGTCTGTCGGGTGACGTAGTATCCCATATTTAATTCTTTTATCTGCATGCCATGTCAATTGTCATGCAGTCTCCTCACTTTAATATAAGTGCCTAATATTTGGAATGATTGTAAAGTACCATACAACATTAGTAGGATTTCATTCATATTTCTTGTATCGAGAGGCACCGCACTTCGGGCATTATTTATGTGATTTGTGGTCCTTACGAAACCGTACAAATTCATTCAGGCAGGGGTGTATTATTTCATAGATCATACCCATCGAGCGTAGCATTCATTTGGTGTCGTATGTTCGGCTCAGGGGATCATTATCTTCTGGGAGCATGTCATTCAGGAGGTAATGTAGTTTCATAAAACTGGTGTCACTCCACCCGTTGTCTACATTCAAATTATACATCTTCAGTATGGCTGTCAATGCTATATATTTAGTGAAACTAGCATATAGTGGCGTCTTTGCACAAAATGTTATCTTCTCAAACAATTTTGGGCAATCACAAAGTTCATCTTCGACGGCCCTTTTCATTTACTCAATATGATCTTCATCATCATTCACATTTGTAATCACATCCTCCATACAGTAATCTTCATTGTTCTTCATTTTAATCATATCAGATTATCCATAAAACATAGTGTTATCCCATCCACTACCTACATTCGTTGTTTCCTCATGTTTCCAACATGTATAACACTGATCTATTCCATTACAGATCAAGTGTTCTTCCAACTCCTATGGACTAAATTTTTTTGAATAACAATAGTGTAAACCCGGACAATGGATTTGAGAAGGGTCACATGCATGATCTTTTGCAAACCTGATAAACTATTTCATGCCTTCTACATACTCTTTTGTCAACCGATTGGCATTCATCCATTCATTATTTATATTCATCCAATTTGAAATACATAGGATGGGTATATAGGTTAGGGGAGAAAAAATATGAGTATAATTTAGATAAAAAACTAGATACTTCAAAAATGGTTTAGGGCATGCTCATTAATAGAAAATATTGGGTTGTTCTTTGGATTCATCCATTCTCTTCCTCTCATCGGTCCCCCTTGATGAGTGGTTGTTCTTGGGAGTTTTTTTTATTGTGCATTAGTGAGTTATTCCCTCATACTTCCTCCATTACTAATATCCTTTATTTCACTATGATTTGGGATGAATTTAACTAGGATTTGTGTGATGATTTCACTATATCATCATCAAATCAATTCAGATGATGTAGATTTTGATTGTATTGAGTAGTGGTTATCCTCGTATGATGAACACGCCATGTTTTATGTGGTTTAGGTGGTGTTGTGTTTCCCAATGATTTTTTAAAAGATTATTCCTAATTATATTAGAGGGAATAATTAATTATAAGTTTCTATTATTAATTAATTGGGAATTGTTCCTTGAGATTGGGTCTCAATCATTGGTACAAGATTAGATAAGGCATGTATAGTCTTGGTTGAGGATCAGTTGATCTTGGTGAGGGGGTTACTCCATTTTTTGAGGTAGGTGTACCCTATAATACAAAACCATGTTTCAATTTATGCATGATTGTGCATTCATGATTGAGTATATGTGTTCCATGGAAAGGGATAGAAATCAAGAGCAACCAAGGTAAATATATAGGGTGTTTTTTATCCACCAAGATAGAGAGTGAGGGTTCTATTAAATGTTTGTGATTTTGTGATCATCCAGAGATTATGTCTCAATGGAGTAGTTGTGTTTATGAGAGGATAGGGTTTGGTATGAGATTTTTATAGCCTAGTTAGGTTTTCTAAGGCAATTTGAGTAGGTATTAGAGTCTTAGTCCTATTGAAGGTAGATCATATAGTTTTATATCTCATATATGATGAGTAACACCATATTAAGTATATATAAGAGTCATGGTGTGTGTGATGAGTAGGATATTCTATATACGGATTGGTGAAGTGTGGCATAGAGGATTTCCTCTTTATAATTGGATTAATAGATCTCTAAGGGGGGATATGATATGGTACCAAAGTGAGTGTTATGGTAATAGTCTGGATGACTTAGCATATGGTATTCAAGGCTCTTAGTGTGATTTTATTAGGATGGAAATTATTTAGTTTTAATGAGTTTTAATGTGGGAATTAGAAGATAATATATACTAGACTATCGAGGCCTAGATCATGGGTTGGGACATTACCATGTAGAGATGAGTGTGTGTTGGTATCAATGAGTATAGATGGGTTAGGTTTGTATAACCCTGTAGATTCCCTTATAGGCGGAATAAGAATGTTTATAGGTTGGGAATAATTTTCCTGTATAACCAAGTTGGTTTTAAGGAGATTATAAAGCAAGGCTAAATGGATGGTGACTTTTATCATTTATGGTCAGACCGACTAAGAGATTGGGTCTTCATATGACTTTCACCTAGTTGAAGTATGATCATCCATGGGGCCCACATATTGATGATGTGGTTTAGCTAGTACGAGAGATTTTCTATTTAGAAACCCTCTTTAGATTACTATTTATATGTTTTGTAGAATGAGACAAGATTGATGGACTTTATTTAAGTGATAAGGTGTTGGTAGGACCCTACATTGAGTGAGAAGGCATTGGTCAAAGGGGATTAGTGTGTGACTTCCATGGGATCCACCTATTGATGGTGAATTTTGACTTCTGATAAAGGTTGTATATTGTGATTCCCTTCTTAGATCATTTTTTGTATGATAATATTATTTGAGATATAGGAATGGGGATCACTTTGTATTGGTTTGGACTATTTTTTGAGAGGTTCTCTATAGAGATTACCTCATTGTTTTTTATGTGATGTGATGGTGAGACCCACCGTAAGTGAGAGGGGAGAAAGTACTATACTGTGGAATTAGAGGATATGTGAATCACACCCAATGTGAGTGGATGGTGGCACTATTATGGTATAAGAAAGGATGTGATATTTAAATTGGTATATGACCCAACCAAGAGAGAGTGGGTAGTGGGCAGGAATTGGTAGAAACCCTATTAAGGCGCATTTTTTTGGAACCCAAGGAGAATAGTGTACAATATAGTTTACAATATTGAACATACTAAACATATGTCTCATCCCGTTGACATGCATCACCAGATGACATGAATTCACCAACACGGACGGTTCAAACCCTACATGGCCTGACTATAGGTTAGTATCCAAAATCAGAAGAAGATCCATACTAAGGGCCACTAGACGGAGTGAAATCCTAATCTACTGTAACAACCATTCACAAAAATACTCTCTCTATTATGGTTACTATAACAATGATATAATGGGGAGAGATAATCAATATCAGACAAGTATCCAACCACATATAAATGTGTCACACACACAAGCATCACACACAAGAATCATGCCAAATCAACCCAAGGAAGAATCCCATGCCTTTTAACCAATGTTTCAGGAGGAATCCCCATTCAAGTGCCTCCTATCACATTCAATATAACCTGGGAAAAACTTGGTGTGCATATCTTAACAAAACAATGCCATATACATCAAAATAAGAAAGAAAACACCCCATTTCATATCAAACCATTATCCTAAAAATCAGACATCCCTATTTAATATCCATGTAAGGTTAGAAAAGATAGAAATCATTGATTCATAAAGACTTCAATGATTCCACCTTAGAGCCGCATGGTTTGAATAAAACTGTTTACAATCCATGGAACTCAAACTCTATAAGTCCAAAATGAACTAAAAAATAATTATCTTTAAGAGGATTCCCAATTACCTATTAACAATGTACTTAAACTGTGTAGTGGAGGCAGCGGAGGCAGGGCGGAGGCAGCGCAGAGGCAGCACAAAGGAAGCATAGAGGCAACGCGGAGGCAGCGCGGAGGCAACAAAGGCAACAGAGGCCGCTCGGAGGTAGCGGAGGCAGTGGAGGCAGCGGAGTAGGCATATGAGGAGGAGGAGGAGGAGGCACCAGTGGAGGAGGAGCAGAAGGAGTCCATGATGGTTGAGGAGGAGTAAGAGGAGCTGCGGTGGAGAGGAGGCAGCGGAGTAGGCAGATGAGGAGGTGGAGGAGGAGGAGAAGCGGCAGAGAAGAGGCCACAGTGCAGAAGGACGAGGAGGAGGAGAAGTAGGCACCATAAGAGGAGGAAGAGGCGGCGGTCATGGAGGAGGTGGAAGATAAGGAGTCAGCGGCTGCGGCAGAGAGGAGGCAGCGGCGCAGGGTAGGGCTTCCATGAAGGCTTGATAGGGTGCGGGGAGGAGTAGGAGGACCCCGTGGAATTTATGAATCCCGCATGGACCATTATCAGCGCTAGTAAAAATAGTTGATAAAGGGGGTCTTTATCACCACTAAAATGAAAAGCGCTTATAAAGACCCCCATTATCAAAACTTTTTTAGCACTGATAAAGGTTGGACATTATAGCGCTTTTGTAGCGCTGATAAAGAGTGACTTTATCAGCACTTTTCATTTTAGCAATGAGAAAGACACTCTTTATTAGTGCTTTTGTAGCGCAGATAGAGACATAGTTTATCAGCGCTAAAAATAGCGCTGATAAAGGTATAAATATACTGATTTCATTAGATTATTATATATTTATTTAAAATGATATTTATGATAAATATATATATGTAATTATTAATATTTATAACTCTAAATAAATATATCTTTATTTATATATATAAAATTATTTGAAAGTTATATTTATATATATATCATTGAAAATATAATAAAAAATATATTTTTTAAATATAATTTAATTTTAATTATAAGTGTATATTTTTTATATAATATATATTATGTGGGTAACATAATGAATTATAAATCAATGACACATCAACGTGATATGTAAATATAATCTATAAATGAACATTATTCATGCACATATATATATATGCTTGTATGATATATTAATTTACCCCAAATAATTGGAAAACACATATATATTCAATAATTTTAATTATACATATATATTGAAACGTTTTATATAATTATAAATAATAAAAAATACGTTAAATATAAAAAATATATAATAAAAATATAATAAATATAATTAATTAATATATCTAATAAATATAATGAATTAATAAATCTAATAAATCTAATAAATCTAATAAATATATTTATTATTAATCTTATAATTATTTAATTATATATATATATATATAGTTATAACATGTGTTTTTTATTTAATGTATACAATAAATATTATCAGCACTGATAAATGTAACATTTATCAGCACTTTTTTTAGCACTGATAAAGGCCTACCCCTTTATCAGCGCTTTTCCGTTAGCGCTGGTAAAGGCAGGTGCCTGCCATGCCCAATTTTGTGGTAGTGTATCACTTGTTGTCATCATCCTAACGTTTCAGACCACTCCGACCATCATGTCCATTACCCTCACCACTAGAGTCACCACATTTCCACTGCAAAAACAACCTTCATTGTCGTCAGCCATCATCGTTGGAGCCTTGAACCAGGGAAAAAACTAGGACATCCACCAATCACCAATGTTGTCTTTGTATCGCCGCCATATAAATCCAACATCACCACCATAAAATCATCATAACATAAAAGAACAACCATCCGAACCTTCAATGGTGGGATAGTCACCCTTCCATATTCCCTATACCACTCGATCCGCACCTCCCAGAACATTTGTGTAGACCCG
Organism: Viscum album; assembly: GCA_963277665.1. Taxonomy (NCBI): domain Eukaryota; kingdom Viridiplantae; phylum Streptophyta; class Magnoliopsida; order Santalales; family Viscaceae; genus Viscum; species Viscum album. The sequence continues at coordinate 837,209,247 of OY728137.1, forward strand.
CGCCCCAGACCTACAGGGAAAGGAGCGCAGAACCAGGACATTAGTGCAAGAATGATCCAATGGGGAACGCAGTAGGAGACCAATCTGAAAACCATATCGTTATATAATGTAGATATCCACTAACAGAAAAAAAAACAATTGATCCCAAACAATAACACCAAACCATTCCATGAACCGCGTCTGAAAAATAAACAGAGTCAAACAGATCTCGATCCGAACAACATCAAAAACCAGAAACATATATAGAAATCTACCAAAAAATATTTAGAGGTTTCATGAGTAAAGAATAAAAAACATAAACATGTATTCAGGAATAAAACCTGAGAAATTCGTTTGACAATAACCCAACTTCATAGAAGGAAGATTAAGCTGACATGAGAGCACTTGGAAAGTCATCGACTGCCGAACCATGTAACCCAAACCCCCTTGAAAACACCACACCAGATCCAACATTGATAGTCATAGAGGAACGAGGGGTTAGATATGTGGAATGGGAGGAAAAGGGCATCATCTTGACAAGCTTCATCTGGACCACCACACTCCATCATGTGAGAAGACAATTTCAAAAGGTAAAACATAGAGCACTGGTGAGAAACCGAGAAAGATGATATGAAAGGGTTAAATGAGAGATGGAAACAAGATAAAATGAGGGAGGAGGAGTGTAAAGTACTAATAACCTCCGCAACCTAATAAATTTTTAGGAAAACCCTTCATTACAGCTTATATAGGAATCCAAATATCAAAAAATGTTCACGGCGATGGAAAGGTCATTGTCGCTACGTACGTTAAAAAGAAACATTCCTTTTTTTTATTAAAACACTTCATAAAGAAAAATATTACTTTTTAAAACTGATGAATTAAATTAAAAGTCAAAGTTGTTTATTATACACCATACAATTGAAGTTCATATATAAATCAAAATATTTTTCAATTAAAGGAGATTGAGACGAAGTCCCTTACCCAAAGTCGAACCTGTCTTGTTCATTCGTTATATTCCTAAATAATAAACATAGGTGAGTTTATACTTTCTTTAGAACATTTTTCATTTTTATTATTCCCATTAAATCACTTATGATCATGTTATAATAAATATTTAATTATTTTATTTCATGTCAGATGTTTTTTCGATAGTCGATTCCTATGTCAAAATTGTACATGGTATGATTTCACTAGTCCATGTGTTTATAAGTCCAAAATCTTTAGAATAATATTTAGGATTTATATATCATATATATGTAGTATATATGTACTTATAACTTTCCATAACATTTGGATATATGAAATTAAATGCACCATTCATGGAGACGATAGGTCATACGTACGCGTGAATGTTACTTTCGTTTCTTTTCCATATTAATGTAATGAAAACTAAATTATAAATAGGTATAATATAATTCAAGTATAATATATATGTTATATATGTTACATAATATCCTTAAATCCATCCTTTATATGATCCATGTGTGGCATGAACGAGTCATATCACTTTGAGGGGGCAGTAGTCCACACTTCCTCAAAAAAAATTATCGTATTTACACATTATAAAAAGAATAATGGTATGTTTTAAATAAAAATTAAATAAAAATAGAGTCAATATAAATATAATATATATCATATTTATTCATTAAATTAATGTATATAATCATGGACTAATGAAGATCATGTAAAATTAATCGCATCACATCATGGAGACGGTAGGCCGTACGTACGCATAAGCTATGATATCATTCACATAATAGTGAAACTGTATATAACTGGATGGTATATTAATTACTAATAATAATAATCATGTAATATTAATTATTTAAATCCATTATACCCATCATTATATCCATCCAAATTAAGGCTTATTGAAAAATAAATTACACCATGGCGTGGAGATAGTAAGTCGTACACACGCACGCATGGTGATGTTGTTATTTGTAGGATGGATAAAAGGAGGTATAAGGTTGTAGAATAATTATAATGACATCTCAACATGTATAAGATAATATATTTATTAATTTATTATGGAAATGTCATAATAAGGTTAGTTATAAGAAGAAAATAATTTTAAAAGAGGGGATTAAACAAATACCCCTTTTTGAGTATTTCCTTTTGATTTTCACTAAAGGACTCTTTTGGATAGATTGATTCCAAACGTGTGGCATATAGGAGGAATTACGGGATTTTTGGAGCTTATTTTATCATAATTTGGAAGAACCAATGGGATTGAGAGGTTTGAGTAAGTGGGTAGAGGAGGTAGCCTTTTATAAGAGGGAGGAGGGGCACTTTATGAATAACTTGAAGTATTATTTTATTATAAATTTATATTCAAATTATAATAGTTAAAAAGTGATATATTTCTAGTATAATATGATTATGGGTCTAAATCCTCTCAACCAATAGGTTTTAGATAGGTTTATGTCACCAAATTAAGCTTATCTTGTAGCTTTAACCCTCTGTTAAGAACATTAACTCTTACTATGTCTTCTTGTATTTTCACAATATATTGTTTCTACAGTTACTATAAAATTCCAATAGAAAAATAAGTGGATCATTAATGACATAGAAAAAATTACATAATTATTTTTTATTAATCATATATATTTACAACTATTATATCATTTAATAAAATAGTATTTGTTTTAAAAACTCATTTATGGAAATTTTGACACTATTTAATAATTGATTTTTTTTAAAATCAAGAAAACTTGATTCCTTAAATCCAATTGAATTAACTGTTCCCTAACATGTCAATTTAATCCCAAAAATTTGTTTATGGCATAAAAATTTTCAAATTACATTTAATTTAATATTTATAATCTAATTTATTTGAATCTTTCATTAATAAGGTAATCAGTGTATCATCATTGTTTCACAAATAAATTTATTTATCTAATATCTAAAAATTATAAATAAAATACCATGGTGTGGAAAATATTTATTTATTTTATAATACTATTTATAATAAAATATATCCATTTTATAACACTATATTAAAATTGTTTTATTAAAATTTACATGTTTATGTTATATTTCACATTTCATTAAATTAAATATTGTAAAATGTGATTATCACCCCCATGTGGCTCCCAAAACCCAAAAGTTCATCCTAAGGATTCCAATGGTCATAAATATATCATCCATTACAATTAGTACACGTTTTAGGGTAGTTTTATATTATTATAATATTTTATTACCCTTATTTACCTGATTTACCCTTTAACCATGGTAAATAAAAATAATTACTAAAGTTACTATTCATGATGTCCAAAAATATAGGGCAGATATTTAAATAATTTTTACCTTATTATTAAAATTATTTAATCTAATTTTCAAAGTTAAAAACTCAAAATTAGAAGAAATTAATTTAAAATTAATTCCCGTTGTCAAAACCAGAAAATGGGTATTTAAGAAGTAAAAACTATCAAAATATTGAGCTTTGTTTATTTCCAATTAAAATTTGAAATTACTTCCAATGACAAGTATTGAATTAAAAGATAAAAAATAATATAATTATACTTTAAACTCAATTAAATGGAAAATCTAACGATATAAATAAATTATACAAATATGTATTTTTGTATTAAAATCTAGTATTTTTCGTTATTCATTAAAAAATGAATTTTATCCGAAAAATACCAAAAGTAAATTTTGATTTCATGATTATAAATAAAGAGTTTATTTTATCATATAGAACATATAATAGAAAAAAAACTATTTTTAAATACGGTTCTTCATCAAAAGGAGGTAGAATGAGATTTTGAAATTTTTAGATTATTTAATGCTTAAAATTGTATTGATTCTCATTTTAAGCCTCTAAAATTCATTGCATAAATGTAAAAACATTTAAAAAATATGTAAAACTCTAATATAGTTATTTCTATTAAATTCCTCTAATACAATGGGTAGTTTTTAACTACCATTAGAATAATAATATTCTTATTGTATTGTTTTTTGGTATAACTAAATGTTGTGTGCAATGTAAGATTTCAGAGAAACCCATTATTGCGTTTTAAGTACACTTTCATACATAGTGTCCCCTTTTAACTAATATTAATATTAAATTCAGAATTATTAATATATATGAAAATGTATTATTCTTCAAATACCTAGGATTTTATAGGTTATATTTCCCTTTCTTCCGAAAATGCATGAATCTCTTCCATGTTGATATTTGAAGGAACAATTTTATGCCAACAACAAACTACACATCCTATTGATGGTTGTAATAATATATCATCTTACAACTCTAATAATACTTTATATGTTTTAGGATAGAGTGAACCATTTCTATCATCTCTTACACAATATCATGCCAAAATAACTTTCTCACACAAACTCCTTCCCATCAAGTAGGAGTTCTACCTCACTTCCCATATAGATCTTCATAGGGTTCCATTTGAATACTCAAATTGAAGTTTTTTTCATATTATAACTCAAATAATGATCATTTTTTATCCCATACTCCATTAAATACCATTTATCATGTTCTCATAATTTATTCATGTTTATTAATAGGCCTTTTATATTGGACATCATTTTGCGGGTGATAAGATGTACTGAAATTAAATTTGGCACTCATAGCATATTGAATACTTCATGGAAAGCTTGGATCATGATCTGATATGATAGATATAAGTACACCATTTTTCTATTTCACTTTCTTCATGTATATCTTGGAATTTTTTAAGAGATAAATCCTTCTGAATAAAGATGAAATGGTTTATCGAGGTGCGGTGATCCACTATAACCCAAATCAGTTTGACTCCTTTAGATCTTTTTGGGAGACTAGTTACATGGTACATAGTGATATTATCCCACATACATGATGGTATTGGTAGTGGTTTTAATACCACTTTTTGATGATGTCTCTCTATCTTCACTTTTTGACACAACAATCACCTTGTACTGTCATCAGAAATCTCATTTTTCATGTTATCCCACCAATAATGACCATGAATGTACTTATACAATCTAGTGCACAATGATTCAAAGATAATGTAGAGATATGATCTTCTTCCATCATCTCCTTCTTTATTTTTAGGGTAGATGGAACACATTGGTTGAATGAAATTTTAGTACACCTTCATGATCAATATTGAACACAAGAAATTTTTCATTCTTCATATACTCTATATTCTTATATAAATAAGGATATTATCCTTTATATTTCTTGATCATATCTAATAATGTTTTTTTAAATTAGTTGGGATAGGGTTGATGGTGTCCCATTCCTTATGAATCCCATGTATAGTTTTACTAGGTCCTTGATCAGAGGATCTCCTTAAATCCTCATCATTTCCAGAACAACAAGTTCTTTCCAATTTAGTGCATTAGTGACTTTTTTACACTTATACGATGATATTGAACTAAAAAATCATAGTATTTAAGAAGTTCAAACTTTCTCCTCTATCTCATGATCGATTCCATTTGTGTGAAAATATTCTTCCATCATTTTTGGTTTTTGTATATAGAAAAATTATCCACATAAAGATAGTGCATCCATATCTTTAGAGAAAAACCAATCGCAACCAGCTCTAGGTCATGCGTAGGATAATTATTCTCATGAGGCTTTAACTGTTGAGATTCATAATCATTCACCATATAATTTTTCATAAGAAAAAACCCAATACCTTTCATATATGAATTGCTTCAAATAATGAATATTTCTTTTATAGAGGTTAGATTTATCATGGGTGCAATAACAAATCTCTTCTTCTGCTCTTGGAAACATTCTTAACACTCCATTGTCCAAATCAACATGGCCCATTTTTGAGTTATCATGGTTAGTGGAATTGAATACATTGAATTTTTCTTTCACAAACCGGCAATAATATCTTGATAAACAAAGGAAACTATGAATCTCAGTAACTATTGTTGGATGTGGCAACTCATCCACAACCTTTGTCTTGGTCGGACCAAATTACATTCTTTCATTGGTTACAATGTCCCCCAAGACAAAAACTTTTTGTGACCAAAATTCACATTTTCTGAACTTTCAAAATAGACTATCCTTCTTCCAAGTTTCCAATATAACCCTTTTATGATCATCATACTCCATGAAACGTTTTGAATGTATCAGAACATCATCAATAAAAACTAAGGCAAAATTTTCAAGGTAGTATATGAAAGCTCTATTCATGAAATCTATAAAAATGGAAGGTTGATTAGTCAAGTAGAAGTGCATAAAATGAACTCATAGTGACCATATATTGATCGAAAGGTAGTATTTGGAATATCTTCATTATTAACCCTCAATTGCTGATAACCAGGCTGAAGATAAATCTTGGAGATGAATTGATCCTCACCAAGTTGGACAAATAAATCATCAATCATTAAAAGAGTGTACTTACTCTTCAATGTGATCTTGTTGAGTTCTCTATATTCATTTCATAGAAACATTGTTACATCCTTCTTATTAAAAAATAGAGAAGGTGATCCCCATGGAGAAAGGCTTCGTTAGATAGACCCTTTATCCAACAGATATTGCTGTTTTTTCTTTAATTTGTCTAGTTCCACATTTTCCATTCTATACGGGGCATTTGATATCATCATCTATCTAGGAATTAGTTAAATGGATAACTTTACCTATCTTTATGGGGGAGGTATAGTTAACTCTTTAGGAAGTACTTCATTGAATTTTGGAATGAAGGTCACTTTTTCTATATGTATACATTGATTTTTTTCTTCATCTTCACCAATAATTTCCATATAGAGGGCTTTAGTATGTGCTTGTAGACAAATATTTAATTGATATATCTACCCTCTAAAAAAATATAGGTTTCCCATTCATGACTACTGATATTTCCTTACTCTTGTAGTTGATCTTACCATTATAACATGAGATCCTGTCCGTCCCTATTATAATGTCGAATTCTATCATGGGAATGACAACTACATTTGTGAGGAAATTATTCTCACCAAATCCAATACTAGTGATTATATACAAAATTGACAAATTGATAATCTCCCAAGGATTCTTGAATGATAAATATACATATAGTAGGTTAGGGATTGGTTTTATATTATTTGAAAACTTAGAGGAAATAAAGGATTATAGAGAATCATAATGAAACAAAGTATATTCTATCTTTGAGAGAACAACGAGAGTTCCTACCACTACGTCATTTGGAGCTTCTAATTCAGCCTTTCTGATAAAAAAACACATGGCCATGCTCACTTGGAAAATTCTAGGGTTGATGGTGGTTCCCCTCAATTATCTTTGGATTTGTATTGTTATTATTAAAGTGACCAAGATGTCAACACAAGAATAATTGGACTTTAGGATTGGCTTACACCATCTTCACTTTTTTGTTTGTGTTTAAAAGTTAAGGATTCACCTCACTATAATATTTCCCAGAAAAATAACCATGTCTTCCACACATGTTGATTTTTCCACTTCCATAGAAAGAAGTTACCCAAATGATTCTTCCCACATTTATTACATGCCTGATGTTTTAATTTCATTACTCTACTTACATGAACAAAGTTCCTCCCCATGTTTTCCTCCAAAGATGTATTTTTGTCATTCAATATTTTTGACCACTGAATCTCTTCAAACTCTAGTTCAACCTTTATAACACTTTTCACTATCTCCTAATAATATTCACAATCTATATTTTCTAGATTATTCAATAGATGTGGTATTAGTCCATTGAAGAATGTTTCAACTATTTTTATAGGAATAATGAAAAAATTAGAGGTGTTTCAAGAAAGAATTGTAATGTTCATCTCATAGCTTCCCACATATTCATTTTCCATATTCTTTATCTCTAATAATAACTCCATGTGTATTAATTAATCTGATCAAAATATATCATCATAAATCACTTCATAAATATCCTATGAAGAAAAATAATAATTAATTTTTAAATATTGGTGAATTACACTAGAAAATAAAGAGGTTTTCGTATTCAAAAAAATAAAATAAAAGGGAAATTCTTTTGGAGAAGAGATAAATTTTGATAAGTAAAATCGGCCGCATAACAGGTTTGAAATGTTTTTTAAGAAAAGATTAATAGAGAGAGGATATTTTTTCAAATTTATAAAACATAATTTAGAATTATTATATTTAAAAAAAATTAAATAATAGAGAGTGACCATAACATTTTGAAGAAATATACATAAAGAGATTCTTGAAACGTAGAGAAAAGTTCGATATTTCCCTTACCTTGAAGAGTAACTCCTAAAACATGAGGATTGAGACCTTGGGGGATTGAGGAAATCTTGGGAGGACTAATTTGGAGGAAAAAAATATATCTACATGGATTATGAATTGATATTGAATTAAAAAGTGAAATGGGTGAAAATTATAGAAAATGTGGAGGATTTGTATATTAATTTCAAAATATATGCCTTTGAAACCGATGTAGTGGTAAATGAAAATCAATAGAATTTACCATGGAATTTTCCTAAGGTATTGGACATTTGGGACACCTTTTATGTTATTTTATCTCATAAGAGTTGACGATCATTTTATATTACTTATTTTTTCCATGAAGATCAATGTTTTTACAAAATAACATTTTTAAAGTAAAAGTTTTCATTTAAGAATTCGGAAAGTAAATTACATATTTAGAAGTTGATTAAAATATATTAAAAAACATTATATTAATAAAATAATATATTTTATTTTTTTAATGTGGTTAATTAGTTATCACATCATTATGACATAATTATCATGCCCTTAACATACCAAAAAGCTGAAATCGTATTCTTACTAATGATGAAAAAATAATGTATTTTAGAAAATCCTCATAAATTCACGCTAACCTAATTTCTATGTGATGATTTAAAAAATGATATTTATTTGATCATAATAATTCTCTAAAAATTTTAGATTTAACTTTTATCTATAAAACTATTTATTTATTAAAAATAATATCAGATTGAAAATTCATATTAAAGGTTTAGACACTTGAAAAAAATAAAATTATTTTTCCATTTATTATTAAATAAGAGTCTTATAATCATACTATTTAATTAAAAAAACATTATTTATAATAAATTATTTTATTATAATATTGATAACATTTGTTAAATGTACAATATCTGTCAGAAAAAATGAATTTATCAAATTCCATCTCAATTTTATTAAGCCAAACTATTTTTAAAACAAAAAGTATGGAATAAAAATATAATTTATAAAATTGGATTTCACAGTAATTAACTATGTAATTAACACAAAAAACTTATTACATTCAAATAAAACCAAATATTATGGTTTTTAATGGGGGTAGTTTCATGGGGTGACTCGGTTAACATCGACTGAGTGGTAATCTCCTCTAACATGAATTTTTCTTGTAGAAGATTTTGTTAAAGCATCACTTGTTATAGCTTGACTTGGTCTTGGTCATGGGTGAACCCCATTGAGGATACATCCCATGTGAGTTCTGATATATGGGCTTTAACCTGAATGAACCTCCTGGTTGAGGCCATGGAATCTTCTTTCTCTATCAACATTCTTTAATAAAAATATTACTTATGAACACTAATTATAACAGTAAAATTATTATCTAGAGCATTGTTCCCATTTTTCATATTGACTAACAATCATAATTTTACAATGGTCATATAATGACCAAATTAAGATACTAACTTTTAATTATATATTTAGTTCTTTAAAAAATGTTTTTTTTTGAATAATATACTATAAATAAAATTCATGAAACAATTATCATTCAAAATGTCTGAGCTGTAACATATTTATAGTCAATTTTGGGACATTGGGAGAAGAATGTCACATGCATAGGTTCATAGTGTAGGTTACTCATGTAGATTCCTCATGTAGGTGTGGATACTATTTCTTGGCCGTGTAGGTTGGGCATGCAGGAGCCTCTTGGGGTGTAGGATGAGTGTGCACAGGTTGACATTTTCATGTACCTTTATTTTCTTTGGAACCTTCCACCTATTAATTAATTGAGTTATTTTATCTTGGAATTTCTCACTGAAACATTAAAAAATTAGTTTGAAAATTTTCATTATTATCAATTATATATTTTAAATCTATCATTTAATGTATCCATGATTGTTTGTTATGGATAACAAATTACAGCAGTTCACAATGTTGTAGTCTTCCGTAAACACAAACGACAAATTCATTTATCATTTAAGGGGATAATAGATGAATATAATGTCTTAAGCTAACATAAAAACATCTCAATATATAGAAGATATATTTTTTAATATCATCATGGTTGAATAATATTTGAAAGAAGTGGAAGTATAAATAAAAAAATATAGATTAAGAACAATACATCTTTTTTAGAATTCTTCCATAGTCTTTCACCAAAATAATTCATAGAAGGTATTTCTATTAAAACCAAGGCCCATAGGAATTTTTTACAGAATTATGAAACATATTTAACTAAAAGGGCTTTGGATGTGTGATGAAAAGTGAAGAGGATGATCCCTTTTATATGTGATAAAGTGTGATTTGATTTAAAATGCCCAAAACTATTTGATAATGAAAAGTCACTCTCAAAACATGTGACTAAAAATTGATAAATAATTTATTGAAGATAATATATGACCCATCCAACCCTCTAATAAAATCCACATTTTTTACATGTTATTCTGTTAGCCATTTTAAATATCACCATGGTAACTAGTTTTTTAAATTTACCTAGGTAATATGTCTATTAATACTAAAAATAAATTGGATCTTATTAGATAATTTAGACCCACTAATTGTAAATACAAAAAGTATTTTATCAACTAAAATTTCTTTTGTGTGGAAAAATAATTTTAACAAATGCCTATGTAAACACTAAAACCATATTTTAACCTTAATCTCAGTAATAATTTTTTTATACTTAATTGGGCCAATAAAAGATACTATAAAAGGAAAAATAGTCTAGAAATGGACTATGGTTGACATTTAAAACCATTTCCCATTCTCACAGACTAATATAATATTATTTTTAATTTTAAATCATTTAATAAAACATTGTTTATTAGAAAGTACCATTACTGTCAATTTTCAAACTATTCATTTAATTTGACTTTGATAACATTAAGAAAAAAATGGAATTAGAATCAGTAAAATTTAAACATACCTAACATGGTATAAGTATATAAAACATTTTTAGCACAATAATTTATTCAAATTATATTTCATTTAATATTATTAAAATAATTTTTTTATTTTCCTTTTAATTAAATAATTACTACTTTGGGGTTATATAAGAATTTAATGTAATTATTTCATGACTACAAATAAAAAAATAAAATAGCATGGTAAAGAAAAACCATTTATCCTTAATCTGAATATTTATACAGAGAAAATAAATCCTTTTTATCCATATTTTAATACATAAGATATTTTTAAAATTAATAGAGTGACATTTAGTCTTTTTCTTTACTTATATTTTTATAATGGTCATAATAATTTCCATGTAGCTCCAAAATATAAATTTAGAGAAATTAGATGAGATATGGTTGAAATATGGCCTTGTAATAAAAATTATACAAGTTTTTAGGTCATTATAACATTTATTACTTTAGTATAAAACTTGTTAAACCTATATAACCCATAACCATGGTAACATATTTTAACTATTTTTACTATTCATTATATACAAATATCATGTTTAACTTTTTACCTAATATTAATTATACAGTTTCTACATATGGAATCTATTTTATAATATTTAAATAAAATAATTTTCGTAATTTAATTGAAAAATAAACCCACCCAATGTGTTAAAAATGGTTCTTCATGGAAAGAATTTCTCAAGGATAAGATGATCTTACATTAACTCCATGACTAGTGATCATAATTATATAGATTTAAATTCATATATTTATATATATAATCTAAAAATATCATTTGAATTATTAGTAATTTAATTTTTAATTAAATAAATAAAATACAAATACATTATGCATTGAAAATAGTTTTCAATAAAGAGTTGTATTTTTCCTATTCATCGAAAAATCAAACATTTCAAAAAATTCATCCAAAGATAATTTTCATTTGATAAATTAAAAAATGAGGTTGATTTTATTAATAAAATTCTATATTTTTTCAATTATTATTTATATTATTTTCCTGCAAAAATCAGTAAAAGTTTTTTATGAAAACATTGTTTTTAATAAATAAATGGACTTTACAAAAAATTGATTGATTATATACTATGAATTTTTCAATACATTTATATAACTCATAAAAGGTATAATCAAATTACTACATGCTATTTTAACATCTAGGTATTAACATTCATATTTAATTAATATATTTTGTGGCTCATTTAATCTCAGTATTGACTCTTATATATGATATCAAACACAATGTAATTATTTTTAAATGTAGGGGTGTTACATTTTGAATATCTAATAAAAAGATATTTTTCTAATTTATATAAATTTTTTATAAATATTAACATTATAAATATGTTTCAAAACAATAAATCCTTATAATAAATAAATTTTAATTCCCTTGTTTTCATATCTCATTTGGTGTCTTTATGTCTTCCTTGCAAGATTTTGCTTCCAAACCAAATCCATAGAATCGTATAGGTGTAGTCCCCACGGTTTCTGGTATTTAACCCTTTATTTTTTTTATGTTTATAAAGTTTAAGGGTGAATGATGGGAGAGTTAGTAGAAAATTAAAAACGTTTTTGGGCCAATGGAGAGGCACACAGTCTGCACACAGTTTGTCTAAACTATACGGTAAGACTAATAGAAACCATGTGATGTTGTAGATTGTGGATAGTTTCCTTGACATAGTGTGTGTATGTTTAGGGAGAATATGTGAGGAGTCCATGTAGGGTGATCTGTAAGGAAGTAAATAACACATAGTTAGCTCACAGTTTTTCTAACCGTGCGGTATAACTGTGTGGTATAACAATGCATAGAGTCAAATCTAGATCCATAAAAATTGGTTCTCACTCATTATTTTGAAATAACATACTCTATTTTTCTTTTATGAACCTGTAATTCTAGATTCCTCTCCATTTAAGGTAGGATAACTTCTCCCAAGTGTTTTGGAAAAAATCTGGATCCCTCCCTTGGTGATTTCAAGCCTGATTCTTTCGGTAAGTGACGTTATTCAATGTTCTTGTCATGCCTTATTATATCAACGTAGATCTACTTCTCCCCACCTATTAGTTTCTCAGATCTATGCACATTATGGATAGATATATGATTTTTGATCCAAATATGATGAGATTTGGTATTTATCATGATAGGATAAGATATCTAAGGCATTTTGTGGAATTCTTACCTGGTTGCGTGAGTGTTCTTCATCAATTTCAGTTTTTGTCAAAACCTTCGACGTAGGTGGATTCACTCTCGACTCCTCTTAGAATAACTGATTGAAATGATTTAAAATTGAGTTATTTGTGATTAATTTTTTGTGAATTTTCTATTTTTATTTGTTGGTAACCCTTGTTTAGTGATGGTTTAGTAGATTGGGGAAAATTTGGAAAACTGGTGCTTTTGGTTAAAGTGTTAGATTCATGATTTTAAAATGGGGATTTTAAAATGGGGATTTTTCTGGTATTTTGGAAATTGATTTAATTAAAAGGTTTTAAATATATGGAAGGGGTTTATTGAAGTGGAACGGTCAGTTTTAATTTGTATTTATAATGGTTTTCAATAAAATAATGGTCTTATTAAAACGGTTGGAATTAGGCTATTTGAATAGTTTGGAATATATGGGTTGTGTGAGTTCATGTTTGATGTGACCCTAAATAAAGGACTTGTAACATTTGGGTAAAAGTTATATAACCCTTGATCGAGGGTGAATTTCATTTGGATAGATGTTAATTGGATGATAGATCGATCATGTGTATGGAACTGTCAAACAAGAATGCATGTGTGGGTGTGTTTGGAACAATGAAATGGGTATTCCAAAAAGGATCTTGAGAAATGGTTTTAAATCATTGTTTTGTTGTATTATAGATGGAAAAATTTCTAGAAAACTTGTTTTGGATGGAACTTTTATATTTTTAGTTATAAATGGTTTTGGTAACTTGTTTATATTTTGTTATAAACTATTTTTAAAATATTATTTAATATAAATGGTTTTATATAAATGTTTTTAACCTTTCTATCCTACTGGTTTGAGTAGGGAAGTCTTTTCGGAAAGACTAATGAGTTTTATACTCACCCCTACTTCGGAACTTTGGTTCTATTGCAGTTGTTATCATTCGGGACATGGGAAAAGGTAAAGTATCACAAGTATTTAGCACCACCTCATGATACATGGAATATTTAGTGATGTTGGAACTTTGATCCTATGGAGCATTGAGTCTTGTTGTCCTATTGGTTTATTTAGTTGTTTTTTCACTATTTACTTTGATAGTTTCTTGGTCATCCACTATTTTACACTTTGGAGTGGTTTGATATAAATGGAAACATTTTGTTGTATTTCATTTGTTCATGCATCATATAGTGAGTTTTTTGGTTTTGGTTTATTAAGTTAATTGTTTTGTTCGTAAAGGAAAAATCATCCCCCACTTGAATTTGAATCCCTTCAACATTTATTTCTAGACCTTTCCATCTTTGAGATGTCACTTAAGGCCTAGTATTGATTCATTTTATTTTCAATCCAATGAGAATACATGGGTTATTTCAAATGGTTTTAGATTGTTTGATCCTTTTCGAAAATGTACTCTTTAGTTCTTGGTCTTTGAGTTAAAATTATTTCATGTGTATTACATTGGGTATGATCTTAGAAATGAGTAGGTTTTTTGGAAATTTGAATGTATAACATAAAAGGATGTAGCTCAACCTTTTATGATGAACTTGATGTTAGCAGGATGATGGGTACATAAGTGGTTTGGATAAAATTATAGGATTTTGAAATCTTATTTTCATGGGCTTGGCCAATTAGATGACCATTCCATGCATTAAAGGAATTACTTCCCACTAGGATTTCATACATCAATGGGAGTAATGATTTATGTTGGAAAAAAATTGTTAACCTTTTAAAAGTATTAAATTTATTTTCAAATGAAAAACATTGAAAAAAGACACGATTGTGGAATTTTAAAATTGGATTGATTTTTAAAAAGTAAATTTAATGTCTTCAAAAATGGATGAATGGTAATAAAAGTTAATTTGGGAAATCTATTTTGTGATAGTTTATATTATTGAATTTGAATTTCTAAGACATAATTTTCTAGAGAGTGAGAATTATAGAGTTTTTTTGTTAAAAAAATGGAACATGGTAGGAATCATTGAATCCAACTAGAAGAGTCTTCAGAGAATGTGGTTTCACCTGATCCATAGGTGAATCAAGAGCTAGTTCTTCATATCTTTCTATATTTTCAAGATATGGATATGGTTAAATGGAGGGATGATCCAAGGAATGTGAATCATTCCATTCAATTCATGAAATATAATCCAACTAGCATTTGAGGTGATTCTAAACCTAAAAAGGTGGAGGTGTGGATGAATAGGATGAATCATATTTTCAATTTCATCATCACACCATTTTAGATGAAATTCAAGATGTTGACTTATATTCTTGAGGATCTCACATGCTAGTGGTTGGATTTGGAGGTGCAGGCTAAACTAGATCACAGACTTAGTTGGGATGATTTGTAAGAATTGTTTAAAGATCAATTCTATCCTCACACATTCAAGATCTAGTGAATGACGGAATTCTTCATCATTTAGTATGAAAATTTCTCTATCATAGAATATGCGGATGAATTCATGCATTTAGTATTATTTTCACAAGAGGTTGCAATTATTGATTCCTTGATGGCACACATCTTCGAATTAGGGCTAGGTCCATAGATTTTATAGAATATAGTGGTACTATTTATTATTGATTATACAGAGATTCTGAATAGAGAGATAGTGGAAAAATGTGATATCTCAAGATCTTTGCGAGGAGAAATTATGATGATACCAATAGTAAATTATGGGAAGATGAATATTGGGAGCAAGTGGAATAGGGACACCTATTCCAGGGTAGTAGAGGGACTTAGAAGCAGATGTTTGAATCATTGAACCTTCCTCCATGACCCAATACAATAGGGTACTATTTTTAATGTGGCTCACTTGAACATATAAAGTGAGAGTGTACAAAAAACCCTAGAGCATTCCATACTTACAAGATGATGGGAAATATTCAACATTATTGTCATAATTCTATGAGATCAGGTTATCGATACACTTCTCAGGTGTCGCAAGCATTGTTTACTTTGACAAGACTAGGCTAATAGAACTACTCTCATCAAAAGACCAAAGCTATCCATGGTGATTTTAGGAACACTATGACTCCTCAGCAAGGTAAATCTTAGCAAGGTAACAAGGAGTATAGTGTAGCGATGAAGCAATTTTATGGAACTGAGTAGATGATTTTAGATTATCTGGCTAGAACATCTATGGTGAGAGGTATGATTCTATTGAACTGTACCCTTATAAATGTGTTGTTTGATTCTGGTTCATCTCATTCATTCATTGCTTCTCATGATGTAAATTTTTCATGATTAAAACATGACATGATGCCTTTTATGTTAAAAATTCCCACTCCTCTCAGGAAAAGAGAATATAGATTCTTCCTAGGTAGGGCATGTTCAATAAATATTGATGAAGTTGAGCTGAAGTGGTACTTCTCGGTGGTGGAGATGTATTTCTATGATGTAATCATGGGTATGGATTGGTTGACAATTTTCAAATCTCACATAGACTATTATAGATGGATATTGAGTTTCGTGACTAAGGGAGGTGTTGAGTATCTCTTCGGAGAACAAAGGGCTGTGAAATCAAGTGTAAAGGCTTATTGTCACTAGTACTAGGAAATATCTCTCATTAGTTGGCATCATTGACTTTAGAATTATTGGAATATATTGAGGATATCAGTTTTCTAGTAGTTTGGATCAATTTCCAAACGTTATTCCCAATAAATTATCAGGGTTACCACCTATAATGGAAGTGGATTTTATGATTTATATTTTCCCAGGGACCTTCCATTTTTCTCTTCTATATTATAGGATGGTACCAATATAATTAATATATTTTTATGTGTAGATAGAGGAGATAGGATTAAAATGTTCCATTCAGCCATGTACATCTTTGTGGGTAGCACCAGTGTTGTTCATCATGAAATCAGATGCAACTCTTTGAATATGTGTTGATTATCCTATGCTTATATAAGTTATGATAAAGAAAAAATATCCACTTCCATGAATTGATGATCAGTTTGATCAACTGAGGCAAGGCCAGTGGTTCTCAAAAATTGACTTGAGATCAATATATCATTAATTGTGAGTTTTGAAGGATGATATTCTGAAAAAAAAGCCTTCAGAAGCATACATGGCCACTATGAATATATAGTAATGCCTTTTGGTCTCATAAACGCACCAGTGGTATTTATGGTGTTGATGAATTAGATATTTCTGTAATATATGGATTCTTTTATTGTGGTATTTGTGGATGAAATATTGGTGTACTCAAGGATAAAGTCTGAGCATAAGAAACATTTGGAGACAATGTTGGTAGTCTTGAGAGACCATCATTTGAATGATAAAATATCAAAGTGTGATGGATACAAGTGGTACACTTCCTTGGTCATATCATTTTATAAAATTCTATTTCAATGGATACTGAAAAGATATAAGTTATTATCTCTTAGATACCCTGAAATAATGTATTTCAGATACAACATTTTCTTGGTCAATATGGTTATTACCAACACTTTTTGTGTGACTTCTCACGACTAGAATTGATGATGATAGATTTGAAAATGAATAATGTTCCATTTTGATGGACTGAAGAAGGATAGAAGTCCTTCTATGTGGTAATGGTTTGTCTCAAATCATCAACTGTCTTGATTTTTCTGGAATCATGATAAGGGTATGTGGTGTACTGTGATGCTTTAGGATCTTGTTTGGGGGGTTTTCTCATACATGGATCCCATGTTGTTTCTTAGGGATCAAGGCAGTTGAGAATGCATGAGAAACATTACCCAACACATGACTTGGAGTTAGCTACAATCATCTGGGGTTTTATGACTTAGAATCATAGTGTCTTTGGTGAGAAAATTACTGTGTTTATGGATTATAATAGAATGAATCATATTTCCTCACAACCGGATCTAAATTTGAGGTGAAATAAATGGATGTACTATATCTAAATTTTTGGATTTGACATGGTGTATATGCTGAGAAAAGATAATTCAGTGGAATATGAATTAAGTAGGAATTCATATTCATATTTGGTGAATGAAGCATTAGATAAATGGCAGTTTATATTGGTCCTAGATGACATGTATGTGGAATGTAAATATATGGGTGATGTTGTAGTTTTCTTATCAGTTTATGTGGTTTATAATTTGGAAAATATGGATAAAGAGGCATAATCATAAAATGCATAATGCATGGCTATGATTTCAAAACTCAACGGTGGGGAGATCATTGAGAGAGGAAAACATGAAGGGATTTAGTGTTGTGGTTCAAAGATCGGATGGTTGTACCTATGGCTCGATAGGGAGAAACTTATTCATTATTTCTAAAAATTGATGTGGGTTCTACATAAAGGTATAAATAATATGTACAAGGAATTAAAGGTAAAAGTTTTTTAAATTGGTATGAAATGGAAAGTGGTTGAGTTGGTTTATAGGTTTTTAAGTTAACACCATGTTAAGGAAGAACATCAATGACCAGCGAGAATGTTAGAGTGTTTAACAATTCCAATGTGGAAATGGGAGAAGATAGTTATGGATTTTGTTACAAGTCTATCATGAATAGTTGAAAAAGGAGATTTCATATGGGTGATAGTGGATTGACACAAAAAGTCATCCCATTTCATCCGTATTTGTGAAAATCATACAGTGGAGGATTTGTAAAAAATATATATATGAGAATTTGAAAAAATACATGGAAAAAGAGTTTCGATTGTCTCGTATAGAGATCTGAGATTCACATCTTTTTTCTGGAAATCCTTGTAGCAATCCCGAGGGACTCAGTTGACTATGAGTATAGTGTATCATTCTCAGATGGATGAGAAATCCAAAAAGACGGCATAGACAATGGAAGACATGTTTCAAGATTTTTTAATGTATTTTGGTGGCTCAAGGGAGGATAATTTACCCTTATTAGAGATCTATTATAATAATAGCTATCATGACTTGATACATATGGATCCTTTCAAAGCATTGTATGGTCGTCCTTGTTGTTCTTCGCTATTTTGGGTGGAAACAGGTAAGACATCACTAGTTGGTTTGTGCCTTGTCCATGAAATAATGGAGAAGAATTAGTTGATAAGAAAGAGGATAGAGATGGATCAGATTTATCAAAAATATTTTGTAGATCAACGTCAAAAGTAGTAATCCTTTATAGTGAGTGATCATGTGTTCTTAGGGATTTTTCCAAGGCTTGTACATCATCGTTTCAGGAAGAAGGGAAAGCTATATCTTTGATACATTATCCCTTTGGAGATACTAGAACGGGTTGTATAGGTGACATATTTATTAGATCTAGGGATTTTATAGAGTCATCTCGAGTGTTTTTTCAGGTATGTTTTGATGATTTTATGTACCTTTAACTTGGATTAGTGGCTTGGGGTGAGTTTGGGTGAACTTTTAAGAAACAATAATGGATAGTGGGATGTGCACGGTTTGAAAAACCATGCAACCAAACCATTCCAAGTGTGAAAAACTGGATAGAGAGGTCTGGATGTTTTGTGAATGGTTTGACAAACTGTGCGACCAAATCATGCCATCCATGAAAAAATAGAAAGAGGGTTCCAGACGGTTGGCACAATGTTTTATCAAACCATGCACCTCTGCCTAGAAAACTATGTATGCAAGATTTTAATTTGAAAAATTCTTTTTAAAGACACATGAACCCCCGGGAGTTCCATATTATAAACTTTGGCGTGATATTGACGAATTCTAGGTTGTTATAGAGCATCTAGGAAGGATTACAAGGTTATCAGAACACAGTTCTTCAAGATTGAAATCCAGTATTGAAGATCTTCTCTCAACCCGGTAAGTGGATTTCATCTTGATGCTTCTTCCATTATTTCTGTTATCTTTTCTATGTATTTTCAGGGAAGATCTCCACATTTTTCTGGGATCTAAATATATGAGTTAAGATTTAGATCTAGTATTATAGATCTAGATCTATATTTTAATGATCTTGATTTCTTTGAATTAAATATTGATTTTAGGTATTTTGATCTGGAGCATGATTGACGACATTGTGCCACTCAGATTTTGGGGATTTCAATTTGGGATAACTTCCATCAAAAAATTGAGGTAGTTGGTCTAAATAAAACTCCCATAATTGTGTTTTATGATAATTGAATGTGGTTTTATGATATTCTTGATTCACTTGATGATTGATTTCCTAAATTTCCATATTTAGAAATCTGAAATTGAATTGAGTTTCCTTGGTTATTTAATTGATAATTGAACCATGGAAGAAATGATGGGGGGTTTCCCAAATAGAAATTTTGGAGATTTTATATTAGTAAATATATTTAAATTGAGATATTTAATTGTTGGTATAAGATAATTAATTAGGGTATATTAATTATCGATGCATTTTTTGCTGTGAGAGATAATTAATAGTGAGAATTAACTATGATCTAAGATGTTGACCAAAGTTAATTAATTGAGAGAATTAATTATGTGTCATGATGTGATCACAGATAATTAATTTTGAGAATTAATTATGAAAATTTTATCTTTGATATGGATAATTAATTTTGAATAATTAATTATGTAATAAGAATGTTTTTGATTGATTAATTAATTGATGAATTAATTAATGGGTATGTTCTTAGTTAATATTTGAGTTAACCAATGGCCTTGGAAATGTTTAAATAATTGATGAATTAGTAAAGGAATAATGTGGAAAATTCTTATGTCTTAATTAATTATTAAATTGATGTTATTTTTTGGTGCTATACATAACATCCTATACAAATTAGAAGTTGGGACTTGGACAAGGTGTTCCTCCCCAATAGTTATCCATGCTTGAGATTATGGGGTGTTAGGAATGATGACCTATACCAATTGTGAATAAAGTGAAAAGCATGAAAACCTACAGTCAACAAGATTTGGTGTACTAGTCATGACGACCAACACCCAATGAATGATAATAATGAATGATATTTCCACTGAGATTTGGGGTGCTAATCATGACGACCTAAACCAAATGAATGATAATAATGAATGATGAATCAAATGGGAAAAATGAATTGAATTGTCCCCATATGATGATTAATGATTAAATGACAATGTGAAAACTGTTTTAATTATGCATTGTATTTATTTCTTTATAAATCCCTATGCACTATATTTTGACTAGACTCATTTTAGACACCATTGGTGGTGGCCTACTAAGTTGTACTCACACCCTATTCGGGCAGCCTAATCAATACAAGATCACACTTTTTTGTTGTAGGGTCGGATAAGGGCAAGTCTCTAGGATAGGTTTCTATTTGGGATTGGAGCATGGGAGTGGAAACCGGATGTATTTTGAGAACTATTTTGGGGTGGTTTTGTTTTTTACTTTGAGTTTCATTATAAACACCTGGCACTTTTATTCTCATAGCATATTTTACCTTTCAGTTTAGTATTCTACATTCCAGTTTTGACTATCATATGTCATGTTATTTTTATGGATATTTATACGCTTCCATAGTTGGTTATTTTTAATTTATTTTTCTGGTGTTTTATTCTAATAATATAGGGTATAGTCTCCCCATGACTGATTTTCTAGACCCTCACTTCTAGTCGGCACCCTCTGGCATATGGGTAGGTGTGCTTGAGGGAATGTGGCCAACTAGCTCGAGGCACCATTTGGTGGCTCTTAGGCCAGGAATTCGCAATATTGGATGAAATTACCACCACAATTTAGTTTGGTGCATAATGTGTTCCACGTATCCCATTTAAATAAGTATCAGCTTGATCTTGACTATGTGATCATATATGATCAAGTTAACCTAGATCCTGATGCTTCATTGGTACATATCATAGTGTAAATTATGAATTGGTAAGATATTTTCATTCATGGAAAAACAATAAGTCTTGTGTGGGTTTTATGGAAACATGTTCATATTTAGGAAGATACATGAGAACATGAGGTGGAAATGAATGTGTAGTGGCCAGAACACTTTCATGTCAAGGTTGGATTTCTACTTTCTTAGAATGGAATGAACAATAGAGGGGAGAATGTGGTACCATTAGATTCTAGTATTTAACCATTAATTTTTTATTTTTTATGTTTATAAATTTAATGGGTGAAAGATGGGAGAGTTAGGTGAACTTTCAATATGTTTTTATGGCCAAAGGACAGGTGCACGGTTTGTCTAAACCATGTTATAAGCCTAGAAGACACCCTGATAAATTTCATATTTTAGATAGTAGATTATGTATGTTGTGTGAATAGTTAGAGAGACCATCTGAAGAGGTCATTAAAGGAGATATATAAGGAAATAGTTGATTCAAAATTAGCATATTGTTTTTCTAACATTGCGGAATAATCGTGCATAGATTCAAATATAGATCCTTAAAATAGGATCTCACTAATTTTTGACATAACATAATATATTTTTCTCTTATACAACCATAATTCAATATTC
This sequence comes from Viscum album, assembly GCA_963277665.1. Lineage (NCBI taxonomy): Eukaryota > Viridiplantae > Streptophyta > Magnoliopsida > Santalales > Viscaceae > Viscum > Viscum album. The sequence goes on from OY728137.1 coordinate 837,231,784, forward strand.
CTCTAATGCAAATGTAATAGAATATCTCCCAAGAATTTCGAAACCAATCCAGAGCCCCCCCTAGCGTTTTGAAGCCTAATTCTTACGGTAAGTGACATTCTTCATCGTTATTGTCACATGTTCTTAAATCTACTTCTTTTATCCTCTTGGTTTCTCATATCTACTAAATTTATTGGTAGATTTAAGATTTTGGATACCAAATATGATGATATTTGGGTTGGTCATGATATGTGAATTGATCTAAGGATGTTTCAAGGAATTCTTACCCGGTTGCATGAGCATTCTTTGTTCGTTTTAGTTTTCATCAAAACCATCAAGGTAGGTGGCTTCACTCTCGACTCCTTTTTATAGAATTTATTCGACTGATTTCAAATTGAGTTATTAGTGATGAATTGATTGTGAATTGGATGTTTTTAATTATTGGGATTACTTCTTTACTGATGGTTTGGTAGATTGGGTAAAATCTAAAAAATTGGTGATTTTTTTTAAAGTATTTGAGGCTTGATTTTAAAATGGGGATTTTTTTTTGGAATTGTAGAAATAGTTTTGATTAAATGGGTTTCAATAAACGTAATTGTTTTATTTAAATGTAATGTTTGGTTCGAATTAGTTTGTCTAATCATTTTCATGAAAAGATTATTTTTATTGAAATTGTTTGAATTGTGTTATTTGAATGGATTGGAATATTTAGGGTTTGTGGGTTCATGTTTTATGTGAACCCGAATAAAGGATATTTAACACTTGGGTAAAAGATGGTTGGCCCAATATTAGGGGAATATTTCCTTTGTACACAATGTAATTGGATGAGAGACCACTCATGAGTATGGAACTGTCGAACAAGCATGCATGCGTGGCTGTGTCAGGAACAATGGAATGGGTATGCCAAATATATATTGAGAAACAATTTCAATGTTTTGTTTATTTGTTTTCTAGAATGACGACATTATGGAAAAATGGGTTTGAATAGAAATTGTATTCTTTTAGTTATAAATGGTTTTTAGAACTTTATTATATTTAGTTATAAAATATTTTTCAGAATTGTTTTATATAAATGGTTTTATATTAATGTTTCTAACCTTTAAACCTAGTCGAATGAGTAGAGAATTGAATAGGGGAATCCTACTATGTTTTATACTCACCCATACATTGGAAAATTTGTGCTTTTGTAGTTACTATTTTATGGGACATGGGAAAAGGTAAATAATCACAGGTGTTTAGTTCCACCTCGTCATATTTGGGCTTTTTTGTGGTGTTGGATCATGGATCTTGTACAGCATGGAGTCTTGTGGTATTCATAGAGCCTTTAGTTGTATTATTATTGTTCTCTTTGATCGATTATTTTCCTTCTTTTATTACACACATTGGATTGGTTTGATATAAATCGAATGTTTTATTTGTCTTTCATTTCTTCATGCATTATATACTATGTTATTTGGTTATTGTTTGTTTAGTTAATGATTTTGTTCTGAAAGGGTAAATCATCCCCCACATGCTTTTGAAGTCCATCAGTATTTATTTCTAGCCTTTTTCATCTTGGGTATGTCGGTAAAGGGCATGTAATGATTTGTTGTATTCTCATGAAAAAGATAATAAGAGGGTCATTATAAAAAGAATGTCTCATGGACTCATCATCAATCAAAACATATGAAAAAATCTATGATTAATCTCTCATATACACAAATACACTATGGTGTTCCAGGAGGATCTAGATGTGTAATGATTTCAAAATAATTAAATAAATAAAATTATTCCTTTGGCAAGTATTCACCACAAGATTTAAATAAATTATCATATTTATTTCTATTTTAGTGTACATTTAATTTAATTTTTTTAAATATTGAACCTTTTCAATTTTCTGTCTCATAAAAAACATGTAATAATGTCAACTAAATTAATTATTAGAAGTTATGAAGTATATATAACCACCACTTGGTTGAGTACTCAGTGGTCCGCATATATCCTTATGAATTAGCTTCAATATATTTTTATCCCTTCAAAATAATACCTTAAAATGTGATTTGGTTTTTCTCATAATAAACTCGATTCAAAATTTTTAAATGATCAATAGTAGATTGACACCAATAATCCATCTATTTTGATTATTTGGAATAGTTTCTCATTTATATGGTAAAAAAATTCATATAGCATTAATGGGAAAAATAATCTAAAATTTAATATATTTAATTTTATAAAAAATATTCTCCATATATATAATTTATAAACAATTGACCATATTTTAAATTCTATAAAAAATTATGTCAATAGAGGAACTCTTATTCTTAATCATTGAAAAATCCAAACTTTCCTAAAAAGAAATATGAATAATATATATATATAATATAATATTTTTTTTTCCAATTCTAGAATTAATCCATATGTAAAATGTAGATTATATGTTTCAATATCAAATGAATCAAATTTTCCCTATTTTTAACAGGTAGATTGTATGACATAAGATATTACTATAATAAATAAATATCTCTTTAAAAATTACATGACATTTGGAAATCCCTTCTATTACATCATGATAGTAAAAAACATAAATTTTGAAATTTATATTTTTTATAATGAAAACAATGTGTGCTATTGAACCCATAAAAACACAGAGAAATACAATAATCTTAAAACAAAGAATATCATACTCTAAAGTGAATGAAAAATAATAAGGTATATTATTATCATGGTGAAAATAATAAGAAATAAAATAAACATGGTATAATTACTAAGTGAAATATATGAATTATTTCATATATTATAATAAATTGTATATATAAGGGGTAATATGATATTTATAAGGGTAGGTGACTATTGGAAGTTGACTAATGGAATATGACCATCAAGAATCACATCATTATAATAGTATAGTAACCATTATACATAACATTATCCAATAGAATACAAAAAATTATTTGGTAATAATATAATTAATAACTATTAATAAGTTACATTGACTAATGAATAGTATCATAATTACATAAACATATTTTATAATTGAAAAATGGATTACTAAATATGAGTTTTTTAAATTTTTACATCAAAAAATAATACTTCAAAATTTAAAATGATTTTAATTTAATAATTAAATTCCACATGTAAAGAAAATTATATTCCTAAAAATTACATTAAATTTGGAAATATCAAGTCAAAATTTCCCAATGTTTAAATTTTCATAATTTTCCATGATAGTTGAATTTTCAGGTAAATATTAAAAACAATATAAATATAGGGCAATAATTATGACTTCATTATGATGTTAAAATTTTCTAATAGTAAATAAAACATAATAATTAACAAAAAAATTTATATATTATAACAAATAATTTATTTTAAAGTAGTAAAATTAATTTCCTAACTAATAATTGAGAATCCAAAGACTAAATTAGAATTTTTTTTAAAAAATTTGTGTTAATACAAGTCTTTTCCATAGCCAACGTAATATAAAATGCAGGATTTTGGTTATTAGTGAAAAATAATGATAATAAAATTTTCTTAAATTTCAATGAACATGGTTTAAACTAATGGTTAATTCAATGTTTTTTTTTCATTTTCAACAACCAAGATTTCTAAGGCCTATATTTAGAAATTAATAAAAAAATAAATCATTTAATATAAATATCAACCAATTCTTATACTCCACTACAATATGAAATCAATGATCTCCATTTTACTCTAAATTTCCTACTCAAGAGTCCCTACATTGAGTTCATAAGTTTTTATGGTGTTCATTATCCTGATTTACGATGCTACATTATATGGTAAGGGTCCCTAATCTGTTCTATTTATTTTTTAATCATTTATAATTCCATTTCATTTCAATATGAACTATTAAAATTTGTTATTGTTATTAATTCCTATTTGTAATATTAATTACAGATCATTATCCCCTCTCATTATACCACCATCATAATATATTATAATTCTTTGATATTCCAATAGAAAAAAAATTCGATTATCAAAAACCCTATATATGTCAAATATTTGTGGCATTATAAATTTATCATTTCTAAGAGCTTGTATTTTATAAGAAAATATTTTGGTGTTATAGCCTTCAAAGACACTATTGGGTCTTAAGTGGATTAAACATCATCTTGAATAATGTTCAACATTTCCATCAATTCATGATGACAAGGAATTATTTTATTACAAAAAAATTTTATCCCTGATTCATATCAATTATTTCTGTCACATACTCCATTTTTTATAGGGGATTTTATTTCACTTCATTATATTCCTACTATAGAAAAATATCATATAAAATTACTAATTCATATTCCCATCCCTATACGATGACTTTATCTTAAACAGCTACTCAATTATCATCCCTTTTATAAGTATACATTTTATGTCGTTGTAAATATCATATAGTTAATAATTTTTCTACTAAATATTAACCTCTATAGTCATATTATTCTATTGGATTATGAAATATTAACATTCCATATATCCATTATTTTATATAAATATCAATTTATTAATTATCCATGATTATGTATGAGGTTATTTAGGTAACATTGTTCATTGTAATGATTATTCAAACTGTTCAAAAGATAGATTCATTAGAATTAATGTGTGGCTTTTGGATAAAAGAATTATATAGTCCCTCAATACATTAATAGGTATCATGAGAAAATATAGAATTTTTTATTGTTATATGCCACACCCATTTATTTATTAGGTATTGGCATGAGGCCTTGATGGTGTGGTTAAGATTCCCATCATTATGAATTCATTCACTATATTATTAGTTTTTTAAAATTTTTATTTATTATTTTTTATATTTATGGATATATTATGCTCATAGTTTCATTTTATATTTTATTATCCAATTATTTAGTCCTAACATATCTTGTATGCCAGGTTTATGCTTATGTTTTCTTCTACTATATAATACCTATTACTGACCATCTAAGCTCACCACTTTATATTATTTCAATTTCAATAAGAAACCATGAAGATAAGTATATGAGACATAAGTATTTATATGGTAAAAAACTAAAATATTCATGTATTCATAAAAAGTTATTTAATGTAATAAATATTCAAAAAAAAATGATGTAATTCCATGTATGTTAAGCTTTGGTTGCTATAATTAGTATCAAAGGATAGGTTTTTCTAACCATTGTAAACTGGGATAAAAAACAATTGTGATATCCCTAACAATACGACTAAGGAAATGTCTATGTATAAGTATAAGGATTAGTTATGGTGTGGTAAATTGAATTGGAATTTTGATAAATGATAGAGCGAGTGGTTTATAAGAAATTACATCCCTTTGTGAATATTAAAAGTAGATGTGGATCTGAAACATATGTACATAGGGGTGAAAAACCCAAAACACCATATTGATCTAGACCTGATCAAGAACTAGTGCGTGACAACAGGGCTTGATGGACAACATGTTTTACACTCCTATGATATATTCTTTGGAAATTCAAAAACTCTTTATGAACCATCATGAATACATTAAATAGAATATGAGTATGATTGAACTAGGATAAACCTAAGGTGTCATATATCAAAAAGAGGGAGTCTTATGATCTAATTTCATTATCGACCTTCATATTTTGTAAATTAAATTTTTATTTTTGAATTAAAATAAATTATTAGTTAGTTACAATGTTTCCCAAAAAATATGTATGAAGATTAAATATGTGAAGATGAGTTTGATCATTTCTGTACAGAAATAGCTTACAAATGACAATGATGTTTATCTACCACCATTTATTTATTATTTTAATTTTTTATATGGGGAAGGTGTTACAATATTTAATACATACAAGATATATTATTTTGTTTTGTGTGCTATGATAATGTTCACTATAAACTAATTTCTTGCATAAGGAAACATATATCTATATAGTTTTAAAGGAGATAACAATTTAATAATTTATTAATATGGGACTCCATATCATCAATTAAATAGTGGAACAAAAATATTTTATGTTGGAAAATATAGATTCTTATGAAAGGATCACCTTTATTGAAGATTTTAAACCGAATTTATTGTTTACAAGAGTATGATTCTTCCCTATATCTATTTTCTGGTAAATAATATTTCAAACATCAAGAAAAACATCTATATAATATTTTTAAGGAAATAAAGTTTTAATATTCAACCAAATACATCGTAGAAATGGTTAATTTAATTTAAGATACCTAATTGGAAATTTTTATACGTAAAACATAACATCAATATTACTCATGTCAAGAAAACGAATGTGATAGTCTAATTTGAATATTGATAAACAGAATTGTAAATAAAAGACGATGGATCACAAGAAGTACTAAGAAAAATAACCGGATTAATATATTTGGAGTTAGGTCCCATGAAAAAAGGAAACAAACTATAATTTACACTAGCTTGTAACACATTATTCATGACCGATAAGATATTTTTTTTAATGCCTACTTGGTATTAGTGTACCTAGAATTTATTTAAATTAGAAAATATTGTTATCATTAAAGGATATATATTTAATAGGTGTGAAATATCATGAATGACATGCATTGATGAAATAGTTTCTACTATTTTCATTGTGTGACATATTGCTTACCCCAATCAGAATGTTTATAATCCGGTTTTGTCAAATTTTCAATTCAATTTGATAAAAATTAATACAACCATCATTTTTAGATGTGGTGGAGAATGAACTTTCCCACAAAAGTTTTCTAGTTGAAATGTATTTACCATCATTATTTTTTGATACAGTGGAACATATATGGATTCATTCGGTGCAATAGATAATAATATGAGGTCCTATTTATTTATGTTGGATGTATCCTTTTGAAATATATATGAAAATTTTGATTTGATTTGTTAGAATCTGTATCCATGAGAGGACTCTATTGTTAAAGAATATATATATATCGTAAGAGGTAATTGAGTTTCATAATAATTAATTGTTTTAAGTAAACCTTGGTGGTCTACATATATCTCAATATTTTACTGTTGATCAAGATGGTAATGGGATTCATGGAATAATGGTAATATTAATTCAACATTATTATATAATTCTTGAATATTTATATATTTTTAACATCATTGGTGATGTTAAAACATATATATCATCACAGGTTACAGTATCGAAGGTATGATTCGATAAGAAATGAAAAGTTGTTGATGAATGAACATAAAAACACCTTTGTTTTGTGGTTTATGAAGAAAATCAATATTTATTTGTCTACATAAAAAACATTGAAAGGGTTGTAATAAGGTCTAAATGTTAATATGATAATTTAGTATTGTTTTCATATTTATGGTTACACATTTTACCCAAAAAACATGGTGGAAAGAGTACCATTAAAAATATTTGTGTAAAGTTTTTCTCTAAATTACTGAATTTTTCATGTTCCAAAAATAAACTTCCAATTTTTTCATCATCATAATATTTTTGAGTTGTTGATGATATATGTGATATTGGATATAATAAATTTTGGGTACTGGTACTTTTTTGTATGTGGGTTGATAGTAATATTTGAGTAAAACATGATGAATATGGATTAAAATTTATTAATTTGAAAGGATTTAGTATCAAGGAGGAATCATTTATTATGATGATACATGAAAAGAAAATATTTTATGTTTTAACCCATCAAATTAGGAGTGGTCCATTGTTTTTATAAGGATGAAAATTAGTTGGGTGATGAGGATATTGATGATGTTAAAGACTTATCTCAAATTTCTCCATCTATAACATAATTACATAATGATAATAATGACATTTATGTGGACATTTTCCATGAAACACAAAATTATAATACATAATGTATATGGTAAAACAATTCATTACACTCTTAAATAATACCTTAATCTATGTTTTTAAACTGATAGACTTAAAAATATTTTTTTAACATTGATATTTTATATTTATTTTTTACATTACTCATATTTTTTCAATATGTTTTATATTAATCATATTAAGAAATTAAATTTTTAGGTGATAAATATATCATTTATTTTTTTGTGACTTTTTTCATTAAATTATTCATTTTATGATATATTCTACATTGAATAGAATATTTACAGTTTTATTCCTTTTAAGAAAATTAATTTTTTTTCTTAAAATTTTATTTATTTATAAATAAATATACATATAAAAATTTCACATTTTTACATGATAATAATTTTAGTTTTTTTGTTACTTTCAATAGACATGAGTTATAAAAAAATTAGTTTCAAAGATAATCATTAAATGTTTTTTCAATTATGAACATTAATTTTTTAATTTATTACATTCATTTAATTTTAATCAAATATAGGTACATATAATGTTGCCGAATTATCTTATATGTTTCTAATTGATAGACACCGAGGGTGGAAAACCAAGGTATGTATGTTTTATCATATAAATAAATATCTATTATAATTAAATTATCTAAGGAAATTAAAATTATATTTCTTAAAATTAAGTGAAAATATTCTTTTTCTCTAGAGAGGATGGTACCAAAATATGTTGGGAATGGAATTATATTTTTACCAATGAATTCACTTACACATATATGGTAGGGGTTATAATTCTATTTTATTGGAAGGATCACAAAACTACCCTGTATGCCACGTGGTTTAGGTCAATACCCCAACCACAGTAGCTCAGAGATAACAATTTCATTATAAAATTGGCACTAGATACATGAGATCATATCACAAAGGACCAAGAAATTTAGTAATCCTGGTAAACTAGATAAATAATAGAATCTGAAATTACATTTGAATACATAAAACATAAAACACTATGAGAGTATGTATTCTTCATCCTTTAACCCATTCAATGTTTTTTTCTCCATATCCAAATGAAAGGGAAAAAATATAGAGATCTAATACTCTATAAGGATTATGTACATCAGAAGTTATGATGAATAAGTAAGGAATAACCAATACGACATAGTGAATATCTAAAAACACTTTCTCTTTAATCAATAAGTTGAGTAGAATGATTAATATTGCAAAAAAATGATGAATAAAAAATTCCATATATATAATCCTAGAAAAATAAAAATTATACATTGATATCATAACTATTCAAATAATCATATGGACATAAATAACTAATCTCATAAGGAATTAATCAATAATCCCAGATATCATAAATTTACAGTCAAGGAATTGTTCTATGAAAGTTAAAATAAATGGGTAATGATTCAACCAAATACACAAACTAATTAGTCAAATTATACAAAATGAATCATGAAAAAGTGATATTGGACCCTTCCCATTACTTAATAATTTTAATTCATTCATTATATGAAAAACTAGAGTAATAATTCAATACATGATGAATATAAACATTGGTATGGGAAAAATAACATAAGAAATGTTAATATTTCCTTAGTCAAACTGGACATAAACCATCCAAAGAAAGGATAAGCATATTAACATTACAAAATATCCCCTATAGATTATATATAGAATAAATTGTTAATATTATTCTTGAATGGAAATAAAATATAAATATTATTAAAACATTTTTAAGGAAAAAAATCTTTTCATTTTGAAATCCACATTTACAAAATAAAAATTTCAAGAATATTAAGAAAAAAATACATTAAAAAGAATGATGGAATGTTATAATGGAAGCTTCAAAGAAATTATCAATCATGATGGGTGTAAATTATATTCATGTTGAGTATATTAAAATGAATATCCCTTTAACATTTTTTGGTAAATAGTCAAAAACCTTATTTTTTTAAATGATAAAATGATTCCTCTAAATCAATTTTGTAAGAATTAAATCATGGGTAAAAAAATTTTATAATTTTTTTTAATATTTAAAAAATAGTTTCAGACATTTTTATGAAAATAATAATATATAAGATAAATATTCATGAAGGATTAGGAAAACAAAGTCGGTTTCCTTAAACAATGATTTAAATATCTTGAGTACTTAAAGAGTGGAAAATTAAATTAAAATGTATACTTTAAATAAATAACCATATGATAAGAAAATATATTGTGTTTAATATGGAAATATCTAATAATTATTCCATAAGATACTTTAATATAGATAATTCTAAATAATTATTAGAGTGTTAAATAAACTCTTAAAAATTTGGTAACATTTCTTTTATAACACCCTTTGAAGAAATAACATCAAATGAAACATTAAATACCATTAATATAAAGTTATTTTTGATATAAAATACCAAAAGGGTATTAGAAACACCTCATAAAAATAAATTTATAAATAATACCAAACATGTCATAGTATAGTGAAAATTGAGATGAAATATCTTACAATGATATGAAATTTTAAGTGAGAATAAATAAATAAATTTATTTTGTTTATAAAAGTTTAATACATATAAAAACTATAAATAAAACACCAATTAATCAAAATTCATTGAATGAAAAATCATATAATATAAAATACAATGAACATGTAATATAAACAAATAAAAGGAAATTGATATATGAAACCCCTTTTCCACTTAGTATCATTCAAGTAAAAACCTATTGAATGAAAGAATTATGATTGCAACTTAATATAGCATGAATTATGAAGTATTTATGATATTAAACATAAAATGGGTAGTCTATACACCATATAAAATAAATTAGGGTCATTAAAATAAAATATTCCCCAATGAAGGAAAAATGATATGAAATCCCTTACATAAGGACTAACTCATAATGTACATTCTTTATATACCTGAATAATAAAATTAATATAATTTTCTAATTTATTAAGAACATATATCTTTTTTATTATTCATTTTTTTATTTAACACCATGATATTTTTATTTACTTAATTAATTATGTTCACATGAGTCATTTTAAGGATATTTGTATCATATATTAAAATTCACTTCAGTAATTTTACTATTTCAATAGGGATAATTATTCCATCATCTCCAGAATCATAATCATGAAATAATTATAAATTTTATTCATCAATTATAATTTTTAATATAGCCATGATATATGGTTAATAAAAATGAAATGCATTATAATCATAGTGAAAGTAAGTCATACACACGCATGAGTAATGTTTTGATTTTTAAGTGATCATGATTGAAAGAAAATAAGTTTTATTTTATCTTCTATAATTTCCATTATTATAAAAATATCATATTATTTTTTTAAATATACTTATATATAGTATTCATGTGATTTGGTCACAAAAAATGAACCACATCACTTCGTGGATATGGTATTCCACAAGTACACATGAATGATGTTATCGGGATTAAATGAATGTAAAGATAAAAAAATTACGTGATATATTATCATTAAATAATTATCATCATTTCATTAATATCATATATATATTAAATCCATCATTAAATATAGATTTGAATAGTAGTGATTGAAAGAAATTTACATCAATTTTTGAGGTAGCCATCCACTATAGAAACGAACGATGGTATCATTACCCATTTGTTGGAAGAGGAAATTGATATATTATATTAAATAAAGATAAACAATTATTATAATATTTTATATTCACATGTTATTACATATTTATAGTTGTATAATATTTGAAGGATGTGGAACAAATAAAGATGTTAGTTATGAATGATAGCTCTTCTTCAGACAAACACTTTTGGTTTACACCAAAACCCTTCCTAGGTGGATTTTATAATCAAAACAAGGCCTATATGAATTGGGAATGAATGTATGGAATGTATTTTTGTAGGGATTTTCCAATCAAAAATTATTTTGAATTGTGAAGAAAATAGGGGAGGAGGTTTTCTTTTATAAGTGTGGGGTGGGTCCTTGTTGGGATATCTTAATTTTCAAAAAAATTATAAATTATTTATCATGTAAAAATGGTTAAGAAATAATATATTTAAGATAAATTATGAGTATGTGTATAAATAATAGCTTATAATTATATTTTTACAAGTTTAGATGATGTTATTACCCTTATCTTTTTATTTTAACTTTTATTAACCATTTTTGGAAAAATACCAAGATAATAATGTTATTACTATTTGGGGTCAATATAGTAAATATAAAAAGATAATAAGACATTAAATAGACCATTAATGATAATTAAAATCAATGATAAATCACTTGGCTATTTAAATGATTTTAGGAATCTTTAAATACTTTAACAAAATATTATTTATCGTTAAATTTCATTAATGTCAATTTTAGAACACATCATTTCCATTGACATTAATCAACTCTATGTAGAATGGAAATTTAAAAATAATAAATTAAAACTTCCCTAATATGTTATATAAATATATAAAATTTGCGGAAAAAAATAATTCATTCAAATTATATTACATGTAACATTTCCAAAAACCTTTATTTTATTTTTCTATTGATTGAATAAATGTTGTGTATGAGTTACATAAAAATTTAAGGTAATTATTTATTACCAAAAAATAAAAATTAATTTAACATACTAATAAAATAATATATCTTTAAAATTAATATTTATAACCTAACATATGTCGTTTTTATCCATGTCTAAAAAAACTATAGATATTAAAAAAATAAAGTGGTAATTTTTTTATTCATTTACGTAATTATTATAAAACACAAAATCAATTAAATATAGAACCCAGTGGCCATATATTCGATCCATGGATGGAAATGGTTGAAATAAACTCATAAAATATGATAAAAAACTATTACTCTCAATTTTTAGACCTTAGAAAATTATTTTTGACCTCAATAACTCAATTTACATTTACTATAGCGATAATTATTTACTTCAGTTACTATTCATAATAACTAAAAATAAATGTTGCCTATTTCCGAAATTTGTAACACCTTATTCCAAATAATTAATCAATTTTTCAATATTAAATTCAAAACATTTGTAAAATCTAATTTAATGTTAGAGCCATGAGATGTGTTTAAATATAGTTTTTTTAGAAAAAGGCCATTTTTAAGTGTCAAATGTTTACACACTATATATAAGTATAAAATTAATTAAAAAGGATATAATTAGATTATTTTTATTAAGATGGAACTAATTAAATTTTAAAACTGTTACAAAAGAGATTTTTAATATGTAAATACTTTTAAGGAAAATACAATTTTCACAAAAAATTAGTTTTTTTCACTATTCCTTGAAAAATGAATATTTTTAGAAAAATCTCAAAACATTTCCCTAATAAAATTTTTATATGATTATTTTAAAAAATAATTCTTATTTATAAAACCAAATTTATAAATGTTATATAAATAATTTAAAATAATTTCACATGAAAGGCAACAAAATCCATTTTTTTAAAGAAATTTTATTTTTTAAGAATAAAATGAATTTACAAAAAAAATAAGTGATTATATACTAAGAATTTATCAATAAATTTTTATTGGGTGAGACCTTGATATATATTTCATAAAATAGTTAATCATTTTTATACTCTTCAAATTAACAGTTTTTTATGATGATCGTATTCAAATAATAATTCTTCAGGATTAATTTAGTCTCAGTAATGCGTGTCATATATGTTATCAAACAAGGTTTTATTTTTTTTTTAAATATTGATGTTTAAATTATTTCACATATAAGAAATTCTTCCGTAATATTTTATCTCAGGAATGGTAAATAAGGGTTTGAGATTGGAAAATACCTTCTTTGAAAACCCAAATCCTAAAAAAGGGTTAATAAAAATTCTTCTTAAAAGATAGAAAGAGAAATATGATGGTTACATAACTAGTTTTCCAAATGGGATAACATTATTAGGAAGGAAAAATATGGACATGGATGAGAAATGAACTCTCTAAATAATGATGAATAATGACCCATAACATTGATCATAAAAAAGTAAATGATTGTGAGAATGTTAATGACCAAAAAAACCTAAAACCAAGAGATGAGAAAAATACCACTGATTCATCAAAAAACAAGGTAAAGGATAAAATTTTTGTTTCAATATAATTTTCTATGATTTGATAAATTACTTTACCATTTGGACTAAGAACATAGAAAGATATTCTGACTTGACAAGTATAATTTCATCTATTAATAAACATCCACATCAATATCATAATTTTCCCTAAATGATGAGTGTTAAATATGGGTTGTCCATGCCTAAAGCTCTACAAGACAGCTATAGGATAAAAAATCAAGAAAAAATAAAAATATAATTTTTCTATCTTTACTGAAACCAAAAATGGTTAGCACAATTAAGATAATTCTAAAAATGAATAATCCTCTATACATTATAATACAAAATTCAATAATAAAACCAAAGGTTTAACATATATCATTCATTAAATAAATAACCCTAATTCCCAAATAACATCAATAACCTCAATATTAAATAATTCTTTAACCACTAAGGTTATCTCATACCCATAATCTTAAAACATCAAAAATATAATAGCATTCTTCCCAAATAATTTTTTAGGTTGAACCTAATGGATATATATATACATCAACCCAATAAGACATCTCCTGAAATAACATTGATCACATAAAAATAAAAAAGATTTACACTGTAATATGTTTCACCAAGTATCCTAAATCATTATAAATTCACATTATAGAAAATTTAAAAGGGGGTATATATGGCTTTAAACATATGTTAAACCTTAGAATTAACATCCTAAGACACATTAAGTTTATCCCATATCAATATTCAATATTATAGGTTTCCATAGGTACTATTATCTAATTCATCATAATAGTTCATAATGAAAATGTGAATTAACCAAAAAATATCTCCTAGGAGTGTCAAACAAGGTGCATAGAAACGACGCACTCACAATGAACTATAATGATGGAAAAAATATATTCAAAAATATATTTTTGGGGTTATTACACCTAGATATATCTTTTCCAAAACCACATCCAATTATAGTATTTATAAAGGATGGTATTTATAGTAAAACCACATAAAACCTACCTTAAAAAACATTATAATGTCATCCTATGATTAGAATTATCCTTAAATTTAGTCATAATGTCATGTTTCATAATATATTTTTTCGTAAATAAAGTTCCAAATATGTATACTAAATTTCCTTAGATACCAATTGTAAAGGACCTAACCTTAGTAGCTCATAGTTTTTTATTTTTATATTATATTGGCACTACATATAAGAGATTGAATCCTTATGGACCAAGAAATTTAGTAGTTTTGGTAATCTGGATATAGAATTTAATCTCATATTACATTTGAAAAAGAAAAATACAAAACAAAACTATAGTAAATATTCTGGACCATTTAACTCATTTAAATATTCCTTCATCGTATATTATGAAAATGAAAAAAATAATGTAGGTATTAGAATCTAATTAATGGTTATGTAAAATAGAATATATCATGAATAAATAATGCATATTCAATATGTAATAGTTAATTACTTAAAACACATGTCATTTAATCAATAATATGAGCTTGAAAAATAATATGATAGGAATAAATGATGATCAAATAATGTAATATAAATAATTACATGAACATGAAACTTATCCTCGTATATAATCACTTTTCAAATAATCCCATGGATATGAATAATTAATATCGTAATGATTGAATGTATATTCCTAGAAATCATAAAATTATTGTCATGAACTCATTCCCAAACTTATTATATAAATTGGTAAGTCATCCGTCACATAAATAAAATAGTTTGTCTCATGAGATATTCTAATTTATTTAGGGACTATAGAGGGCCCATCCCATCATATAATTCATTACATAAATAAGTCATATGAAAGTGGAGAATAACAATTCAATACATAATCATGAAAAAATGTATTAAAAACTAGCATAGGAAATGTTATGGTTTCCTCACTCAAACTAATCATAATCCATCTAGATAGAGAAAAATGATGGTATAATTATAACATATCACATGTGACATATAATTATGATAAATTTTTATTGTCATTGAATCATAGAAATAAAATAAAAATCATTTAAAATATTATTAAGATAAAAATACATTTTTAATTTTGAAATCCACTTTTAAAAAACAAACATTTCTAGAATACATGGAAAAATATTACCATTAGATAAAATCATGGACAATTTTATTGGAATTATTAATTAAATGAGCATATATGTTGTCAGGAAATTTTGTTCATTCCGATTACATTAAAATAATGTTTCCTTTCACATTTTCAGTAAAAAGTTAAAAAGTAACTTATTGAAAAAATGGTAAGAATATTAATTTTAAACAATTTTTTAAAAATATATACTTGGGAAAAAGCTATTTTAATATATCATTGGATAATATTAAAAAAAAATTAAAAAAATGATAATGAAAACATGGATATGGATGAAAACAATTCATGATCGACCAGAAAAACAAAGTCGAATTTCCTTAAAAAACTTTTTTCAGTATCTTGAATACATAAAGAGTGGAAAATTAAATTAAAACATATAATTTCTAGAAATAATGATAGTAGAATAAAATTTCATTTTT